>CM040117.1:32979017-33579017 GCA_022559845.1 Amorphophallus konjac | reverse complement strand
AGAAGTTCCGAGGACTCAACATTTCGACATCTCGGGTTTACACATCTATCACAACTCGCTTAAGGCCTATTGATGGTCAGAGCCAATGAAGCCGACATCGAGATGATCGTGCCGGATATACCTCTATACCTCGTCTGACCAGGACAAGAATGCAACAGGCAACTCCCGCCTGATGAAGAAGCCTCCCCAAGATGAAGAAATGCCCCTGGCCCCTCAGAATAGGGAACCGAAGGCAATATCAGCGGAAAACTCGAGTCGCCCGATCTGAACACCCAAAATTCTGAAATGGTCTGCTAGCGACCAACGGTTGACTCTGAAGAAGCAAAACCCCCCAGAACAGTGGCTCACTCAATGAAAATGCCTTGTGCAAGCATAGGGCGGCCCCGGAGGACCGATATTCTGCGTTAATAACGCCACCTGCGAAAACTCTTAGATTTCCGTAAGATACATACGGAACACCGGAATGAATTGAAAATAGCCTCGAAGATGTACAAGCCCGGCATAAATCCTCCCAAGGGTCACCCCTCCAGTGAGGAAGGTCCACGTACTCTCCGAGGGAAGGTGGCAGCACAAATCGGTGTGCTGAAGGGCGAATCAGTGCAAATCCCGGGAAAAAATGGTATGGGTTCTGCACGTCTCAAAAATCTACGGAAGCCCCGAATCAACACTTCAAAACATATTCTGTGGCCACTGCACTAACTCCAAAGCTACTCCGGATGACAAGCTCTCGCCTGGTTAATTTTGGGTAAAATGGTGAAATTATGAAAATGCCCCTACAAGTGATTCGATGGCACCCTGATCATTGAGTCTGTAGCGCTGAGAGTTTGAGCCGGTGGCGACTTTCACTCTTGAGTCGGTGGCGCTGGCGCTCGAGTCATTGGCCCTCCTCCGTGACCGAGTCGACGACGTGTTTGGCGCGAGGCTTATCGGCAGCGGCTCACCCATCCCGTCAGGGTTCCGATGCCCTATTTTGGGCATTCGCCTATATAAAGGGCCCTTGGCCCTCAGAGAAAGTGGGTCGATCAGAGAAGAAAAGAGAGAACAGGCAACCAGAGGGGATCAAGGAGGAGAGATCGACTGACGAGGAGGATACACGAAGAGTGAGCCAGGCAAAGAGGGAGAGCAGGAGAAGGTGGGTTCCCGCGTAGTGGTGGGGGTTTATTTTCATTTGTTCTGTATTCTTCAAGGAGGCTCTCTCCCTTTCTCCTCATTCTTTTATTCTCCCCAATCCCTTAATGCATGTACCCCCCTGTTCTTATTCCCCTGCAATCGCAGGAGAGGGTGAATTAAAAAAAGGCCCCAGCCCCTTTGCTATGGCCTTGGCTTATTTCTTCTCTTCTTAGTTTGTTCTGTAGCCGACTATCGTGGTTTTCATCGATTCTGCTTCGGGTTCTCCAATTTTTCCCCGAGCGTGAGGAGGCCCTCTGGGCTAAATTGACGATTGATCCTATGATCGCTCATTTTGAGGGTTTTGTCGTCCTTCCGTGTGATAATGGCTCGCGGCCACGCCCTCAGTGGGAGACAATAAATTACCCCTCCCCAGGGGCTGTTCTTTTACAGATGGCGTGATTTAGTCTATGAACATGAGTTTTGCTTGAGCGAATGGTGAATGAGAGACTGCTGAGTGCCCTTTAACTCATCTCTGTCTCTTGTAAGGGCGCCAGTGCACTCTGATAGTCAATGTAACAGTCGTCTGCTGCTTTACTCCGGGGCTACCATATGCCCCTTTCGGTGTTTGATGATTTAACCCCAAGGGTCTTGTCCCCCTCACATCCTATCTCTAGTGACAACGAGCACGAGTTGCCTGTGGCAACCATGACCGCTTGCAGAGTGGAGCTTGCCTTGTGGCGAAGCAGAATGATATGCGTTGTTTCTGCGATTGTTGCTGATCAATGGGTGGTTTCTTCGATTGTTTCCAATCGTCCATGCCTGGGGAGGGGTATAACCATTTGCTCGTTTTGTTTAATTTCTATGAACTAACATCACTCCGGGTTCCAGGGGGTCTATCGCCCCGTCACATGTTCCCCTGGAAGCCCTTTACACCGAGTGATCCAATAAAATTGCCATTGATATGGCTAACAATCAGAGACCCATTGCATCCCTAATCACCATGAGTTTCTCGCAGGCTAGCCCTCGAGACTCACATAGTGGTGATCTTGGGAGCTGAGGTAGTCCCTCGGGACTCCTCAGTAAATATTTTTGGGCTTGACACTGTCTCCCGTGTGTCTTGATATTTGTCAATTGAACATCTCCCTATGCAGAGGAGATGCTGCCAAATTTGTTTTAGAAAAGATTACGATTTCCTGATGATTTTCGCCGCTTCTGTAAGATCATAATGTTGTTATATCTGCTTAATTTCGATGCTCAGAAGGCTCCGTATGCCAATGCCTGCCTTGTGCTTGAGTAAGAACCTCGCACAGGCAGAGCCGAAGAGAGCTGAATGGAAAAGGGTAACCTGATTCATGTAGCAGAGTAACAGTGCCCTTCAGAGCCCTTCAAAGTCATATAACTAAATGGGTGAGAGCTCAATTGAGAGGGATTCATGTGAATATTCTTTTAACCAATCTCAAACACTCTCTAAAATGAAGGACCCCCTTTGATTTGGTGGCGCCGCCACCGGCTCCTCCTGCCTGCTGACTTGATTCGGTGGCGACGCCACCGAATCAGCCCTCTCGCTTTTGATTCGGTGCCATCGCCACCGAATCACCCGCAGTCGCGCCCTATCGGTGGCGACGCCACCGACTCGAGGTCCCTGCAGCGCCCAAGGCACCGACTCAGCCCCTCTATGTGCCTATTTTGTTAAAACCCCTCTGAATAAATAACCAAACGTATTATATATATATATATATGTATATATATATGTATGTATATACGTATAAATATATATACATCCATGTAAACACGCTAATATCACATATGCTTCATGCACTCGGTACATAAATATTTCTAATCATCCATGTCTTGAATATAGTGCTTGCTTGCATGTATGACCAAACTTCAGTATATAAATGGCGCTCGACAAAAGGCCGGGTCTGCCCGACTGAAAGTGTCGCTATGCATGATGATGGTCTCCGGGCCTCAATTCTCCGCCTCGTACTGAAGTTCGGACGCGATAAACTTTAACTCTTCTTGCATGAATAAAAGAAAGCTTAGAAGCATGTATAGCTTCGTGTTTATTTCAATTTTCACACGTCATTATTATTTGGCCCCGAGTGACACTTATCTTGGCAATTAATCAATGGTTTTCGTCCTCAGAGGATGTAATTAACGCTATAGCCTTTATGGTATAGCGGACTTTCGGTCCCGACCCGAATCTCACATTCGTCTGTCCACGTCAGATCGAGCGCGTAATAAATTTGTCACTCCGGTGACTGGCACGCCTACACATTTAACAATGTGTCACCAAAGTGGCACACCCGGTGGGACCGAGTCTCCCTTCATCTCTTTGCCATGATAAGAAGCCACTTGGGGCTTGCCCCAAGAATACTGATCGTTTGCCTGTTTCCTTGATTACAGGGTGAGCGAGAATAGAGACTGGACTAGCTACACTCATGTTCAGTTCCGGGGTCGTTGACAACCATGTTAACCATGGGTACCTGGCGGTGCCCACTGTGTTTGGGTCCTTCCCGCCCGCTGTCGGCTTCCCCAACTTTTTGGGGCTGGCCTTTACTGAACTATTGGGAGTCAAGTCTCCCGAGTTGACGGAGATCAAGAAGGCTAAAGAAGTTATAGTCCCTGAGGCCCTACGCTGTGCAAGCCTATCGAAGAAGCCAACGAGGGAGGTTAGCTGCATGGTGCATCACGCCACCAACGGGGTTCGCCCCATTTGCAACAGAAAGCCCGGAGGTCGTCAGCAGAGGAGCTTCTAGAGGAAAACAGCTACTATTGTCACTGGGCGCCTCTCAGCGTCCGGGAAGTCTATTCTTATTGGAGGCGTCCTCCTCTTCCTCAACGGGCGTGATGCCCAGTCCATCCCTGACCGGGTAGTCCCTGTTGTGCCTGTTCATAACTCCTTTCAAGCCTTGTCTAGACGAAGGGCAGAGGAAGAAGAAGAAGGTCGCCAAGGCCGAATAGAACTCGCCACATGGCCAAAGAAGTTTAAACAAGTATGGGTCCCCTAAAGGGTTCAACCTAGGAAGGAAGACACGCCTATCCGTCCCTGCGAGCCCAGGTCAAGGGAGATCAGGAAGAGGAGAAATGAGAGGGGTGCGGCCCCAGAAGAAGAGGAGTATGCGGTCATGGAGCTTCCACACCGTGAAGTTTTCCATGCTTACGCCAGGCAGGCTAATATCCCAATTGTGAAGGTAAGGTTCCATCAGCCATCGGAGAGAGCCCGACTGGCATATCTACCTCAGGTGCGAGGCCACACGTTATCTCCCATCCTCTGCGGAGGGCGGAATCAAGAAGAAATGACCGATATGGTCAGAGGGTATTTTAGGGGCTTAGGCAACCCCTCACTAGGCCAGCAACACTTGCTCTAGGCAACTGTGGCTGAAGAAGAAGAATATTCACCGATAGAGATGACGGAAGAAGAAAACAGACAAGCTTCATCCGTGGATGATAACGGGCATGAAGGTCCGTTCCAACAATACTGTGATACTACAGAAACCCCACCACAGCAAGGGGGAAAGATGAGAGGACGTCAGTCTTTGAAAGGCTGGCCTACCTAAGCCGGGTGAAGAGAAGTGTCTCCAGATATAGGAGGAGCTTGAATATCGTTACTTGCAATATGGCTGGAGTGGCCAAAAGATGTGACGGTTTGCCAGATGAACCGCAAGAGTTAGCTCGTCTAGCCAATCGGCCAGGGGCAGATACCAGGATGGTCACAGCTGCTAGAGAAAAGCTATAGATGATTGAAGAAAATCGGGAGGTTCCCGAAGCAACTGCCACCTTGGCAGTCAATATGGTGACCATCGAGGAGGATGAAGTCTTGTTGAATGCCTCGCCTGAGGGAGCTTCGGGAGAAGCAATGGAAGGCACTTCGAGCACGGCGACCATGGACCCATTTGTGTTAATGTTGCTGCAAAAATATCAGCAAGAGATTAAACTCCTGATGGGGACATCAAAGCAAGACCCATAACTTTTTATTTACATTTATACCCTTGTGTGAAATGAATTTGCAATTGTATGGTAACTATAAGCCAAAGTGTGAGTCCTTAGGTTTTAGTGGGTTTATTTGCAAAAGGCCATGTAGCCCGGCGGGACCCCCACCTTCTTTCCCATTAGTCCACTTAGGCTCTAGGGCCCATGTGGGGTTGGTTCAAAGTCTAAGATGGGTTAGACTAAGACCTTTCAAAGTTGGACCAAGAAAAGTCCAAGATGCCCACTTGCCATTTATCCTTTTTTTATGTTGTTTTGACCACATGGGAGAAGGGAAAAGGAATTAAATATTCTCATCCCCTAATTTCCCCTCCCTAACCCTAGATCTGAGGGTAGTGATGGTCATTTAGTTAGGTCTATAAAACTCATGTATTTTCATTATTTTGACAATTAATGCACAAGAAAATCAGGAATTTAATCTTGGAGCCTTGGGCGCCCCTCTCTCCTCTCCCCTTACAGTAGTGATTGCTGCCCCTTTCTAGGGTGTGAAGCCCTAATCTTGGTGTGACTCTAAGATATACCACCTTTGCTGGATGCGACTTCCAGCCACCGCCGCCGCCGCCTCCGTTAGTGCTGCCGTCGAGCAGCCACAGCCCGTTCTTTGAAGTGCTATCCAGGATTCCGAGATCCAGGACAGAAGCTCAAAGAAAAGGTTGGTCCTCCCAATCCGTGTATCTGATGATCTTAAAATTTTGAGAGATCATTCCCCTCCTTGTTAGCCATTCCCATTTTAAATTTTGTGTCAATCCGCCACCATTTACTATTTTTCCCAGTCTTTTAGTTCCACCCCTGATAGTTTGCCAATCAGCAGATCTGCGGGATAGTGTCTTGTTCTTCTAATTTTCTCGCCCCCTTAACCATCTCCAAAAAATCCCAAAAACTTTGAGCACGTCCCATACATCCCCCTCTATCCACCATAAAATCCCCAAGATCTAGTTCTACCATTCCCCTGTCGGTCAAAACTCATTTTCAGGCATATCCTGTTCTGTCCTGACTGTCTGTAATCCGAGCTAGCAGAAATACTTGGGGAACAGTGGTTTTCATTTCCAATCCGTTTACTGGATGGATGTGAAATTAATTTATGTTGTATCCCTGTGAGTCCTAATGCGCACAAAACTCGTCGTTTAAAAGGCGTGCCATAATTTCAAAAATAACCGGACTCACTCACTAAAAAGATATAAAATCTAAGTAGAGTGATAAGTACAGGTCGATCCCACGGGGAGAAAATGTTTCTTTTAAATGAGTTGGAAAAATGTTTATGTTTTGAAAATCATGTTTTTAAGTGAGTTAAAGCTAATGGAAAATAAATTACGTGAACTTAAGACTAGAAATAAATCAAACTAAAGAATATGAGATGGTTGAGAATAGAGTTTGGAAGGAGATGGAAAGAGAAAATAAAGAACAATTACACCAACTTAATTTTTATTGCTAATGAAGAGTACAACATCTATGAAAACTAAAAATACAACTTGAATAGTGCTAAGGGAAGAAAGGAAGAAAGGAGCAAAGATGAAGAAGAATAGCGCCGCCATCTCCATGCCGAGCCTTGGAAGAAGATCGCCCCGCCTTAGAATTAGACACCGCCTTTAGAGCACCGAAGGAAAAGAATCTCCGCCTTGGGATATTTGGATAAAAATAGAGGAGGGGGAGAGATAGAATATGAAAAAGAGAGTTTGAAAACAGTAAAACAGAAATAATGAAAATAGGTCGAGATTAGAAATAACATAACTTTAAAATCGGAGAGAATTAGAAGAAGTGGTAAAAATAAAAGTTGAAGATCAGAGGAAGAGGAAGAAGGTTTGTTAAGAGTGCAGAGGGATAAGAAGACCAGAAGATGGTGAAAACTAGGGAAGAACAAAAGTAGTCTGCACGGATGAACAATAACTGTACAAAAAAATTAAACTGTGGAAAAATAAAAATATCTTACAAACTAAGAGGAATTAGAGAAAGTAGTAGAAGAAGAAAATCTAGATATTTAAAATAGGAAGAACTTTTATGAAGAGTGCAGAGGGAAAAAAAGAGCATAAGGGCATAAAAATAGAGGAAGAATAAGATGTAGAGCCTCGGATGAATAGTCAAATCACAGGATAACAAGTTGAAAAATGGGAAATAACTTCCAAACCAGAAAGACTTAGAAGATGATAGAGAAGAAGAAGTTGTAGAGCATTTAAAATTGAAGAACTTACATGAAGAGATTCGGAGGAGAAGAGAAATAGAAGAGGGTGAAATAGGCGGCCTATGGTTGGGAGAGAAAGAGTGAAAGATTGCCAAAAGAAGAACTCCCCTTCACCTCCTTACCATGGGCTATTTATAGGGAAAGTTGGGTTAATGGAGGGTGGAGATTGTATCAAAAGGAGATGGATGGCTGAGATTTAGGTAGAAGATGATGCATGGGGGAAAGGAAAAGGAGGTGGGCACCCCCTTTCTTAGACTTTGGGCACCCCCTTTCCAACTTTGAATCTCCTTTTCAAATATTGAATGTCCTTTTCCTCCTTTTCAAACTTAAACTTTGAATTCATCATTTTCAAACTTTGAATTCAAAATTTTAAACTTTCTTTTCCATCCAACCAAAATATTTTGAATTCTTTATTTGACTTGGTCAAAGTGGTGATGATAGTTTTGCCCCCGGCTTCTTTTGCAATTACTTTCGGTGTCCTGCACACACACAATTATGATTTAGTCCAGAAAAATTATCATAATGAACACATGAATCTCAATTGCTCATTTTTATGCAATGGATCATTAATGTTCATGACCCTCAACTCCATTTTATTAAATGAAATCACCAAATTAATTAATTTGCGTGAAAGGTCCAATCTACATGCGAAGTTGAGATTAATGATAGAACATGCATAATTACCAAATTATATGCACATAAAATGGTGTATATGCGATGAATTATCATAGAAAATGGACACTTATCACACCCCCAACTTACTCATTGCCAGTCCCTTAGCAATGTAAATAAATCAAAATTTAGGACTAACGGGAGTTTTTAAAATTCATACTCTCATATCCAGCTCTCCCTTCATAGAATCAACCAAAGATTAGTAATCTGGAATCATTAATGCACACTAGCCTTATGTAGGAACTTAATAGTAAGAATTCAAATCAAAGCTCAATAGCACTTGTGCATGTGTAACTACTAAATCCACAGCTTAGACAATTACATCCCCCATTCGCTATTCCAAGCAAATGTCTTTCAACCATACACCTCTTAGATCAAAGCATTAAGTATATTAGCTTTTTGTCTGCCTTATTGCTTTGTCCATTTGGGATCTTTTATGTCACACATGATGCTGCACTACCCTTCACTGCTCAACGTGAACCTCGACTCTTGCCTTAGGAGAAGCAGGCCCGGTTTCACAGATCAAGGTTCCCTTTTCTATTTTACGCGAATCTCAACACGTCTTAGGTGAAGTAGACCCAGTTACTAAGACTAGGGACATTTTTCATGATATTTTTTACTTTCTTTTTCTCTCTCTTTTTTTAATAGATAATTTGGCAGAAAGCTTTGTAAAAAGATCTCTTTTCTTAAGAAGTGCAGAATATCAGACAACATGTCAAAACTAGCAGAGGGCTTATCTTGCTTATTTCATTAGCGTGCGACATGAATTTTTTTTCTAAAGTGCACATGAACTTTAAAAAGATTCTTATATCAGGTTTTCATGGCTAGATTAGATAAATTTTCCTTCATCCTTATCTAGTGATTTCTATTCCAGAATTACTTTCAATAAAAGCATGAATCATGAAACTCACAATGGATTTTATTTTATTGGTTTTTCAATTTTTTTTTCATGTTTGAGGTTATGTTTGAGGTTGTATATGAATGCAACATGTGCAACATGATTTTCGTCCCCCCAACTTAAATGACATTGTCCTCAATGGCATGAACAATATGAAATAATAGAACAATATAGACATGAAATTTGTGAAGGAACGTGACAACCTGACGGAATTGAACTTCGACAGACATCCTTGCTTGAATGAAAGGTGATTTTTGGCTTTTGAAGGCTAGGCATAGGTGTACGCATTCTTCGCTCTCCCCCCAACTTATCCTTTATTCACACCTACAAAATAAAAATAAAACCACAATAAAAACTTGGGTTGCCTCCGAAGAAGCTATTTATTAGCACACGAAAATCACAAAAACTGTGGGTTGCCTCTCAAGAAGCGCTAAGTTTAACGTCTTCAGCCAGACGCATGAAAGCTCACTAACCAGCGTGTGGCATTTAGAATGAGCCATCAAGTGATCTTGTCCTCCTTCAAATTCCAGCCCTCATACCATTGGAAGATAAGAGTAAGCATGTACGGACTGGGGCTAGAAATAGGTAGGACTCGCACATTATTGATTTTAATTTTAACCATGTGTGTGAGCCAATTGTCATCTTTAGGGATCAAGAAATAATCAATGGCTAATAATCTGTCAAGATCGGGGTTGAACCTTTGCCCAACATCAACCCATTGTTCCCCTTGTCCTGCATCTTCCTGCCTGACTAACCCTTTTGTGATGACTTCCTCCATGGTAACTTGATCAGACACTGGTGGCTGATGAATAAGATTGGTATTATTAGCCACGTTCCTCTCTATAACAGCCTCATGAGTAGTAAGGGCAGTAATCAATTGGTTTTCCTGATGGGAAGTTAAATCAAAGGTGAATGTGATCGACACGTCCCCCTCAAGTCTTAGAATGTCATAGTGGAGAGGCTGTACTATCGGGGGAATCAAATTGGAAGGAAGAGTGAGGCCAGGATCTTACTCATTCAAAAATTCAAACTTCATTGGATAGGGCACAAGGGTCAGATCAAATGTGAAATTTTCTAACAAGGACGCTTCATCACACTCATTCCTCAAATGAACATTATAAATCAAACTTTCCAATAATAAGGTGGGAAGATCAAATGTAAATGTTTCCAGCCCGACCCTTTCATCGTAGGTCAGATCAAAGGTGAATTTCTCTAAGACGGACCCATCATCACACTCATCACTCAACTGAAGATTATGAATCAAATTTTCCAGAAATGAGGTCGGTAGATGAAATGTAAATTTTTCCAACTAGACCTTATCATCATGTTCTTCCAGGAGAGGAGGATATTCAGAATTTGTTGTCATTAAATCACCAAGATTGTTGATTACAAAGTAATCCTCCTCGTCATGTATATCCTCAATTGAGTTGTGTAGGCCACTATTCTTCATAGTGATATTCTCAATCTCAAAACATTCATGGGAAGGGGTGAAGATATCAATATGATCATTTTTATCCTTCAATCCGCCCCCTACTTCCTTCCTGTCCTCTATCATGGTATTACGAGTGCACTCCCCCTCACTCTCAATAGTTATATCTTGAGCCAAAATGGCAGGCATCAGATCATCATCATCATCATTCACGTATGGAGGGGATTGGTTGAATGTTGAAGGAGGGCCATGGTAAGTAGACTGAGAGTACACGACTTGAGGTTCAAAGTAGTGGCCCGGTGAATTACCCCTAATATCGATGTTGCTTTGAATGCTTGGGTGAGATGAGTTGGGCTGAAGTTGATTGCACATGGGCTGCTCGTGAGTTTCTTGGGGTGAAGGTGTAGACAAATGGGCTTGAATTGGTTGGTCTATCCAAGGCAAATTTAGGTGAGTACTCCAGCCAAGATTAGAATCTTCTGAAAGGGTATCATACTTGGGCTTAGAGAACCCTAAGGCATTTTAGACTTGAGCTTGGATGACTAGTGGGAGTTGGCCTATAGTAGGACAGTGACTCACATGGTGAGTGAGACTGGCACAGAAATCACAAGCTTCCTTGTGAGTTTGGGTTAGATTTTCGGTCTGTCTGGAAAGTCCTACAGATTGTTTATGAGATAAGATTGAGGCATGATTCATCAAATTTTCACTCAAAATTTCAAACAGATCATACGCCTCATCTTCATTCTTGTTCATGAACGTCCCTCCGCAACATGTATCCACCATTTGTCTATCAAGATCAGATAATCCCTCATAAAATATAAATATAATTTGCCATTTGGGTAACCCATGATGTGGACATTGACGTAACAAATCCTTCAACCTTTCTCAAAATTCATAAATTTGCTCGTTTGAAAACTGAGTAAATCCCAAAATCGCCCTTCTCATAATGTTGGTTCGGACTATGGGGTAAAATTATTTTAAAAATTCTAACTGCATATCCTCCCAAGTCTTAACAATTTTTCCAAAACTTCTTAACCAACATTTTGCTTTATCCTTCAATGAGAATGGAAATAAGATCAACTTAAGGGCATCATCACTAAAATTTTAGATTTTAACCAGCGAACAAATTTCTTGAAAATCATCTAGATGCTCATAAGGATTTTCATTGTGTTTCTAATATATAGATGGGAGCATCTGGATGATACCGGGGCGAATCTCATAATGATCCACCAGAATGTCAGGTAGTTTAATACAAGTGGAGGGTTTATAAGCAGAAGGAATAAAGTGTTCCTTCATGTGCTTGGGTTTCCCTCTAAGATAGATGGCCATTAAAAAAAAGTCAGATCCCTGAAAGATTTGTTCATTTTTTTCAATTTCTTAATTTTATTTTCCCTTTATTAATCTCTTTTTTTATTTTATTCTCTTTTTTATTAGGATTAGAAAATCACAATTTTTTTTGAAACTAACACTGACTCAGACGAAGAGAGAGAAGATAATGATTTTTTTTTATTTTTTATTTATTATTTATGTTTACATACACAAACAAGTTAACACATGAATTACCTGATGACCTAGATGCGACTCAGATCTACAAATGAGGTTTCACAAAATGACTAAAATATAACTTAAGTTCACCCTCAATATTTCCACCGGCCATGTAAGGGGTGGGGTAGTGGGACGCTCCCCCTACTTTCATAGGGATCTAATTATGTCAAACCACTAGCCCGCTTAAGGCGTTTACCGTCCGACCGTCTTGTCTTAGGCACTGGTTTCCACAAGAGGGTAAACTCAAATCATACTAAAATCACAGTGTGACCCTAGGGCCAATGTCTACTGACTTTTATTTAAGACTTAGGTCATGCAAAGATGCAAGGGGAAATGTGGTTTGTGGGCTAAGGAAGGGTGATGAAATCCCCACCTTATGTTATTTAGGGGTATTGCCTTTAGAGTATTTTGAAATGAAATGCACATCATAATTTTAAATAAGGGGTTCTTATGCAATATGCATGCTACAATATGATAAGTAGAACGTAACTTACCCATCGTAATCTCCAAAATGTAATACCGAAATTAAATAACAAGGAAAAATCATGTGTTAAATGATGCATGGCCTAGAACATGGATGATGTGATTTATATTCTTGAATGAGGTCTTTTATTTTTGATACAAGTGTTGTTTTTTTAGTTAATGAAGCTATCTAGCCAGCATATTTTTTTTTTGAGATTTTTCAATATAAAAGCTAACAAAATACATAAGATAAATTAAATCATAAGAGGGAAGATTGATATACTTACTTGGATCGCGATCCCTCGTACTTTATTTTTATTTTAATTTTTTTTCAGAGATTTTTTTTTAAAAAATTTCTCAATTGATGCAAATAAATAGAAAATCAACTAAAATACATGAACAATATGCATCTACAATGAAAATATGATAGCATGAGACCAAAATATGTTTGTGATTTTCTATTTTCTATTTTTTTACAGAGAATTTTTATTCAGATATTATTATTATTTTTTAAATTTTTCAATAAGAGATGAATGAAAGAAGTTATAAACAATAAAATAACAAAGCCATGAAAATTTATTACAAAATGAAGCCTAAGATGATATTTTTATGTGTTCTGATTTTTTTTTTCTGATTTTTATAGATTTTTCAAAAAAATTTCAGATTTTTTTTTGAAGATTTTTCAGAAATTGAAAAAATAGAACATGTTCCTACGTTTCAGCCCTTTAGCGACGCTTGACTGCTACAGTTCCAGACTTTCAGCGACGCTTCATTTTCTGATAATTTCAGGTCCGATTTTTCTCTTTCTTTGATTTTTAATTTTTTTCTTTTTTCTGTAAAATAAAAATAGAAAAATTAATATACAAATATACACATAAAATACAAGAATATCCAACTATAAAAGTTTATTTTTCCTCCCCGGCAACGGCACCAAACATTGATGCGCATAAAACTCGTCATTTAAAAGCCGTGCCACAATTTTAAAAATAACTGGACTCACTCACTAAAAAGATATAAAATCTAAGTAGAGTGATAAGTACGGGTCGATCCCACGGGGAGGAAATATTTCTTTTAAATGAGTTGGAAAAATTCTTATGTTTTGAAAATCATATTTTTGAGTGAGTTAAAGTTAATGGAAAATAAATTACGTGAACTTAAGACTAGAAATAAATCAAACTAAAGAATATGAGAGGGTTGAGAATAGAGTTTGGAAGGAGATGGAAAGAGAAAATAAAGAACAATTACACCAACTTAATTTTTATTGCTAATGAAGAGTACAACATCTATGAAAACTAAAAATACAACTTGAATAGTGCTAAGGGAAGAAAGGAAGAAAGGAGCAAAGATGAAGAAGAATAGCGTCGCCATCTCCATGCCGAGCCTTGAAAGAAGATCGCCCTGTCTTAGAATTTGACACTGTCTTTAGAGCACCGAAGGAAAAGAATCTCCGCCTTGGGATATTTGGATGAAAATAGAGGAGGGGGGGAGATAGAAGATGAAAAAGAGAGTTTGAAAATAGTAAAACAGAAATAATGAAAATAGGTCGAGATTAGAAATGACATAACTTTAAAATCGGAGAGAATTAGAAGAAGTGGTAAAAACAAAAGTTGAAGATCAGAAGAAGAGGAAGAAGGTTTGTGAAGAGTGTAGAGGGAGAAGAAGACCAGAAGATGGTAAAAACTAGAGAAGAACAAAAGTAGTCTACACGGATGAACAGTAACTGTGCAAAAAAATTGAACTGTGGAAAAATAAAAATATCTTACAAACTAAGAGGAATTAGAGAAAGATGTAGAAGAAGAAAATCTAGATCTTTAAAACAGGAAGAACTTTTATGAAGAGTGCAGAGGGAAAAAAGAGCATAAGGGCATAAAAATGGAGGAAGAACAAGATGTAGAGCCTCGGATGAACAGTCAAATCACAGGACATCAAGTTAAAAAATGAGAAGTAACTTCCAAACCAGAAAGACTTAGAAGATGATGCAGAAGAAGAAGTTGTAGAGCATTTAAAATTGAAGAACTTGCATGAAGAAATCTGGAGGAGAAGTGAAATAGAAGAGGGTGAAATAGGCGGCCTAAGATTGGGAGAGAAAGAGTGAAAGATTGCCAAAAGAAGAACTCCCCTTCACCTCCTTGTCATGGGCTATTTATAGGGAAAGTTGGGTTAATGGAGGGTGGAGATTGTATCAAAAGAAGATGGATGACTGAGATTTAGGTAGAAGATAATGCATGGGAGAAAGGAAAAGGAGGTGGGCACCCCCTTTCTTGGACTTTGGGCACCCCCTTTCCAACTTTGAATTTCCTTTTCAAACATTGAATGTCATTTTCCTCCTTTTCAAACTTAAACTTTGAATTCTTAATTTTCAAACTTTGAATTCAAAATTTTGAACTTTCTTTTCCCTCCAACCAAAATATTTTGAATTCTTTATTTGACTTGGTCAAAGTGGTGATGACAGTTTTGCCCCCGGCTTCTTTTGCAATTACCTTCGGTGTCCTGCACACACATAATTATGATTTAGCCCATAAAAATTATCATAATGTACACATGAATCTTAATTACTCATTTTTATGCAATGGATAATTAATGTTCATGACCCTCAACTCCATTTTATTAAATGAAATCACCAAATTAATTAATTTGCATGAAAGGTCCAATCTACATGCAAAGTTGAGATTAATGATAGAACATGCATAATTACCAAATTATATGCACATAAAATGGTGTATATGCGATGAATTAGCATAGAAAATAGACACTTATCATGTCCTCTGTCCAATGGCGCCAATCTCGCCTCGATTCACCTCCAGATCTGGGCGCAACAATTGTTTTCGTGGAGGCGCGCAGATCTGATCCGTGAACAGGCCAGCAGAGCAGTCCGCCGGTTAATCCTGGTAAAATACACCAGATCACATTCGGTGACCGCCGCTCCTGGAGATCGACCAGCAACCCGTCAGCAGCGTCCCAGCCAGCTTCCGCAGCAAGGAGACGCCCAGGCACCGCCATCCCAGCAGCCGGACCTGCCTGCTGTCCCACGGGCCCCGCAGAACCGAGTTGGACCAGCAACCCATCTCCGGCCCGAGAGCCTTCCGGCTTGCTGCCCGTCAACCCGAGTTCACTACTCCCAGGTCCCACGTGTAGCCCTTTACCTCCCTGCATGGAGTGGGCAATTAAAATCACTACTGTAATTATTTATTTACTGTACACCGGGAGTACGATTTTCGGCCGGGGTCGTCTTCCCCACTCTCGGAGCGTGGTGGTATCGTGTTCGCTTCCTACTTTGGCATTTTACTTATCGCGTATATTTTTATATGCCACTGCATGAGTGATAGGAACTTAGCTCGTTATAATTTTATCATCACTGCGAGAGTGAGTGAGTGGAACCCGTCCCGTGACTCGATCCGAGCACAGAATAGCCAAATACCCTTGACTCATTTCTGATTTCTCAACCGTGCACATCCGCACGCTTCCCTCACCAGGGACGAGTCACGAGTTTACCTAGAGTCTCAGGTTCACATTCAAATTGGCATCGAGTCGCGTCCCATCCCGCATCAACTCCTCAAGAAATAATTGCAAGATAAAAGTGAACAAGCATCCACTTCCAAGCAGCCGGAAGTGCTAGCAGAATCTTCACAAGGAGGGGTTCACCCCCGTGATTTCCCACCTCTATACACTCTGCCTCAGTCAGCCGAGCATAGCCAAGCTGCTCCGTCGCAAAGGGCTCCTCAGCCATTGATACCGCCAATATTGCCTCAGTTACATCTGGCACCTTTGCTACGCCCGCTCCCGCAGGCGACTGTACTAAACACTCCATACCGGCAGCCGGCCCACTTCTACCCGGAGCCAGCAGATCCTGCAATAGTGGACCGACTTATGGTCGAAAAGATGATAGAGATGAAATTGGCTGAGCGGGGCGAAAGTGAATACATGGCTTTTGATGCCTACCGGGTGCCTTACCCACCACACCATGCTACCAAGCGGCTTCCCCCAGGAATCAACAAGCCGCTGAAGTTTGAAAAGTTCAGCGGGCAGGGGTCCCCCAAGGAACACATAGCATACTACATGACTGTCATGGGGGATCTGGCCTTCGATGAGTCATATCTACTAAAATTCTTCGTGTCCTCTCTGACGGGACTCGCATTTGAATGGTATTCAAGCTTGCCAGCCAGGTCGATCAGCGACTGGCCAGATATGCAGAAGAAATTCTGAGAAAGGTTCCCCGTGACCGAAAGAGAAGTTACTGTGGCCAAACTCTATGCGACCCGTCAAAGGCCGGACGAGACGGCTCTATATTATATTAAGAGGTGGAGGAACCTCGGGATGAGATGCAAGCGGCCCCCGCACCAGGAAGACACTGTACAGATATGTAAACAAAACCTCCGTAGAGAGGTGCTAGAAAGGATGATTGGAATGGAGATTAGGTCATTTGACCGTCTTAATAATATAGTAGCCGAAATTGAAGTCTTTCCGGTAAAACATTCAACTACCACATCCAGCACTTCTATACCAAAAGCAAAGGCAGCTGAGCGACGCCCGACACCTAAGGAAGCTAATACCATCGACCTCAAGGTATTTGAGAAGCAAAGGGATAAAGCTGAAAAGGTCGCTGTGCCTCCGCCAGATAAGGCAGACGATAAGAAAGATGGTCCCTCACTCAGGGACAAGATGAAGAAGGCTTACTCTTTTCCCAAAGAAAAGACTAAGGTGATGTTTGACTGGGTTACCCAGTATGACATAATTACTTTGCCTGAGCCAAAAAGGGAGGAAGACTTGAAGAAACAAGACAGTCCCAGGTTCTATCCTTACCACCGAATGCTGGGGCATCCAATTGAAAATTGCTATGTCTTTAAAGACATCATAGAAGGCCTGATAAGGAAAGGAGAGATAGATATGGGGGAGTACAAGGTTGATCCTCCGTAGCCACATGAAGTTCAGCTGAAGTGGACGGCTATTAATATGATATCTCTATACCAGGCATTACCTGAAGAAATGGCGGAGGCTAGTACGTAGCATACATATGAGGCGTGTTTTCTCACACCTCTAAAAGACCAACAGGGATGGCGGCAGGTCTCTACAAGAAACAAGAAGAGGCCTTTACCCCAATCAGCTAAAGGGGTACAAATTCGAGGCGTCACGCTGCGGCCAACCCCGCCATCCCCAGCTCTGGTCTGGGTTGAGCAGCCTGTGAGGGTCAAAATCCCTGTCCGCAATTGGAAGAAACTGAGCCCGTTGCCCCAGCCTAAAAAGGTCGGCCCAGAACTCAGCAGCTACAGGCCTATATAAACGGGCTAGAAGAATATGAACAGCCCGCATTACAGCCACTACTGGTGAAGGATTATGTTATGTGGGAGGAATTGGAGCAGCTCTCTCTGCAGCAACAAGAAAAGCCCAAAGAGGTCCCTAAAGAGGACGAAAGCATGTTCTGGGGGCAGGTGCCCACTGAAAAGAAGAAGAAGAAGAAAAGAAGGGGTCTAAAGGCCAAGAAGGAAACAATGTTATCCTGTAACACACTGTCCGCCCTCTTTACCCTGCCTGGGGATGAGGATGGAGATGAAGACATATGTTATACTCTTACTGTCGAGGCAAATCAGGCGGAAGCTTCTCAATCAGCACATGCGACCCGCTCAGGTCAAAATGGGTGCGCCCACCACCCACCAATCATAATATCATCTTCAGGGGTGAGCGTCCGTACCAGATACCTGCACCAGAAGTTAAGGGAGTCCAGATCCCTCCCCCGTCTGGGTCTATACAACCAGGCTAGGGGCAGCAGCAGCAAGCCCTCCTTTCTGGAATTTCTCAACAAGTCCCAGGGCAAACAGCCCTGCCGTGAAGCCAGCCCCGCAGCCGGGAGCATACCCCCACAGCCTCAGCAGCTGTCGAACCAAACAAAGGGAGATAAAGCCAAGGCGGAGATAGATGCCAACAAACGGCCGGGTGAAGCTGCTAAGCCACAAGAAGACTCAGAACCGGAGGCTGATGAAGCAGCCCTATCAGGGGCCACTGTGCAAGGCTCCTCCAGACCGAAATGGGCGAAGGAGATGAAGTTGTCAAATGTCCGAGCAGGTAGCAGAATCATGAAACTATTGAAGAAGCTTCCTGCTCGATTTACTATTTGGGAGATCCTATCCCTAAGTGAAGAAACCCGACATGCGATTGTCATTGCTCTGCAGACGCCTGCCCAGTACGAGAGCTGTTTGGTCGAAACATTGCCTTCGGCAAATATTACATTCACTGAGGATGACATGTTGTTGCCGACGGCTGATCATAACAGACCCCTATACATGAGGGGGCAATTGAATGGCCAGCCGCTGAGCCGGATTCTGGTAGACCCGGGGTAGCTGTCAACATACTCCCCTATATGATATTTCAAAAATATTGCTTTAATGTTCACCTGGACAAGGTCGAGGATATGCGCATTATGGGCTTCAATCAGAAGTCTGAAGTCCCGCTCAGTGTGGCGGAATTCACTCTTGCCATGGCAGATTTCACTACGAAAGTCCAGTTCCATGTAATAAATTCAAATACCACGTACAAGGCGCTGCTTGGCCGCCCTTGGCTACATGAAAATATGGTGGTACCTTCAACTCTCCACCAATGTATCAAATATAACCATGAAGGAAAGGAGGAAAGGATATTTGCCGACCTCCACCCATTTGAAGTATTCGAATGTCACATGTTGGATGCGCCGTTCTACATAGAGCAGTCGCAGAAAATTCCTAAGGCAAAGGCCTCAGTGAAGGCAGTAAAGAAAGCTTCGGGGATGATTGGTTCCCGCCACCGCCGCCTGGCTATGTAAACCCCCGAGGGGTATCCCATATCACCACCACAGGAGATGTGGGCAGGGCAGTGCCTCCTGCCATTTTCTCACAGGTGAATGACTCAAGATGGAAGATCGACATGATCATATCAAAGTGCCGAGGGTCTCTTCAAGCCAATAGTCGGTCTTGACCATTCCACGGTCAGGCCTCTTAGAACTTTGGAAGTGGCCCATGATGAAGGTCCCACCATCTTGTTCTATGTTGCGGAAGAACACGCGGCGCGAGAGGATACCGATTGTTGCTTCCCTGAAGACTTGGAGAGCGCTGCAGCGCCTGTTCCAAGGTTGCCTTTTACCTTGGACAAGATGGCCAGAATGTTCATAAAATAGCACATTCCTGTTGGCCAATCTCAAAAGATAACTGAGGCATTCCAAAAGCTCTGGTATCCTATCAGCATTGACAAGGAGCTCAAACGCGTATCTCAGCATCCAGGGCTGGGATTCTCGCTAGAAGAATACTATTACAGCGGGCGATATGAGGTAGACACTATCTCTATCCTCTCATCAACAGAAGAGGCACCTCCGGGGGCAACTTATGATGAAAGCCCGGTGGAAGATGAACAAGCTCAGGTATTCCAACAAGAAGACCAAAATATGAAGGATGCCACCCTCTGTAGATGTTGGGATCAACTCGGCGGTGAAGAGATGACTCTCCAAGCTAAATTCGATACAGCTAATAACAGCGAAGCCGAAGATGCTGAAGAAGAGGTGTACAACCCCTCCTGCAGTCCCTTCACTACCACCACAACAACTCATTCTCAGCCGGTCGATGCAGGGGCCACTGTAATATGTCGAACAATCTTTGTCGATAAGGACGTGACTAAGCAGAAACAAGACGCCTCTCGCAAAGATGTGGCGGTGCGAGCTGAAGGGGAAACCGGGCAATCCCCACTCCTGGTGGAGCTGGAGAGCCATTTTCCTAATTCGGCTATGAAAGAGCCGACTCTTGCCAGAGCAACTGATGAATCCTATGAAGGGGGCACTGGAAGGAACCCGCTACTAGAACAATCTATGCTATGGTTGTCCCCTGAACTACAAACCCCCGAGGGGGTCGGAGGGCAAAATGATGATACTGCTGAAGTCCTTGAACTCGACGATAGTAATGATGTTCCAGATTTCATTGACCTTCAACCCGCACCTCCGGAAATTGAGGACGGGGGGTAGGCCACAGTTGATGAACTACTAGAAGTTAACCTGGGGAGTGAAGATGACCCCAGACCTATCTTCCTTAGCGCTCAGCTTTCCTCAGTTGAGCGAGAGCTATATGTCAATTGTTGCAAGAATTCCGGGACTGTTTCGCCTGGAGTTATAAAGAAATACCCGGGCTTAGCCCCGCAGTTGCCCAACATGAACTGGCGATTAACCCCGACATAGAGCCGGTTAAGCAGTTACCGCGGCGCATGAGGCCGGAGCTCATCACTCAAATATGCAAAGAAGTTGACAAGCTTATTGAGGTGGGCTTCGTCGAAGAAAACCAATACACTACATGGCTGGCCAACATAGTGCCCATCAAAAAGAAGAATGGTCAGATCCGGATATGTGTGGATTTTCACGATCTAAATAAAGCTTGCCCAAAAGATGACTTCCCGATGCTGATAATAGAAGTCATGACAGATGCTACAACTGGCCACGAGGCCCTTTCCTTGATGGATGGTTCATCCGGATACAATCAGATATGGATCGCAGAGCAGGATCACGTTCATACTGCTTTCCGTACCCCCAAGGGTATCTACCATTACAAAAGGATGCCTTTCGGGCTGAAGAATGCTGGCGCAACCTACCAACGGGCGATGACCAGAATTTTTGATGAATTGCTTTACCACAAAGTCGAATGCTACATTGATGACTTGGTGGTTAAGACCAAAAGAAGGGAGGAGCACTTGTAAGATCTCTGAATAATATTCCAACGGCTCAGGCAGCATGAGCTAAAGATGAACCTGTTGAAATGCGCCTTTGGGGTCTCCAGCGGCAGATTTTTAGGTTTTATTGTAAGGCATCGGGGAATTGAAATAGACCCCACAAAGATTAAAGCCATTCAGGAGTTAGCTCCACCAAGGAACCTCTTAGAGCTACGGTCTCCCCATGGCCGGCTGGCCTATATCTGACGATTCATATCGAATATGTCCGGAAGATGTCACCCTTTTCACAAGCTAATGATGAATGATGTCCCGTTTTATTGGGATGAGGAATGTCAGGCGACATTTGAGAAGCTGAAGGAATACCTCAAGACCCCTCCTGTGCTCGGCGCACCAGTAAAAGGGCGGCCGCTGATCTTGTACATAGTAGCTACGTATCGTTCTCTAGGGGCAATTTTGGCCCAAAATAATGATGAAGGAAAAGAGCAGGCCCTCTATTATCTCAGCAGAAGATTGGTGAGGATCGAAGAAAAATATTCTTACATTGAGAAGAGTTGCTTGGCGCTGGTCTTCGCCGTTAAGAAGCTTCGACACTATATGTTGTCGCATGAAATCAAGTTAGTCTCTAAAGTAGATCTATTGAAGTATATATTATCTCAGCCAGCACTGAAGGGCCGTCTGGGAAAATGGGCGGTCATACTTATGGAGTTCGATATCTCCTATGTGCCGCAGAAAGCCATCAAGGGGCAAGCCATTGCAGATTTCTTTGATGCACACCCAATACCTGAAGATTCACTATTGCAAGCTGAGCTGCATGAAGACGAAACACTAGAAGCAAACCAGGTGCAGTCCGCATTGTGGCAACTGTATTTAGACAGTGCCTCCAGAATTGACACTACGGCCATTGGGCCCATCAGAGTTAGAGCCGGTGTAGGCATAGTCTTGAAATCTCCAAAGGGGGTGGTCGTGCACACCTCCTGTTCAATCAATAAGCCTTGCACAAACAATGAGGTAGAATATGAGGCTTTGATTATCGGCCTGCAAATCGCCCTATCCATGGGAATTCAAATGCTAGAAGTCTATGGAGATTCCATGTTAATTGTTAAACAAGTCGAAGGAGAGTTCGATGTCTGAAAGCCGGAACTCCTCCCCTATCACCAGCTGGCGCTATGCCTGATGGTGAAATTTATTTCATCCAGATAAAGCGCATCAACCGAGGATAGAATGCTCAGGCAAACGCCCTCGCAAAGCTAGCTAGTTCCCTGGCAGTCCCGCCAGATGAGAGCCTGAATGTGACCATCATCAATAGGCGGCAAGTACCGAGTGTGATGGATATCCCAGTTATAGGAGAAGAAAATGAAGTTATGACTATGGAAGAAACTCGACAACCTGATTGGCGGGAGCATCTGCTATAATGGTTTCAACGCCAGCAGTTGCCGAAAGAAAAAGAACAGAGAATGAAGTTAATAAGAATCAAAGATTCTTACGAAATGAGAAACGGGACTTTGTTCCGAATAATGGCGGATGCCAGAAATAAAGTCTTGCTGTGTTGCTTGTCCACCAAGGAAGCCCTGCAAGTCATGCATGAGGTGCATGCCGGGCCAGCTGGAGCACATCAGGCTGGTCTGAAAATGAAAATTGAAATAAAGAAAATGGGCTACTATTGGCCCACCATGTTTAATGACTGTTGCGAGTTCGCCAAGACTTGTCAGAAATGCCAGGAGCATGCTAATATCTCGAGGAGGCCTTCGGCACCACTGCACCCCACCATCCCAAGTTGGCCATTCGCTCAATGGGGCACGGATGTGGTGGGTCCTCTGCCATCCTCCTCCTCTGGATGCAAGTACATCTTGGCGGCCACAGACTACTTCTCCAGATGGGCAGAAGCGGTGGCATTGAGAGAAGTAATGGGGGAGTTAGTCGCCAGGTTCTTTCGCCAGAATATAATATTCCGATTTGGGGTTCCCAGCCGAATCATTTCTGACAATGACAGCCATTTCAGGAACCAGAAGGTATAGTAGTTGGCTGATAAATATTGATTGGAGGACTTCGTCTCCCTACAACCCTCAAGCTAATGGGCTTGCAGAAGCTTTCAATAAAACACTGTGCACCTGGCTGGCAAAAATCGTTAACTCCAGTAAAAGAGATTGGGAAGAAAGGATGTATGAAGCACTTTGGGCTTATCGTACAGTTTATAAGACCCCAACTTGTTGCTCACCATTCTCCCTTGTGTACGGGTCAGAAGCGGTGGTACTAATTGAATTGGAAGTCCCATCACTGCGGGTCGCCATTCAGCATGGTCTAGTCGACAACGAACAAGCCAATGTGGAAATAAGATTGGAGGAGCTTTCCGATTTAGAAGGAAAGTGACTCCGAGCACAACAAAATATTTAGCTATACCAAGCTCGCATGGCCCGTGCTTTTGACAAATAGGTCAAAGAGCGAGAATTCAAGAAAGGCGACCTTGTTATGGTCAAGAGAAGAGAAGTGATGGCAGCCAACCCCAAGGGAAAATTGACTGAAAATTGGGCGGGCCCGTATGTTGTCAATCGGGTCTACGAAGGAGGCGCTTACGTCCTTGTAGATCATAAGGGCGCAGTCCGGTTCTCCCCTCTCAACGGGAGGCATATGAAGCTATACCAGGCAGCTGTGCGGACGCCTGAAGACTAAAACACCTATGGCCCAACCATAGTCCCACCGGGTCATAATGCCTCTAATGGACCTTACGTCCGTCTAGGTAAAGAAAACCTCTTCTTTGCTCGGGTATTAACCCCATACCCGTGAATCTTACTCATATGGCCTCCAACGGACCTTACGTCCGTCTGGAGGAAGAAAACCCTCTCTTTACTCAGGAATTAAACCCATGCCCATGAACACTATTTACAAGGCATCCAACGGACCTTACGTCTGCATGGATGAAGAGAACCCTGCCTTGAATGCCGCCCCCCACAAATGCCCTCGATGGACCTTACGCCCGTGAGGGTAAAGAAAACTCTTTCCTTTGCACAGGCATTAACCCCATGCTTGTGAATACACATCTTGGCGGCAACGGGCTTCGTGCCCTAGCCAGCTTATACATCATATTGCCATTACAGGCCTCACGTCTGAATCAGCATCAATTCTATCCTTTGCATTGGCATTCATCCTTGCCAACGAATGAACCCCTTTTTCGGCGTAAGGCTTCGTGCCCTAGCCGTCTACTTATGCACAATGATTGCCATTGTGGGCCTTATGCCTGAATCGGCAAAATTTCTATTCCTTGCCATGGCATTCGTCCTTGCCAATGAATAAGCCCTTCTTTGGCGCAAGGCTTCGTGCCCCAGCCAACTATGTCCATAATGTTGCCATTGCGGGCCTTACTCCTGAATCGGCGGATACTCTCCCCTTTGCGTTGGCATTCATCCTGGCCAACGAACAAACCCTTTTCCGGCGCAAGGCTGCGTGCCCTAGCCAACTATATATACACAATATTGCCATTGCGAGCCCTACGCTCGAATCGGCACTAATTCTATCCCTTGCGTTGGCATTTGATCTTATCAACGAATAAACCCCTTTTCGGCGCAAGGTTTCGTGCCCTAGCCATTCATGTATACACAATATTGCCATTGCCAGCCCTACGCTCGAATCAGCACTAATTCTATCCCTTGCGTTGGCATTTGATCTGTCAACGAATAAACTCCTTTTTGACGCAAGGCTTCGTGCCCTAGCCATTCGTGTATACACAGTATTGCCATTGCGGGCCTTACACTCGAATCGGCGCTAATTCTATCCCTTACGTTGGCATTTGATCTTGTCAACGAATAAACCCTTCTTTGGCGCAAGACTTCGTGCCCTAGCCATTTATATATACATAATGTTGCCATTATAGGCCTTATGCCTGAATCGGCAAAAATTCTGTCTCTTGCATTGGCATCCGTCTTTGCCAACGAATAAACCCTCTATCAGCAAAAGACTCTATGTCCGAGCTGATAATCACCTATTGTTCCCAACTGTCATCTCAAAAAAAAATGGGGTTTAAAATGGAGGTGCCCCGCCAGACTTGTTCCTTCATTAGGACAAGGGTAAAAAGGGCAACAACCCAGCTGTGGCGAAAATCGAAAGGGCGCTGCAGGTAAAATCGAGTACCCCGCCACGTGAAAACCCGAAAGGACACGTGGGCAAAAGCAAGAGGGGGCCGATGCGGGCGAAGACCAGAAAAGGGCGCTTTCATCGATAATGTGGATAAAAAAGAGAGAGAGAGAGAAAAAAGAAAATATATATATAAACAAAAATGCTTTCGCTTAATACCTCATCATAAGCGGGACGTCCCCATATGTCCCACCGGAAACAAACCACCCATATAACAAAGTCCAATTGGAATAGGCCTTCCGCCTGTTCTGATAATAAAACCATTTCTTGCTTTGACATTTAACCCAATGTCGATGAATACATCTACCCTGATCGTCATCAACATCGGTGACATCAGTGATTGAAACCTTAACTTGGACTTTCCGTCCTTGTTAATGATATTAAAACCATTTCTTGCTTTGACATTTAACCCAATGTCGATGAATAAATCTACCCTGATAGTCATCAACATCGGTGACATAAGTGATCGAATCCTTAACTTGGACTTTCTATCCTTGTTAATGATATTAAAACCATTTCTTGCTTCGATATTTAACCCAATGTCGATGAATACATCTACCCTGATCGTCATCAGTATCGGTGACATCAGTGATCGAAACCTTAACTTGGACTTTTCGTCCTTGTTAGTGATATTAAAATCATTTCTTGCTTTGACATTTAACCCAATGTCGATGAATACATCTACCCTGATCGTCATCAGTATCGGTGACATCAGTGATCGAAACCTTAACTTGGACCTTTTGTCCTTGTTAATGATATTAAAACCATTTCTTACTTCGACATTTAACCCAATGTCGATGAATACATCTACCTTGATCGTCATCAGCATCAGTGACATCAGTGATCGAAACCTTAACTTGGACCTTCCGTCCTTGTTAATGATATTAAAACTATTTCTTACTTCGACATTTGACCCAATGTCGATGAATACACCTACCCTGATCGTCATCAACATCGGTGACATCAGTGATCAAAACCTTAACTTGGACCTTCCGTCCTTATTAATGATATTAAAACCATTTCTTGCTTCGACATTTAACCCAATGTCGATGAATACATCTACCCTGATCGTCATCAGCATCGGTGACATCAGTGATCGAAACCTTAACTTGGACCTTCCGTCCTTGTTAATGATATTAGAACCATTTCTTGCTTCGACATTTAACCCAATGTCGATGAATACATTTACCCTGATCGTCATCAGCATCGGTGACATCAGTGATCGAAACCTTAGCTTGGACCTTCTGTCCTCGTTAATGATGAGAAACCTTTTTGCTTCGACATTTAAACCCAATGTCGATGAATACATTAGCCATGGTTTTCGTCATCATTAGCAAAATCAGTTGAATGAAGCGTTAACTTGGATCATTCGTCCTTGTTAATGAATGTAAAGACCCCTCTTTGCTTTGACATTCTACCCGATGTCGATGATACCCTGATTTTCGTCATCATGGGCAAAATCAACGAACGAGACTTTAACTTGGACCCTTCATCCTCGTTAATGAAAAATCTACCTCTTGGCCTCGACATTCATTCAGTCGATGAATATAATAATGCTCTGGCATCTGCTTAAAAGAATATTTTCCACTTAATCTAGCCTAACCTTGATTTCGGGGAACATAGCGTGGCAGTGGAGTGAACTCCTCGCCCCTTCCCTGAAGGCGTGCGCGCTCTCCTGTCCTAGCAGCTAACATACCCCAAGATTGGTGGAGCTAGTCTTGTACCTCCACTCAAATTAGGGAGGGAAAGAAAATAAATACACAGCTAAGGCTTGGCACAAGTATGTAAGGCAAAGCTGAAGAAAATATCATTGCATGGAAGGGGTGTATGAAGTTCCTACACTGATACACACACAAAAATGAAAAAGAAAAAATATACATCATTGGCCTGGATGGCGAAAGATATCATCAAGCTCTGGAAGTCCGATAGAGGGATGGGCAGCTAAGTCCCGCAACCGGCGTTCCTCGGCTTCCAGCCTCAGCAGCTCCTCCTGAAGAGAGCCAACGCGCTTCTCCGCTAATTCGGCCTCACCCAAGCATCACACCCCTAGTTGCTCTATGCAAGCCAGGTCTTCTTCAGCCTGAGCCAGTTCAGCATGGAGTTCAGAAATCCGTTGCCGCAAGAAGGAAGCTTGTTCAACAGCTCCCTCAACGATGTTCCTATGCTCGCTAATGAGCTCTGTGGAAGCCCTCATAGCGGTATGTCATTCTTGCCGCTGAAGCGCCCGAGCGGTCAGCTGGTCCCTCAAGCCGTGCTCAACAAATTCTCGCCGATTTACATACTTAAGCAACAATATTACTCGCGGCGTCCAATCCTGCATGGGACAACCGAAGGCTATGAGGGTGCGTGATATGGACTCAACCAGCCCCCTCAGCTGGGCGTAAGATAAGTCCTGACAAGCTAGCACAGTTTGCGTGGGCATCTCCAAGTTCTGCCACACCATCTCGTCTGAAGACTGCAAGCCAAGTGACGGTGCATCAGGGAGATAAAACTCTACTCTGCTATCAACTTCGGCCCAAATGTCATCAATGGGCTCCGAAGAAGATGAAGGCAGTGCCGATAGGGAGACAAGGGGTGTCATATGCTCTTCTGTCTGCATGATGGAGTCGATAGCAGTCAAGACATGCACTTCAAGTCCTCCATCCAACTAAGGGACAAAATCTGCAGACTCGAGGCCCGCACCTTCAGAAGCAAACTCCAGCTGCCCCGTCGGTTCTGACATTTCCTTCAATTCGGTCCCGGGGGTGATAGATAGGGTATTTGTTTCTCCCGGGAGCTCTATGTCTTCCATAGGAAGCTCTTCATGCCATTTAATCAGGGCTGCCTGCTCCAACTCGGACTCCGCTACAGATGGTAGGATTGTTGTCCCACTGTCCATTCCTTCAGGAATTCCTACACCTTCTAAGGAGGGCGGTTCGTGCTGTCCCACTGGGGCTGGCTGCTCCAATTCAACACTAGCCATGATGGTTAAAGCAGTGGCATCCCCGGCCAGTTCCTCTTCAGGCTCCACCCCTGATGCACCCTTAGTAATGGCCACATTAGCTGGTTCTGGCCCGCACTCCGCTGACTGGATCTGAAGTTGTTTTACCGAAGACTCACCTATGTCCAACACAGAGCCGGGCCCGCCCGGGAATTTTAAAGCAATCAGCTTCAATATGGGCGCCATACCCACAATGGGGGTGAAGGCCGTCCCTTTTGCTTGAAAGGAGGAGAAAGCGGTGGTAGCCGTCATTGCTGGCAAATTCAACCCCACTGAAATCATGGGCTCCTGAGAAAAGGAACAAAGGAGGCAAACCAAAAGTTGTGTCAGACCTTCAGATATAAATGCTAGAAGACATGACTGAAGCTCACATGAAAGAGTGCAAAGATTACCTCCAGAAGAACAAGGCTTGAACCAGCAGCCCCCGGTGCTTCTAAGTCTGGCTGCGTCAAGGCTGAGGAAATCTCTCGCCCGGGACTTAGAGCACCTGAAGGGCCCAATGTTAACCGGGGTGGGCTGAATGCAACAAAGTCGCTTACATAGGATAGGGAAGGAGTGCTAGCCTTCAACCCTACATCCTGCTCGTCCTCATCATTGGAGGGTTCATAGTCTACAAGTTCCTCCAAAGAAGAACTTTCAGCTAATTTTGCTGTTACCGTGCCGGGACCCGTCAAGCGCACTGAACTGTCAAGAGACACCCTTGAAGAGACTTTCTTAGTGGCTAATAGGGCCAGTCGCTCGGAGCACCGTCGGGTTGGCCGGGTACTCTGGGCAGGAGATGATATAGGAGGAATTTCGGCAGGTTTCGAAGGAACAATATCTGGAGGATTAAACAGATAAGAATGATGAGTAAGAAGAAAAGTAGCAAAATGAGGTGCCTGTCAAAGAGGTCCCATGGGCTATAATATTACCTTCATCGCCATGACTAGGCGTTGGAGAAGGAAGGTCCGTAGTGATCGGAATGATGGGTGTTTCAATGCCCCTAACTTCCTCTGCACCGCCACTAGTTACCGCTTCCTCGATGGCTAGGATAGAGGAAATTGTGGCGCTTAAATGAAAGAGGCAGAAGTGATAAAGCCCCAAGGTTACACCTCGAAAAGGAGTTCAGGGGAGATATACCTATTGAAGGAGTCATTTGCTCCTATGCCATCTCAAACTCCTTGAAGGTTAGAATAGCGGGCAATGAAATGACAGGCTCTGTAGCCGTAGTCCTCTTTCCCGTCGCAACCTTTGCCCGGGCCCTCTTAGCTCGAGAAACTGCCTCTTTGACCTGAGACCTCTCTCGCTTTCGAGAACCCCTAGAGGGTAAAGGCATGGTAGTTGGGGCAGCGGGCAGAGATTCGAAATAGTTTGGCTTCTGGGCCTTAGAAATTAAAGACCGGTACTCTAGAGTTGTTTTGGAGGTCGGGAAATCTACAAAGAAATGATGCGTTCACACGGTGATTATGTGAATAAGATGCGTATACAAGTAGAGGAGCAAGCAAGAATAAAACATCACGTACCTGGTGGGCCCGAATACAATGGAGAGAGGGTCCAATAATACAAGGAGGGCTCCTTGTTCCTGGAGGCCCCCTCCCGAATCAGCCAGCAGATGTCGCCAATTTTGGCACAATGTTCGGCCAAAAGTGCCAGGTCCCCATGGCCACGAGCGGAAAGACAATAGTACATGTCGAGGTGGTCCATACCCCATCCATCGACATACTTGAAGGCAATGAAGAGAGGCCAATCCAATATAGCCTCGGCCTTATCAATAATAGAAAGGCCATGAATGTGCAACAAGATAAAAAACCAAGAAGTTTGGCTATATAGGGTGGGTCCCCGATCTTCTTTCCTCACAAAACTCCTATACGGACATAGGCGATCAGTCTCTAGATGCCATGAGGCCGGGACTGTGATAGGCTCTTCCACTGGTAGCGAAAACTGCTGAAGAGTAATCCTCTTGCTACTAACGTTACATAGGCCCCGGAGAGTCTCCGTGAAGCTGTCTTTATTAATTTATGGAAGCACCGGCTATTGCTTGGACTTCTCCTGTTTGGCAGCTTTTCGTGCAGCCAAATAAGCCTGTACCTCAGCATCTTTATGAGACTTCAACCTCCGCAGATGATAAGGATCAATTTCAAACACAGCAAAAGGCTGGGAACTTACGAACTGACGCTCGGGAATGTCCCAACAATCGTTCTGAGAGAGCCGATAGAAACCAGTACGTGCATTCCACCATTTAATATATTCTAGCGTGACCCAGGGAAAACGCCCAGGAATTGGCATCCGGAAAGAAGCGGCCTCGCGGCGATGGCAATGATCCCACCACGTACGGGCTTCTTCGACAGTGGTTGATCCTCCTCTCGATCGACTCTCCAATGGAAACTGTGCTGAAGAGGAAGGGATCTGTTGGTCATAGCCAAAATTTCTGCTGAACCTGAAGGGGTAATAAGGCTCTAAATAAGTGCTGATGCCCTTCCTGAATACCAATACACTGGGTCTAATGGACAAAACCCAGTCTACTAGCTCTAGCTCCAGTGACAGCTTATTACTGAGCTTGCCCGAGATAGGGTGAACATACTGCTCAACTTTGCCGAATTTACATTCTCTCAGCCGATTCGCTAACGGGCTTGAATGAGCAGCCAAGCACTAGAAATGCAAGGCTCCAAGAGCATTCATTGGCACTTTCATCAATTGCCCCCTGATCGAGAAAACTTGATCTTACACTTGCTGTGGCTCAGCATTGGCGAACTCCAGCATTCTTGGAAACAAGTTTGGAGACTACAGCGTCCTGGGAGCAAACTCCGGAAATAGTGAGCACACCCAAGCATTGAAGAAATGTAGAGGGCCGACGGTCTGTAAGGTTCTTGGGAGGCGGCTGCAGTGGATATCTCCCAACATCTTGTAAATCAGACATAATGCTACCGGGCAGAGGGACAACTTCACGCCCCATGCCATCAAACACGCCGGATATATGGCTTCGACGCAAATAACTGTCTCATCACCTTGTGGCATAGCAAACGTGCACAACCAATACGTCAAGTAGGCCGCACAATGAGTGATGGGATCCAATCCAGTTGGATTAGGGCCACTTTGGTGCCCTCTACGAAGAGAAGCAGATAAGTGAGTCCTCCGGCGAGACCGTGTCTTCAGTGTGTTCGGAGCCATTCCGACGGAAGGAAAGTCTTTGTACTTTGGCTCGCCTTTAAAGAAATATTCCAGCCATAAGCCCAAGCGCACCTGCTTGCGTTCTTTACGTGAACGGACCGACGAAGACTCTACAGTGTCCTGAATGGATAGCCACAATGTATGGTACACCTTCATGAGGTACCAATATGCAAACCCAATGTAATAACGGCCTTCGCCGTTAGTGTGATCTTTGAGCCAGTCGGGATAGCAGACCTCCTCATACGACTCACCATCAATTGGAAGGCCGGAGAGTTGATGTAAACTCCACAAGCCCAAGGAAGTCTCCCCTTCCGCAGTGTAAAAGGTGTTATACTCTGGACAAAACACCTCCATCATGCCGCAGCGTAGGCCCTTTGAGATAGGGTACTGAAGGCGGGATGCATACACACTCTGGTACACTGCAGCCTTCATTAGAATGGGGCCATAATTCTGGAGCACGTATTCAGTGAATTCAACAGCCCCGTCTCTGAAAGCATGAGCATCGGTGGCCTTACAGTCAGCAAACCAGCCCACGACGATCTGATGTTTGAACCTGACCGCCAAACAATCCAAAAGAAATGGTTCTTCTCTAAACCCCCACCTCAGTGGGGCCAGGGAAAGACCAAAGGTTGGCTTCTCTTGGTGAAGAATTCCAGCTGTCAAATCCCACCTGGCTAGAGTGAATTCAGGGGTGCGAGTCAGCATGCCCTACTCCGGACTCAATTTCAGTACGCCAGTAATGACGTCCCACTTCCTGGACTCCCCTGGGAAATAAATCGGCTCACTCCTCACTACTGAGCCAATTGAACTATCTCGGTCCAAGAGGATGCTATACTCTGCCGCTCGTACCGTGAAGATATCCCGCTTCCCCATCAAATTGAATGCGTGGAGAAAAGACATTAAGTGCTTGTCCTTCAGAAAATCGACCCGGTAGCCCTGACTCCGGTCGAGGGAGAAATGGTCCCTGTCAGAAATGGTCAAACAACTGGCGTCCATCGAATCAGTCTCTGAATCCGATGATTCTGAAACAATGGCTATGCGGTCTCGCCTTTGATCAAGTTCATTAATATTCTACCATGTCACTACTGGCCGTACCGTGGAGGAGCCACTTGTCCCTTGCCTGGCCACAGAAGAAGTTGTTGAAGCCATTGGCGACAATTGAAGAGTCAACGAAGTCAGAAAGAGAAATAATGCCAAAAAAAATTTCTGACGAAATTTCGGTAGACTCTCCCCTTAGCCGGGAGCGTCCGAGAACAAAGGGGAACACATCCACTAGCTAAGCCGGGACAGTCCCTAAAATAGGGCCACAAGTGATAAACACTTGGGCCGAATGGACAACAGGAGTATCGATTCCGAGGGCTAGCCTACAAGGAACCTCCTAAAGCCATTTGGAGAAATTACAGAAAAGCCCCTTTCAAAGGGCAGCTAGATTAGGCTTCCTAGCCTATTATCAACCCCAAGCCCTATTGGGCCTGAGGCCCACTGAAGCTATGGTGGCGGTCGCCATCGTCTTGGCTCGGCGCCGGCTCGCCTTTGGCCCGCCACGGTCGCAGCCCGCCACCGCCTCCGCTGACGGTAGGAGATAGGGGACGACCACTAAACCAAGAGAGAGAAGGGGGAAGGTCTCGGCCGCTCGCCGCCGATGAAAGGGAGGGGAGGAGCAACCCTCCGCCACAACGCCCTTGCTGGCCGTGAGGAAGAAGAGAGAGGATAGGGTGAGGCCCACCGCTCTCACCGGAGACGATGATCACGAGGGTACCCCACAGCTGACGATCAGAGACGGAAGCTCGCCACCGGAATCAAGAAAGAAAAAGGGGGGAAAGCTTTCGGCTAAGACATCGATGGGGCGAAGGAAGAAGAAGGGTTTTCAAAACCCTGGAATGAAACTCAAAGGGTTTTTAAATGAAAATAGAAAGGGAGTAAGTCGGTGAAGCTATCACCGTCTCAGCCAACGTTCTCATCACTATATCAGATGACCAAGGCGCCACCGACTCAGCGTATTAAGGATGCCACCGATTCGGCACGTTAAAAAGCCACCACCTCAAGCCAAATGACCACCGACTCGATGAGCTGAAGCTCCACCGACTGGGCATATTGAGGATGCCACCGACTCGGCATACTGAGGATGCCACTGACTCGGCACGCTGAGGATGCCACCGACTCGGCATACTGAGGATGCCACTGACTCGGCACGCTGAGGATGCCACCGACTCAAGATCATCATCGAATTGGATTTAGAGAGTCCACCGAATCAATTATAGTAGTCAGCCACTGACTCATACTTCAAATCGTCACCGACTCACATATTCAAGTCACATCACCGACTCGAGATGAAGTGGGCCCCACATGGCGAAGCCCGATAAAGCAAATACATCCATGGACCCCGCTCTGCTCATCCTTCACCCGCGACGTCCGCGGCTGGGGGGCATTTGTTGACACACAAAATATGATTGGGCAATAGTCACGTGCCCGAAGGAGTCAGCCTAAAGTCAAAGACATGTCCACTTGGACTGCTAAGGCCACCTTGCAAGAAGTGTCGGGGACTCAATATTTCAGCATCTCGAGTTTACACATCTATCACAGCTCGCTTAAGGCCTATTGATGGTCAGAGCCAATGAAGCTGGCATCGAGATGATCATGCCAGATATACCTCTATACCCCATCTGACCAGGACAAGAATGCAACAGGCGACGCCCGCTTGATGAAGAAGCCTCCCCAAGATGAAGAAATGCCCTTGGCCCCTCAGAATAGGGAACCGAAGGCAATATCAGCGGAAAACTCGAGTCGCCCGATCTAAACACCCAGAATTCCGAAATGGTCTGCTAGGGACCAACAGATGACTCTAAAGAAGCAAAAACCCCCAGAACAATGGCTCACTCAATGAAAATGCCTCGTGCCAGCATAGGGCAGCCCCGGAGGACCGATATTCTGCATTAACAGCGCCACCTGCGGAAATTTTGAGATTTCCGTAAGATACACGCGGAACACCGGAATGATCCAAAAATAGCCTCGAAGACGTAAGAGCCTGGCAGAAATCCTCCCAAGTGTCACCCGTCCAGTGAGGAAGGTCCACGTAGTCTCCGAGGGAAGGTGGCAGCACAAATAGGTGTGCCGAAGGGTTAATCAGTCCAAATCTCGAAAAAAAATGGTATGGGTTCTACACGTCTCGAAAATATGTGGAAGCCCCGAATCAACACTTTAAAACATATTCTGGGACCACTGGACTAACTCCAAAGCTACTCCGTGATAGTTCACATGGTGGGTGAGCTAGAAGGGGGGGATGAATAGATCACCCCCAAATTCAATCTAATTCAAAGACCGACTAGAAAATTCAGTAATGCTGTAATGCCCCGGATTTTTTGGATCCTTCTTCTCGGGTCCCGGATCTACGTTTCCGGTGTATCAGACTCCGTCATGTTCGAAATGATGTTTCGGACATCTTTCGTGTTCGGATCGACGCGATCCAGAGCTATTTCGGAGGCCGGAGTGCGTTCCGCGGTTTTTTCGCGGGTGTTTTTCAATTCCCGGTATGTGTTTCGGTAATTCCTTCGGAACCTCATTGCGGGTGAACCGGGCCGTTCACCTAGGCGAGTGTGATGCCATTGCGATCGGTGCGTTCCGAGGATCGCAGAAATGTTATTTTCTATTTTTTGGTATTTTCCAGAATTTCTGGATTTTTCCCTATATAAACCCCCTTTCTCTCTCTCCCCTCTCATTTCTCACCCTCTCTCCCTCTCTCTTCTCTCACGCTCTCCTTCTTCCCTCTCTTCTCCGATGGCTGATGGAGTGAGGCGGGGGCGAGGTGGAGGCGGCGCAGGTGAGGATGCGGGCAAGGATCGAGGCGGTTGCGGGCGCGATCCCTCGGTGGATTCCGAGATGGCGCCGTTCATGTTCGGGCGGTTTTCGGCGTGGATTAGTCGCTTCGGCCCGTGCGGTTTCTTCGATGGAGGTAGGGTGACGGAACACTACTGCATCCTGCCCATTTTCCCTGCCATTGCACATCGTTCGGTGTGGAAATGGCTGTGTTTGGGTCCGTTCTAGTGAAACCGTGGTTTTGTAGGTTTCGTAGGGTCGGTCGGGAAGCAGCGACGGTTTCCTGATCGGTTACTGTCAATGGATTCCTTGGGGCGAGATCGTTCTTTTCCCCATGATTTCATCTCGATTGGTGGTCCCATTGGACCGGTAGGGCTCCGGGAAGCTCGGAAACCCTTTTTGGGTAACTTCGATAGAATCGCCCGTTTCTTGTGATTCGTGCGTCGTTTTGACTCCGATCGGAGTCCATGTGATTGCCAGGGTGGTTGTGGCTGTATCCCCTTCATTTCGGCACGAACGGGGAGTGGAAAGGCCACGATCGGGTGACTCCCTGGGTTTACCCACCGTGATGGTTGGACGGTTGAACCAGGGCCCATCCATCGTATGGGCGGCTGGCTTTGGACCGTTCTTCTCATTCTGGTTTTGGGGTTGTGCGGTCAGACGATAGACCACACATGCGATGTGTGGCCAGGAGAGGTCCGCATGTCCCCCCATGGGCGGCTGGTCCCCAGCCGTCTGTCTCTCTGTTGGGCTTGTGCGGCCAGTGTTGTGCCCCTTGTGCTTTGATGATTATGTGGTGTTTTAATGATAGCAACATGAATGAGTCACCATATTGCTTTGCTAAGAAAATCACATTGAATGACAGCAACATGAATGCATATGACTGATATATTATCTGGAGAATGCTTGAGTGTGTTATATCTGATAAAGTCTGTAGAGATTGCATGAGTGTGCCATGTCTGATTTGTGAAGAATGCATGAGTGTGCTAAATCATGCAGTGTTCCATACTAAGTGCATAAAGTGTTTTGTGCTTGCTTTAAGATCGGTGTATTACTTTTTCTGTGCATATACTGCATCAGTGCACTTAGATAGGTCGACCCCCTTCTTATATGGGTCGACCCCCCTCAGATGCATTTCTGAAGTCTATACAGCCACAGTCAGTCTATTCACTGTGTTGCATTGCATGCATTACCTAAAGTCTATACACTCTGTTGCATTGGCCAGCAAGTCTATACACTCGTCATCATCAAGTCTATACACTCGTTGGCTAGCTCTTCAAGTCTAAACATTCATTATGCATCACTCATAAGTCCATACATTGTTTGTGCAACGTTTGTTCTGCTAAGTTCATACAGTGTCTTGTCTGCACGTTACATAGTCTACATATTGATTAGTTGCACACCTTTTGAAGTCTACACATTACATATGAGCATCTTTGTAGTGTCTGGCTAGCAAGTCTATACATCGTCAGGGCTCTTCATGCATGTGCATAGTCCATACATTGTGCATCTCGTTGACAAGTCTGCATATTCATGAAGTCTGTACATTGGACTGCTCATGCATCACTTCATTTGGAAGTCTGTACATTGGATTGTTCATGCAATGTCTTTCAAAGTCTATACATTCATGCTTGTTCATTCATCCAAGTTTGTACAGCCCTTTGCATTGCACTTAATGTCTATACATTGTGCATCGTCTTGTTCAGCATCTCATATGCACATTTGAGTCAAAGTCTGCACAGCATAAGTCTAAACACTGAGCGTCTCATTGAGCGTCTCATGTAAGTCTATACATCATCCGTCTGTGCATTGTCTTGGCCATCGTCTCACAACCATCAAGTCTATACATTGGTCGGTGGCAAGTCTGCACATTGGACTCTCACTCAAAGTCTGTACAACACCATGTTCATATGATTCTAAGCCTATACACTGCACTGTAGAAGCTCGAGGTGAAGTCTGTACAGCCACCAGTTCGACTTGCAAGTCTATACATCGGTAGCTTTACCGACGTTGCACTCAAAGTCTATACACTGATAGCTTTAACGTCGTTTCCCTTGGCAAGTCTATACATCGCAGTTGAGTGGAAGTCTGTACAACCGTTGTGTTGCCAAAGTCCATACATTGTGAACCTCAAAGTCTGTACAGACTTTGCCTTGTTCAAGTCTGTACATCAACCCTTTGGCAAGTCTATACATTGAAAGTCTATACACTCGATTGCCTTGCCTTGATCAAGTCTGTACAGAGCTTCATTGTTCAAGACTATACATCGCTCAGTTGGCAAGTCTATACATTGGAAGTATATACATTCCTTTGCCTTGCATCGCTCATCAAGTCTGTACAGCCTTTCTCTTTGCATGTCTGTACATCGTCCATGAAGTCTGAACAACGAGCAAGTATGTACATCGAGCTAGTCTGCTGACTAAGTCTATACAGACTTTGCTTGCACAAGTATGTACATCGCTCATTTGTCTTAGCAAGTCTGCACATCATTAAGTCCATACATTGTTCAGTGCATTGCATTCATCAGTCGTGAAGTCTATACATTGAGTTGAAGCCTGTACATCATGCATCTAGTGATTCAAGTCTATACACTACTGCACGTTGTATTTGTCGAAGTCTGCACATTGCTGAATGCTCATCAAGTCCATACACTGGCAAGTCCTTACATTGCCTAAGTCTATACATTGGCTGTTGTTCTTCAGAGTCTGTACATCGCATTCGAGTTCACAAGTCCATATAGTATGAAGTCTATACATTGCATTCCCATTCATGAAGTCTGTACAATGCATTCGCCTTCACAAGTCTATACAGCGAAGTCTATACACTGCAATGCATATACTTAAACTGATAATGTGATTCTCTGTCTGACAGGCACCCTTCGTGAAGCCTAATGAAGGCACGTGATCCGAGGATAAGGGGAGTGCCCAGATGATGACACGTGTACTGACAGCCTGCTAGATGCTGCCACGTGGTCTGAATTCTTAGGGCGGGAAATGTGGAGAGCACACGCCCTAGCTGCTGTTACCATAAATAGAAGCCTTCCTCCATCTGAAGATGACTGATCGTGAGCAGAAGGAGAGGGGTCAAAGCTGTGGCAAAGCATATACAGAGAGAGTAGAAGACTGAAGCAGCTGAGAGCCACGATCCAGACAGAGAGGAGAAAAAGAAAGAGAGAAAGTGAGATCGAGTGCTGATAAAAGAAAGAGTGACTGCACGATTCAGGAAGAAGAAGAAGAGAGGCAGAGAGTAGAAGAAGAAAGAAGAAGAAGAAGAAGAAAGAAGAAGAGTGCGAGAGTAGCAAAGGAAAGAGAGAAAGAAAGAGAGACAGTGAGATCGAGAGAAGAAGAGTAAAGTCTGAAGATATGTTTACTGGACCGTGGATCAAATCCAGGCCAGTCTGCTTTGTTAAGAGCTATACTGTGTTTTTCATTTACAGCTTTCTGTTGCTGTGTTTTCTTATTTCATTTTTCATTTTATACTTTTCTTCAAGATGTTAGTCAGCGAATGCAGTGGTGGACTCCACTGGATGGCTAAGTGTATTGCCCAGCGGTTTGCAGAGGTGTTGTCTTTGGTCGGGTAAGCTATAATCTCCAGTGTTGCAGTGGTGGATTCCACTGGACGGCAAGCTGTGTTGCCCAGCGGTTGTATGGCAAGCTGTGATGCCCAGCTGTTCAAGCTGTGAGTCAGCGGAATCCACACTCGGTTTGAGTGTGGGGTGGACGTAGGTCTGCAGGACCGAACCACCTAAAAACCCATTGTGCAGTGGTTTGAGTTCTTCTATCTGATTGGCGCTAGATGAATGCTTAGGTGCGCTTTGCCTTGATTGCTCACTGTGTGTTTGTTTAATTCCGCAACTGCTTATTAGCTTTCAGGTTTGTCTAGTTAGCGAACTAGCAATTTTAGTGAGCATTAGATTTTAAATTGGGCGAAGTTTTTTAAAGGGAGATTCATTCACCCCCCTCTGAATCATAGCACCGAACCCAACAGCCAGGCGCTGACCGCATGTCCCTGTTGACCCTTGGTCAACGAGTTATGTCGATCGGGTTGTGCGGTTTGGTCAAAACCGTTTTGACCAACACTGGAGTAGGTCGGTTGGGTTGTGCGGGCGACCCTTAGCCGCACATCCCCTTGGGCGGTTCAGCGCTAACCGCTTATCCTCTCTTTGGGTTAGTCTGATTAGTGCACTTGTGCGGCTCCTTCCTAGCCGTATATCCCTTGAGTGACTCTTCCCTAGCCGCACATCCCTTGAGCGGCCCAGGATGAACCGCCCATGTGCCAGTCTAACCCGATGTTTCCGTTTTGACCGATTCGAGTCCCGGGTGTGTGGTTCTTGATCCACGTGCTGACCCGTGGCCTGATGGATGCTATGCACTTCGTCGGGGCCAGGTGTCATGGTACGGTGTGGTCTCGGGGTGCAGCGTTCTTGACTCGTGTCACTGTGTTTTGGCGTACGTGCAGTGAGAGTCCCCGTGCATCGTCGGTTTCTCCGGAAAGCAATTCCCGAGTGGGTCATGTGTGAGGCCTTGGGCTGCGAGCCCGATTGTCTAGTCTGGGGCTGGAGGCTTCCCTCTTCTCCCTGAGTTGGGCTGTAGCTTGGCGGTGTGTGAGCTACCTTGGGAATCGTGCTTCTATACTTTCTGTGTGGGCCGTGTGTGTGGCCTTAGAGCTACCTCGGTACTCGTGCTACCGTGGTTTTAGACTAGAGATTGGACTAGATTGACAGCCTTGTGCTGTTGCGTACGACGATCTTGACCCTGAGTCTTGTGACTCAAGGACCGTTGGCTGTAGTGCGTCTAGAGGACTATCCAGAGTCCAGTGGCTTAGTGTCAGTTGGGTTTTCTCGACTCTCGCGTAGGGTGTGTGCGTGGCCGTGGACTGTGAGTCTCGTTTCTTCTCCGACTGTGGTCACCATGCGACGGTGCTGGTACGTGGGATGGTCCCCGTACATCGTCGGGTTCAGACGTTATTTTCCGTTGACTTGAGAGTCTACTCCGTAGTTACCCTCCACTAGTTGTAGCCTGCTTACACACGTGTGGTCCCACCATGGAGTGGTGGAGAGGCTACCCTTAGAGACGGTTTGTGGACCGGTTTCCGTCGAGCCCCACGTCTTGCAGCCAGAGTCCGGCTGAGGGGAAAATCGGTCAGAGGGCCAGACCAGGGACGCGCGGTCTGTGTGTGCACACGTGGTTGGGGGCGGCTGGGCCCATGCTGACGAGCGTGACCCCAGCTAGTCACTCGTTTGTGGTTACTTGTGCGGTGTTCGTGCCTTTAGTAGGAGCTACCATGTCAGGCAGTTCACCTGCAGTGCGGTGTAGGACGTCAGGGGACACTACCGACTATGCTTCTAGTGGGAGGTACTCCTATCGAGTCGGGAGTGTCAGACTGTCAGTCTCAGTGACTTTGACCTTCTGGTTTTGGTCGTTTTGACCGTTGAGTTTCGGTTGTCTCGCCGTGGTGCGTGTGTCAGTTCTTGTGCCGTGAGACTAGTGCCAGTAGCTTTACCGAGGTTGCGTCTTATTGTGCAGTACCCGTGACCAGGTGGTCGAGGTTGCACCTTGGAAAACGTGTCTAGGTTGGCCGTGTCCTGAGAGACAGGCCTCTACGACGCGATTATCGTGGGTTTTTACTTCGGTAGGTGGTACTAGTATGGTTTGGTAGTCTCGACTGAGAGATCGGGGTGTGCTTTCTAGTATAGTAGGAGTAGTTGTAGTGCCGAGTCTTCGACCGGCCACCGGGTTCACTGTTCCTGCTGTTACTGTTGCTCTCATAGTTACAACTTTTTGTGCCGCTGTTGTTTCCGGGTGGGGTTCCGTGGGATCCCTGCTGAGTCTCTGTTTTAGAGACTCATTCCCTACTTTTCAGGTGTGGCGGTTCTTCCTCGAGGTTCGAGGGTGCTGTTTGAGGGTTCTCAGTTGCCAGCTCGCCGGGCCTAGTGTTCACTGGGCATGTGGTACGCTTTACTACTTTAGACTGTACTTTCTATTGGACTGGACTCTATCGTAGTAGTAGTTGTTTATTTATTTCTGTTAATTATTTAATTGTACTGCTTTATTTCCTATTTCTTTGTGCCTCCACACTCCTTTTAGCCCTTCCGAGCCCTCCCGGCTCGTGGGCGGCAGTTCGAGTCTCAGGTTATCAGGTCTTTCCCGGTAATCGGATTCTCGGGTCGTTACAAATGCAGTAGGGGACCTCCTTAAGACTAGCCACGTATCAACCAGAAGGACAGATGCTCAATGAGACCAAGAACTAAGTAGTGCAAAGATCAAACACCTCGCGAGCTGAAAAGAGTACAATAGACAAAATCAAACCACACCAAAGGAACAGAAGATTTTTAAGGTGGTTCGATTGCGATCTGCAATCTACGTCCACCCCTTACTCCTCTGAAGTAAGGCTTCCTTGCACCAAGCAAATTTGAAACCGCAGACTTAGTCTGCAACACCTGCTGCCATACAGCTTGCCTTGAGGAACAATCTCCTCGATCTTCCTATGACCGGAAGAACCCCTGGAGGACCAACCTGCCTTCCTTTGCACACCACAAAGGGAACCCTGTGAATTACACCCAGCAACTCACGAACCAGAGGATCAATCCTCTCTTCCTCCAAACACGATGGAGGGAAAGACGGAGAACCTCTCCCTTCCTCTAAGAAGACTTAGAGGGTAACAAAAATAGTATAGAAGGAATGAATGAAACTACTCGAAAATGGAAGAATAAAAAACAAAAGACAGTCACTCAAAAATAGCGATAATGTAGCTTCTAGGGAAGCAGTCTTTCAAGCTCAAAATAAAGGATGATCACTCAGACACTTCCATTTCTAGACAGGCTCTCCTCTCGAATAGGGAAATTTTAGCACATGCAGTGGCTTCAGATGCTCTCTCTTCGTCAGCCTTCAGCAACCCCCTCTTGCAGTCTTCAACCCCTTTTATAGCCAGATGATAGCACGTGGGTAACACAATTCCCGCCCAATTCTTTACGCAAATCTGATCCCTTTTTGATTCCATGTGTTGTGTAGTGGACAGCGGATCTAGAGGGGAGGGGTGAATAGATCAGCCCCACTTTTCGCAATGCGGCCCTCTAAACAGCTAGTTAAAATGAATTGCAGCGGAATAGAAACTAGCTTCCAAGAATGCTATGATTCACTTAGCAAGATAAGCAAGATATATAATAATTCGATCCTAAGCATGCACCTAGAACGATTCAATCACACAAGCAAACCACGCTAGATAGGATTTTTAAGGTGGTTCGGACTGAATCCTCAGCCCTACGTCCACCCCTCACCAAAACCCGGTGAGGCTTCACTTGTGCAGCGCACCAAACCGCAAATCGGAAACCACCGATTGCCTTCCTACTCACCACCTGGTAGGGACGTCAACCGCAAATTGGAACACCCTCCAATTGCCTTCCTACTAACCACCGGTAGGGATGAATCACACTTTCAATATTTAAATAATAATGAAAATGAAACAAGATGTGAATGAACTAAAACAAGAGATTGAGTTATGAGTGAAAATGAATTGGCCCTTGTATGGAATGTTGATCAGCAACAAGGCTCCTCTTAGCTTCAACTCAATCTTCTTGATTCACCCTTGATTGGATGAATGTTCTTCACGGAGTACTGTTCACGTGAACAGTACCTCTTCCTTCAATTCTTCTCTCTTGATCTTCTCTTTGAACTTCTTTGAATGAATGAAGGAGATGATGAAGCTACCTTGAATCTTGATTGCTTCTTTAGCTTCTAGGAGTTTGAATGCTTGAAATATCACCTTGAATGAACTTGAAAGAACTTGAATGGATGAAGATGATTTCCCTTGATAGTGAGCTTCAATGGATCCCCTTGAGATGATGAAGAGGATGGAGGATGCAGCTTTCTCTTCTCTTGGCCTTGATCTTGATCCCCACTTGAAGAGCTTGAACACTTGAGGATGAAGACCTTCTTCACGGAGTACTGTTCACTGCTACAGTGCTCTGAATTCCTCTCTCTTGAACACACTCTAGCAGCCTCTCTTGTAACCCTCTTGAAGCCTTTTTGCATTAGGGTTTTCATCCCCTCATGTGTTGGTTTTATAGACCTTGAATGGTCTATAGAAAAGCCTCAGACCAGATCCACAATTTGTGGGTGATTAGGTGACATTTGGATTAAAGAAATCCATGTTGAATGGCCCTTTTCGAAGTTGGAAGCAAAGTCAAAAATGAAGGCTCGGGGCTGGCAGTCGACCGGAAGCTCCTGGCGGTCGACCGCCACTGTAAAAGGCTGTAGACGAATGGCCCCTGGGAATTTCGGTCGACCGCCACTGGCTGGCGGTCGACCGGCAGCAGGCAGACCTGTAGCCGGGGGATCCCTGGCTGGGGCGGTCGACCGCCCCTGTGCTGGCGGTCGACCGCCAGCTGGGCAGAGCCCGGGTCACCCCGGGTTGGTCCGTTGGCCGCACCAGATCCATCGCTTGAGTCCGTTAGCCACCCGTTCATGTCTGTGGTATCGACCTTGATTGTCTTGAAGTTTTATTACTGAGTCTTCAAGCAAATTTTTGTTCCGGGGGCTCCGCCCCCGGAAACCCCCGCAAGGGGCGCTGCCCCCCTGACCGCGCAGGTCGATCCGCGTGCGAGGGCGCAACATTGAGCTTTCATCTGCATATCTGTCATAAACACAACAGAACATATGTCAGTCATATAAGAGTGAAAAACAATAATGACGAATAGTGTTTAGCCAGTATCAAAACCAAGAATATCACAGAACACATATGACCATAGAATGATGTCGAATGACCCAAGTGACCATATGAAAACTCAAATAACCACAGGGGCGCAACACCATGTGTCGGAACCATGGTGCTGCAGTAGTCCACATGGCATAATCATCCTTTCCGTTCCTTGCCTCGGATCACGAGCCCTTAAACCTGGTACTTTGATTTCCACGTAGAGTATGCTCACAGGTTATCCAGCACATGCTCGACCAATTGACTGGCCTGGGAAACAACTGGAAGTGTTAGCCTGTTCGTGCTAGCACATACTTCATAAAGTAACGTACGAATATGCACAGGCTTTAGGTAGCATATAACAAAACATGCATGGACCTTGGATAACATAAAGCACGACATGCACGGATTCTAGATGTCAAGCCCAGACCTTATAACAATGCATAGACCTTACCTGCGTGCAACAACACACGTTGCACCGACTGAAATATGCATCGAGATGGAGACTGCACCAACTTCAAGTACCCTGATGCAAAGATTGCATAGACTTTGGTACGCATATGAGAAAGTATGGACAGACATTATTGCATAAGGAAAAACAATGCACCGTTATTAGCACAGAATAAAACCTACACTGACTCAATATGCGTAAGAATAATGCGAGACTTGCACAGACTTATAATGCAGCGATATTCAATCATGCACAGACATTAGACCCATAAACCTCTTATGCACAGACTTACCAAGAAGTGTGCACAGACTTTATGTGCCCGATGCGAGAGTTGCACCGACTTGATTGCGTGCAACAACGAATATTGCACCGACTTGATTGCGTGCAACAACAATTATTGCACCGACTTGATTGCGTGCAACAACGACTATTGCACCTACTTGCTGTGCCTAGAGTTCAGCATGCACAGACTTAGTCGCGTGTCTCAACGAAGGTTGCACCGACTAAACTAATGCATAAATAGACATTGCAACGACTTAGTCGCGTGCAGCAACGAAGGTTGCACCGACTTGATGTATGCATGCACAGACCCTATTCATTTGAAATGCAACATATGCATGGACTCAATACATAATGACTAAGTATGCACGAACTTTACCACCAAAAGTCGACTCTTTCAGAGTAAAACCAGAGAGTGCAGTATGAAGAATGTATAAAGATAGACTATCATGATTGACTTATGGTGTATGACATCATCAAAACCGTAGGAGTGCAACACTCCGGATGACAAGCTCTCGCCTAGTTAATTTCAGGTAAAATGATGAAATTATGAAAATGCCCCTACAAGTGATTCGGTGGCACCCAGATCATTGACTCTGCAGCGCTGAGAGTTTGAGCTGGTGGTGACTTTCACGCTTGAGTCGGTGGCGCTGGCGCTCGAGTCGGTGGCCCTCCTCTGCGGCCAAGTCAGTGGCGTGTTTGGCACGAGGCTTATCGGCAGCGGCTCACCCATCCCGTCAGGGTTCCGATACCCTGTTTTGGGCATTCACCTATATAAATGGCTCTTGGCCCTCAGAGAAAGTGGGTCGATCACAGAAGAAAAGAGAGAACGTGCAACCAGAGGGGATCAAGGGGGTGAGATCGATCGACGACGAGGATACACGAAGAGTGAGCCAGGCAAAGAGGGAGAGCAGGAGAAAGTGGGTTCCCGCATAGTGGTGGGGGTTTATTTTCGTTTGTTCTGTATTCTTTGAGGAGGCTCTCTCCCTTTCTCCTCATTCTTTTGTTCTCCCCAATCCCTTAATGCATGTACCCCCCTATTCTTATTCTCCTACAATCGCTGGAGAGGGTGAATAAAAAAAAAGGCCCCGGCCCCTTTGCTATGGCCTTGTCTTATTTCTTCTTTTCTTAGTTTGTTCTGTAGCCGACTATCGTGGTTTTCATCGATTCTGCTTCAGGTTCTCCAATTTTTCTCTGAGCGTGAGGAGGCCCTCTGGGCTAAATTGACGATTGATCCAGTGATCGCTCATTTTGAGGGTTTTGTCATCCTTCCATGTGATAATGGCTCGCAGCCACGCCCTTAGTGGGCGACAATAAATTCCCCCTCCCCAGGGGTTGTTCTTTTATAGATGGCGCGATTTAGTCTACGAACATGAGTTTTGCTTGAGCGAATGGTGGATGAGAGACTGCTGAGTGCCCTTTCACTCGTCTCTGTCAGTTGTAAGGGCGCCAGTGCACTCTGATAGTCAATGTAACAGTCGTCTGCTGCTTCCCTTCGGGGCTACCATATGCCCCTTTTAGTGTTCGATGATTTAACCCCAAGGGTCTTGTCCCCCTCACATCCTATCTCTGGTGACAATGAGCACGAGTTGCATGTGGCAACCATGACCGCTTGCAGAGTGGAGCTTGCCTCGTGGCGAAGCAGAATGATACGCGTTGTTTCTGCGATTGTTGCTGATCGATGGGTGGTTTCTTCGATTGTTTCCAATCGTCCATGCCTGGGGAGGGGTACAGCCATTTGCTTGTTTTGTTTAATTTCTCTGAACTAACATCACTCCGGGTTCCAGGGGGTCTGTTGCCCCGTCACATGTTCCCCTGGAAGCCCTTTGCACCGAGTGATCCAATAAAATTGCCATTGATATGGCTAACAATCAGAGACCCACTGCATCCCTAATCACCATGAGTTTCTCGCAGGCTAGCCCTCGAGACTCACATAGTGGTGATCCTGGGAGCTGAGGTAGTCCCTCGGGACTCCTCAGCAAATATTTTTGGGCTAGACACTGTCTCCCGTGTGCCTTGTTATTTGTCAATTGAACATCTCCCTATGCAGGGGAGATGCTGCCAAATTTGTTTTAGAAAAGATTACGATTTCCCGATGATTTTCGCCGCTTATGGAAGATCATAATGTTGTTATATCTGCTTAATTTCGATGCTCAGAAGGCTTCGTATGCCAATGCCTGCCTTGTGCTCGAGTAAGAACCTCGCGCAACCAGAGCCGAAGAGAGATGAATGGACAAGGGTAACCTGATTCGACCTGATTCATGTAGCAGAGTAACAGTGCCCTTCAGAGCCCTTCAAAGTCATATAACTAAATGGATGAGAGCTCAATTGAGAGGGATTCGTGTGAATCTTCTTTTAACCAATCTTAAACACTCTCTAAAATGAAGGACCCCCTTTGATTCGGTGGTGTCGCCACCGGCTCCTCCTGCCTGCTGACTTGATTCGGTGGCGACGCCACCGAATCAGCCCTCTCGCTTTTAATTCGATGGCATCGCCACCGAATCACCTGCAGTCGCGCCCTATCGGTGGCGACACCACCGACTCGAGGTCCCTGCAGCACCCAAGGCACCGACTCAGCCCCTCTATGTGCCTAGTTTGTTAAAACCCCTCTGAATAAATAACCAAACGTATTATATATATATATATATATATATGTATATAGGTATAACTATATATATATATCCATGTAAACACACCAATATGACATATGCTTCATGCACTCGGTACATAAATATTTCTAATCATCCATGTCATGAATATAGTGCCTGCTTGCATGTATGACCAAACTTCGATATATAAAATGGCGCTCGACAGAAGGTTGGGTCTGCCCGACTGAAAGTGTCGCTATGCGTGATGATGGTCTCCGGGCCTAAATTCTCCGCCTCGTACCGAAGTTCGGACGTGATAAACTTTAACTCTTCTTACATGAATAAAAGAAAGCTTAGAAGCCTGTATAGCTTCGTGTTTATTTCACTTTTCACACGTCGTTGTTATTTGGCCCCGAGTGGCGCTTATCTTGGCAATTAATCAAGGGTTTTCCTCCTCAGAGGATGTAATTAACGCTATAGTCTTTATAGTATAGCGGACTTCCGATCCCGACCCGAATCTCACATTCGTCTGACCACGTCAGATCGAGCGTGTAATAAATTTGTCACTCCGGTGACTGGCACGCCTACGCATTTAACAATGTGTCACCAAGTGCATGCAAGTCTAGCCTAGAGACTAGCAAATCAAGATAGAGTGAGTATAAGTGAATATATGCAAACAAGATGAGGAATGCAAAGAATAATACGATATGGTGAACAGAAATGCAAAAAAAATGACAAATCACAACCAGAAGCCGTAAAATAAGTCAAGCAAACATGTGAAGGACATACCTGAAGGGACTACCATTGGGGCTCCTGGAAGATGAACGCGGTCTGAACAGGGGCCGCGATATTGATGGACATGGTCCCTGAGGAGGCCGCTTGACAGAACCAAAAAATAATGAAAATTAAATATAAAAGCCGATGAAATTCAACCTAAACAGAACCACACACACACAAAGATGGCAGCAAAGCAAGAGTGACGTGATGGGCACTAGAGGTCCCACCGTGATCGCCAGAAAAGGTGTAGGTAATAAAAGTGTGCCCCGAATAAGATAAGAAAAACAAGCGTAAGCAAGCTATGAAAGGAAAAGGAGGAGGGGGCAATGATAAATAGAAGAACGTATCATAATCACCACCAAGGAATAACAACATAAAAAATGAAAAGAATTGAGTAACTATGATGTGTACCTTGGAAATATGAAGAACTAGCCAAGAACACCCCGAAAGGCATTGGCTCAGAATGCGGCCACCACTTGTACCTCGACTATAAGAATGTGGTCCCCATGCCCACAGCGTTCAGAACGGAGTGCGGGAACTTGAGGTTTCAAGTTCTCCTCACCTTCCAGCCGGCTAGAAAGCGAGGGCCTAACGTCCACACCTGCCTAATCCTGCGAAAAAAAGCAAAACATAGATAAAAACCCATTAGAAATGTGATATGTGTAGGATCTATCCCACATGAAGCATAAGCATGAAAGGAGGGGGAGAGAACGCACCAGGGAAGTTGGGTTTTTAACCCCTGTGGAAGGGAACAAAGATAGGTGTGTGTGTAGTGTGTGTATTGTTATGCCCCGAACCGATAGTAGTGGAAACTTGCTCGGAACGTGACAGCAAAATAGTCATGACAATCAGAGCAATATAGCCAACGAATAAAAGACAGCACTGATAGACACAATGAGGCCAAAATTAAACAAAAATATGATTTTGTTGATATCAAGACTTCCAAATTACAAGTTCTAACTCAACTTACAATAATGAACTCAATTAGAATGAAAAAGGGAAAAGAAACAAGACTCGACTCCAACTAGACTCAAGAAAATAAGAAAAAGACTCTTGTCTCTAAAGCTCCAGGTGCACTCGATCACTCTTGCCCATTCCCGATTGCAAGTACTCCAGCTTCTATATTACCTAAAAAATGTTAAAGAAACGAGGATGAGCAAGAAGCTCAGTAGGATTTATATCTCTATTGCCAGGCAGAATTTAAGTAATTATCGATTTAATAGTGTGAAAAAAACTATATGCATGAACACTACGAATCTAGAAACAAGTAAATTTCGAGAGATGATAACCAAAAGTAGAGTCATGATCAGCAGGAATTGAAGAGAGTTGAGTGGATGAGAATATGTATAATCAATTCAATCAAGGCATAAGGATCAAGTATTATGATGGCTACATAATAATTCAAGTGAAGCCATAAGTGAACATGCACAAGTGATCAACATTCAGAAATTTGGCCATTTATCAAGTCAAGTCAAGTAAGCAAGTACTTTCATGTATTCATGTCAAATGAATGTATAAAGTTCATGTAGAAGTGGAATGTCGTAGATTCAACACGCTAGTCAAGTACTTCGGTGCAATGCCACACCTTGTCATTATAACTCCCATGGGCACTAGAACTTTCGGGTGCTCCTCCCAGGACCAAACTGGGCTCTTAATGATGCGTTGGCATTGACGGGTATATCAGAGATCCAAAAATCTAGACATCCACGTTATTTAATGGCCAAGAATTCCAAGAACAAGTTTATGTAACCAAGGCATCAAGAGTAGAGGTATGAATCTTTTAGAGGGATTTCAATAAATCAAGGTAAGTCATTAGGGAAATGACTTAAGAACCAAGATTCAAGGTGATTCTAGTAGCAAGTTCTGGAATATACATTAAGGGGTCGTGAACATATCAGGGTAGTATCCTGGAGAGGCTAAAACCTAAACAAAGCTTGGATCTCGCAATGCAACACAAGAAACATGAAGTTCGAGAAACTGGGCAAGGACGTGATCTACGTGGCACAACAGTCTCATAGGTGCGGTTGGGGCATATCTGTGATCAAAAGGGGGCCAAAAGGGGTCTGTGTTGACACACTAGGCAGGTGTGTCGACTCATAATACAGAAGAATGCTAACGCGGTCGAGGGACCCACCGCGGTCTCATGGACGCGGTCGGGACAAGGCCGCGTTCAAAAGAGAGAACCAGGGTCTGTGACAGCGACGAAAGTCTGTCGACCCAGTCAGAAAATCGATCGACAGAGATGTTGTGTCCCTGGTTTTGATGATGTCTAACTATGAGTTAGTGTTCATGATCTTCAAATCTTTTTTAAAATGAGCACCTGATGAAGTTAATTTTAAAGACTAGAATGATGTTCCAAAATATCTAACTTCATATATTGTTTTGGGGTCAACAGGTTAAATGAGTCAATTAATATTGAAGAAGTCAAGGAAAAGTCGACGCAGTATACACACTGGGTCGACGCAGAAGAAGAAAAAAACTTATGTGTTCAAGGATGAGTCGACGCAAAGTCTCAATGCATTGACGCAACATAAGTAGAAAATGAAATTCAGAGAGATGCTCTCTAAGTGACATGAACAAAGAGTCGACGTAACAACTATGTAGCATCGACACTATAACTATTCTCAACATTCAGCATCTATGTCATACAAGCGATGGGTCGACGCAATAACCCTGTGGCGTCGACACAATAACAGGATCCTTCAGCCATCCCTCAGGCAGCAAGCGGATTGGGTTGACGCAACAACTCTATGGCGTTGACACAACAAGGTCATTCCAGTCAGATCTCAGGCTATGAACAAATTGTGCCGACACAATAACGTAATGGAGTCGACGCAATTGTGAAGTCAAGCAAGATCTCATCTAGTAACAATGGATGTTGCGTCGACGCAATCTGGTCATGGAGTCAACGCATCTAATGAAGAATAACTGGAATATAGAGGAAGTTGACTCATTCAGGCAGGCGTGATTTGCGAAAGCTAAGTTAGTCACGTGACAACAAAAACCAATCATGGGCACATTATCCAAGACAGGTGTCTTGGGTTCTGGAATGATCCTAGGAGAGTACATTCCTCCTTGACACATGGACCAACAGGAGATTAAGTTGAATATTCACCCTATCCAGAAATTTTTCCAAGCTCTGCTCTATAAAAAGCCGCCCAATTCTTGGCAAAGAAGCTGTTGATGTTGTGAGCTGCGAAGAAGTTAAGAGAGCAGAAGAAGAGAGAGAGAGCATTTTTTGCAGAGGAAGAGAAAGTAAGAGGTCAGGAGTGTTTCGAAGAGAGTTTAGAGAGAAAGATAGAAAGAAGAAGAAAAAGAGAGAGAGAGCAGCCACCAAGTTCACGAGCTATTTCCAGATCTATTGCAGAAAGAGAGAGAGCGTCAACAGTCAAGAAGCTTTCATTGTCGATCTGTTGATTCATGACTTGTGGATCAAATCCAAAGTCTTCGTGCCCTTTTGAGAGCTACATTTCCATTTTTTATTTTTCCTCTTTTGTTGATTGTTCCATTTGTCGTCTGTGTCTGTCCGTGCTAGGTAGCACGGTAGGTGTTTGTGCACAGAACCCTATTGTGCATGTGGTTTTTCTGGGTGACCAGAATGTTGAGGAGTGATCCTCGTTAGTTGCTGTAAGCAGTTGTCCTGATTGTGCTGTGTTGCATAATCAGGGTTGTGCATAGCGGGTAGCTACGCATGTGTGTACTCTGAGTGATCAGAGTGTGGGAGGAAGTGTTCCTCTGCTTGCTGCTGTAACCAGCGTTTCTGATCTTGATGGGTGCAAGATTAGGGTTGTGTATAGCAGGTTGCTATACACATTTGCACACTACGTGATCAGTGTGTGTGTGAGGAAGTTCTTCTCGTTCAAGCTATTTGGCAGCATTTGTAGTGGAGGTTCTGCACGTTCTTGCTCGTGCAAGGGAAGCCTCACTCGGTTGAGTAAGGGATGGACGTAGGTCTACGGGTTTGCAGACCGAACCACCTTAAAATCATGTGTTCCTGTGAATGTGTGTGATTGAATCCTTTTCTCCTATCTCCCTTCACAGGATGGTTTGCTGATCACAGGCTTCTTGAGCTCTAGCTTTCTTCTGCGCTGATTTCATATTCATTTATTAGGTGTTTAGCTATCTTCAGTTTAGCATACTCGGTTTGACGATTGCACTAAGCACTTCATTTGATTATTGTGAGTAGCTTTTCAGTCTCAACATTCTGCATTCGAGTTACTGGTAGCATTGTTTTTAATTGGTGTCTAGACAATTGGTATGCAGATTTGTTTTTAATTGGGGATAGTTTTCTTAAAAGGATCTACACCCCCCTCTAGATTCAATTGCACACCTAACAATTGGTATCAGAGAGGGTCTCTGACTTTCCCAGATCCAATGATCTACAGAGTAGATCCTTGTGCGCATATTACACATGTTTTATTATGAATTCCTTTACTGAAAGTTTCTCTATGATTTCCCCACCGATTTTTAATGGTTCTAACTTCGATATGTGGTTAGGGAGAATGTGTCATTTGGTCAACTCATATGACCCGAAGCTATGGAAGCTCATATCCCATGGTCCTTATGAGTTGCCCGAAGACGAGTCTGTTTGGACTACAGATGGCAAGTCCAAACATAATAAAAATTGTTTGGTTCTGAATTTATTCAATACTGCAGTTGATGCTAATATGTTTCCTTCTATTTCCATTTGCAGGTCAACTAAGGAAATCTAGGATAGTTTGATCACAATCCATGAGAAGAAAATGGAGCAGAAGTGTTTGATGGCAAACAACAGGAGTGATCATACAAGCGAGGATACCACAGAGGTAAACTCTGAATCTGATGAGATTTCCTTCAAAGACTTAATGAATCTGTATGATGAACTGTTAGGTAAATATAAGAAAATGAAGTCTGAGAACAGAAAGCTGAAAAAGAAAGTTGAAAATATTTGTTGTGATAACTCTCCTTGTAATAATTGCTTTGCTCTAAAAGAATTGAATGAATCTCTTCAGTTTGATGTTGATATGCAGAATGATGTAACTTCTAGCCTAAGAAAAGAAAATGAAATCCTGCGCAAGCAGGTTAATGAACTTGAAGACAATGAAAAAGACTTGAAAGAAAAATTGAGTTCAGTGGCCAATGAACAAATCTTGCTTGATGAGCTAATTCAGAATCAGAAGCTTGTAAGAGAAATTGAAAGACTAAAAGAGGAAAACACAAAATCATGTGAAAATGGCTTGTCTCAAAAAAAGGAAAATGCATAGCTGTCAATGATGATTATGAAAAATTGAAGGAATTAAACACAGCTATGTCTGAGAGATTGTTAGCCCTTGAAAAAGGAAAATATGTGGCTGTAAATGAGTCTGAAGAAGTGAATGGGTTAAAATAGGAAGTAGATAGCTTTAAATCTATAAATGCAATGTTGAATGACAGGCTTGATGCCTGTGAAGAAGAACTTGCCAGTGTAGAATTGCACATTACATCTTTAGAGAGTGAAATCCAGGACTTAAATAATTCACTGTCTAAATTTGTAGATGGCAAAGAAAACTTGGACAGGCTGTTAGGAGTTAAGGTGAACTTCTAGAAAAAGGGGCTGGGCTACAACCCTGTTAACAAAAAATCCTTTAAAAAAGTTACACACATTGCTTGTCAAGGGGTCCCATGTATCCAGCACGTCCAAGGTCAAAAGGCCCACCAATATGAAAAATCAAAAACCAAAAAATTATTTGAATAATAGTGCTACGCATGCTGAGAAAAATCATGCTAACAACCATGCTTCTAAGAACAAAAGAAAAGTTTCCTATTTTTATTGTGGCAAGCATGGTCATGTGATGCATAACTGTTTTATCATGAAAAAGGATAACTTAAGAGTATGAAAGAATAAATTTGATTTCAGTCAGAGCAACAAATCCATAGAGAAAAATCACTCCTATCATTGTTCTTGCTGTGGTAAAGTAAGACACATTGCTGCACATTATTGGTCTGCCCAGGGAAGAAGAAAGTTTTATTCTGAACCTATCAAATTCTCTAAAAATAAACATGTCTTTTATAAATACAAATTTGTTTCAAATGGTAAGCCCCGTGTGTGTCATAACTGTGGGAAGCTAGGCCACAAGGGTTCTGAATGCTGGCTGGCCATTGGTAGAAGAAACCCTAGGTTTGAAAATGAAAGATTTCTTGTCAACAAACAGAAGCTCAATTATGCTATGCATAAGAAATACATGAAACCTTCTGTTTGCTGTCACTACTGTGGTGAGCTAGGGCACCAAATGTGTGATTGCTATCTGATGAGGAAGGATGATCTGGTGGATCGGAAGTGGAGAGCACCAGTTAGAAGTGCAGTTAACCCACAAGGACCCAAGAAGTCTTGGGTACCTATGTATGTAAAATTGAGAATTTAGTTTTGCAGGTGTGCCTTCGGAATAAAAGGAATGAAATGCTCATCCATTAAAGGAAGGCAAGGCACACAAATAAAGTGGGTAAGAAGAAATTGATGTGCTTCTAGGTTAAATGAAAATTTGAAAATTCAAGAATGCTGGTAAAATTCTTCTCACACTTTCCGAATAAAGCCTATGCATTTAGGCTGGTTATGAACTTTAATTTTTGAACTATTATTTTGAGAGCTGCTTTAGTTTACTCCCTGCGTTGAATGTGTAATACATGTCAGCATGCATAATTAAAGTGTATGCATTTGCACTATAGATAATGCATATGTTATTTATGATATCATGCATTTTAGATGCACATTATGCTGAATTTGCACAATCTATTTTTCATGAAAGTACACTGCATACTTCTTATCTTGTTGAATATGTTATGGTTTGATGATGTCTAATCATGCTTGACCTACTGGGATATAACATGGTGAACTGTGGAAGGGCAGACTAAGTCTGTCTGGAAACTATCACTGTGCATGAGAGGATCTTCGATCAAGTTCTCTGCCAAGTATCAAGGGTCTGTATATGCAATTAACAAAGGTTCATAAATTTAATAATTAAGGGTGAGTCTAGGTGTTGATGTATTCAGAAAAGTGAAGTTTACTGACTAATCTTATCCTTGTAGAATCTCTTCCACTCTCTACTGCCTGTGTTCAACTATCTATTTGGTATATAAAATAGTGATTTGTGGAAGGTTGGATTAGGTCCAACTTAAAGCTTTCACTATGCGTGAGATGATCTTCGGATCAAGTTCTCCACCTCGTACCAAAAGTAGTCAATCATGCAGTCAGGGGTAGATGATGCTTTCTGAATTTCTATGACCTTCCTCGATGTAATGCCCTGGATTTTTCGGATCTGAATCCATGAGGTTTCGGAGCGCCTTGGTGAGTCCCAGGACGTGTTTCGTGGTTCACGCGTGTTTTTGCCTGTCGAGCCTTCGGAACCATGTGCAGCCTAAACCGATGTGTTGTTGGGCTCCGGGATGTTGCAGACATGTTGTGCATTTTTCAAGGATCGTGGGGAGTATTTTTCCGTAATTTTTTATTTTTTGGATTTTAAAACCCAAAATATTTTCCTATTTAAACACTCCCACCCCCTTTTGCTCTCCCCATCTCTCATTTCTCTCTTCTCCCTCTCTCTCTTCTCTTTCTCTCCCTCTCCTCTTTGGGTGGCCGACGGAGGCGAGGTGGGCGAGGCGGAGACGACGCGAGGGCGGGGAGCGATCGAGGATGGTCGAGGAACATGGCGTGGTGGCTCGTTCATAGTTTCATGAACCCGACGTGCGTTCGTGAGGCGTTTCGCGTGGAAACATCATCCTTGGTGCGGGAAATCTTCGATGGAGGTAGGGGGATAGATCCTTGGCCCCTGTAGTTCATTTTCCATAGATTTGGTAGGCCGAGGTGAGCCGTGAGTGGGTTTATTTCCCGTTGAGGGTTAAAATGCATGTTTTAGGGTGTGCGACAGTTTTGTCGAGTTGAGCAAGGTTTCCCGCTTCTTTCGATCCATTTTTGGGTTTTGGGACCTGGGGAACGATCCCCATTGTTTTCCCCATCACCTGAGGGTGATTGGGGCGTGGAATCAGACCCCTAGGTGGGGCTCCGAGGGTTTTCTGCCTAAATTGGTCGACCGACACAGGCAGTTCGATCGACCGATCAGGCTTTACAGGACTAGGCATTCTGCCCAGTTCGGTCGACCAACCTACCTCGGCCGATCGACTGACCTGCCTGGGCCGGTCGACCGACCAGGGCAAAGCCCCCCTGCTGTGGGCCGGTCGACTGCCCAGTTTGGGCCGGTCGACCAACCCCTGTTGGTCGACCAACCCAGGGGTGTTGGTCGACTAAAATGCAGTGGGCTTGCCCGATTTGGGCCCCGGTCGACCTGGTTGTGACCCATTGGTCGACCTATGGCCCCATGGATGTCTTGGATACCCCGTGGGTACCGTGACCGTGTTTTTGGGTGTCCGGAGGTACCGATTTACCTCCATTAGCATGCTCATGGGTTTTAAGGGTCTGGGTGGCCCTCTTGTGTTCTGGGCTTTCGTGTTATGCTTGATCGACTCGCTGTGTACCGGCTTGAGTACGGAAGGCTATTCCGGCACATCGTGAGCTTCTTCGAAAAGCGGTTTCTGTGTGGGCCATGCGTATGGCTTATGAACTCTAGGTTCAGTGACCCAGCCTGGGGATGGAGGGTTTCTTAGCCACCCTTGGATAGGGAGTAAGTTTGGCGGCCGTGAGCTGCCTAACAATTATTGTACCGTGGTTTCTGACCTAGGGATAGGCCAGATTGATGGCATGGAGCTGTCATGTGCAACAGCCTTGACCCGGGTCTTGTGACTCAAGGGCCGTTGTGTTTTAGTAGGTCTAGTGGACTGCCTAGAGTCCGGTGGCATCATGCCACCTATGTTCCGAGCTAGATGTGACGTGCTAGTGTGTAGCCTGTTCGTATTTCGATGGTTTTCGTCGAGAGTCATCTGCTTAGTGGCCCCCCACTAGTCGTAGCTTGCCTGGGCACGCGTGTGTTTACCCACCTAGGAGTAGGTGGATAGCTACACCCGAGAGAGAGAGATGATTTCTAGGCGGGTTGCCGTAGGGCCTCCCCTATAGCGGCTCGAGTCCGGTCTGGGAGGAAAACCAGCTAGAGGGCCTGACATTGTGCAGTCAGTCAGTGTGTGCACACTTGGTCGGGGACTATAGACGCGTGTTGACGAGCACGACCCCAACTAGACCCTTGTCCCGTGATTACTAGTAGGGTGTCTCAATTTTTCCTGGGGCGAGGAAGACACTTGAGGTGTGGACTAAGTCGTCAGTGGACGCATCTGGCCGTGCTTCTAGTGGGCAGTACTCCTATCACACGAGATGAGTTCCTTCGTGTTTCTTCGAGTGATTTCTGAGTGTCTTTTCGACACCGAGGTCTAGGGTTTCCGGTAGGGTTACCGTGGGTTTTTCCCTAGACGGCACCGGGTTCACGAGGGCAAGGTCGTGACCGTATTTCCTAGATCGCGTGGTCTTGGGCTGGGCCTTAGTCAGCGAGGATAGGCCTCCATGACAGAGGTGTCACGCCCGAGATTATGTAGCGGAAACTAATCGGGAACGTGAACATCCTGCTAGTATGTCGCAAGTAAGCAATATAATCAAAGCGCTAACACATTCACACATAAAAGGGAATGCACAAGATGAAATACTCAAAACTTCAATTTATTGAATAATATTCAAAGTGCATTGATAATTGACTCTTTTCACTAGACTTGAATAAATGGAAAAAGTACATCGACTAGACTTGACTCATGACTCTATTAGGTCTTCTCTCGATCTTTAATCACTTTGGATCCATCACTTGAGTAATCTGAGTTCCCACTAGAATTTCCTGAAAAAGATGAAAAAAGTTGGGAATGAGCACACTTGCCCAGTAGGAATCTTCGTATCAACATGAAGGCAATGTTTAAGTAATTAACAATTTAGCTCTATAATGTAAGGTAAATAAAAATGCGGTAAATTGTACGTATAAAACCAAAGTAACACCGCAAGTAACAAGGTATAAACTATGAAGATATGAGATTTCATGTAGATTGAGAGAATAATCAATCAAGAATGTATAATGGCCTTTCATGTAACAAGAGTATAACGAGAATGTACATTTCATAATCTTATAGGCGAAGTACTAGAAAGTCATGTAACAAGAATGTAATAATTTTATGTAGAGCCTCGTGATTTTCACTCGTCAATAAAAAAAGTACTCTCGACGCAATGCGATGCCAGTGTTCATCATACCCCATGGTTTATAGCATGTTTCCGGCAATCAGCCGAGGGGACTAGTGTCGAGCCCTTGGACACAATCAGTGCCCGATCTACATCTTCAAGTTATAAATCAAGCTACTTTCACGAGTAATATAAATACAGGCCAATAATGTAAAGTTCCAACAATAGTTTCATGATAACAATACCAAGGTAAGAATGCACCAATTAAGAACATATGAGAGTTCAAGGATGATTTAATGACAAGATCATGCCACGGAAGAAATCTGGTAGCATAACGGTACATTCCTTAGTTTCCATAGTTTCTTAATAAGCTAATGTATAGAATGTTGGGTTCCAGATAGTCAGAAGATCACCTGGGAACAGAATAAGTTCAACCCTTGGGTCAGACCTCGGGTTGGACAGAAAGTTGATATCGCGACGGTACTCAGGGTCGCGATCAGTCATTAAAGCAGTTCATCATTAGTCCGCGATAATTGAGAGAGTCGACGCAGAAAGGAAGTCAGGTCGACGCAAGGACAAATCTGTGGCTGAATAAGAACGCGACCATAGGAACCTGCACGATAATGTATTAATGTGACTGGGAACTAGGGCGTGATCATGTCCATTCGTAGAAAATAGGGAAAATAGGGAAAATACGGAGTGCTCTCTAGCTTTTGGGTTTTTAGGGTACAACCAGCTCGGCGTCCTAGTGGTAATCCCAGGCTCGCAGAGACTTACGAAGGCCTTGAAATAAGATCACTTAGTTTAGTGGAAGGAATATCCAACGGAGAGGATCTCACATCCAAGAAAGTATCCTATCAAGTGCAAAGTGTAACTAATAGCAACGTATCGGAATACGTGCTACATGTGATACTATAAAATAGAAATAGAGACGATAATGGAACATGCCAAACATAGATCCAAGTGTGATAATTTCAAGGGAATTCCTTTAAGTACAAAACTATAGTGTTTTGGCATGAAATTAGCACATAATAAATTAATCTTTGAAAACATGCTAACACTTAAAATATGCAGTCATGATAAAATGAGGAAATGAAACTACTAGGGCATGTATGATAACGTATATGTATTTATATTTCATGGAACTAATGGATTTAATATGGCTCACGGATCATTAACGCGACACACATAATAAGCGCGTTAATAGAAGAATGCGCCCTATCGTGCTTGCGCATTAAAGAGACGCGGCCCCTGTCTCCACCGCCTTTATCTCACAGTGAGATAGAGATAAAAACAACGTTGCGAGGCTACTTCCTAAGGCAAAACTATATGGAACTAATAGTAAACTTATTGGGAAAGCATGCTACGATGAAAATAAGGCATGGGAATGCATGTAATAGACAAAAAGTTCATATCTTCTAGTTAGGGGTGCAAGGAGGTCATGCCATGAAACCCTAACTACGCAGTCATGGAAAAACGTAAAATACTCAGTACACAATGCATGAAAACACGAGGTAACAGAGGGATTTTGTACCTAACTTGATATTTAAGCCAACATGAGATAACCTACCTTTGTAATAGGCTTTAGACTTTGAATTTTGAACTGGGAGAATGACCTAGTTTCTGCACGACCTATGCCAAACTAGCAGCTTCTCGTCCCTCGTTCTCCTTAACCTCTTGACCTAAATCCATGAAATTTGGAGGGTAGGTAGAAGATACAAAGGTTAACAAATTATTCTAAAGGATGAACTTCTAAATACCTCGATTAGGGCTTCCAATCTCTAGATCTTCCCTGGACCAGCACGCTGGTTCCTGAGTACCTTGCAGAGGAACAACAACTTGTGCACGTTCTATCTCCTTGGATACCGGTTCTCCTAACATGAAATTTGACAGAGGGTTAGACAATACTAACGGGAACATAAATTTCTAAAGAACTAACTCAAAATACCTATGCCTTACCGTCGAACAACGCGAGCCAAAGCAAGGGTTTGCGCAGGTCGAGTTTAGGGTTTATTTATAGGGTTTAGGCTAGGGTTGAGGGATTAGATCCTGTTAGGAGTCCTTATTAGGGTTAGATTCGATCCCCAAGAGTCCTAGATATGTTTTCATCTTGAGATAACATCGATCCATGGCCTAAACATCGATAAAAATCCAAGCTTTCCGTGTTTTAAAACACCTCGATTCCGTAAGATGATCGCGATCATCCACTGTACCACGTTCTTCAAGAACATGGCATATCGTAAGGGCACATTCAGGCCTTCTCTACAAATTTGAATTTTATTCAAATTTCTCCTTCTAATTATCCCCTATTTATTATCCTAATTACGTCTCTAGAGTTGGGCTTGGGCCTAAAAGCCTTAGAAATTGGGTTTATGGTCTATTTAAAGTGGGCTTAGCCCTTGGATTAATATGGGACCTTTAATTAACCCATAATTCACTTAATGACCCATTAAGCCTTCCTAAAAGCTTAATAATTATATTTAATCTCATAAAATTCCTAGAAAATTTCTGGGTGTTACTCCTTCCCCCACTTAAAGAGAATTTGGTCCCCATATTCATTGCATGGGTTTTATGGAGAGTATACTTACAGTTGAATAGTTCCGGGAATCTCTTGCACATATCTTCCTCGGTTTCCCACGTTGCATCGTGTGGCCAAGATATGCTCCATTGGACTTTGACCATGGGAATAGTTTTATTCCAAAGCTGACGTACCTCTTGATTAATGATCTTGATTGGCTTTTGCTCGTAGGTCAAGTCCTTTTGAATTTCAGGTTGTCATGACTTATAACATGGAATGGATCATAGACATACCTTTTGAGCATCGAGACATGAAATATATCGTGGACTCCAGCTAGTTGAGGAGGCAAGGCAATCCGATATGCAACTTCGTCAACCCTCTCAAGAATTTCAAAACGGCTAATAAATCTTGGAGTGGGCTTGCCTTTAATGCCAAACCTTCGAATATCTTGACCTAGAGAAACTATGAGAAACACATGGTCTCCAACTTGAAATTCCAGATCGCGTCTTCTATTGTCAGCATAAGATTTTTGCCTATCTTGAGCCATATGGAGTCTTTCTCGAATAAGCTTTATCTTCTCGGTAGTATCTTGAATGATTTCAGGACCTAGAAGTTATCTTTCTCCAACTTCGTTCTAGCATATTGGTGAGCGACAGCTTCTTCCATACAGTGCCTCGAATGGTGCCATTTGAATACTAGCTTGATAGCTATTATTGTAGGAGAATTCCACTAGAGGTAAGTGATCATGCAACTCCCACCGAAATCAATAACACATGCCCTAAGCATATCCTCTATTACCTGATTGGTCCTTTCAATTTGACCATCAGTTTGTGGATAGAATGTAGTGCTAAAATTGAGTCGGGTCCCTAATGAATGTTGTAGACCCTTCTAGAATTGAGATGTGAATCGAGGATCTCGATCGAAAAAAATGGTGACAGGGGCACCATGTATATTGAAGATCTCCTTCATGTATAATTGTAGCATCCTGAATTTCTAATACCGAATATCACGATATTATTTAATTATTGTATTGTTTTCTTGGCTCAGATTTTGAAATTTTAACAAAAATATGGAAAAATATGTATCTTGTGTAAAACATTATTTCCAACAACTTTATCTTAAGAAATGAACCCAGAATAAAATTGGATTAAGCCCAATTTCAAATTTAAGGTTAAAAATCGTAGCTTTATAAGAACAACCTAAATCAGCTAAATTGGACCTTAATTCTCACTCTAATGGACTCTAATCGAAGCCTAACCCTAGCCCAAATCTTGATGATCGATTATTCTTCATAAACCATAACCGTAGACTCTTCAATTTGGCACGGCGGCGGCGGATTTGATTAATCCTGAATTTCTCGCCGTTTCCCTCTTTAAACTCTTCAGCTCGATCCGATCGCTAGAAGCCTCCTTAGACTCTAGAAATAGGTGGCCCTCGACCTCTGGAAGCCCTATTTGCTTTGACGACAGGTGGCGTGTTCGATCGTGGGAGGATCTTGGCATGAGGAGCGGTTCGAGTTAGGGTTCCGGCGACCTTTTTCTCTTCCTCCTTTCATGGATTAAAGGTATGTTTCTCTCAGGCTGAACTAATAATCAAGCATGCCATCTTGTTCATCTCTCAGTTCTCTTTCTTTTGATACTAGTTTGCCTAATTTTAGTGTACCATGTCGATCAAATTTCGTAGTTTACTTTGAGGTATATCGGAATGGTTGTCTTCCCTTACAATTCATTTTATATTAGTTTAACTTAGCCTAATCTCAAATCAAAGCATGATATCTTGTTCTCCTTTGAACGCTCTTTCCAACGGTACCTTTTTGTGTAAATTCGGTTCATTATATTGCTCGTAATCCCTGTTTTAATCAAGGTCTGTCGGGGTTCACCGTCAGCGGATCTCGGGGGACAAACAGTCGCACCATGGACCGCTTATTGATGAAACGGTCACGCAATGGACCGTTTTAATTTCCCCAATTTTTTTTTTCAAAAAATAATAATAATAATAAATGAGCATATTATCCCTAGCGGTCTTCCTGAGATCGTCTGGTGCCGATTGCGGTCTGCAGAAGACCATTTTCTCTTGTTTCCAGCATTTAAAGCCGGCTCGTTTTGCTACATTTTAGGCTAGGTTTATGCTGTCTTTTTGCTCGCTGTTGAGGTTTAAAACACTACAGAGCATGACCATTTAGGCTATTGGAATTATCAAGTTTGAATTTTGATCATTTCCTATCTTTCTAATATTGGAGAAAAATGTAGAAATAAATGGTCAAATCATGGTTTAACTTGTAAAAAGTTTTGGTACTATCCTTTAATTGTTGTTCATAGCTTGTTATCTTCTTAAGATTGTTTAAGGGTCGAGCCACTCCGATGGTTTCGACTTACCGCTACACTCATTTTCCGTAGATTTGTGAGCCATTAATTCTTGGGCATTGAATACCTCTCCGTCGGATATTCCTTCCGCCGGACTAGGTGTTCATGTTCCGAGGCCTCCGTAAGACTCCGCGAGCCTGGGATTCCCACTAGGACGCCGAGCAGGTTGTACCACCAAGACTTGAACCCATTTGAAAGTTTATTTTGGCGGAACAAGGCTCTGCCAAAATTCTGCCAAAAGTCTGTCGGATTTATGGAAACAGTCCTTCCAAGACCCCCATTCCTTGGCTGCGGTCTTGACTAGACCGTCTTCTTCTCGGAGCCATGTGGCCAGTTTTGACCCAAAACGCGTTCGGTCTAGCCCTACTGGAAGCGGTCTCCCTGTGACCATTTCTTTCCAGTGGCAGTCTATGGCCAACCGTTTCTTCTCCCCGCAACCTGAAATCTCTTGTTTTTCATGATTATTATATCCAACCTTGTAGGGTTGCCTTACCTTAATTTCAACCTTATTCTAGGCTAATTATTGGAATGATATTCCAACAAGCCCCTCTTAAAGTCATTTTCTAAATGACTCATTCCTTCGATTAAGAGCTTATTGTTTGAACTTCCTCAAGAAATCTATACTTCTACATGGGAATGCTCTGATTACATGGTTTAACCTTGGAACTCTTGGCCATTTATATAAGTGAATGTCTAGATTGGGATCTATGATCCAATCCCTTCAGTGCAACGCATCATAAGGGCCCGGTCTTGTCCTGGGAGGAGCCCCTGAAAGTACTTGTGTCCCGGGGAGTTTGTAATGATAAGGTGTGGCATTGCACCGTAGTGCATGAGTAGCGTGTTAATCTACGACATTCTACTTCACTCAACTACATGAAATTCCTTGCGTGACATGACGTGCGTGCTTGACATGGCCAATTCACATAGAAACTTTACTTGAAACCTCGTGAAAAATTCTTGTTATACTTGCACTTGTTCTTAAATGCCATCTATCTTTTCCTTCTCTTTCTGTCATTTATCGCATGTTTATATGTTTATTATGGTTCTTTTATCGCATTGTCATACATGATGAAATGATTAATCACTTAAACTATGCCTGATGATAGAGATATAAAATCCTACTGAGCTCTCGCTCACTTAGTTTTCCCAACCTTTTCAGGTAGTTCGGATGAGGAGATGCAAATAGATGGGATCGGGCAAGAGTGATGGCGGGAGCGAGCCAGTTAGCGTTGGTCGTGTCCTTCATTAGTGTTGATGTAGTTACTTCAGTAGTGGATGTATTGTGTCATAATAGAACTTATGTTTTATTCTTTCTCTTTGTGTCAGTTGTTGTTAAGTTAGTAAAGTCCACAAGATGTCGGTTGTAATAAGTACTTTCCATCTTTATTATCAATAAAATTTTAGTTATTTACATTTAATTGTTGGCCTTTTTATGTATGGTCTCTTGTGGAAATGTACGCTCTGATTGACATGAATGTTATAACTGTTGTGTTCCGATTTTTCACATCGGGGCGTGACAGTTTTTGTGGTATCAGAGCCAAGGTTTTTCTTTAGACCATTGGTTACAAGAAGTGTCATAGAACCCGTGACATTAGTAAAGTCTGAAATCCGACCCGGTGAGATGGGGTAGAGACTCGGGTTAAGTTAATTAACCAACTCTAGGAAAATGAACCCGGTAGAACATTCTTAATTAATTCTTTTTACGTTGTAGGAATTTCTCGCGATGGCAGCTGAGCGCGCGTAGTGGCGGGATATGCAACGCACAGTTCAGGGCCTGACCCATGCCTTATAGTAGGTGGCGCAAGGAGCTGTGCATCATGGAGCCAATGATCTCCACCGTAACTTTCACGGCTTGAATCCCCCACGTTTTGGTGGTACCGCAGATCTCGATGAGGCAAAGCATTGGCTAAAGGAGATGGAGCGGATCTTTAGAGTTATGCAGTGTGGTGACCAGGACCGCATCCTCTTGGCAATATTCCAGCTGGAGCGTGATGCACATGCTTGGTGGGAAGCCGTGGAAGCCACGCTCGGCAATAGGCGGGCGACGTGGGATGAATTTAAGGAGCATTTTAATAGCAAATATTTCTCAGATCGTGTGCAGGAAAAGAAGGCGGCGGAGTTCACTTCATTGAAACAAATCAATTTATCTGTTGCTGAGTATGAGACGCAATTCTCCAGATTATCCCGCTATGCGCCACACTTGGTATCTACGGAGAAGATGAAGGCCAAACAATTTTTGAATGGATTGAAGCTTCAGTATATTAACCAATTGGCACCTTTGGAGATCCACACTTATGCTGAGATTGTGAGAAAGGCTCAAGTTCTTGAAGATACTATGGAGATGATAGACCGGATAAGAGGTTGGGACAAGAAGAAGGAGTAGACTACCAGCTCCGAAATTTTAAACCCACAAATGGCATGAAGAGGCCCAATGGCGGGCCGAGTTATTCAAAAGACATGAAACTGAAGGAAAATGATAAGAGGGCAGGATCGACTGCTCCATCCAAAGCAGTCTGCAGGTACTGTGACCTCCCGGGTCACAAGATGGAAGAGTGTTGGCGCAAGTTAGGCGCTTGTTTAAGATGTGGTAGCAGGGACCATCGAATCCCTGAGTGTCCCCTTATTAACAATCATGCGACATCTGACAAGCCGCAAGGGAGTCAAAGGCGATAGGGCAAGCTCCAAGCCCTCCAAGATGTAGAGACTGAAATCGAGGCTACCGAGGAAGGAGGTATTGTCGAAGGTACCCTTACTATTCTTTCCAAGCCAGCATTTTTACTTTTCGACACTGGAGCTACTCATTCATTTATATCTCAGAAATTCGCTAAGACCTTATCTGTGAAACCGGTATTGCTGGATTCTCATCTTGTGATATCAACCCCTATTGGTTCGGGGTCGGAGATTAAATATTATTACCCCTCTAGTGAAGTTTTGATTAATGATTGTAACTTATCTGCTGATTTGGTATGCATGAAGATGAAAGATTATGATGTGATTCTAGGAGCAGATTGATTAGCTAGACGTGGAGCTAGTGTTCATTGTAAATCAGGAGTAGTGTCTTTCCCTGGACGCCCTGAGCTTTTCTTTTCTGGCTCTAGACAATCTAGGTCCATGCCACTTATTTCGGCACTCCGAGCGGGTAAGTTGTTAAGGAGAGGGTGTCAGGCATTCTTGGCCTTGGTCTCTTTGATCGATAAGAAGGAAGTGGAGTTGAAGGACATCTCTATTGTCTGAGATTTCCCGGAGGTGTTTCCTGAAGAATTGCAAGGTCTCCCCCCTGAGAGGGAGGTGATTTTCTCTATTGATTTAATTCCTGGCGCTTCACCTATTTCAAAGGCTTCGTATCGTATGTCCCCTGCTGAGTTAAGGGAATTGAAGGAACAGTTGCTGGAATTGCTAGAAAAAGGGTTTATTCGTCCGAGTACATCCCCGTGGGGTGCTCCTGTACTTTTCGTAAGAAAGAAGGATGGTTCGTTGAGGCTGTGTATTGATTATCGCCAGTTGAACCAGCTCACCGTTAAGAACAAGTACCCGTTGCCGAGGATCGATGAGCTGTTTGATCAGATATCTAGAGCCCAGTATTTCTCATCAGTTATACGCCAAGTTCAGTAAGTGTGAGCTCTGGCTATAAGAAGTATCTTTTCTAGGGCATATTATTTGCAAAGAGGGAATTTCGGTAGACCCTTCTAAAGTGGAGGCAGTACGTAAGTGGGAAAGGCCTGTAAATGCAACTAAGATCAGGAGTTTCCTAGGCCTAGCAGGTTACTATCGGAGGTTCATTAAAGATTTCTCCTAGATTGCAGTACCCTTGACTATATTAACTCGTATGGAGAATCGATTCGAGTGGTCGAAAGATTGTGAGAAAAGTTTCCAAACTTTGAAGGAGTGCTTGACAACTACCCCAGTGTTGGCCTTGCCATCCGGAGAAGGAGGTTTTGAAGTATATATGGATGCATCAGGAATCGGCTTTGGTTGTGTGTTGATGCAGCGAGGGAAAGTGATAGCTTATTCTTCCAGGCAGCTGAGGAAGCACGAAGAGAATTACCTTGTTCATGACCTGGAGCTAGCGGCAGTTGTGTTTGCTTTGAAGATTTGGAAACATTACCTATATGGGGAAACTTTCACCGTGTACTCTGATCATAAGAGCCTGAAATATTTATTTTTCCAGAAGGAGCTGAATATGAGGTAGAGAAGGTGGCTCGAGTACTTAAAGGATTTTGACTTCTCTATTGAGTATCATCCTGGAAAGGGGAATGTTGTAGCAGATGCTTTGAGCAGGAAGCCAATGGCTAGATTACCAAGTTTGATGGTTCAGGAATGGAAGTTGTTTGAGTAGTTTGCAAGCTTAGATCTTAATGTCACAGAGAAGGAAGATTGGGTTATGATTGCTCATGTCCAGCTTCATTTAGAGTTGCTGGCAGAGATTAAGCAACTGTAGGATAATGACCCGTTGCTGGTGGAAATTAAAGAACAGATAGCTAGTCGACCAGACTTTGTGTTGGCCGATGATGATAGATTGTTGTTCCAGGGTAGAACTTGTGTTTCTGATTCTGTAGAGGTGAAGAAAAAAATTCTCAAGGAAGCCTATAGATTCAAGTACACTATTTATCCAGGAGCTACAAAGATGTATCGAGATTTGAAGAGCACCTTTTGGTAGTCGAACATGAAAAGAGAATTGGCCGAATTTGTAGGTAGATATTTAGTATGTCAGCAAGTCAAGGTCGAACATTTTAGGCCTGCTGGAAAGTTAAAACCTCTCGAAATACCACAATGGAAGTGGGAGATGTTAGACCAGGTGGTACACGGAAATAGATCTAGAGGGGGGGTGAATGGATCTTTAGGAATTTTCACCCTATTAAAATGCAAACCCCACTCTAAGAAATAAATGAAAATAGCTCCACGGAAGACACTTAACAATGAGGGCTTCTACTGGACCAGAAGACAAACACTTAACATTCTAACACAGACTCAACGAGAGGTAAAGTATAGACCACGGCACACACAGCTCAAGAAAGCAGATAAGGAGTTGAAAAACCACCGCCCAATAGAACAATTAACGAAACCTATGAAGGGGGCAGAAGATAAGGAACAATCACACGATTCAAACCACTACTCACAGGATTTTTTAGGTGGTTCGATCTGAGACCCCAGATCTACATCCCCCTCACTCAAACCGAGTGAGGCTTCCCTTGCCCAAACCAAGCAAGAACACCATCGCAAACTCAGTCTGCAACATATGCTGCCTAACAACTTGACAAATCGAGGGAGACAAATCCCTAAACACAGATCTTGCAACCCACCAAATTAGAAACCTGACCTTGCCACCAGCAAGATCAGAACCGGAGGATCAATCCTCCCTTCCTCCAAACCGGAGGGAACCCACTAGTGACACCCAGTCACTAGCAACTGGAGACACAGTCTCCCTTCCTATGAATCCAAAGGGGAAACCACGAGTGGCACACCACCACTCGCAAACCGAAGAACAAGTCTCCCTTCTCCTGAACCTTCAGGAGGAACCCAAAACGAGAATGCAAGGAAAGGATGAAACAAAAAGGAAAAATGAAAAGCAAGGACAAAATATAGCTTCAATGAAGCTCTGTCAAAACAAGACTGTTCAGGATTTGATCCTGAGACAGATGAAAAAACAAGTCTTCAAAAACATCCAGTTGACGGCTGCATCTCTATACTTCTTTTCTCTCTTCTTCTCTTTTCCTCTCTCTCACTCTGGTTTTCTGCTTCTTCTTCTTCAGGGGGAAGCTCTCTCTACCAATGGAGACTATGGCCGCAGCTTCCTCTCTTCTTTTCTTCGTGGGGCAAGGCACCATATATATAGGGAGCAGGGGCGCCGTATGGATGAAGCAGATAAAACCTACTGAAGCCCTATTGGTCCACGTGGTAGGTACGAGATTATTCCTTTGGAAAAGTGCCTCGGATCACATGACCAATCATTTTCTCTCTAGGTCAATGCACCAGCCTCCCGCCATTTCTGGGAACACGTGCCTATTCTTAGTTCGACCTCACGTGCTGCCTTAAACCTGTTAGTTGGAAAGGTGAAAACAAGGTTAGACCTTGTAGCACAGACAATATGCACTGAGTTTATATAGGCCTAAGGCAGACCAGCACAGCCTTTATATATGCTTGATAAGAAAAATGCACTGACTTTGTGTCGCTCAAGTTAAAACGTGCACAGACCTATATGCACAATGCTTGGATATGAAAACATGCTCAGACTATGTATGTGCTTAGACTTAAAATGCACATAGCTTAGACTTGTATGAATGTGCTTAGACTTCATGCTTTGCAAATTTGAAAACATGCACAGACTTCATTACGCATATTTGAGAACATGCACAGACTTCATAAAGGATATGTAAAAATATGCACAAACTTCAACATGCATAGACCCAAGACATGCTCGGACCTTGGTGTGCAGGATGCAAAACATGCACCGACCCTGTATGCACTATACGAGAGCTAGCATCGACTTTAGCTATGAGAAACCACAACTAGCACCGACCTTAGTTGTGCCAAAACCACAACTAGCACCGACCTTAGTTGTGTGAAACCTGAACTAGCACTGACCTTATGCGAATGAAACAGTGAAGTGAATAGACCTTATGTGCATGAGGCAGAAATGTGCACCGACTGTATTCACAGTACAACAGGAACTTGCACTGACCTCGTATACAATACGTGTAAGACTAGCACCAACTTTATCAGGCGAACAAGGTAATTAGCGTTGACCTTCATTCTATCAATGCTCAAGTTGCATCGACCTTGGGTGCAACTAGCACCGACCCTGAATGCAGAAGGTGCAACAAGCACCGACCCTTAGCATGCTAGATAGCCTATATGCACCGACGTTATATGCACAATGCAAAATGCACGGACCTTGTCTTGCTCAAGACAACTCCTGCACCGACCTAGTGTATGCATCAAACACAAACTGCACAGACTTTATCATGCACAATCAGAACCTACACTGACCTTTATTATACATTGGACATAATGTGCACCGACCCTCAGAATGCTCATGTGCACAAAACTTGCACCGACCGTGTGCTACTCAAGACAACACATGCACCGGCTAGCTATGCAACACCTATGAATCATGCACCGACCTTTATGCATAATGCAGAATAGGCTAGCACTGACCTCGTAGCTTGCACCGACCTTAGCTGCTAGCTGACATCGACCTTAGAAGACTACCACTGACCATGACCATGAACAGAAATAACATGCACACAGGCTGTTCGATAAAATGTCATGCACACAGACTTCATGCAGATGCATTGACCTAGATCTATGTGCACTGACTTTGATTGTATGTTGACCTGTCATACCAATACCTTGACCTAAAAAACAGAAATGCTCATGTATGCAAACCATTTGATGAAATGACTGAATGATCAAGGATGAGATCATCAATGAATGTGATGCATCAAGTTATATGATCAGGGATATATATAATGAGAGATAGTATTGACATCATCAAAATCACAGAGACACAACAATCTCCCCCTTTTTGATGATGGAAATATTGAGTCATTTTAATATGAATCCATCATGATGGTCAGGCGAGTATGAAATATGCATGAGCCTGCAACAAGACCAGCATGCAACATAGAACCTGTTAGAATGTAAGAACCGGACTGTCACACCGCAAGCCACCGCCTAGCGGTCTACCCCTGGACCGCTAGGAACCCAGAACATGGAAACATGGAAACCTCACCGCTTAGGGACCCTAGAGACTAATGACTCAAACTCATAAATTCTCCCCCTTTGACAACATCAAAAGGAAGGAATAGAAGGTAAAGAGCAAACCAGTATGAACTATGCAAGAGCATGCATCATTTGACTGAAAGAATAATTCATACTCCCCCAAAACAAAGAATGTCCCTCTTTGGACAAATTAGAAGGATTTGAAAGGATTCAAAGCACCAGTCAAGTTTAAGCAGATGAAGTGGACAATTCATAAGGTCAATGAAAGCATCAGCAAAAAAACACATGATCAGTCATATAAGAGTTCTGGTCATGACAGATTGAAGTGAAATCAGTGAGCAGAATCTAATTTTTGGATTTCAATGAAGAATGGAAAGTAAGCATAGGAGATCCAAATGAGCTTCAAACAAGTAAGTAATTCAACCGACTTTTCAATGAGATACCAATTTCATAATCCAAGTAATAATGTTTCAGAGTCTTCCATTATAGAGGCTTATGAATGAGTCTTTATTGAACAGCATGGTTTAAATGTAATGTATACTGAGTTTGACAATAAAGATCACTACACATATCAGAAATCAAATTTTAATAAAAACAAACCAAGCCCTCATAAGACATTCTTGTTTGACCTCCTTCCATCTTACTCAATTAATTTTCAATGAATCCTTCAGGAAGTACAAGAAGAAGTATTGAAGTTAAACAAGCATAAAAACATTTGATTGTGACTGCCATGAAGTAAATTTTTTCTGAAACAATATTGTTGGTCACATTTTTCAAGAGCACTTGGGTTTTAGTACACACCTTGTAACTAGAGGATACACATTGTTTAGACGCCAGTATCCCTAAGTACTTAGTATGACTAACTGTTATGTTTCACACTAAACAGAGATAACTAGGGCACTTCATGACATGAGTTTACTCCATTTCTTTGATGAAGAACCCAGTTACTCGGTGCACCTTAACTTAATCATTGCTCTGTCTTAATTTTACATATATTACAATAGTTTTCCAGCATAGTTAACTATGGTACATCATGACACAATCCTTTGGACATGGTTTCTCAGTAACCACAGTCATTGCTCTGACCAACATTTTCTTTTTGACATTTTTCAGATTTTCAGATGTTAAAAAAATACTCACATCATGTATCTCAACTGAAGATAGTCATGATTTCTAATTTTTCAGAACTCAGAAGGTTTGCATGAAAGAGCATGAAGTAGCCGGTTGAGATTTATTAAAAGGCATGCTTCTCTCTAACTGCTGGTTTTCTGTCAATCTCAATGGTACCACGACTGGTTTTTTTAAATCAAGCAGGGGGATAAGGCAGGGAGATCCCCTTGCTCCATATCTCTTCATTATTGCTTCTGAAGTGTTAAGTAGGGGCCTTTCTAAAATGTTACAATCTGGGGTGCTACGAGGGTACAGTGGGCCTAGACATTCTGCACAGGTCTCTCATTTGTTATATGCGGATGACACACTAGTTTTCCTCAATGCCTGTAAGCAGAACATTATCTCCTTTCAGCATTTTATAGAGAACTATCAGTCAAGCTCTGGGCAGTTGGTAAATGCTGGAAAGAGCAGTTTTACCCTATCTTCAAAGGCCCCCTCTTCTCTTAGACAATCCACCAAGCTTTAACTGGATATAAATTCATGTCTGATGAATTCGCTACCTTGGTATCCCTGTCAAAAAAGAGAGATACAAATGCTCAGACTTCCAATATCTGATAGACAAAATTCAAACGAGGCTGGAAGGTTGGCAATCCAAGTTTCTGTCCCAGGCAGGGAGACTAGTGCTAATCAATGCTGTGCTCCGGAGCATTCGAATATATTTGGCTTCTGCTTGTTTCATCCCGAAAACTGTTATTTATGCAATAGATAGACTTTGTGCCAATTTTCTGTGGCAGGGTGCTGAAGGTGAAAGAAGGCGGCATTGGGTGGCCTGGAAAGATATCCAAAAACCCTTGGAAGAAGGGGGCCTCGGAATCAGAGACCTATATTGGGTTCAGGTAGCATTGGGGGCCAAAGCTTTGTGGAATGTCCTTCATGGTTCATCCCTCTGGTCTAAATATGCCAGGCAGAGGTATATTAAAACCCATTTTTCAGAATGTATGAAGCCTTTCCCTGTGGGTTTGCCATCAAATGTGTTTCATCAAGTGAAGAACCTTATTATTAGTAAAACCCAGTGGTTCTTAGGAGATGGGGCTGATATTGATTTCTTTAGGGACAACTGGACAGGTAATGGACCAATCCTACATTCTGTCTTGGCTTCTGAGGCCACTAGCCAGCAAGCTTTCCCTCTAGTCTCTGTTAAAGAGGTCATGATGAATCCTCAATATGATGCCTGGAAGCAGGTTTGTCCTGATAATCAACTCCATAGTTCCCAACTCCATAGTGCAGCAGATGCTTGGGTCTGGACTGGCACTGCCAGGGGGGATTTCTCTATAAAGTTAGCCTATAATCTTCTCCGCACGAGTGGAAATATCAGGCGGCCTTGGATCAAATTATGGCATTCTTCCTTTAATCCCAGAGTAGCCTCTTTTGTATGGAGGTTAATACACAGAGCTGTGCCAGTGGACAGGAGGGTGGCTGACTGTGGTATCCCTTTTGTTTCCAAATGCGGCTGCTGCCAAGTCCCTGCTCAGGAGGATTTAAACCACCTTTTTATTTCTGGTGAGCTAGCAACTGAGCTGTGGTCGTGGATTCACCCCTTGATCAGTGAGAAGGTATATCTTAGTGACCACACAACCATCCGGTGCTGGAATATCTTAACAGCCACTAACATGAAATCTGCTTTTAGTTTCACTGGTCTATATGCTGTTATTCTTATGCTGTGGGGTATTTGGAAACACAGATGTGCAATCAGGTTTGATAGTAAGGCCCATCCTATAAGTGGCATTAAGAGATGTATTGTTTCTTCCATTTCTTATGTTTTGGAAAAGAAGTGTTTCGATATTCCCTTGTCTTCAGCCCATGCTAGCAGACTTGCCAACTATCAATTTTATCCCCGGGTGGAGGTCAAACGGCCAATTTTGGTGACTTGTAGATTGGCTTTGGACCGGCTGACTATACATGTTGATGGAGCTTCAAAAGATAACCCGAGTCTGTGTGGAGGTGGGGGCTGCATCCGGGATGTCAAAGGCAGCATGCTCATTGGCTTTGCCTTTCACTATGGCAGTCGCTGTAGTTTTCTTGCTGAAGCAAGGGCGTTACATGATGGTTTATCCATAGCCAAGCAGGGTGGTTTAAACATAGAAACTGTGTTCTCAGATTGTGCATTGCTAGTTGATGCAGTTCATAAAGGAGTGGCTCCCAATTGGACTGTTTTGCCTTGGTGGAGAAAATTTTTGGAACTTATTAGTGTTTGTGGATGAACGGTGCAGCATGTGTACAGGGAAGGCAATCAAGTTGCAGATGCATTGGCATCTTATGCCTGTGGTATCCAGGACAATTCTATTTTCACACAAACTAGGGACCTTCCAATTTTGGCTAGGGGGGCTCTCAAGATGGACAAAGCAGGACTGCCCACTTTGCGTAATTGTAAGTGGGTCTTTTCCTTGTTTTTGTTTCTTTACTTTTGATTGATCATACAGGGGTATATCCCAGTCATTGTATAGGCTCCTTTCTTGGTTTTGTGTCTTTACCTTTGATTGTTCACACAGGGGTATGCCCTGAAGCTATTGTATTCTTTCATTCAATCAATAAAACTAGGACCACAGGATTTATCTGGGGGAGTGAGAACATTCTTCCCTTCTAGGGGAGGGTGCACTCGATTGGATTCTAATCCTGTTGGTCGGTCTTTTGGCTAAAAAAAAAGATTTATTAAAAGGCTGACTCAGATATTTTAAATATTTTCACAATCAATTTCACGGAATACATTAAACTTAAACCACCTTTATGCTTTTAGACATTCATAATTCTGTATAATGGAAAATTCCTTTTTAGAGTGTGTTTCAGATTTATGATCAGGGTACACAAATTGAAATCTTTCCAAGTTTCAGGAATATCAACAATTTCAGTAGCAGCCAATCAATGGAAATAATAAGGAGCATGCATTGTAACTAAAGCCATTGGAATCACATGCATGTAGCAGATAAACCAGCATGGTAGCTGTTAGAGAGTGAGACAGGCTCAGAGATAGCAAATTAATTCAAACCAGATAACATTCTCAGAGAGAATTGAAGGTACCGAGCACCATTTCAACAAATGTATGAGAAGCAGATGATAGATTCTAGAATCATGAAGGGGATGAGCTCATGTGAATTCAACGAAAATACTAGGAACCAACCCATATGTGCGATAATGGAAACATTGGATCGGCTGGAATCAGAACAATTGATGAGACAGTGCGAACTTTGGATGATTGAAATCAATTGACCAATCAGGATAGAATTAGATCAGGAACACACCAATGAAGGTGTCGACATTTGGTGTCAATCATCTGCTCACTGATTCCATAGAACAAACCTTTTCAAAAATAATGTCGACTCATGGTGTCGACACTGAGAATGAGAATCAGATGAAGCTTGAATGAAGAGTAGAGCTGAGCTGGAAGAGGGGGCAACTTTGAATTGTTTTCAAAAGCTGAAAATAGATCAATCAATTATGTTCAAGACATAATCACCCCTTGACTGTATGTGCGAATTAGCAAGCAGGAGAAGAGAAATACTGACATTCCAGAACGCATACAATGTTCAGACATTATTGTGCATAAGAGTAACCGAGTGCACAACATATGTTCTAGCAGGCATGAACTCCCCTTATGTATGTGCATGCATGATAAGCAATCTTTTTGGTATTTTCAACAAAAATGATATGCGATTAACTCAAGTATGCAAATTCATCGACTCCCCCTGATTATGTGATCAAAAACTTCCCTGACAATATGCATGAGACATACTGTAAACACATATGAATGAGACACAAGAATTACCCTAATTAACTCCCCCTAACTGTATGCAATCAATCTTTTTGACATTTTCTGTATGGATGATATGCAATGTACTTTTTGCAAGGAGTTTAATGTGTTATGCTCATGAATAATCTAGACTACTCTAAATGAACTTTTAACCCTTGGTACTAGGTGGAGAACTGAGTTCCAAAGGACCACCTCACACATAGTTAGAGCTTCCAGGAAGATTTTATCTGCCCTTGGGCAATTACCATTTGATATACCACTGGGTAATGCAGTTATAGTCATATGTGTATCTGGAATTGACATTATGCTAAACAAATGCAGATGTGACATGTCTTCACTTGCAGAGTTATCGTTCTCATGATTGTTCAAATTCTTTTTCAAGGTTTTATACTTCTTTCTTAGTTTTTCATAAGTTTTAATCAAATCACCATAGGCATCTTCCCAATCCTCAACAGAAAAACTCTCAAAAGAGTTGCTTACCTCTTCCTCGACCTCATTTTGATCATTGCCATCTGCCACCAGACACTTGTCTTCACCATTCCAATGGATTGCCATCATTTTGTCCAAAACCTTTTTGGAAGACCTGTAATCACGGATATGTGGAAATCTGTCATTATTTACGGCACTTTTCAATTACTTAAAACTCTAAGGTTCAAGGGGTTGGGATTCACTGCATTTGTAAACGTAAACACACTGCCAAGCCAATTAGGGAAATCAGACCCATTAAACACACGAGGATGAGCCATAGATAAATCAAAAACAATCGACCAGAAATAATAGACGACTAATAGAAGTAGCACCGAGAAGCACAGGAACTACTGCAGATCGTTGGATCTGTTGAGCCGGTAACCCGCTCTGATACCAATTGTTAGACCAGGTGATACACGGAAATAGATCCAGAGGGGGGGTGAATGGATCTTTAGGATTTTTCACCCTATTAAAATCCAAACCCCACTCTAAGAAACAAATGAAAATAGCTCCACAGAAGACACTTAACAATGATGGCTTCTATTGGACCAGAAGATAAGCACTTAACATTCTAACACAGACTCAGCGGGAGGTAAAGTATAGCCCACGGCACACATAGCTCAAGAAAGCAGATAAGGAGTTGAAAACCACCGCCCAATAGAACAATTAACGAAACCTGTGAAGGGGGCAGAAGATAAGGAACAAGCACATGATTCAAACCACTACTCACAAGATTTTTTAGGTGGTTCGATCTGAGACCCCAAATCTACATCCACCCCTCACTCAAACCGAGTGAGGCTTCCCTTGCTCAAACCAAGCAAGAACACCACTGCAGACTCAGTCTGCAACATACGCTACCTAACAGCTTGACAAATCGAGGGAGACAAATCCCTCAACACAAATCCTGCAACCCACATAATTAGAAACCTGACCTTGCCACCCGCAAGATCAGAACCGGAGGATCAATCCTCCCTTCCTCCAAACCGGAGGGAACCCACTAGTGACACCCAGTCACTAGCAACTGGAGACACAATCTCCCTTCCTCTGAACCCAGAGGGGAAACCACGAGTGGCACACCACCACTCGTAAATCGAAGAATAAGTCTCCCTTCTCTTGAACCTTCAGGAGGAACCCAAAACGAGAATGCAAGGATGAAACAAAAAGGAAAAACAAAAATCAAGGACAAAATATAGCTTCAATGAAGCACTGTCAAAACAAGACTGTTCAGGATTTGATCCTGAGACAGATGAAAAAACAAGTCTTCAAAAATATCCAGTTGACGGCTGCATATCTATACTTCTTTTCTCTCTTCTTCTCTCTCACTCTGGCTCTCTGCTTCTTCTTCTTCAAGGGGAAGCACTCTCTCTACCAATGGAGACTATGGCCGCAGCTTCCTCTCTTCTTTTCTTCGTGGGGCAAGGCACCATATATATAGGGAGCAGGGGCGCCGTATGGATGAAGCAGATAGAACCTACTGAAGCCCTATTGGTCCACGTGACAGGTACGAGATTATTCCTTTGGAAAAGTGCCTCGGATCACATGACCAATCATTTGCTCTATGGGTCAATGCACCATCATCCCGTCATTTCTGGGAACACGTGCCTATTCTTAGTTCGACCTCACGTGTTGCCTTAAACCTGTTAGTTGGAAAGGTGAAAACAAGGTTAGACCTTGTAGCATAGACAATATGCACTGAGTTTATATAGGCCCAAGGTAGACTAGCACAGACTTTATATATGCTTGATAAGAAAAATGCACTGACTTTGTGTCGCTTAAGTTAAAACGTGCACATACCTATATGCACAATGCTTGGATATGAAAACATGCTCAGACTATGTATGTGCTTAAACTTAAAATGCACATAGCTTAGACTTGTATGAATGTGCTCAGACTTCATGCTTTGCAAATTTAAAAACATGCACAGACTTCATTACGCATATTTGAGAACATGCACAGACTTCATAAAGGATATGTAAAAATATGCACAAACTTCAACATGCATAGACCCCAGACATGCTCAGACCTTGGTGTGCAGGATGCAAAACATGCACCGACCCTGTATGCACTATACGAGAGCTAGCATCGACTTTAGCTATGAGAAACCACAACTAGCACCGACCTTAGTTGCGTCAAAACCACAACTAGCACCGACCTTAGTTGTGTGAAACCTAAACTAGCACCGACCTTATGCGAATGAAATAGTGAAGTGCACAGACCTTATGTGCATGAGGCAGAAATGTGCACCGATCGTATTCACATTACGACAGGAACTTGCACTGACTTCGTATGCAATACGTGCAATACTAGCACCGACTTTATCAGGCGAACAAGGCAACTAGTATTGACCTTCATTCTGTCAATGCTCAAGTAGCATCGACCTTGGGTGCAACTAGCACCAACCCTGAATGCAGAAGGTGCAACAAGCACCGACCCTTAGCATGCTGGATGGCCTATATGCACCGACGTTATATGCACAATGCAAAATGCACGGACCTTGTCTTGCTCAAGACAACTCCTGCACCGACCTAGTGTATACATCAAACACAAACTGCACAGACTTTATCATGCACAATCAGAGCCTGCACTGACCATGATTATACGTTGAACATAATATGCACCGACCCTCAGAATGCTCATGTGCACAAAACTTGCACCGACCGTGTGCTACTCAAGACAACACATGCACCGGCTAGCTATGCAACACCTACGAATCATGCACCGACCTTTATGCACAATGCAGAACAGGCTAGCACTAACCTCATAGCTAGCACCGACCTTAGCTGCTAGCTGACATCGACCTTAGAAGACTAGCACTGACCATGACCATGAACAGAAATAACATGCACACAGGCTGTTCGATAAAATGTCATGCACACAGACTTCATGCAGATGCATTGACCTAGATCTATGTGCACTGACTTTGACTGTACGTTGACCTGTCATCCCAATACCTTGACCTAAAGAACTGAAATGCTCATGTATGCAAACCATTTGATGAAATGACTAAATGATCAAGGATGAGATCATCAATGAATGCAATGCATCAAGTTATATGATCAGGGATATATATAATGAGACATAGTATTCACATCATCAAAATCACAGAGACACAATAGGAGAGTGTTGGCATGGATTTTATCATGGGCTTACCTAGAACTCGTAGCAGTTTTGATGCAATTTGGGTGGTTGTTAATCACTTGACTAAGTCCGTGCACTTTTTGCCTATTAAATCTAAGTGGATTGTGGATGTTTTGGCTGCCCTGTATATGAAGGAAGTAGTGAGGTTGCATGGAGTTCATGTATCCCTCATATCTGAAAGAGATCCCAGGTTTACCTCTCACTTCTAGAAAGGTCTGCAAGCATCCTTGGGAACCCGGTTGAACTTCAGTACTACGTTTCACCCTCAGACTGATGGAAAGACTGAGAGGGCAAATCAGATTGTTGAAGACATGCTGAGGGCCTGCATGATCAATTTTGGAGGTAGTTGGCATGAACATTTACCTTTGATCGAATTTGCCTACAACAACAGTTACCAGTCCAGCATACAGATGGCACCATTTGAGGCTTTATATGGCAGAAGTTGTAGGTCCCCTCTTTGTTGGGAAGAGATCGGTGAGAAGCAATGGCTCAGACCAGATCTTATTTCAGAGTCATCCAAGAACATTCAAGTCATTAGGAACCGTTTGAAGATTGCTCAGTCCCGGCAGAAGAGCTATGCTGATAATAAAATAAGGGATTTGGAGTTTCAGGTCGGTGAGCATGTGTTTCTGAAAGTCTCACCTTCAAGAGGAATTAGAAGATTTGGAATCCGAGGCAAGTTGAGCCCAAGGTTTGTTGCCCGTTCGAAATCTTGGAGAGGTTAGGCGAAGTTGCCTATAGACTGGCGTTACCACCATAATTATCGGGCATTCATAATGTCTTCCACGTGTCTATGTTGCAGAAGTACGTATATGACCCTTTGCATATCATCCAACATACGGACTTAGAGATGAAGGAGGATTTATCCTACGTAGAGAAGCCTGCCAAGATTTTGGACTTCAAACAGCAGCAACTTAAGAACCGATCCATTCCGATGGTCAAGATCCAGCGGAGTCGCCACGGAACTGAAGAAGGCACGTGGGAATCCGAAGAAGCGATTAGAAAATTGTATCTCAATTTTCTCTAAGGTTGGTATTTGTTATCTTCATTAGTCAGATTCGATGAATTTGGAGGATAAAATTCTTTAAAGTGGGGGAGGGTGTAGCATCCTGAATTTTTAATACCGAATATCATGATATTTTTTAATTATTGTATTATTTTCTTGGCTCAGATTTTGAAATTTTAACAAAAATATGGAAAAATATGTATCCTGTGTAAACGTTATTTCCAGCAACTTTATCTTAAGAAATGAACCCATAATAAAATTGGATTAATCCCAATTTAAAATTTAAGGCTAAAAATCGTAGCTTTATAAGAACGACCTAAATCGCCTAAATTGGATCTTAATTCTCGCCCTAATGGACTCTAATCGAAGCCTAACCCTAGCCCAAATCTTGATGATCGATTATTCTTCGTAAACCCTAACCCTAGACTCTTCAATTTGGCGCGGCGACGGCGGGATTTGATTAATCCTAAATTTCTTGCCGTTTTCCCTCTTTGGACTCTTTAGCTCGATCCAATCGCTAGAAGCCTCCTTAGACTCTATAAATAGGTGGCCCTCGACCTCTGGAAACCCTATTTGCTTCGACGGTGGGTGGCGTGCTCGATCATGGGAGGATCTTGGCGTGAGGAGCGGTTCGAGTTAGGGTTCCGGCAACCTTTTTCTCTTCCTCCTTTCATCGATTAAAGGTAGGTTTCTCTAAGGCTGAACTAATAATCAAGCATGCCATCTTGTTCATCTCTCAGTTCTCTTTCTTTTGATACTAGTTTGCCTAATTTTAGTGTACCATGTCAACCAAATTTCGTAGTTTACTTCGAGGTATATCCGAATTGTTGTCTTGCCTTCAAGTTCATTTTATATTAGTTTAACTTAGCTTAATCTCAAATCAAAGTATGCTATCTTGTTCGGCTTTGAACGCTCTTTCCAACGGTACCTTTTTGCATACATTTCGTTCATTATATTGCTCGTAATCGTTGTTTTAATCAAGGTCTGTCGGGGTTCACCGTCGATGGATCTCGATGGTAAAAACGGTCGCACCAGGGACCACTTATTGATGAAACGGTCGCGCGATAGACCATTTTCCTCTCCCCATTTTTTTTAAAAATAAATAATAATAATAATAAATGAGCATATTATCCCTAGCGGTCTTCCTGAGACCGTCTGGTGCCAGTTGCGGTCTACAGAAGATCGTTTTCTCTTGTTTCCAACATTTAAAGCCGGCTCGTTTTGCTGCGTTTTAGGCTAGGTTTATGCTGTCTTTTTGCTCGCCGTTGAGGCTTAAAACACTACATAACATAACCATTTAGGTTCTTGGAATTATCAAGTTCGAATTGTGATCATTTCCTATCTTTATATTATTGGAGAAAATGTAGAAATAAATGGTCAAATCATTTTTTAACTTGTAAAAAGTTTTGGTACTATCCTTTAATTGTTGTTCATAGCTTGTTATCTTCTTAAGATTGTTTGAGGGTCGGGCCACTCCGGTGGTTTCGACTTACCGCTACACTCATTTTTCACGGATTTGTAAGCCATTAATTCTTGGGCATCGAATACCTCTCCGTCGGATATTCCTTCTACCGGACTAGGTGTTCATGTTCCGAGGCCTCCATAAGACTCCGCGAGTCTAGGATTCCCACTAGGACGCCAAGCATGTTGTACCACGAAGACTTGAACCCATTTGAAAGTTTATTTTGGTGGAACAAGGCTCTGCCGAAATTCTGCCAAAAATCTGTCAGATTTATGAAAACGGTCCTTCCAAGACCGCCATTCCTTGGCTGCGGTCTTGACTAGACCGCCTTCTTCTTGGAGCCATGTTGCCAGTTTTGACCCAAAACACGTTCGGTCTAGCCCTACTGGAAGCGGTCTCCCTGTGACAGTTTCTTTCCAGTGGCGGTCCATGGTCGACCGTTTCTTCTCCCCGCAACCTAAAATCTCTTGTTTTTCATGATTATTATATCCAACCTTGTAGGGTTGCCTTACCTTAATTTCAACCTTATTCTAGGCTAATTATTGGAATGATATTCCAGCAAGCCCCTCTTAAAGTCATTTTCTAAATGACTCATTCCTTCGATTAAGAGCTTATTGTTTGAACTTCCTCAAGAAATCTATACTCCTACATGGGAATGCCTTAATTACATGGTTTAACCTTGGAACTCTTGGCCATTTATATAAGTGAATGTCTAGATTGGGATCTATGATCCAACCCCTTCAGTGCCAACGCATCATAAGGGCTCGGTCTGGTCCTAGGAGGAGTGCCCGAAAGTACTTGTGCCCCAGGGAGTTTGTAATGACAAGGTGTGACATTGCACCACAGTGCATGACTAGCGTGTTAATCTACGACATTCTACTTCACTCAACTACATGAAATTCCTTGCGTGACATGATGTGCGTGCTTGACATGGCCAATTCACATGGAAACTTCACTTGAAACCTCGTGGAAAATTCTTGTTATACTTGCACTTGTTCTTAAATGCCATCTATCTTTTCCTTCTCTTATCTATCATTTATCGCATGTTTATATGTTTATTATGGTTCTTTTATCCCATTATCATACATGATGAAATGATTAATCACTTAAACTATGCCTGATGATAGAGATATAAAATCCTACTAAGCTCTCACTCACTCAGTTTTCCCCACCTTTTCAAGTAGCTCAGATGAGGAGACGCAAACAGATGGGATCGGGCAAGAGTGATGGCGGGAGCAAGCCAGTTAACGTCGGTCGTGTCCTTCATTAGAGTTGATGTAGTCACTTCAGTAGTGGATGTATTGAGTCATAGTAGAACTTATGTTTTCTTCTTTCTCTTTGTGTCAGTTGTTGTAAAGTTAGTAAAGTCCACAAGATGTCAGTTGTAATAAGTACTTTCCATCTTTATTATCAATAAAATTTTACTTATTTGCATTTAATTATTGGCCTTTTTATGTATGGTCTCTTGTGTCAATGTACGCTCTAATTGACATGAATGTTATAACTGCTGCGTTCTGATTTTCGCATCGGGGCGTGATAATAATGCTGCTAGAATATCCACAGACCATCGACTTTTGATTGGTAGAAAATGTGTAGATTTACTCAATCGGTCTATGATCACCCATATCCCATCATGTCCACCTCTTGTCTTAGGCAAACCCATGATGAAATCCATCCCTATACCTTCCCACTTCCACTCAGGAATTTCTAAGTGATGTAGCTTACCATCAGGCTTTAGATGTTCCACCTTAACTTGTTGACAAGTGAGGTAGCGTGGCACAAAGTCTGCTTTCTCTCTCTTCATGTTGGGCCACCAAAAGTTCCTTTTTAGATCTTGGTACATCTTGGTAGCACTAGGGTGAATAGCATATTTTGCCTTATGAGCTTCTTCTATGATTAGCTTCTTATTGTCGGCATGATCTGGCATGCAGATCCTATCTTTGAATAATAACCTTCCATCGGTTGAGATAGAGAACTCCGGCCTTTGATCAACATTAATCTTGATCTCCATTAATGTGGGGTCATTTTCTTGTAATTTGACTAGATCTTCAATCAATGTAGGTTGGGATCGGATATTAGTAATAATACCCTTCTCTTCTTCTGCATCCACATCTATATTCAAATGAGTAAAATCCTCTATAGGACAAGTCATACCTTTCCTGAGGCTTGCTAGAGTCGCCATTGGTCTTATGCTAAGAGCATCAGCTACAGGATTTGCTTTGCTTGGATGATACTGAATAGAGAAATCAAAGTCCTAAAGGTACTCCTGCCATCTTCTTTGTCTCATGTTTAGTTCCTTTTGGGTAAAAAGGTATTTCAGACTTTTGTGATCTGAAAATATAGTGAACTTCTCCCCATAAAGGTAATGTCGCCATATTTTTAAGGCGAAAATGACAGTAGCCAATTCCAGATCATGGACGGGATAGTTTTCTTCATGACGCTTCAATTGCCTCGAAGCATAACATATCACCTTGCCATGTTGCATAAGGGCACACCCGAGGCCAATGCCAAATGCATCCGTATAGACTTCAAATCCACCACCTTCGATAGGTAGTGCCAAGATAGGGGCAGAGGTCAAATGATCTTTAAGAGTTAGGAAACTCTCTTCGCAATCCTTCGACCATATAAAGGGATTTTCCTTTCTTGTGAGCCTAGTCAAAGGGACAGTGATTTTGGAAAAAATCCTTGACAAATCATCTATAATAGCTAGCCAAATTGATAAAATTCCTGACTTCGGACACGGTTGTTGGTTGGCTCCAATTCTTGACAGCTTCTACTTTTGAAGGATCAACAATGATACCTACTTTTGAAATAATGTGGCCAAGGAAAGAGACCTCCTTTAGCCAAAACTCGCACTTGCTAACCTTCACATATAGTTGGTGTTCTCTAAAAGTTTGCGAAGCTATTCTTAAGTGTTCTTCATGTTCTTCCTTTGTCTTGGAATAAATAAGGATGTCATCAATGAATACGACCACAAATCGGTCGAGATATGACCTGAAAACATTGTTCATGAGTTGCATAAATGTTGCAGGGGCGTTGGTTAACCCGAACGGCATCACCATGAACTCATAATGTCCATATCTGCTCCGGAAAGCAGACTTGTAGATGTCTTCGTCTTTGATCTTCAATTGATGGTAGCCCGACCTGAGGTCGATTTTGGAGAAATATTCTGCTCCAGAAATTTGATCAAACAACTCATCGATATGCGACAACGAATATTTGTTCTTGATGGTGAGTTGATTAAGTCGTCGGTAATCGATACACAGCCTGAGGGATCCATCTTTCTTTCTGACGAATAAGACCGGCGCACCCCAAAGGGATGTGCTGGGTCGAATGAAACCCTTGTCTAGCAACTCCTGATTCAGTTCCTTGAGTTCCGTAGGGGACATCCTGTAGGGAGCTAATGAAACAGGTGCTGCTCCCGGAATGAGTTCAATGGAGAGGTTTATTTCCCTTTCAGGCGGTAAACTGGGTAAATAAGAGGGAAATACATCGGGGAACTCTTTGACAATAGGAATATATTCTATGAAGATTTTCTTGGACTCGGTGACAATCACAGAAGCAAGAAAAGCTTCACGTCCTTGCGAGATGAGTTTACAAGGGTGAAGAGAAGAAATAATGGTAGGGTGCTTCCTATACCTGATACCAAGAAAGGAAAATCGTGGGAGATCAGATTTTCAAAAAGAAATTCTCCTATTGTAACAATTTATATATGTGTCGTGATCAACAAGTCAATCTACACCTAGAATGGCATCGTAGCCTTCCATGTCAAGGCATACAAGGTTTGCCGGCAGGTTATGACCTTCTACAATTACCTCACTATCGGGGTAGTGGGTTGTATGTTTTATTCCGGGACCTAAAGGTATAGTGATAGCTAGGTCCGAAGGTAGAGGAACAGGGGAAATTGGTAAAGTTTTACAAAGGTAGTAGATATAAAAGAGTGAGAGGCACCAGTATCAAATAGTACAAAAGCAGGATGCACATAAATTTAAACGGTACCTTCCATTAGCCCATCATCCTTCGGCGCTTCTTCCTCCACCACGGCATTAAGACGAGCCTGCCACCTGCGTCCACCGTTTGAAGTTTGCTCCTTCATAAGGGGACAATCCGGCATGCGGTGTTCCCGACTTCCATATCGTAAACAAGCGCCAAGGCGTTTCTAGCATTCCTCGGCCGAGTGGCCGAATTTTTCACAAAATGAGCAAGCCGTCGTGACTTGCGTTTCCTCCTCCTTAACCTTCTTGTTCTTGTGATTATTCCTTCCGCTCCCATTGCGGGACCTCTTCTTGTTATCATGGGAGTTGTAGGTGCCCGTGATGTTGAACTTTTCTTCTCTCTGTCCGCCTTTGTCAAACTTTCGGCTTGATTCTTCGATGTTGCCTTTATACTTCTCGACCTTCTCTAAGGTCCTTTCGCATAAGTGCGCCTATTGGACCATTTCCATATAAGTACGGATATTCTAAGGTCCAAGTTGTTGAATAAATTCGGGCCTTAAACTGTCCATAAAATCATTTGCCTTTAAGATATCCGTGCCCACCAGGTGTGGGGCATAAGGGGCTAGACGAGAGAATTGAAGTTCATACTCCACTACAGACATCATGCCTTGGTTAAGAGAGGCGAATTCCGCAGCCTTTCTTCCTTTGACGTGCTCGGAGAAGTACCTTGCATGAAAGAGTGTAAGAAATTCCTCCCATGTAAGTTGATCATTTTGTTGCTGTGCCGAAGTCGCCTTCCACCACGTACGTGCATCCTTGTTCAGTTGGAAGGTGGCGAGATGGTCTTTTTCTTGGTCAGAGCATTGCATGACGTCGAATATATGGTTCATCTCGTCGATCTAATTCTCCGCCTCGTCTGGGTTGGAGGACCCAGAGAACCTCGGAGGGTTCATACTCCGGAAATTCCCATGCAGATTACCCGCGCCAGCCCTTGCGCCAGCTTGGGCCACAGTCTATAGGGCCTGGGTAAGACCCACAACTATTTTTTGTTGCATCGCTTCCCAATTAGCACGATTAGCGGCACATTCAGCGGTCATTGTAAGAGTGAAGTGCCTAAAGAATATAAATAGTTTGTTATTTCTTGGGATTTGGGAAGATTCTAAATAACTACCTCATCCCGGCTCTACCCAATCTCTCATGGGTGCAGAAATTTCTTTCCTAGTTCATAGGTGTGGGTCCTAAATCTTTGGACATGACATTTTCCTTGGACTTACTTATGTCTAAGCTCTAATACCACTTTAACTATCACGTCCCGAGATTATGCAGCAGAAACTAATCGAGAATGTGAACAGTCGGCTAGTACGCCGCAAGCAAGCAATATAATTAGAGCGCTAACACATTCACACATAAAAGGGAATGTACAAGATGATATACTCAAAACTTCACTTTATTGAATAATATTCAAAGTACATTGATAATTGACTCTTTTCACTAGACTCGAATAAATGAAAAAAGTACATCGACTAGACTTGACTCATGACTCTACTAGGTTTTCTCTCGATCTTTAATCACTCTCGGATCCATCACTTGAGTAATCCGAGTCTCCGCTAGAATTTCTTGAAAAAGATGGAAAACGTTGGGAATGAGCACACTTGCCCAGTAAGTATCTTCGTATCAACATGAAGGTAATGTTTAAGTAATTAACAATTTAGCTCTATAATATAAGGTAAATGAAAATGCGGTAAATCGTACGTATAAAACCAAAGTAACACCGCAAGTAACAATGTATAAACTATGAAGATATGATATTTCATGTAGATTGAGAGAATAATCAATCAAGAATGTATAATGGCCTTTCATGTAACAAGAGTGTAACGAGAATGTACATTTCATAACCATATAGGCTATGTACTAGAAAGTCATGTAACAAGAATGTAATAATTTCATGTAGAGCCTCGTGATTTTCACTCGTCTATAAAAAAAGTACTCCCGACGTAATGCGACGCTAGTGTTCATCATACCCCATGGTTTATAACATGTTTTCGGCAATCAGTCGAGGGGGCTTAGTGTCGAGCCCTTGGACACAATCAGTGCCCGATCCGCATCTTTAAGTTATAAATCAAGCTACTTCCACGAGTAATATAAATATAGGCCAATAATGTAAAGTTCCAACAATAGTTTCATGATAACAATACCAAGGTAAGAATACACCGATTAAGAACATATGAGAGTTCAAGGATGATTTAATGACAAGATCATGCACGGAAGAAATTTGACAACATAACGGTACATTCTTTAGTTTCCATAGTTTCTTAATAAGCTAATGTATTGAATGTTGGGTTCCGGATGGTCAGAAGATCACTTGGGAACAGAATAAGTTCAACCCTTGGGTCAGACCTCTGGTTGGATAGAAAGTTGATAATGCGATGGTGCTTAGGGTAGCGATCAGTAATTAAAGCGGTTCATCATTAGTCTGCGATAATAGAGAGAGTCGACGCAGAAAGGAAGTCAGGTCGATGCAAGGACAAATCTGTGGCTGAACAAGAACGTAACCATAGGAACCTATGCGATAATTTATTAACGCGACTGGGAACTAGGGCGCGATCATGTCCATTCGCAGAAAATAGGGAAAACACGGAGTGCTCCCTAGCTTTTGGGTTTTTAGGGTACAACCAGCTCGGCGTCCTAGTGGGAATCCCATGTTGGATATACGCTGTTGTGATGATGTCAACACTCTTGCATTTGAGGTCATTGTAAGTAAAGTGTAATAAGTAAATATTGGCACGCCAATCTAGGCAACTGGAGGCACAAAAATCAAAGCATATAATAACATAGTAGAATGCATGAAAATCCATGCAACAGGCATGCACAGAAATCAAAAAAATGGTTGGCAGGCACAGAATCCAATAAAGAGCTTGGCAAAAGAAAGAAAAGATTATTCTGCAGTTTGTAATCTGGTGAGGACCAAGGTCGGTGCACAGTTGCATTTCTTCATGCAAGGTCGGTGCACATTCAAGCCTTGAAGAAGTAAGGTCGATGCACTTTCTACCTAACACAAGCCAAGGTCGGTGCACATCACTGTAGAACACAGACCAAGGTCAGTGCACATTTCAGTTAATGTACGCCAAGGTCGGTGCATATTCCAGCTAGTGCATGCCAAGGTCGGTGCATATTCTAGCTAGTGCATGCAAAGGTCAGTGCACATTCCAGCTAATGCACGCTAAGGTCGGTGCAAGTTTTTGGTTTCAAAGGCACAAGGTCAGTACAGGTTTTGAGGACTTTTGGTTCTCAGGTCGGTGCACATTCAAGCCTTGAAGTTATAAGGTCAGTGCACATTTACTTTATAGCTACCAAGGTCGGTGCATATCCAAGACTAGCACAGACCAAGGTCGGTGCAACTTCTTGCTAGCACGCACCAAGGTCGGTGCACATCCAAGACTAGCACGCACCAAGGTCGGTGCACATTTGGATTTCTGCAAGCAAGGTCAGTGCACGTTCTACCTTATGCCATATAAGGTCGGTGCATTTTTGCTACATAGCCTACAGGGTCTGTGCATATACACAAACGAAGGTCAGTGCATGCTTGCTTTCAACGTGTCACGATCGGTGCATGTTTTTGCCCTCACACTACAAGGTTTGTGCATGTTTGGTTTCAAGCTTATAAGGTCGGTGCACATTTACAAACAAATCTGGAAGGTCGATGCACATTTCATAGCCATGAAGAATCAGGTCGGTGAACATATATAGACCAGTCCAGAATGTCGATGCACATGGCTGTACAAGGGACTAGCAACTGTTTGATGAAATGGCTCAATGAAGAAGAAAGGTATGTGCATGTCTTGCCCCCAAATTTACAAGGTCTATGCATGTTTGCCTTCAGCATAAGAAGTAGCAGAACGTGTTTGATGAAATGCCTCAGTAAGCAGTTCCCAAAGCCATTTTTAGCAAACCTGCACTGTGTTGACACCTATTTTTTACCGACAAGTTGAGTCATTTCTCTTACTCCTATTTATTGATGCCTCGAGTTATCCGTTACTCGTTGGGTTATTTTTCAGGCAACATCTTTGGGCTTACTTTATGGGTAGCCTCCCTCCCTGGCTAGGTCTGTTTCAATTCAGGGCTTAATGGGCCTTGATTTTGTGAAAAATCAAATATCCAAAAACATGTACGGTTCACCCCTGGCCGCATGACCATTTAAGCGGTCGCTTGTGGGCCGTCCATATATTTATTGGATATTTTGGTTATTTTTCTGAATTTCCACCGACACGCTTTCATACGGTCTCAATCGTAGCCGTTCAAGTTGATGAGCGGGCTAACATTAGCCGTTCTACTCCTAGAGTCCTACGTTCGGTTGATTGTTCAGATAATTATCTATTTATCTCATTTATCTTGATTTTCCACCGACAAGGTATGAGCGATTGCCTCTTGGCCGCTCTTGTGGATGAAAGGTCTGGACTTAGCCGTTCATCTGTGAGAGTCCAACGGCGATAGTTTTGGTCAGTTCAATGGGTATTTGGATAATATTTTCCATTTATTGAATTTTCACCGACAGGGATGGACGGCTTATAGATAGCCGCTCAACCTGATGAGTGGTCTATCGTAGGACCGTTTAACTGCTCGCATCCTGAAGATTTAACAAATTTTCTCTCTCTATCTGTGGTTTTATCCCCAACTTCCTCGAACTATTTCTCGCGAATATTGAGTCAAATTTGGTGCTGTTTCTTCCAGATGAAAGATAATTCGAGTATCTACAACTTTTCTTTGATTATCTCGACCTAAAAATGAACAGAAACCCTAATTTTGGGGTTAGCATTTGGGTACTCTATAAATAGACCCTGAGGCCCAGCTTTGAAAGGGGGGAGATTTTTGGTCGACGGTGAAGCCCTACCGAGCTTTCGAGCGAACTGTGGCTAGGGAGCGAGGCTCTCTACGTCCATATGAGCCTCCGGTTCAGGAGTAGTCGTGTCTTTTTGTTATTTTGAGTCATTGTTAATCATCTCTCATTCATTGCATGTATTTCTCTATTATTCTTTATCCTAGTTTTTCATCAACATTCACATTACACATACCCTCCTATTGTTTTTTTTGTGCCCTATAGGGGTTAAAAACCTCCCAGGTATCCCCATTCCATGTTAGTTTGTCCATTTTCCATATTCTCCTATAGTTTCTACACTCTCTAGTTCTAATTTGGGCTTTCTCTTTGTGTTTCCACTGTGTTTTGCAGGTCAGCATCATCCTAGCACGAGGCCGACTCTTTCTGGCCGGCCGGAAGGAGTGGAGGTTGAGCTCATACGTTTTGGAAGGTGGTGGCATTGAGCGGTCGTTTGTTGTCGTTCTAGCAGTAGAGCGGCTTCATCCTTGCCGTTCATCTTGTTCATGCAGCCTCTCCGTCACCGTTCCTCATCATCGTGCGATGTTCCTTAACTGTGCGTATACCTCGTTCTTCATCCCGCGTTCCACCCCAACACTGACGAGCGGTCTGTCGAGCGGCCGCCCCATCCTTAAGGCGGTTCTTCACGGGCCGCGCATCCCTACAGTGCTGGTTCATAGGCGAGTGTCTCCTGTTCTTTTCCAAGGTACGGCGTGTCCATCACGTTCGGCATCTTGGTGGCGATCACACAGGTTTACCCCCTTCCGTCCCCTTCTACCTTTCATTTATTCCTCTCATATTGATTTAGTAGAAGAGATAGGAAGGACTTTTAAGCCGGTAAGGAAATCAATATCTACATCCCCATTTTTTGGGGATCACGGTGGGACACCTAATGCTCATCGTGTTAGTGTTTGCTGACCCCCTGTTTGGTGTTTGTTAGTCTCTTTTGTGTTGAGTTGTCACAGGTTGTTTGTTGGATCTAAGTTTAAGTGTTTCTAGTGGTTGTACGGTTCTTTAAGAGCCGTCTGGGATTTAGTGCGGCCGAGGATCGTCCGCGTTTCGTTGCTTCCAGCCCTGTTCATTCTGTGAGCCTGCTGCCTTCTGCGGTCAACTATCGCCCGCGCTTCTATCTGTGGTCACATATTGGCCGCCCATCTTCCTGGCACAGGGAAGCCTACCTATCTGCGCCGTCGATTTTGCTGACAGCTTGCGATTTGTGCAGGACCGTTCCATAGTTCTTGCGGTCCGTTACAGGCCGTCCATCAGGTACTTTTCCAGCCATTTCGATTTTTTAGTTTATTTTAGCGTCGTTGAATGTCTATTCTTTTGTCATTACCCTTGCTGTTGAACGGTTCACGCAGAACCGTCGACCTCCCGGAACGGTCGCCCATAGACCGTCTTTGTCGTGCTATAGTGCACCCGAGCCTCATTTTGATTGCCATGCTATAGTATCTTCGTGATATTTGGTGCTGATCATTGATCTCCCCCTGCTGTCATTATATGTGTGCATCATTGCTAGTCATCCTTGTTGTTCATATTTGTTCATTGATTGTTAGTTTCTAGTCTAGACTCTTCGCATGCACTCCGGTGCGCATAGGATTCATGCATATTTATCATCTGTAGTTGCATTCCTACCGAGGTAGGGTTTCCTCTCGTCTCCATACTCCTTGGAGCCAACTAGGTGACCTTACTGAGGACCTCCGTAAGCTCCCGTGAGCCGTGGATTCCCACACGGACGCGGGCAGGTTGTACCATACCATCTCTCAGTCTAGGGTTTTGAATCCGTAAAAGGGAGAGTCCCTTAGAGTCACCCAGTTTCAATTCTTACCTTGGTTAGGTACCTTGTGGTTGAGTGAATTCATACACTAATTAACCCACTAAGGTCCTAAAAAGGAACTTATAAAATTTTCGTTCATCGTTCATAACTTGGGTGTTTCATTCGTTGATTCTTCTCTCATCTCTTCCCTCCATTGTATGTTGCCTCCATATCATTTTGTTAATTGAGCCCATAGACTAGTTCATCTTTGCATCCCTCCATTTAGTTGCATTTGTCCTAGGTTCGTTTCTCTCCTTGTATTCCTTTGAAATTCATTGTATAAAGTCTCTATTTCCCCCATGGAGCATTTTTCTCCTGTGTCTTATCCCTCATCTTCCTTGTCTTCTTACCCCCGCGTGGATTTCTCTTCCCACGTAGGCCCATCACCTCATTCATCTAATGGGCCTTATTCTCTTCACATGCCCTCTTCTTTCAATGGGTCTACTCCTGTTAACGGGCCTTCCTATCCCGCCCGTGCTGTTGCTAGCCCAATCCATTCTCATTCCCACGTTCACGATCATTCCAGGCCCATGCATTCCTCCATTCCCGGAATGGGCTTGCCTTCACCTTAGGCCGGATCCCCTCATTCGGCCCATCATCATTATCCTGGTTTAAATTCATTCTCTCTTGCTCAGGCTGGCCCATATCCTTCTCGGACCCTTCCTACCGAGGAGATGATCGCTCAGGCCCATCGTCAGCTTGATGAATTACAACACCGAATCAATCCCCAAACTTCTTTGGATATCCCATTTGCATTCCAAGGTCTTCAACTCCCACCATGTTCACAGATTCCCGCATATCGTCGCTATGGTGGAATTGGTGACCCCTACGTCCATTTGAAGGATTTCTTATATGAGTCAGCCCAGTTCCGGCATGATCTACGCTTGATGGCCTATTTATTTGGTCTATCTTTAGAGGGCTCGGCCAAGGATTGGTTCTTCACGTTACCACAAGAGCAAATGATGAATTTTCAAGTTGTACAAGAAAAATTCATTCAGCAGTACCGAGACCAGGTTGGACCTAGGTATTCCATGGTGGATTTGGCCCAAGAGAAGATGAAGCCCGATGAGGAATTCTCCGTGTTTGCCGACCGCTAGTGTCGCCTAGCCGCGTAAGTTCCACGGCATATTCCAGAGGGCGAACAAATCAAGATGGTTATTTCTAATGCAACGCCCGAGCTCAGATGCATCTTAACCCTGAACGATATCACTTCATGGCAACAACTCTACAGCCGAGCCCGCTTCATTAGCCAACAACTCCTAGTTTCCCTTGACCACGAGTCTCCTCCACCTTCACCTTCCACATACCCCTTCTCTTCACCATCCCCCACAAGCCAGCACTCTACTACATATCCCTCCATGAGTCGGCCGTCCGCTCCCACTTATCCATATGCCTTCCCATGTCACCCCACTACATCTTCCTTCACGAGTCAGCCCTCCGCCGTTTTATTTCCCCACACCTCTCCACTTCCGGTCAAGGAAACATCACACCCTGAGCGGGTGGATGCCGTCCATTATATTCCCACTCCCTACACGCCTCCACACCATTCTAGCCCTATGCCTTCACCTACGCAATTCCCCTTGCCTATGCAACCTCCGCTACCATCCCTGCTACCTTCTCATACCCCTCGGCACCTACCTTGCCCGAAGCGGGCTTCTTACTCTTCATTACCGGAATCTCTTACAGATGTTTTCAGGGCTTTGATGGCGACCCATGCGGTACAACTCCCTCCGGTTGTGCCTTGCCAACCCGCGGTCGGGAATTTTCTCCATTTCTGTGAGTTTCATCGTCAATAGGGGCATTTGATTGAGGACTGCCTCGAGTTCCGGGAACTTGTTTACAATTTGGAAGACAAGAAGATGATTGATTGGGCTGTCATGCGCCGAGTTATTGTAGATCTTCATAAACAGCAACAGCAGCAGCAAGTGCCGCCCAGGCAGTCGTCTTCGTCTCAAGACCAGGGGCATCCCTGTGATTCTTCAGTTGATAAAGTACCCGCTCCGTTATTTATCCCCTCACCTACCCCCTCACCTTCACCGTCTCCTGCTCAACCTCCACGACCTCCACAAACCCAAGCCTCTGCTCAGGCCAGCACAAACTCTTCTCCTTCCCCCTCCATTTCCACCACCGCTTCTACTCCCAACGCCGCTCGACGTGTTGTACCGACATGTCGGAGATGGGCGCCACGACCTGCCACCTCTTCTGCCTCGCCAACACCTTCTCCACCCCCATTTTCGCTACCTCCATTGACCACATCTCCATCATCGCCTCCTCCATTATCCCCATTACCATCACCACCAACGTCTTCATCGTCTCCTCTCACAACGATCCCTGTTCCGTCACCTTCACAACCGTCCCCGCTACCGATGCCGCTCCCTCCACCATCATCGTCTGAGCCTGAGAAAGCTACCCCTACGCCCACACCCCCGCCATTGCCTTCATCTCCACCCACGCCACCATCTTCACCTTTGCCCTCTCCTACACCTCTACCCTCCAAACCTTTACCCCCACCAGAGCCTATCATCACAGTTATCTCTCCGCCACTCGCATTTCCTTCGCCTACACCTGCCAAGCCTTCTCCACCCCTCTCTCCACCTATTTCAACCCCACGGAGCAGGTGCGCGCTACCTTTGGTGCCCCTCGTGTCTAGTCCCCAGGGAGATAAAGAGCCGAGCCAGGCTTTGATTATGCATTACAAGCTTCAAGACTTCATTTGCCGCATGTCGGTCCGAGTCCTGGTCCCTGGCTATTCTAGGGATAATGAGCCTGCACTTGCTATGAAGACGGTTGCTGAGAAGAGTTCTTTAGCACTGGTGCCAGTTTCGTCAAAAGTGAGGCCGGTGACAATCTCTTTGCTCGCCAGAGAATTCACTGTTGATGTTGTTATCACCACTCGCTTGATTGCTATTCAGTTCACCGGCCCAAAAGAGTTTTCCACCCTGATGGTGCTAACCCACACGGCCGCCAAAAGTTTAATGGATTCAGCATTCAAGGGGCAATTGGCCGTGCCTTCGAGATTGGCCAGGGGCATTATGCATTCTCTGTCTCATCTCTCTTGGCTTATTGGTGAGGCGGCCACGTCAACGCTGCGCATCACCCTCCCTCAGTTCCGTCCTGTACTTCTAGCAAGGGAGTTATGCTTCAGGCCCAACTTCCGAGTGAAGATGCCAAAGCTCCATGTTCTAGTGCCGGATGACAAAACTCCACTGCTTCCTGATGTTCATCCCAAGGAGTTGACTGTTCTAGATTGTCTTTCTATGGTTGGCACCGCACAGCTAGGGGCAACCATCCCAATGAAGTTGCATATTCATGACCGGGCTAGGCCGTCTGCCAGGTGGGCCCGTTATTTAAGAAAACATTGCAAGACAAGAAGCCCGAAGGCCCGAGTCCGTGCCAGGCGGAGTTGTTGCAAGCAGATTTCTGCCAAGAAGAGGCGGCGACGTGAGTATAAGAGCCAACAGTTGTGTATTCGGGGGCTCACTCCACCTCCTTCTTCTGCCTCTTCATCTTCCTTTCAGTTGTCTTTTCTATTGCTCAGTTCCTATCCTTGGGTGGTGTACCTTCCACCACCTGACTATATTTCTACCATCTTTCTCCTACCCTCACCATTTTAGGTCTTGGCCTATGTCCTCCTCTTCCCCTGATCCAGGGGCATCTTCTAGTTTTCCTCCCTGGATACGTCTGGATTTCGCTTCTCATCCTTTTTCCCCGACCATATTGGGGATTCCTTGTGCTCGTTCCCCGACCTTGTCGGGTGATTTTTCTGATCCTGCCCCGACTTTGTCGGGTGGTTTCCATTTTTTTTCCCCGACTTCGTCGGGCGATCATGTCACTTCTTCTCCGCCTTCGGCGGATGACCCTCATTCTCTATCTCCGCCCATATCAGATGATCATTCTCCTCCTTCCTCATCTTCGCAGTAATCCTTTCATCATCTTTCTGTTCTTTCCTCCTCACCCTTTCGGGGTCATTACCCTTTTTCTTGCTATTTTTGAGACATTAGTCCACCTTGATTTCAGTTCATCCCTGGTTATTCTGTACTTGGTTCCTTATTATCAGGGCCTCAGTGCCTTAACGAGAGAGTTCTAGCCCTCGTCTCTCTTCCTTTTATCCCTTCTTAGTCCAGTATGATGTCTGCCACTCCTCTATGTCAAGGAATCCAATCCTTTGCTCTCCTTTCATCCTTTATCTTGACAAGCAAGGAAAATAAAGTTCACACTCCTCAAAGCTCGATGATCGAAATTGTTTCAGGGTGTCAGTTTCCACGCCATGGATTTACAAAGGTTTCTTTGATTTTGTGCCGGAACATGTTATCATTGCTATTACTCTGTTATTTCTGCACGTGCTTATAATGCTATTCCTCAAACATGGTTAAGTGGCTTTTAGAAATTTACTTATTTTAATCAAATGAGTCGCTTCTGCAGTATCTTAGGCTGGTGATAGCTCTGCGCTGGGTGTCTAGTTCTTTCCCGATTGTTGAGGGTGACCTTTGAGTATGGATTTTTCACACACTACATGGCGAGCCATAACCTATCTCTCTAAGGCACACCGTTGCTACTTTGGCCATACTTTGGGTATGCACAAAGGTCTTTTCTTTTCTCTGCTTGACTGAGTGAATGGGCAAGAGATTGATGGATAAGATGACTAACCTAGGAGGTCCCTAATACGAGAGAGGTCTCAAATAGGGGCAGTCTTGACCTTCAAAAGTGAGTTTTCATGCTATATCTGGCCAATAAGGGCTACCAAAATGAGAAAATGAATCAATGCAAAATTATGAATCAAAGGCATGGCAAGAGTGACAGTACAGTTCTCCGCGGGACGTCATGAGCCCGGTCGCATGCGTGCTTGATAAATATGGGTCTAAAAATCAAAGACACAAAGCCCCAGCGCAACATGCTATCTCTTTGAGGAGTAGTGCCTTGGAAGGAATTCGAGCCTTGATATCTCCCATCCTGCACGAAGCTTGTCTCCATTTTTCTTCTATTCCTCTCTCTTAGGCTGGGTTGTATCCCGGGTATGGCCTTAGTAGGGGCACCGTTCTTTAGAAGCGGTTGGTTATGGTAAGTCACCCTCACATGCATGCCCTACTTAAGGGAAGCCCTTGATGAAAGGGGTAGGAACGATGATCCCTAGCCAGTAGTTTGAGCCCGTCTTTAGGTGCTGTGGATTGCTATATCAAAAAAATATAAAAAAATAAAAAAATCAAATATTTCAAAATCCTAAAAAAATCAAATACTTTAAAAATCCAGAAAAAATGAAATACTATTGAAAATCTAAAAAAATCTAAACAAAAAAATTACAAAAAATCTAAAAAAAATGTCTTTTTCATGCATTTGCATTTGTTTTAAGGACAGATACGTAATCTGTTTGCTAAGTGTGTAGGTTGCAAGTACTCAGGCATTCCTTGCTACATCTTTGTGCTCTGCCTCCTGTCCAACATCTTTGATCTGTTCTGTCCTTCTTCAATCCACTCTCTCGATCTGTTCTGAAGCTTGTGCCCTTCTCAGCTTTTGTTTGCAATGATCATATTTCTACGAGAGGGCTTTGTCTCATGATTATGAACCTGGCGGTTCTGCTTCATTCTGATCTTGAGTTTTGATTGAAGTGCGTATTTGTCATGTCTTTTATCCCGCCGTGTCCTTATCATGTGTTTATGTCCCGCCGTGTTGTCCCACACATGTTGTTTTGTCTTGCACATGTTGTTAGTCGTCCCTTTGTGTCCCCTGTTCTTATCCCAACCATGTGTTGTCCCTTTGCGTCGTTATCTTTTTGCACTGCATTCATACATGCATGTTGTTTCTGTTCATGCCCTTGCATATGTGCTCGTTTGCCTTTGTTATGTTATGTTGCATTGTCTCCCATTTCATTTGTTTGTTATGTTATGTCATGTTGTTTGTCGTTTAGTTGAGTATTATGTTTTTCATATTTGTCTTATGCATGAAAATCCATAAAAACATGAAAATAAAAATCCAAAAATATATGCCATTTCATCTGCACAGGTAAGTCAGGTATGGCCTTCTGTCCCTGTATCCCTTATTGCATTACTATAGGGTACTATGCTATATTATCTCGAGAATCAGTTGGTTATCTACGTGTTCCAGGATCTGATGTTCCCCTTTAACAAAAATGATGATGATCCAGGTTCACGTGTTTAATCTCCGGATAGGTCGTTGGGTTGGGAAAGCCGAGGGAGGATGGTTCTATCCTGCACGCTGTGGTTGCGGATAGTGTCTTGACTCTGATTCTCCCAGCTTAGCAATATTATTCTTGAGTATTTTATATTTTATCCTTTCTTCGCATTTGTTTTAATGATTTCTTTTATTTTAGCCCAGCATGCATCATGCGCATCTTTTGAGCATTCATGACCCATGGTTTGCCTGCAAAATATCCCACCAGTGATGGTTAGCTATGTGTTCAGTGCTTGAGTATGAGGAACAATTCCACTCTGAGTTGGAAGGTTCGCTTTGGTCAATTCGCTTGGTTTGGTTGATTAAGAGGCCCCCGTTGGAGTTTTAGTCAGTTTCTTCATTTTTTCGCAGCTTATTCCGGTCTCCTCATTGGTCCGAGGGATTGTGTCCCCCATGAGGTTGATCGTGTGTTTCTTTTTATTTAGTTTAGTTCCTTCAAATTGGCGTCGCCTTTAGTCTAGCTGTTCCTCGTGAATAGTTCATAGTTTTTCGAAAGATTCCCATCGCTCATTAGCGAGAAAACGAGTGTCATTTTACGTTAACGCCCGCTTTTTAGTCCGCTCCGCTTCATCTCCATGTTCCATTTCGCTTCCGCTTCACCTCCGCTCTCTCCCCTGCAAAGAGGACGTTAAGGAGGGACATCTGTTGACACCCATTTTTTACCGACAAGTTGAGTCATTTCTCTTACTCCCATTTATTGATGCCTCGAGTTATCCGTTACTCATTGGGTTATTTTCCAGGCAACATCTTTGGGCTTACTTTATGGGTAGCCTCCCTCCCTGGCTAGGTCTGTAGCAACTCAAATTTTTTTTTATATGCATTTATATATATATATATAAAAGAAATAATGAAAGATGAAAATAAAATAAATTATGAATAGTTTTCTATTATGCAAACATGAGCCCTATTCCACGTGTTAACACAAATGGCGAGATTCGCGATACGATTTCGAAAAGACAAAGACGTCGACATCCAATTTTTATTAGCTTTAATCTAATCCTAACTAATGGATGAGGTCATTCTTACATCATCGAATAAATGAGGTCATAGATTATGTCATCCGGATAGTGGAACAAAGTTGGTGTAATGGGGTTGGTATAATGGGGTTGGTGTAATAGTGGAATAAAGTTGGTGTAATGGGGTGGGTGTAATGGAATGAGGTTGGTGGAATAGTGAAAGTAGGTGGGAGATTTTGGCCTATAAATAGGGCTATGCTCTTCCATACTCAAATCACAACTATCTTGGGAGGAATTACTGGTTGGAGAGAGGGAGACAGCTCGAAGTTGGAGGAGTGTCGAAAGCATTATTCGTTCTTAAGTTTCTTATTCTTGATCTTCAAAAAGGTAGGTGTTCTCTCAGGCCAAACTCAAATTAATGCATGCATTAGATGTAGATGTATGGTTACTTTGATTCTATACCATTTTTCCCAAATTTTATTGAGTATTGATCATGCTATCCATACGATTAGACATAATATTTAAACTAAGATTTTTAACCGCTTGAAGATCCGTCTCGGATCACGGTGTCTTTCTAAGACCGTGTTCCGGATGCACGATCTCTACCCCGATTGTGATATTTTCCGATTATATATCATCTAGCATTTTAGATATGTCATGTTAAGTTGCATATCATTTAAATTCACACACGATTAAAGTTAAGGTTATGAAAGATAAGAATCCTATTCCATGAGCTTATATTTCCGTCCTAGTTCTTGTTACCTTCATGATATCTTTGATCTCCATGACTATATTATATCTCTGGCATGTTAAATGAAGTAGATATTATTTATTAAAATTACATGGACTTAGTTGCATGATCATGAGTTTTGACGATTTTCATAATATCACGTTACCATATTTTCAACAAGTTGTGTAAATAATTAGATTTCCAAGGAAAATGGTGTCTAAGGAAAGAGGTCCACGGGCAAACGCTTTAAGTGGATAAGTGGTTTATTAATTAGGACCTCGCAAATGCGAGGGGAGCCTCCCACTGTCCCACCTCTTACCTGGCCATGATTCTTCGGTTTTCTAATTAGGCACCCAACTATTAAAAACTTGATCTAAGCCTACTTAACAAGGTTTTTTCGAGAGAACCAAATAAGCCGTGTCTGTCAATCCAATTCTCTTACCGACTTATTGTCGTTAAACACGATGCCTTCTTATTATCTTAATGTCGTTAAACATTATGTCTTAAAGTCATCATTGAACTTCTCTTACATCTACTTGAAATCTCGCACTACTAGTCTCTTGAATGATAATTTTGCTAGATCTGTACTTTATTTCATAAGCTCTACCTTGAAATTCTTTGGCCATACATATAATGTGGATGTCAAAATATACTTGGGATCTATGATCCATAACCCAATGCCTGGCATTAATGGGGCCCGGTCTGGTCCTGGGGGGAGCGCCCGAAAGTACTTGTGCCCATGGGAGTTGAATGACTAGGTGTGGCATTGCACCGAAGTGCTTGACTTGCTAGATTAATTTATGACATCCACAGTTTGTGAATTTCCTGACTTGCTTGAATACATGAAGTACTTGACTTGTACATACTTGCGTAAAATGGCCAATTCCATAATATTACTTGCTACATGATCATTCTCTACTTGAACTTTACTCTTGATATCTTGTCTACTTGTGATTCCAATTACTACATTACTTTACTCTCTCTCCTATACTTGTTCCATATTTTAATTACGTTTCTCGGCATAGCACATATTTATTCCAAACTGCTAATTACTTTAAGTTGCCTGGTATAGAGATATAAGTCCTACTGAGCATTTCGCTCACCCTACGCTTTCCGATTAACATTTCAGGTAATTCCGATGATGAACCCCAAACTCATGGGAATGAGCTAGAGTGATTGAGGAATCAAGATTACCTTAGTTACCTAGGTTTATGAACGGTTGCTCTTGCCAGAATTATGTTTTTATTTTGAAGGTTGTATCTTGCCTCGTAAGGCTTAAGAATGTTGTAAGAACTTTATTTTGATGAAATAAGAGTATCCATTTCTTCTTATCTATTCTTGTGGTTTGGACCCCAATCTTCGTGCTTTGATCGACATGAATGTTTACGACTCGTCGCGCCTTGATATTCCGCGTTGGGGCGTGACAGTCTTTGTGGTATCAGAGCCTAGGTTTCATAAACCCTAGGTTTCACATTCCTAGATTCCCTAAGTTCTTGCATTGTATCCCAATAACCCGGTATATCAAAAGGTGTTATCCGAACGTTAGGCTACGCCTATCGGGAAGGTCGCATACTTGCGCGAGTGGTCTTCGGATTGATTATCTCCGTCAGGTACCGAGTTTTGGTCATGTCTAGGTGCATTAGACCCCTAACCTTGTTAAAGTCTAAGACCTGACCCGGTAAGATTGGGTAGAGCCATGGGCTAAGCTTTAAAGAATGATTAATCAATAAATAAACAAAGCACTTAAGTTTTATAGTTGTGTTCGCAGATGGCTGCCGAGAGAGCTCAATGGCGCGAGATGCAAAGGACGGTGCAAGGTTTAACCCATGCACTACAACAAGTAGCTCAAGGAGGAGCTAACCGTGGAGCGGGAGATCTACATAGGAATTTCAAAAGCATGAACCCTCCTAAGTTCGCTGGGTCTACTGACCCGGATGAGGCCGAACATTGGGTAAAGGAAATTGAGAGGATTTTTCGAGTCATGCAATGTGCTGATGAGGAGAAAGTCCTACTCGCTACCTTTCAGCTTGAAAGAGATGCACGTGCTTGGTGGGAGTCGGTCGAAGCAACTCTACCACACGACCAGGTGTTGTGGGAAGAGTTTGTAGAATACTTCAACAACAAATACTTTTCTGACCGAGTTCAAGAGAGGAAAGCTACCGAATTTGCTTCCTTAAAACAAAGGAGTTTGACGGTAGCGGAGTACGAAGCCCAATTTGCAAGATTATCCCGGTATGCACCACATCTTGTGAGTACCGAGAAAATGAAGGCAAGGAGATTTTTAAATGGCTTAAAGCCTCAATATATTACTCAACTCGCCCCGATGGATATCCAAGTATATGCTGATGTGGTGAGGAGAGCCCAACTCTTGGAAGATGCAACAGAATTGACTGATCGCATCCGGGGAAGAGATGCCAAGAGGGAGCAAGTTATTGGATCAGGTAATTTCAAGCCCTCCTTCGGAAAGAAGAGGCCTAATTATGATGAGCGTAGCTTCAATAAAGATGGACGTAATTTCAATAAGGATGGGCGTGACTTTCAAAAGGACAAGAGGCCGAGATCATTTGATAAACAAATCATCCCGGTCGCTACATCATCAAAGGAACTATGCAAATATTGTGAGAAATCCGGACACAAGGCAGATGAGTGCTGGAGAAGACTGGGTGCCTGTCTTCGATGTGGAAGTCGGGAACATAGAATTCCGAGTTGTCCACTTCTTAATGAGCAAGCTCCGTCGGAAAATCTTCCAGTTGCTGTCAAGAAGCAAGGAAGACTTCAAGCTCTTATGGATGCGGAACCTACCGAAGATGGAGGCGTTGTGGAAGGTACTCTCTCTGTGTGCTCAAGGCCTGCCTCTGTCTTATTTGATACTGGAGCTACGCATTCCTTCGTATCTAAGAGCTTTGCGGATATTTTACCTTTGAGGCCTGTTCCATTAGAATCTAAACTTGTTATTACTACCCCTATTGGAGCGGGATCGAATATAAAATATTTCTACCCTGCTAGTGAGGTTCTAGTTAGCGGTTGTAACTTACCCGCTAATTTAGTGTGCATAGAGATGGCAGGATATGATATTATCTTGGGAGCTGACTGGTTATCTACATATGGTGCTAGTGTTAACTGTAAATTGGGTACGGTAACCTTTAGTGAGTACCCCAACCTATTATTTTCTGGTGTCAAGTATTCTAGACACATATCCCTTATTTCGGCTCTTAAAGCTGATAAATTATTGAAGAAGGGTTGTGCGGCTTTCTTAGTTTCTATGACTATGGCCAAGCATAAGAAACCCAAACTGGAGGATATTCCTGTTATTCGGGATTATTCTGATATATTTCCAGACGAGTTGCCTGGTATTCCTCCGGAGAGAGAAGTGGTCTTCTCTATTGATTTGATTCCGGGAGCTACACCTATTTCTAAGGCTCCGTATCGGATGTCCCCTATCGAAATGAAGGAGTTAAAAGAACAATTGATGGAGTTATTAGAGAAGGGATTCATCCGACCGAGTACTTCACCATGGGGAGCCCCCGTCTTATTTGTCAAAAAGAAGGATGGGTCAATGAGATTGTGTGTTGACTACCGGCAATTAAACCAACTCACAATCAAGAATAAATATCCATTGCCGAGGATTGATGAACTATTTGACCAGATTTCTGGAGCTCGATATTTTTCAAAAATTGATCTCCGATCTGGTTATCATCAATTGAAGATCAAGGAGGAGGATATTCACAAAACGGCATTCAGGAGCAGGTATGGACATTATGAGTTCACTGTTATGCCTTTTGGCCTAACCAATGCGCCTGCCGCATTTATGCAGTTAATGAACAGTGTATTCAGGCCATACCTTGATCAATTTGTGATAGTCTTTATTGACGATATTTTGATCTACTCAAAGTCTGAGATGGAGCATGAAGAACATCTCAAGAAATCCCTACAGTTATTAAGAGATCACAAACTTTATGCTAAGCTTAGTAAGTGTGATTTCTGGCTAGAAGAAGTTTCTTTTCTAGGTCACATAATATCCCGGAATGGTATTGCGGTCGATCCTTCAAAGGTTGAAGCCGTGAAAAATTGGGAAAGACCTACTAGTGTGACAGAAATTCGAAGCTTCTTGGGATTGGCAGGATATTATAGAAGATTTATTAAGGATTTCTCCAAGATCGCCGTATCTTTAACAAGATTGACGAGAAAGGAGATTCCTTATATATGGTCCGAGGAATGTGAGAAAAGCTTCCAAACCTTGAAAGATTGTTTGACTACTGCCCCTATACTCACATTGCCTACTGAAGGAGGGAGATTCGAAGTTTATGCTGATGCATCCGGAATTGGCCTAGGCTGTGTATTAATGCAACATGGCAAGGTGATCGCCTATTCCTCAAGACAATTGAAAAAGCACGAGAAGAATTATCCCGTGCATGACTTAGAGCTTGCAGCTGTAGTCTTTGCCTTGAATATTTGGCGACATTATCTCTATGGTGAGGCATTTATTGTATATTCCGACCACAAGAGTCTCAAGTACTTATTCTCTCAAAAGGAACTTAATATGAGACAAAGACGGTGGCTAGAATACTTGAAGGATTTTGATTTCTCTATACAATACCACCCCGGAAAAGGTAATGCCGTAGCTGATGCTCTTAGCCGGAAGCCGATGGCATTATTATCAAGCCTAATGATTAAAGAGTGGCAATTGTTAGAACAAATGGCAAACTTAGACCTCAATATGGAGGAGAAGGAAGAAGGAGTCTTCATTGCAAATATTAGTTTCCAATCTAAGTTACTCTTAGAAATTAAAGAGTTACAAAATGATGATCCATTGGTTGTTGAAATTAAAGAGAAATTAGATCAACGACCAGATTTCCTTTTGGCAGATGATGGAAGGCTGCTCTTCCGAGGAAGAACTTGTGTGCCCGATTGTTCTATCATCAAGAATAAAATCTTGGAGGAGGCACATCGATCGAGGTACACTATTCATCCAGGTGCTACAAAAATGTACCAAGATCTCAAAAGAACCTTTTGGTGGCCTAACATGAAAAGAGAGGTAGCCGAGTTCGTGAGCCGATGTTTGGTCTGCCAACAAGTTAAAGTCGAACATCTCAAACCGGCTGGTAAGCTAAAACCTCTAGAAATACCGGAATGGAAATGGGATAGTATTGGCATGGATTTTATAGTTGGGTTGCCAAAGACCCGAAGTGGATTTGATGCTATATGGGTGATGGTGGACCGACTAACTAAGTCTGCTCACTTCTTGCCCATCAAAATCAAATGGACCGTGGATGTTCTAGCTGCCATGTATATCAAGGAGGTTGTAAGGCTGCACGGTATTCCAACTTCCATAATTTCGGATAGAGATCCGAGATTCACCTCTCACTTCTGGAAAGGTTTGCAATCATCCTTGGGTACTAGACTGAATTTTAGTACGGCTTTCCACCCTCAGACAGATGGACAAACCGAGAGGACAAATCAGATTATCGAAGATATGTTAAGAGCTTGTATGATAGATTTTGGGGGAAGTTGGCATGAACACTTGCCACTGATTGAATTTGCATATAACAACAGTTATCAGTCTAGCATTCAGATGTCACCTTTTGAAGCATTGTATGGTAGAAGTTGTAGATCACCCCTATGTTGGAGTGAGGTTGGAGATAAGGGATTGATGGGTCCCGATATTATTCAAGATACAACTCACAATATTCAGTTGATCCGTGAAAGGCTAAAAATTGCTCAATCACGGCAAAAGAGTTATGCCGATAATCGAAGAAGAGACCTTGAATTTCAGGTGGGGGAGCATGTCTTCTTAAAAATTTCACCCACGCGAGGAATTAAGAGGTTTGGTATCAATGGAAAACTGAGTCCAAGATTTATTGGCCCTTTCGAGATTCTAGAACGAATCGGTGAAGTGGCATACAAGCTGGCTTTGCCTCCACAATTGGCCGGTGTCCATGATGTATTTCATGTATCCATGCTAAGGAAATATGTGTATGATCCTTCGCATGTGATTCAATTCAATGACTTGAAGCTCCAGAAAGATTTGTCTTATGAAGAAAGACCGATCAAGATCTTAGATCGGAAATTTCGCCAGCTAAGGAATAGGGCTATACCGATGGTAAAAGTCCAATGGAGTAAGCGTGGATTCGAGGAGGCTACTTGGGAATTAGAGGAGTCAATCAAGAAGAAGTACCCAGATTTGATCTCAGGTTAGAATTTTGAACCCTCCATTTAAATTTTAAATTACTATTACATGATGTGAATTTGGAGGACCAAATTCTTCTAAGTAGGGGAGGATGTAGCAACTCAAATTTTTTTTATATGCATTTATATATATATATATAAAAGAAATAATGAAAGATGAAAATAAAATAAATTATGAATAGTTTTCTATTATGCAAACATGAGCCCTATTCCACGTGTTAACACAAATGGCGAGATTCGCGATACGATTTCGAAAAGACAAAGACGTCGACATCCAATTTTTATTAGCTTTAATCTAATCCTAACTAATGGATGAGGTCATTCTTACATCATCGAATAAATGAGGTCATAGATTATGTCATCCGGATAGTGGAACAAAGTTGGTGTAATGGGGTTGGTATAATGGGGTTGGTGTAATAGTGGAATAAAGTTGGTGTAATGGGGTGGGTGTAATGGAATGAGGTTGGTGGAATAGTGAAAGTAGGTGGGAGATTTTGGCCTATAAATAGGGCTATGCTCTTCCATACTCAAATCACAACTATCTTGCGAGGAATTACTGGTTGGAGAGAGGGAGAAAGCTCGAAGTTGGAGGAGTGTCGAAAGCATTATTCGTTCTTAAGTTTCTTATTCTTGATCTTCAAAAAGGTAGGTGTTCTCTCAGGCCAAACTCAAATTAATGCATGCATTAGATGTAGATGTATAGTTACTTTGATTCTATACCATTTTTCCCAAATTTTATTGAGTATTGATCATGCTATCCATACGATTAGACATAATATTTAAACTAAGATTTTTAACCGCTTGAAGATCCGTCTCGGATCACGGTGTCTTTCTAAGACCGTGTTCCGGATGCACGATCTCTACCCCGATTGTGATATTTTCTGATTATATATCATCTAGCATTTTAGATATGTCATGTTAAGTTGCATATCATTTAAATTCACACACGATTAAAGTTAAGGTTATGAAAGATAAGAATCCTATTCCATGAGCTTATATTTCCGTCCTAGTTCTTGTTACCTTCATGATATCTTTGATCTCCATGACTATATTATATCTCTGGCATGTTAAATGAAGTAGATATTATTTATTAAAATTACATGGACTTAGTTGCATGATCATGAGTTTTGACGATTTTCATAATATCACGTTACCATATTTTCAACAAGTTGTGTAAATAATTAGATTTCCAAGGAAAATGGTGTCTAAGGAAAGAGGTCCACGGGCAAACGCTTTAAGTGGATAAGTGGTTTATTAATTAGGATCTCGCAAATGCGAGGGGAGCCTCCCACTGTCCCACCTCTTACCTGGCCATGATTCTTCGGTTTTCTAATTAGGCACCCAACTATTAAAAACTTGATCTAAGCCTACTTAACAAGGTTTTTTCGAGAGAACCAAATAAGCCGTGTCTGTCAATCCAATTCTCTTACCGACTTATTGTCGTTAAACACGATGCCTTCTTATTATCTTAATGTCGTTAAACATTATGTCTTAAAGTCATCATTGAACTTCTCTTACATCTACTTGAAATCTCGCACTACTAGTCTCTTGAATGATAATTTTGCTAGATCTGTACTTTATTTCATAAGCTCTACCTTGAAATTCTTTGGCCATACATATAATGTGGATGTCAAAATATACTTGGGATCTATGATCCATAACCCAATGCCTAGCATTAATGGGGCCCGGTCTGGTCCTGGGGGGAGCGCCCGAAAGTACTTGTGCCCATGGGAGTTGAATGACTAGGTGTGGCATTGCACCGAAGTGCTTGACTTGCTAGATTAATTTATGACATCCACAGTTTGTGAATTTCCTGACTTGCTTGAATACATGAAGTACTTGACTTGTACATACTTGCGTAAAATGGCCAATTCCATAATATTACTTGCTACATGATCATTCTCTACTTGAACTTTACTCTTGATATCTTGTCTACTTGTGATTCCAATTACTACATTACTTTACTCTCTCTCCTATACTTGTTCCATATTTTAATTACGTTTCTCGGCATAGCACATATTTATTCCAAACTGCTAATTACTTTAAGTTGCCTGGTATAGAGATATAAGTCCTACTGAGCATTTCGCTCACCCTACGCTTTCCGATTAACATTTCAGGTAATTCCGATGATGAACCCCAAACTCATGGGAATGAGCTAGAGTGATTGAGGAATCAAGATTACCTTAGTTACCTAGGTTTATGAACGGTTGCTCTTGCCAGAATTATGTTTTTATTTTGAAGGTTGTATCTTGCCTCGTAAGGCTTAAGAATGTTGTAAGAACTTTATTTTGATGAAATAAGAGTATCCATTTCTTCTTATCTATTCTTGTGGTTTGGACCCCAATCTTCGTGCTCTGATCGACATGAATGTTTACGACTCGTCGCGCCTTGATATTCCGCGTTGGGGCGTGACAAGGTCTGTTTCAATTCAGGGTTTAATTGGCCTTGATTTTGTGAAAAATCAAATATCCAGAAACATGTACGGTTCACCCCTGGCCACACGACCATTTAAGCGGTCGCTTGTGGGCCGTCCATATATTTATGGGATATTTTGGTTGTTTTTCTGAATTTCCACCGACACGCTTTCATACGGTCTCAATCGTAGTCGTTCAAGTTGATGAGCGGGCTAACATTAGCCGTTCTACTCCCAGAGTCCTATGTTCGGTTGATTGTTCAGATAATTATCTATTTATCTCATTTATCTTGATTTTCCACCGACAAGGTATGAGCGGTTGCTTCTTGGCCGCTCTTGTGGATGAAAGGTCTGGACTTAGCCATTCATCTGTGAGAGTCCAACGGTGATAGTTTTGGTCAGTTCGATGGGTATTTGGATAATGTTTTCCATTTATTGAATTTCCACCGACAGGGATGGACGGCTTACAGATAGCCGCTCAACCTGATGAGTGGTCTATCGTAGGACCGTTTAACTGCTTGCATCCTGAAGATTTAACAGATTTTCTCTCTCTATCCGTGATTTTATCCCCAACTTCCTCGAACTGTTTCTCCATGAATATTGAGTCCAATTTGGTGCCGTTTCTTCCAGATGAAAGATAATTCGAGTATCTACAACTTTTCTTTGATTATCTCGACCTAAAAATGCATAGAAACCCTAATTTTGGGGTTAGCATTTGGGTACTCTATAAATAGACCCTGAGGCCCAGCTTTGAAAGGGTGGGAGATTTTTGGTCGATGGTGAAGCCCTACCGAGCTTTCGAGCGAACTGTGGCTAGGGAGGGAGGCTCTCTACGTCCATATGAGTCTCCGGTTCAGGGAGTAGTCGTGTCTTTTTGTTATTTTGAGTCATTGTTAATCATCTCTCATTCATTGCATGTACTTCTCTATTATTCTTTATCCTCATTTTTCATCAACATTCACATTACACATACCCTCCTATCGTTTTCTTGTGCCCTATAGGGGTTAAAAACCTCCCAGGTATCCCCATTCCATGTTAGTTTGTCCATTTTCCATATTCTCCTATAGTTTCTACACTCTCTAGTTCTAATTTGGGTTTTCTCTTTGTGTTTCCACTGTGTTTTACAGGTCAGCATCATCCTATCACGAGGCCCACTCTTTCTGGCCGGTCGGAAGGAGTGGAGGTTGAGCTCATACGTTTTGGAAGGTGGTGGCATTGAGCGGTCGTTTGTTGTCCGTTCTAGCGGTAGAGCGGCTTCATCCTTGCCGTTCATCTTGTTCATGCAGCCTCTCCGTCAACGTTCCTCATCGTCGTGTGGCTGTTCCTTAACCATGCGTATACCTCGTTCTTCATCCCACGAGCGGTCTGTCGAGCGGCCACACCATCCTTAAGGCGGTTCTTCACGTGCCGCGCATCCCTGCAGTGCTGGTTCATAGGCGAGTGTCTCCTGTTCTTTTCCAAGGTACGGCGTGTCCATCACGTTCGGCATCTTGGTGGCAATCACACAGGTTTACACCCTTCTATCCCCTTCTACCTTTCATTTATTCCTCTCATATTGATTTAGTAGAAGGGATAAGATAGAAGAGAGACTTTTTAAGCCAAGGTAAGAAGAAAGGAAAAACACGTCAACACACTATTTTCTAAATTGGATCCATAGAGCATAAATAAGAACCGCAAATGCCCAAAAACACGTCTCTTGAGGTCTGGAATGTGTCCTTGGTCAGTCAAACATCCATGTCATCATTGGCTTACTATTTCAACCCTTTTGGTCAACAGAAAAGCAGGTTACCTTTTCTGGGAACAGTCACCTGTCTGCTACCCAGCTTTTTGCCTTCGCCCAATCAGATTTGATGTTCCAGATATCTCACAGGACAAAAGGATGTCCTTGACTGTCCTGCCAGCAAACAAAGAAGATACTACAAATCTTACTTGGGAAGCCCCTCTCATACATTTTCCTGTCAACCAAAATAAGAAATTGCAAGAAACTTTTTCTGCTACCTCCGTGGCCAATTAGAGGCTGCTAAGGTACAAGGTCCCTGAAGACAAATAATAGATTATGAAGGGCCAATCACATACGGGCTAAAACCTCCTACTGGTAGGACTGCTTGCGCCTATAAGAAGGACTCCATGCTTGAAGAAATGCTACTGCTGTTGAAGCTGCTGTCCAAGAGAAAAATGCGTGAGCTTTCAAGAGAAAATTTGTGAGAGAAAAAGAAAGAAAAGAAGCAGCCCAGTCCTGGTCTGAAACCGGCCAGTGCTGATAGAAAGAGATAAGAGAGAGAGAGAGCAAAAAAGGGAGAAGCCAATAGAAGAGTGCAGCCCTTCTCACGTCCTGCATGAGCCTAAGAACAAGCCAGATTGGACCTGTGTCCAAATCTGCCCAAAGGTGCCTCAAGAGCAAAATCTGAAGCCACTGTCTGGTTTTTCTTTTCTAATTGTGCATTTCCGTGTCTCATCATCATATCAGGAAGGTTGTTTTTTTCTCTACTACACTTGCAGTGTTTTACTCTTCTTGTGTGTGTGTGTGTGTGTGTGTGTGTGTGTGTGGAGGACCTCGTCCTCGTGTGTGTTTGTGTGGAAAACCATCCCTACCAATTTGTGTGTAGGAAGTGTGCTGCGTTGGCAGCATGTGGTAAAGCCTCACCGGTTGGTTAGGGGTGGACATAGGTCTACAGATTTGCAGACTGAACAACCTTAAAAGCGCACTGTACAGTGGGTTGTTCCTTGTAAGATTGCTCCATCTTTTCTATCCCCATTCACAGGTTGGTGTGCGTGTTTTAACATATGTAATCTTGGTTTCTCCTTTGCACATTCAATCTCATAGGACCGTGCTTTGCCTTTTTCATTTGAGTCATCTACCCATTCCATTGTGCTTTATGTCTAAGTGCCTCATGTGAACTCTAGTGTTGTTTATGATTTAATTAGCTAAAGTTTTTAATTGGTCATAGTCTTTTAGTAGGATCTATTCAACCCCCCCTTCTAGATCCGGTTGCACCTATCAGACCTAACATCCCAGGCTCGCGGAGACTTACGGAGGCCTTGAAATAAGATCACATAGTCCGGTGGAAGGAATATCCAACAAAGAGGATCTCACGTCCAAGAAAGTTTCCTATCAAGTGCAAAGTGTAACTAATAGCAACGTATCGGAATATGTGCTATATGTGATACTATAAAACAGAAATAGAGACGAGAATGGAACATGCCAAACATAGATCCAAGTGCAATAATTTTAAGGGAATTACTTTAAGTACAAAACTATAGTGTTTTGGCATGAAATTAGCACATAATGAAATTAAACTTTGAAAACATGCTAACACTTGAAATGTGCAGTCATGATAAAATCATGAAATGAAACTACTTTGGCATGTATGATAACGTATATGTATTTATATTTCATGGAACTAATGGGTTCAATATGGCTCACGGATCATTAACGTGACGCACATAACAAGCGCGTTAATAGAAGAATGCGCCCTATCGTGCTTGCGCATTAAAGAGACGCGACCCCTGTCTCCACCGCCTTCATCTCACAGTGAGATAGAGATAAAAATAACATTGCAGGGCTACTTCCTAATGAAAAACTATATGGAACTAACAGTAAACTAACATGGAAAGCATGCTATGATAAGGCATGAGAATGCATGTAATAGACAAAAAGTTCTTATCTTCTAGTTAGGGGTGCAAGGAGGTCATGCCATGAAACCCTAACTACGTAGTCATAGAAAAACGTAAAATACTCTATACACAATGCATTAAATATGAGGTAACCGAGGACTTTTGTTCCTAACTTGATACTTAAGCCAACATGAGATAACATACCTTTGTAACAGGCTTTAGACTTCGAATTTTGGACTGGGGGAACGACCTAATTTTTGCACGTCCTATGCCAAACCAACAACTTCTCGTCCCTCGTTCTCCTTAACCTCTTGACTTAAATCCATGAAATTTGGAGGGTAGGTAGAAGATACAAAGGTTAACAAATTATTCTAAAGGATGAACTTCTAAATACCTCGATTAGGGCTTCCAATCTCTAGATCTTCCCTGGACCGGCACACTGGTTACTGAGCGCCTTACAGAGGAACAACAACTTGTGCACGTTCTATCTCCTTGGATACTGGTTCTCCTAACATGAAATTTGACAGAGGGTTAGACAATACTAACGAGAACATAAAGATCTAAAGAACTAACTTAAAATACCCATGCCTTACCGTCGAACAACGCGAGCCAAAGAAAGGGTTCGTGTAGGTCGAGTTTAGGGTTTATTTATAGGGTTTAGGCTAGGGTTAGGGGATTAGATCGAGTTAGGAGTCCTCATTTGGGTTAGAGTCGATCCCCAAGAGTCATAGATAGGTTTTCATCTTGAGATAACATCGATCCATGGCCTAAACATGGATAAAAATTCAAGCTTTCCATGTTTTAATACACCTCGGTTCCGTAAGATGATCACGGTCATCCACAGTACCACGTTCTTCAAGAACGTGGCGTATCATAAGGGCGCGTTCAGGCCTTCTCTACAAATTTGAATTTTATTCAAATTTCTCCTTCTAATTATCCCATATTCCTAATTACGTCTCCAGAGTTCCGCTTGGGCCTAAAAACCTTAGAAATTGGGTTTATGGTCTATTTAAAGTGGGCTTAGCCCTTGGATTAATATGGGGCCTTTAATAAACCCATAATTCACTTAATGACCCATTAAGCCTTCCTAAAAGCTTAATAATTATATTTAATCTCAGAAAATTCCTAGAAAATTTTCGGGTGTTACAGAGGTGTCGTGGTGTTTCTTCTGGTAACATAGCCAGGGTTTTCCCGTTAGTCCGGTGGTCCCCCGATTGTGAGATCGGGGTGTGTTTCCGGTGCAGTAGGAGTAGCTTTAGAGCCGAGGTTTTACCGGTCACCGTGGTTTCTATTCCTGCTATTGTTGCTGCTTTCTTTACCGCCGTTGTTTTACAGTTGGGGTTCCGCGGGACCCCTCTTGAGCTAGTGATATAAGGCTCACCCCCCTACTTTTCAGGTGTGGCGGTTCCTCCTCGAGATTCGAGGGTGCAGCACGGAGGTTCGTAGTTGCCAGCTCGCCGGGCTGAGTGTTCACTCGGCGTTAGAGTACGTTTCTTTGCCTTAGACTGTACTTTTGTTGGACTGGACTTTGTACATTATTTATTTATTTCTATTAATTATAGTTATTTCCTACTTTATTTCTTATTTCTATGTACCTCCACACACATCCTTTAGCCCTTCCGAGCCCTCCGGGTCGTGGGCGGCGGGCTATGATTCGAATGATATCGGGTCTTTCTCGATATCCGGATCTTAGGTCGTTACAGATGGTATGAGAGCGGTGTTGTGGATGTGCATGGGAATTAGAGATGTTGTAGTGATCAGAGTCCATAAGGTCCAGTACAGTCGGCAGCTGGCATAGGATTTTGTGTTTATTTACCGCTTTGTTTCTCTCGTGAGAACTAGAGTGCGCTATGTTGGCATTGTGAAGGCGGTTGCTATTTTCGTCAGAGTGCCGACGTGGGGCCTGAGGAATGAGATAGAGAGCTTTCTTCCCCATTGGTGGTGGCCCCAGTTGTGCTACGTCGGGCAGAGTTTGTCGGCAGGCGTGAGTTCGCAGTGCTACATTCGAGTGATCTGCAGCGAGCTCAGGTGGCTGGCGAGGATTGCTCGCGGTTAGGTGGCCTTAAGTGTGCTCCGAGGGAGTTAATGTTATTTTGGCCACCCCAGCTTGAGGTTTATCCATCCCCTGATGTTTAAGATCGTGGTTTGAGGTGGTAGAGCGGGTGCTCTGATTGAGAGATATGCTCGGACGAGCAGAGGATCTTCTTGGTGAGCTGCTGATTATCGAACCCGATTTTCTTGTCATGCTCTGTGGCGTCGGAGATGATGCGCTAGTCCCGATTGTTTTCATGGATTTCAAGGCAGGATTGGGCAGAGACGTCCCAGTGAGCTCTAAGTCCTGCGCATTTACGTGTAAATGGGTTGTTTTAGTCCTGGATCTGGTTCAAGATTGTGTGGCGGTGGCTTGGTTCGGGGCCCAGATTATGGAATTTGGGGCCATTGTGCACTGCCTTGGATGAGCCGTGTGAGCCGGTATGTGAGATGTGAAGGTTCCACAGTAGTTCGGGATTGAGGATGAGCGTTGGCAAGTGCCGATTGTGGTTTGTGTTGTGGCTCTTGGCATGGTGGTCCGCGCGGTGGCAACGCAGGAGATGGATATTTTGAGGACCCGAGAATCGAGAATGGATTGGTGTTAGCACAGATAGATTCCAGGGAATGATGTCCGGTGGCTAGAGGTGTATCGGACTTTGAGCATGGCGTCTCTTGTGGTTTTCTTCGCTCCTCGGTAAGCGTTTTGGCGTGTTAATGGTTCTGAGATCAGAGGCAGGCGTAGCAGAGGAGCGTATGGCAGCGGCTAGTTCAACCATTGCGGCAGTGTGGCTGGAGATCAGCAGAGTCGGTGCTCGAGGCGTGGCGAGTTGTAGTTCGAGGAACTACAGCGGTGGTGCTGCAGGAGATACTGTAAGTGTGGTCTAACGAGACACTTGGCAAGTGTTGTCGTAGGAGCTGACCTGATGGTGGTAATGGTTTCCTTGTTGATGGAAGGTGCGGTTCCCAGTGTGCGCAAGGTTCAAGGTCAGGTTAAGCATGAAAATCTCTCGCCTTGTCGGAGGTATGATGGGTTTCTCCTTTGATAGGAGAGATCGTGTTTTTGCTAAGTTCCGTTGTCTTGCATTGTGTGTTCTGATTGGGTGGCCTCTTGTGTGCCATGAAGTCCGTGCGAGACGCATTCCGTGTTTTGGTAATGAGGTTGCCTGTGAGAAGCGATGCCCATTTCCCCTGACGTGTAAGGGTGCGTTGGCACTATTGCGGGAGGATGAGTGCCGATTGGGCTGTGCTTGTGAGAATTCTTGGCTGGTGTTGTGATTCCCGATGCGCAGTGAATCGGAGCCTGCGGAGTTGCGGGAGGATGGGCAGATTAAGAGAGAGAATCTGTGCTCTGGGTTTGAGGTAATAGAGCTTTCCTCACCCTATTTTTCGGAGTTAACCAGTCGAGTCGAAGATGGTCGGGATGGCAGATCTCGAGTCGTCTGTGATGGCTGTGCACGTGGATTAGAGTGCGCAGCGGAAGCTTGATGGGCTTATAACCCATAGGCCCAGGATCGTAGCGTTGGTTGCTACGGGCGGATTTTCGAGGATGTGTAGAGCATCAGAGGATTATTTCCTCGGTGTGAGATTGTCTCCAGCGGTGTGAGCCGTGTCGATTGTCGTGCCATTGCTTGAAGCAGTGTGGTTTGTGGCATTGGCAGGTTGGAGAGTCGGGGAGGTTTGTTGGCAAGTGTGCCGCATGAGTATCCTATTCATTTGCTGGAAGAAGTGTCAGGCGTTGGAGTTAGACCCGGACGGGGTTGCTAAGGTATCGCCTGACAGAGGTCGAGGACGCAAAGTTGGAGTAGGTAAGCTTGGTGCCCGACTTGTGTTGGAAGTTGTGTCCTCGGATGAGATCGTGGTTCCCGAGAAGTGATCTCTGAGAGATTATGGGTACCAGCGGGTAGCTGTGAGCGGCTGGTGAGGCTAGCCGAGTGGTCGACCAAGGAAAGGTGTGTGTTGTTGTTGACACTGAAAATATTCTTAATAATTACATCTGCAGGTCTTAAGCTCCGACCGAGTGCTCCTACGACTGTAGAGAAGATAAAAAGAATGGCCAAAGTCGAGTGAAAGACGAAGGCCGAAGAAAAAGAAGAAAAGAAAAGATACTCGACTGCCAGAGACAGCTGCTAAAGCAAGACCTAAGATCTAAGAAGAATATTTGGGACCATCTCCGAAGAAGCAATCAGAAGCCCAGGTAGCAAGGCAAGTCAGTCGATTGGCCAAATCATCACAAATGAAGAAAATAGGTCTAAGTGAGTTAATGGGCCAAGAAATGGCTAAATTGGCTAGAAAATTTTAAAATGGGCCTGAACAAATTAAATGGGCTAAAAAAGGATCAGCATGGCCAACAATAGGCTAAACGGGCCAAATGGGACAAGAGAGACCAATGGGCCGGCGGCCCTGTGGGCTACAGTTATCCCCTTCCCCGTTGTTTTCCGGTTTATTCCTCTTCTGTAAATTTGTTTCCCTATTCCATGCCTGCAAATAGCGCATCATGTAACTTCTTCTCTGGAGATCAATAAAAAGATTGCTGTCGGTTGTTCTGTCTGCCTGTTATTCTTTCTCTTTTCCTCTCCCACTCATCTCTTTCATTTGTGATCGATGATTTATCCTCACGCTTAACCCATGTGTTAGCTGTACATCGCCGTTCCCCAATTCTTTTGGTCGAGTGATTTTCTTTTCGCCCATTCACCTTCCATGGTATGATCTCTGCATGGTTTATTCATGGGGAACATTCGATGATTGTTATCGTCTCGTGCGAATATACGCTGGACGAATAATCACAGTAGTGACATATATGGCCAATGAGAGTTCCTAGCCTCTACAGAATACTCAGAATATTTGTGCGTGGTGCTCTGTTTTCATATTAATTCCCCTTTCCTACAGTCACAAAATTGCCCCAGATATATGCTTGAGTGCATGGTTTAATGCCCCATTTGAGGCCAGAGATTCATCTATGTTTCTTAAGATGTGATCTCTGGATGCTCACAAGGGGTAGATAAGATCTCTCGTTGATTAATCTCATTTTTTTTCTCGACGCTCTGTTTTCGTTTTCTGCAACACGGGGTTTAACAAGTGAGCCGGCGGCGGGATGCACACCCGCTGGCCGCCGGATCATCACCCTCCCCATTTTTTACCGCCGGGTGACACCCCCTCCGCACTCCTGGCTGCCATCCCACGCCTTCCGCCCAAGGCCGCCGTTCCAACCATCTTTCCAGCCGCCGTATATGTGTATCAGGTTCCTAGATCACCCTAGTCGCCGTTTGTGCATATGTGTGCACAACCTGACCACCAGTTCATGTAAACATGCCCAGCCACGGGTCCATTCAATTAGCCCCCACATCTACGCGTATATGCACTTAAATGAGCCATCAGATTTCACAAACCACCCAGCCGCCGTATGTGTGCAGGAGACCACCCAAATCAACCCACTCCACCATATGCATATGAATAAGCCTGCAGGGTATATAAACTATCATAAATATGCATCGCCCACTCATCTCATTATATATATATGAATAAGCATATAGGGTGCATAAAACCCATTCAACAGCCAGCTCATGTTACCCAAAATCACTCCAGCCGCCAGCTTGATGAATTAGCCTTCATGTATGCATATATGTGCACAGTTTGGCCACCAGATAAGACCCACGCCCCAGCCCCCGTGTCTTTGCATCAAATTCCCTAAACCCATGCCAGGCTGCCAGGCCGCCAGTTCACTTAAGCCAAGCCGTTGGGTCGCTATACCCCCCCCCTCTGGTCGCCATATTGCCCACATACAAAATCTGCCAACCCACTTGATATTATATATGTATATATATACTCATTTGCACGTAACCTGCCGCCAATTCACCCATATATGCCAGCCGCTGGATTCTGGGATCAGCTATACATGTACGTGTATGCCTAAGCCCACTCCCAACAGGGTTTGATGAGTTTTCCAACATGATCCCCAGTCAATAAAGTGGGTATAAGTAGTGATTGTTCCCCTTTGTATTCATGTATTCGGGTTTTTGTCGATCTCACCCCGAGTGAATAATAAACCATCTTATTGGCGAACAGTGTCCCGATATATCTAGATCCATCGACCCAATGGCTATGCCAACGCTCCCTCGAGCCTTTATGCATATGTCATGGTGCCGAAATGGGCCAACACTCTTGGCAAAGGATGTCTGACAAACTTTGGGTGACACGGGTCTCCTAGTAGGCGAGCCCTCGGAGATCCGACGCCCGTTATAGGGTCCAGGTTACGTTTTGGCATGCCTGTCTTTTACGGAGTCCGTCTCAGCTCACTGTGGATGGGCCTCCTCTATATCTCCCCCAACACGTTCGGGGCAGGGGGAGATGCCGCCGAAATTTCTTTGGAGATCGGACTTTTATTTCTTATTCCGCATCATACTTTCCCCGGCTTGTGGACCCATTACCAAGGAGGGGGATACTCCCCGTTTAAGTTCTGTTTAATCACTCTTGGACGTCGGGGGCTTGTTTCCTTATAACATGGGCCCCGGCGAATCCTACTCCGAGGGTGAACATCAATGGACCGCTTGGTCCGACAACTATTCAATCCACGCCTCTTAATTATGGTCGTGGCAGCCCATGGGTTATTGAGATCCCTTGTAGGCTAGTCCTTGGATTTTCAACCCCATTTGGGTTATCGGGTCGCCGCATGATCGGCCTCCTGGCAGTTTACGAGACCGTCTTGGACTCTTCCGTGGGCGGATCTCTATTTCCACACCCCACAATCCTCCGGGATAAGGGGCGGTGCTGCCGAAATTTACTCGTAGCTTTCCATGCTTCTCTATTTACTTTGCTGCAATTAAAACTAAAATTTAACAATAACCTTTAATAAAACCGGTGATGCTATTGGCAATACGGTGTGGTGTGTGTGTGCCCGTCTCGGACTGAACTAAGACCATGCTTGAGTACGAACCTCGTACGAGGACCGGATGAACAAACTTCTCTCTAATGCGCAGCATCTGGAGCTTGAATAAGCATAATCTCTAGTAATAAATCAATAGAAATCTTAAAGAAAGGAATCCATGGCCTGATTTGGGCCTTTGGATGAATCTGAGTGAATGTGGGCCTCATACCTCGTGAACCGGCGCCCCTTTGCCTCTCCCCTTGAATCCTCGTCCGCTGATCCGGCGTGGGAAAAAGGGATTAATTTGGCACGCAAATCAGCTGTGCCGGTTCACCCTCCCTTCCATGCGCCGACTCACCTTCCCATCATCCCTGGCGCCGATTCACCTCTTCCACCTCTCGTCTCTGTGCGCCGACTCACCCCTCAGCCTCCTCTCCATGGCGCACCGATTTAACCTCCTAAACCCTCTCATTTCTGTCGTGCTGATTCAGCCCCCTCTCTATTCTCTTTCATGTACGCCGATACAATTCTAGACCTTAAGTCGACTTCTGCGAGCCTATGTCGACTTGTAACTCTCGCCATTTAACTGACTGCTATTTTCCTTTCCGTTGTTTAAGAACCCTTATTTAGCTGTCACCTCCTATCATTTATCTTCTGCTGTCTCGCTTCTTCTGGCCCACGGTCACCTCATGATAAAGAATATAATGATAAATAACAACAATAAAACCAACTCAGGCACACATCCATGCGTGCACGAGTGCACATGTATAGTATATATATACCAACATACATGCATATCTATATTATCGTATGCTTGCATGTTTTGGTTCTCCAGTATATAAAATGATGATTTGCGGAAAGTCGGGTTATGCCCAGTCGGAAGCTATCATTAAGCATGAGGTGATCTTCGGATCTAAGTCCTTCGCCTCGTATCGGGATTCAATCCACCTAAATAAATCCCCGTTGCCTACTTAACTGCATGCTATATTCTATTTCACTTGTTCGGCCCCATGGCCCTTCTATTTTTTACGATTAATTAAGGGTTGTCTCTCTTTCAGAAGAGCGTAATTAACGTCGTAGCCTTTGTGGTACGGCAGATTCTAAGTCCCGACACGATCACTCACTTTCGTCTGGTTAGTCAGACGGTGCACACAATAAACTCATCACTTAGTGACTGGCACGCCTACATAATAAATAAATAAATCAAATAAACCTAATAATCCTAATTAACAATTAATTAATAAAATAAAATCATTCCCACATTTATCTGGAGATCCGTGTGCATTCATCGCGGCGTCGTCGACCAGGTTGCTATAATAGCAGGCGACACGTGTCCATCTGAGAGATGTGTGCCGTGAGATGTTTAGATTGTGTCCTATGGATCTGTGGAGAGAGCAGAGCCGATGATTGGCAGGCGTCCATTTGGAGTAATTGGGATGAAGATTTGATGAGATAGTGCGATGGACGATGCATGTGTATGGAGGTCCCTGAAGGGACGTTGTCGTCAGATGGTGGTCCTTGGTCTGTGGCCAACATGAGAGGATTTCCCTGTAAGTCTGAGTCGAGTGATGTGAGGACTGAGGATTCCAGAATCTCGTCGTTTGATTTCGCCGTGCTCCCCTGAGAGGGTAGAGTTGGCGTGAGACTTGAGATCGGATGTGGTGTCCAAGTGAGGATCGGCTCGAGATGCAGTGAGGACCAGTGAGAGTCAACGGAAGGCTTGTCGAGATTTGGAATGTGCTTATCGGACAAGAGGAAGTTGAGCAAGCAGAGGTTTCCCATTGATGAATAGTTGGTGACCGACGAATGGTCTTTTACAGATAGAAGATGCTGGTTGTAGCGAGCCGAGAACGGTGAGTGCCGTGTGCAAGCGAGGCCATTGGTGGCCGATTGCGAGATGTGCTCTTTCCCGGATTGGATCTGGGATTTGTTGAAGGCTTGTGTTCGGACCGAAGCTGGTTTGGTGTTGTTATGGCGTTCGGCTTGCCAGGTGTGAGATGGTACATGGCGTAGAGCCGAAGGATTTGCGGCAGTCAGTTGGAATGACTGTGTGAGCTGGTTGAGGCTCAATGATGGTCGTCCTTGGTGTAGGGCGTGAGATCAGTCAGCTGGTAGCGAAGCTGATGTTCGGTTGGTCCGCGTAGCATGGGATGTGATCAGTAGTGATTTCTCGTGAGGAGGATTGCGTTTCCTCGAAAAATGAGGTCGTGGCAGCGGTGCCATGATTGGAAATTCCTGTTGTGGCTGAGGTGATGCCAGACTTGTATCCTTTTGTGTATTATGCCTACTCTGATGATCCATGTGCGTTGTGTATGGAACGAGGCGTTTGTTCATGATCGTAGTCTAGCAATGTCTCTCAGGATCAGTGTTTTTGTGCGTATCGAGGTTTGGCTGGAGCTCTGGGAGTGTTGCCAGCTGGGTGTGTTGTTCTGCCCTTTGAGATTGTGGTTGCCTCAATTTTGAGGATGAAATTTCTATAAGGAGGGGAGGACTGTAACACCCCAAATTTTTCAGATCTGAATCCGTGAGGTTTCGGAGCGCCTTGGTGAGTCCCGGGACGTGTTTTGCTGTTCATATGTGTTTTTGCCTCTCTAGCCTTCGGAACCCTGTGCAGGGTGAACCGACATGTTTTTAGGATCCAGGACGTTACTGGCGTGTTGTGCGTTTTTCGAGGATTATGGAGAGTATTTTTCGTTAATTTGGTATTTTCTGAATTTTAAAACCCAAAATATTTTTCTATTTAAACACCCCCACCCCCTTTCTATCTCCCCATCTCTCATTTCTCTCTTCTCCCTCTCTCTCTTCTTTTTCTCTCCCTCTCTTCTTCGAGCGACCGACGGAGGCAAGGTGGGCGAGGCGGAGATGACGCGAGGGCGGGGAGCGATCGAGGATGGTCAAGGAACTTTGTGTGGCGGCTCGTTTGCGGTTTCGTGAACCCGGCGTGCGTTCGTGAGGCGTTTCACGTGGAAACGACATCCTCGGCATGGGAAATCTTTGATGAAGGTAGGAGGATGGATCCTAGGCCCCTGTAGTTCATTTCCCATGGATTTGGTAGGCCGAGGTGAGCCGTGAGTGGGTTTATTTCCCGTTGGGGGGTTAAAATGCATGTTTTAGGGCGTGTGACGGTTTCGTCGGATCGAGCAAGGTTTTCTCACTTCTTTCCTTCCATTTTTGGGTTTTGGGACACGGGGAACAGTCCCCATTGTTTTCCCATCACCTGGGGATGATTGGGGCGTGGAATCGGACCCCTAGGTGGGGCTCCAAGGGTTTTCTGTCGGAATCGGTTGACTGACATGGGCAGTTCGGTCGACCGACCAGGCTTCGCACGGACTGGGCATTCTACCCAGTTCGGTTGACCGACTTGCCTAGGCCGGTCGAGCGACTAGGGCAGAGCCCCCCCTGCTGTGGGCCGGTCAACCGCCCAATCTGGGCCGGTCGATCGACCCCTGTTGGTCGACCAACCTAGGGGTGTTGGTCGACCGAAATGCAGTGGGCTTGCCCGTTTTGGGCCCCGGTCGACCCTGTTGTGACTCATTGGTCGACCTATGACCCTGTGGATGTCCCAGACACCCCGTGGGTACCGTGACCGTATTTTTGGGTGTCCGAAGGTACCGATTTACCTCGATTAGCATGCCCGTGGGTTTTAAGGGTCCGGGTGACCCTCTTGTGTTCCGGGCTTTTGTGTTACGCTTGATCGAGCCGCCGTGTACCGGCTTGAGTGCGGAGGGCTATTCCCGCACGTCGTGAGCTTCTCCAGAAAGAGGTTTTTGTGTGGGCCATGTGTATGGCCTATGAATTATAGGTTCAGTGACCCAGCTTGGGGCTGGAGGGTTTCTTATCCCCCGTTGGATAGGGAGTAGGTTTGGCGGTCGTGAGCTGCCCTAATTATTTATTCTGACCTAGGGATAGGCCAGATTGATGGCATGGAGCTGTCTTGTGCAACGGCCTTGACTCGAGTCTTGTGACTCAAGGGCCGTTGGGTTTTAGTTGGTCTAGTGGATTGCCTAGAGTCCGGTGGCATCGTGCCACCTGTGTTCCGAGCTAGATGTGATGGGCTAGTGCGTAGCATGTCCGTATTTCGATGGTTTTCGTCGAGAGTTGTATGCTTAGTGGCCCCCATCTAGTCGTAGCTTGCCTGGGCACGCGTGTGCTTACCCACCTGGGAGTAGGTGGAGAGCTACACCCTAGAGAGAGATAGTTTCTAGGCTGGTTGCCGTAGGGCCTCCCCTATAGAGGCTCGAGTCCGGGCCAGAAAAAAATCTAGCTAGAGGGCCTGACGTTGTGTAGTCAATCAGGGTGTGCACACATGGTCGGGGACTACGGACGCGTGCTGACAAGCACGACCCCGACTAGACCCTTGTCCCGTGGTTACTAGTACATGTTGTGAGGAGATTCTGTGGGATAATGTGTGTCTCATGTTGTGTCCTCTTTAACTTGATTCTCTGAATTTAATTTCTTATTAAGTTTTGATGATTGGCAACAATACATTTTATCTTCAGCTTTTGGCAACAATACTATGAATCTACCATTCATTATGGCAACACTGTTTAGTATCTTATAACTTTTCAAGTATGTGTTTCTCACTAAGGTCAGTGCATGTTCATACATACTACATATGAAGGTCGGTGCATGCTCATAGTGATTCATATGTTGGTCGGTGCATATTCATATATACTGCATATGAAGGTCAGTGCATGTCTGAATGTAAACGCATAAGGTCGGTGCACATAACCATTTGTACAAGACTAAGGTCGAGGCACATGTTCACTTGTGCACGTAAAAGGTCGGTGTACATCTGCCTTGTTCATATAGAAGGTCAGTGCACATTTACCTTGTGTACGTAAAACGTCGGTGCACATCTGCCTTATTCATTTAGAAGGTTGACACACTTTGCAGTGCTCATCTTCAAGTCTGAGCACATGCACAGATTCCTGTCTACACAGGTCGTCGGTGCACATGCACATATAAAGTCGGAGAACATTCACATCGTTAGTTTGTTAAGGTCAGTGCACATGCACTATATTGCTCTGACTGGTAGGTGCATCCATTGTTATCTCACTAAGACAAGTCGGAGCTCATACTTGAGTATGCTGCTTCAGGTCTGTGCACTTTTCAAGGTCTGTGCACATGATGCAACAAGGTCTATGCACATGTGCAGACCAAAGTCGATGCACATGTAAGATTCACGTTAATAAGTCTGTGCATCAAAATCCATGCTCTAAGGCATTTGCATATACATTCATATTATGGGTCTGAGTATAATTTTTTCTCTGATTACTGCCTAAGTATGAACTCTAACGTATAAGGTGTTTGACTAAATGTCTGTCTTCTGATTGGCAGGATTAAGGCAAACATCAAGTGTATGAGAGCATCAGAAATTCAAGTGGAGCACGTGATCCTAGATTCCAATAATTGGCATGTGATTCAAGGCGAATACTGTTATGATATTCTGCCACATGGATCATCGTACCATCTGCACCTGACACGTGGACTTCCAACGGAGCATACTTTTTTGAATTTCCTTGGGCGGGAACGTGTTTCCCACGTGCCACACTCTCGTGAGCCTATAAAAGGAGGCCTTGTCGCTTAGTTAATAGAGATGAAAAACAAGTGAAAAAGATAAGAGTGCAAAGCAAAAAGAAGCAGAGTATATAGATCTGAGAGAGTACTTGCAGAGAGAAAAGTGAAGCAGAGAGAAGGAGAGCAACCGAGGAAGAGAGGAATCTGAGAGGAAGATTGTGGAAGCTGTTGCAGCAAGTTAAAGAAAAATAGAGTATCGAAGTTTTTGCTGGCTGAGTGAGTTGTATCTCAACTACTGGATCAGAGCCAGAGTTGAATTGCTCTATTGTGAGCTACAATTGCATTTCTATTATCGTTCTTTGTTTCATCTATTCTTTTCAAATCTCTTGTAAGCTGTGTATCATCAGAGCAAGCTGTGAAGCTCAGCAGGTGAGGTTGAATCCTCGGACAGCAAGCTGTGAAGCTCAGCGGTTGAAACTGTGAATCAACGGTCTAGCAAGCTATGAAGCTCAGCAGATTATAGGGATCTAGTCCCCGAAGTTGTGGATCAGCAGATTCAAGTTGTGAGTCAGCAGTAAGCCTTACTCAGTTGAGTAAGGGGTGGATATAGATCTCAAGCTCGAGATTGAACCACCTAAAATTGCTTTGTTCGTTGTGTGTTTGTATATCTACTTTCTGCCATTCTACTAGATGAATGCCTAGGATAGTCCAGCTCTAATTTCTCTGATCTATCTGCATTTTTCATCTAAAGCTTTCTATATTTGATTGATGTGCCTGTTCGCTGAAGTCTGAATCTATTCTGAATTGAGTTGAATTCCTTCATCATAATTCTGGTTTATAATAAATAGCTCAGTGGTATATAAAAAGGCAAAGTCAGAAGGATAGATTACATCTATCTGGAAAACTGACCCTTGCGTGAGGAGATTATCTAATCAACCCTCCGTCTGGTACCATACTGAGTTATCAATTCAGTGAATTGTTGCTTCCATAGATGATTACTCATATTGGTTCAGTAGTGTGATTTGCAGTAGTTTATTACTAATTCCACAGTTCTTTTAAATTGCTGTAAATCAATTAGAATTTGGGGTAGATCTATTCACCCCCCTCTAGATCTGCATTCATTCGTTCCAACACGTGGTATCAGAGCCTAACTCTCCCTAAAGGCTTCACATCCCGGAGAGGTTAGCTGAAATGGATGCTAGAGGATTAACCGTAGAAGGACACTCAACCAGTAAGCCTCCTTACTTTGATGGTAATAATTATGCATATTGGAAAAATCGCATGCAGGTCTTCCTTCGTGCGAAAGATTATGAGATTTGGAAAGTTGTGAGCAAGGGACCATTCGAGCTTCCTGATGATGAGGAAGTATGGACCAGAGAGCTAATTCGGAGATCTACATTGAATTGGAGTGCTATCAATGCGATTCAGTGCGCTCTCCATCCCACAGAATTTTCAAGAATTTCGTCATGCTCCACTGCAAAGGAGATGTGGGATTAGCTAGAGGTAATCTATGAAGGTACATCTCAGGTAAGAGAAACTAAGGCTAACATGCTTGTTTAAGAATATGAAGCCTTCAAAATGAATCCAGATGAGTCCATCTCTGATATGTACGCCCGTTTAATGGTACTAACCAATAGCTTGAGGAGCCTCGGTAAGGCCTACAGTGAAAATGAAATTGTTAGAAAAATTCTCTGGTCATTGACTTCCATCTAGCACACTAAGGCCGCAGTTATGGAGGAATCTAGGAACCTTGCCATGACCACTGTAGATGAACTTGTCGGCTCTCTCATGACTTATGAGTTGAACCTTAAGAGGGTTGATGAGTCAGAAAAGAAGAGAAAACCCCTCGCTCTGAAAGTAGCTTCCAATAGCAAAGGATCCTCTAGTGAGCATAGCTCTTCTAGTTCAGAGGTGGATCTTGATGAATTTGCCATGATCACTAGGAAGTTTAAAAAGTTTCTGAGAAAAGAAGGAAAAGGGCTTAGGAGAAAATATTACTCTGGAAAGAGACAGTCGAAGTATAGATCTGAAACTGTTAAGAAAACTGACTCTAATGTTTGTTATAATTGCAGGAAAGCTAGTCATCTGAAGGCAGACTGCCCCGAGCTACAGAAGGAGAAATTCAGGTCAAAGAACAAGAAAGGAAAGGTAATGATCAGTACCTCGAGTGATGAAGATGAAGGCAGTCTCAGCAGCAGCACATCAGGCAGTGATAAGGAAGCCAGACTCTGCTTAATGGCCAAAAGTGATGAAAGAGAAAGTGATGAAGAGGTAACTAATCCATTCTAAAATTATACTCGTCATGATTGGGAAAATGCTTATGCAGAGATCTTAGATAAGTATGATGATGTGCGTAGGGAAAATATGCATTTGAAAAGAAGAATAACTGCTTTAGTGAATGATACTTCTCTGAATGATAAAATCATTTGCCTAGAAATTGAAAATGATAGTTTAAAGATATCTCTTGCTGAATGTGATAGCTTGAAAGTCTTTTTAGCTGACATGAAAAATGAAAATGAGAATCTAAAAAATGTGATTGATGAATTGAAGATTAAAATGTAGAAATTTGATGAAGAAACTAAAATTGCTATTGAAAAATATGATGTTGTTGTTGGTGTAAACAATGAATTGAAAAAGATAATCGAAAATATGGAAAAAGAAAATAAGGACAAACAAAATTCACTTGAAAGCATGACATAGGGCACTAACAATCTGAATGCTATATTGGGAACTAAAAGCAACTTCAGGAAGGAAGGTTTGGGCTTTAACCCAACAAATAAGAAAAGGTTTGATGTGAGGACTATCTCCTTTGTGGCTGAAAAGGGGACATCACAACCTTTAATAAAAATGACTTTTGGGGAAATTTAGAATAAAAAGCCATTGAAAAACATTGAAAAAACCAAGCTCAGTGCCAAGGACAAGGGCAAAGGGAAGGTAGAAGTGTCTAGGGAATCATGCTTATACACTCCCACACCTCAGACCAAAGGACAGGCTAGGGGTCAGTTTACTAAGGCAAGAGTCCAAGGAAATCCCAAGGCCAAAACAACCCAACTTCCACATAAAGGTCAAGGCAACCATCAATGTGCATCGATGTCTACTCTTTCTGGGTGCAAGTCTCATAGGAACCAAGGTCCAAACAGAGGTACCTTAGGTCGAGGCTACTGCCACATTGCTCCTACCTATTCTTCATTCCATAACTCTTATCACCACAATTCTGATAAGTGAGGTCGAGGCAGCCTATACATGAGGTCGATACAACATCACTTCCAGAACTCATATGCCACTCCGATGCATCAACCTTACCCTTGGAACTTCTCCGTGCAACCCAGGCACAAAAATTTCAGAAGACAGAACTCTTATGGCTCTGTCCATTCCATGCCCAGTCAGCCTAGGACCCACACTAGACACTCTCATCCTAATGTCCATTGGGTTAATCACTGGCACATAAATTTTTAGGTTGATAATAAGAATGTAAAACCACAGGAGCTACCAACCAAAGTTCAAAATGCTAATGTGAGACAGAATAAACAGAAAGTAAAGAAATCCACAACTCAATTGAAGATAACAAATCAAATGTGGATTCTAAAACACCTTCTATCCTGCTTGCATGATTTGACTATTAGTATGGGGCTCAAATATTTTTAGGTTCTAAAATTTTCTCCTTGATTTTGTTTACAGGTATGCCTGGCAGCCAACAAGAATAAATGGTATCTTGACAGTGGCTGCTCCAGGCACATGACTGGGGATAAAGGAAAATTTAGCATGTTGGTAAAGAAAGATGCTGGTCATGTTACATTTGGATGTAATACCAAGGGAAGGATCATTGGGTTAGGAAAGGTTGGTAAGTGCTCTTCCTATTTTATTGAAGAAGTTTTATTAGTTGAAGGGCTAGCTTATAACTTGCTCAGTATTAGTCAGCTTTGTGATAAAGGCCATAAAGTTATTTTTGATTCTCTTGCATGCACTATTTTTGAACCTAATTCTGAATCTGTGAAGTTTATTGGCAAGAGAGTAAATAACATCTATATGGTAGATTTAGATGATGTAGCACACTCCAATCTATGTCTCACTGTCAATAAGGATGTCTTAGCCTACCTGTGGCATCGTAGGATAGGTCATGCCAGCTATAGTGTGCTTCATAAACTGAATAAATATTGCATGGTGAAAGGTCTTCCTGAAATTTCTTTCAAACAGGATAGTAAAATTTGTGAGGCATGCACCCAATATAAACAAACTAGAAAGTTGGAGAGGGGGAAAATCTGCCGCCCGAGAGCACGACCCAACTAGGCCCAATTCGACCAAACTAGGCCTAGCTCCCCAAAGTGACAGCCCCATTTTTGGCCCACTTACTTCAAGCCCAAAAATCCACTCGGAGCAGCACTTCCTAGGCGGCCCTCAGGTCCGGAAGTCCGAGCGATAGAACGGTCAAGAGATCCCCTGTGGGGACCCGATGTGGCCTACCCGAGCTATACACTCATCGCTCGGGACAAAATCCCGAGCGAACGCCTCTGGCTCGGGCCGACTGTCGGAAGCTCATCCTGGCGTCTGTTACGCATCCAGCAGGAGAAGGGAACTCCAAAGGGTCGGGGAGGGCAAGAGTCCTCGCGCCATAAAGGAGCCCACTACATGGATGTAACCCCCCCGAAGCCCCCTCAGCTCCCTGGACTATTACATTAAACGGATTGCTATATAAAGCCCAGGGAGACCCTCCTAGGAGGTAAGGCAATGATCCTGAGAGAAAACCACCACACTTCTTGGTGGAGAATAATATCGCGCCCTCTCTCTCCTACCCTCTCTCTTCACCTTCATGCTCTATCGCACTCGCTGACTTAAGCATCGGAGGGGTTACCCCAGGGACTCTTCCCTGGGCACCTCTGATCTGTTTCCTGCCTTGTAGATTCATACAGACGTGGTGACCGTGACCGAAAGATTCCTCCAAAATCTCATGGCTCAGGATCAGCACGAGATCACGCCTCTTCATCTTGCGCCGTCTGTGGGAAATGAACAAAGAGCCATCATGGTGCGAAGAAACTCTGGTAGGAAAGTCACCGGCGGCAGAGGAAAGACCGTAGGGGCGGATGGAGAACCTGCGCTCTCCCACCCCACGGAGAAACCCCCCCCCCCCGCTGACAACAACAATCCAGCCGATGAGCTACCTCCACCACCCTCGGAGGTGCAACACCCTAACGGGAGCTCTGACGCCCTCTGAACCCTCAACACTAAACTGGATATCCTCGTAGAACTAATGAGGACCCAGGCGGCTAGGGAGGAGAAGTCACGACTCCCACGAGAAAGCCCTCCCCGTGGAGAAGCTTCCTAGCAAACGGCTGGATGCCGATTCACCCTCCGGGGACGACGACTTATACGTAACAAGTCAGGGGGACCTTCACACGCCCTCCCCTCTAGAGCAAGAAGCCTCCTCCACCCCGAGGAGAGAAAAAGTCGGGACGTGCCAGCAGTTCCCAGAAACTGATCCCCTCGAGGGACGACGCGGCAGCCTGCAGGGGCGCCCCCACAGCCCCTCGATCCAGCGGCAACCGGAGTTATTCCTCCAGCTGCGAGCTTTTGAGCAATGATTTATGGAACAAGAGCGCGCCGTACAGAAGACTTCCACCAAGGATGATGAGGAGAAATCCCCATTTTCCGACCACATCTTGAAGGCCAAGATCTCCCCCAGGATCCTACTACCAACCTTCAAGTCGTACGATGGCTAGGGAGACCCGACCGACCACTACGATGTAGACACACCATTTTCACATTTTCCTGGGTAGACCTCATATTACACCGTGATGCCCTAAAGTGACTCGCGCATTTGATTCATGTGGGTGATTAATCATTTTTACTTTGATGACTTGGCGAGTCTGCACGTCCAAGTCTGTACGTAGCAGCAAGTCTATACTTTTTTTTTAGCAAGTCTATACATTCCTCCAAGTCTATACATTCCCACCAAGTCTATACATAGCAAGTCTGTACATTCTCCAAAGTCTATATAGTCCCTAAATCCATGTATCTCCAAAGTCTATACATTCACTCCAAGTCTATACATTCATCTCCACATTCACTCCAAGTCTATACATTCATCTCCAAAGTTTATACATTCCTCCAAGTCTATACATTCATCTCCAAAGTCTATACATTCACTCCAAGTCTATACATTCATCTCCAAAGTCTATACATTCCTCCAAGTCTATACATTCATCTCCACATTCACTCAAAGTCTATACATTGGCATCCTCAAAGTCTATACATTGGCTTCACAAAGTCTATACGTCCTCAAAGTCTATACATTGGCTTCCTCAAAGTTTATACATTGGCTTCACAAAGTCTGTACATCCTCAAAGTCTATACATTGACTTCCTCAAAGTCTATACATTGGCTTCACAAAGTCTGTACGTCCTCAAAGTCTATACATTGGCTTCCTCAAAGTCTATACATTGGCTTCACCAAGTCTGTACATCCTCTCAAAGTCTATACATTGGCTTCCTCAAAGTCTATACGTTCCTATCTTTACCTACGTTACAAAGTCTGTACATTCCTCAAAGTCTATACATTGGCTTCACAAAGTCTGTACATCCTCTCAAAGTCTATGCATTGGCTTCCTCAAAGTCTATACGTTCCTATCTTTACCTACGTTACAAAGTTCAAAGTCTATACATTGGCTTCACAAAGTCTGTACATCCTCTCAAAGTCTATACATTGGTTTCCTCCTAATCATCCTCACGTCTCTTTCTCTATTGACTACCTCTCAAAGTCTATACATTGTGTCTATACATTGACTACGTTACATCCTCACGTATCTTTCTCTCTCTCTATTTTCTTCCCTCTCTCTCTCTCTCACGTAACCCCCTTCTCACTGTTCTCACCCTCACTCTCGCTGCACACACCCACACCCCACTCACTGTTCTCACCCTCTCCACCACGGCACATACAGACACACACTGCACACACCCCTCTCCACCAAGGCACAACACACACGACACACTTCTCTGCCAACCCCATCTCCTCCCTCGGATCCTCCTTGGCCAACACCCTCTCACGGCTCTCTGGCTCTCTCTCTCTCTCTCCCTTTTCTCACACAGCACCCCACTTCGCAGCCACAAGCCTCCACCCTCCTCCCTTTTACCCCAGGCGAACACCCACGAACCCAGCTCCTTTTTCCTCTCCCCCTCTCCCTCTGTTAACTGCCCACGACGCCCTCCACCACAGCTCCTCTCCCCGTCACCACACCCACGTCCACCACGCCGCCTCCCTCCGACCACCGTCAACCGCCGCTGCCATCCTCCGGCCACCACCCTCACCTCCACTGCCTCCCCTCTCTTTTTCTCTTTCTCTCCTCTGCAGCCACCGAACCACCGCACCACAGTACACCCTCACACCGCCGCCGCTGTGAACCCACGGCAGCCACCCTCGACCACCCCCCGTTCGTTGCGAAGCTCCCCCATGTTTCCGCTGTCGTCACCGTCGGACCGCCGACGGCCAACACCACTGCGACCAGCCGCTGCCACCGGAGCACCCTGCCGGCCGCCATCGTCGTCCACACACTGGCCACCTCCGCCGTCGTGCCCCCCCTCCGTCGCCGTGACCGTTGCGAAGCCGCCGTCGCCTTCCTCTGCAACTGCCGCCTGCCATCCCCTCCCCTCCGTTTCTCCCTCTCTCTCTCTCCCTCTCTTTTTCTCTCTCTTCCTCCCACCGCCTCCACTCTCTCTCGATCCTTTTACCTTTTTTTAATTATTTTTTTCCTTTCCAACTCCCTCTCTTTCTCCCTCTTCTTTCCCTCCCTCTCTTCTTCCTCTCACGTTCTCTCTCCCCACTAATCTCTCATCGTCACTTTTTTTTATCTTATTTCTCCCCCTTTCTCTCTATCTCGAACTCTCTCATTCTGTGCCTTTTTTTGATTTTTTTATTTCCTCTTCTTTCCCTCCCTCTCTTCTCTCTCCCACGTCTTTTCTCCCAAACCCAATCTCTCTGTTTTTCTCTCTTTCAGTCATCCCCTTTTTTTATTTTATTTTCTTCATCCCTCTCCCTCTCTCTGCTTCTCATTCTTCCCCCCTCCCACCGTCTCTCTCTCTCTCTCGATCTCTCCCCCACGTTCTCTTTCTTTTATTTTTTTATTATTATTTTTATTATCCTTTTCTCCCTCTCTCCCGTTCTCTTTCTCCTCTCTCTGCTTCCCTCTCTCCACCTCCTCCGTCTCCTCCACCGTCCCTCTCTCTCTCTCTCTCTCTTTTTAATTTTTTTATTATCCTCTCTCTTCCTCTCGCCGTGGTCCCCCCTCCGTCTCTCCTCCCCCTCTCTCTTTTTCTCTCTCCCCCCTCCGTCTTTCTCTCCCTCTCTTTGCGTCTCACTCTCCCCCTCCCACCGTCTCTCTCCCTCTTTCTTCCCCTCTCTCTCTCACACGCCCCCTCTCTCTCTCTTTCTCTCCCCCTCCGTCTCTCCTCTGTCTCTCTCTTCTCCTCTCCCCCCCTCCGTCTCTTTCTCTTCTCCACCTCTCCGTCTCACTCTCTCTCTCTCTCCCTCTCTCGATCTCTCTCTCCCTCCATTTTTTTCCTTTCTTTTGTATAATATATATCTATTTTTTTAATCTTGTTCTTCTCCTTTCTGTCCTTTTCTTTCCTCATCCTTATATTTTCTTACCTCTAGATCTAAGATATAAAAAAATTCTAAAAAAAAAGAGAGAGAACAAGTTCTCTCCCTCTCTTTCTCTCCTTCTCTCTCAAATTCCCATTCTTTTATTTCGACCAGTTTATGTATATATTTATATATGTTTATGTAAATATGTGTAAATTGTTTAATATGTTTATGTATATGTTTATGTAAGTATATTTACTACTCATATATATATATGTATACGTGTGTGCTTGTGCTCAGCTTAACCAGTTTCTGAAGTCTGTTTTGAAGGCCCTCGGTCGTGCTGTGTTCGTGTTAACGATGCTTCTTCCGAAAACTGTCATCGGCACCTACCAATAAGCATTTCTCTCCTTTTGCATTATGTTCGGTTTGTTAATTCTTTTGCATGCATCACTCATCATTATGTTTGTAATACAATCCCCTCATTGAGAATATTTCGGTGTGCATTTCATCATATCATTTTCCAACCTTTAGTTCTAAAGGGGTTTCAAACAACACCAACCAAGTGCGCGTTTGAACATGACTCTGCTATTTTCATATCGAGGGATCGGTACTACACTACTTTCATTCTAATCCACCGTCCATTTGTTTCGTCTGCTGTGTTTTGCAAGGATAACCAAAGGAAGCCCTCTCCGTCGGCCGGCCGAAGGAAGAGGAAGAAGAAACTCACATCATCCCGTTGCCTGGAGGCAAGACGCGATCATTCTCCTATTTTGAGGTACACTACCTCTGGCGATCACACCCTCCTTACTCCTGTTGTGTTAATTCTTTACTTTATTCTCACCCGCGCGGAGGACCATCCCCGCGGCGGTTCCCCTCCCCATTTAATTCCTGTTCCAACCCCGATCAAGGAATCCGTTCCTCGCGGTGGTTTCATTTCCTGTACTTTCGTTCCAACCCCGATCAAGGAATCCGTTCCTCGCGGCGGTTTCATTTTCTGTACTTTCGTTCCAACCCCGATCAAGGAACCCGTTCCTCGCGGTGGTTTCATTTTCTGTACTTTCGTCCCAACCCCGATCAAGGAACCCGTTCCTCGCGGCGGTTTCATTTTCTGTACTTTCGTTCCAACCCCGATCAAGGAATCCGTTCCTCGCGGTGGTTTCATTTTCTGTATTTTCATTCCAACCCCGATCAAGGAACCCGTTCCTCGCGGTGGTTTCATTTACTGTACTTTCGTCCCAACCCCGATCAAGGAATCCGTTCCTCGCGGTGGTTTCATTTCTGCACTTTCGTTCCAACCCCGATCAAGGAATCCGTTCCTCGCGGTGGTTTCATTTTCTGTACTTTCGTTCCAACCCCGATCAAGGAACCCGTTCCTCGCGGTGGTTTCATTTTCTGTACTTTCGTTCCAACCCCGATCAAGGAACCCATTCCTCGCGGTGGTTTCATTTTCTGTACTTTCGTTCCAACCCCGATCAAGGAATCCGTTCCTCGCGGTGGTTTATTTTTTATACTTTCGTTCCAACCCCGATCAAGGAATCCGTTCCTCGCGGTGGTTTCATCTTATGTACTTTCGTTCCAACCCCGATCAAGGAATCCGTTCCTCGCGGCGGTTTTATTTCTTGTTCTCCGTCCCAGCCCCGTTGACGGAACCAGTTCCTCGCAAGGGCTTCTTTCCTGATTCTCATTCTGTCAATTGCTCTTGTTACTCTCATATTTCTTATAAAACCCCGCAAAGGCCAATGCCAGTGGCGGTTCATGTTGTTCATACTACTGTCATCCCGTTCTGTTAAGTGATATCCTGTTATAGTTAGTTTGCCTAGTTCATGTTGCTATTATCGTTTCGTGATATTAACAGTTTGTTATAATGTGGTGTATCTTTATTTTGTGTATCACTCACTCCTGAATCTGTGGAAACGACTCCCGTCGGACCTTCTCCAGCTTTCGCTGTTAAGTTAGTACCCCTCACTCCTCATTCTTGCGCCGCTCCCTTCATCATTACCATTGTTCGCATCAACACTTTGCATTTCGCTTGTTACCCAAAGTCACCTTACGTCATACCCTAATATTCGGTATCTCTAAAGCTACTCCCAAAGCAACGGGTTACGCCTGTTGAAGAGGGAGTTAGTTTGCGCGAGAGGACCTTCGGGTCCCTATCTCCGCCCTGTACCATAAATTGGGGTAAGTTCAGATTTTACTGTGTCTCACTAGCAGGCTCCTTTTAGGATGGGTTTTCCATTACCCTTCCCTCACTTTTCATCACTACCCTCTCTTGCATTCGGAGTGGACGATCTCAACCGTTCACTTCTCACTTTTCTCTAGCCTTTCATCACTATCCTCTCTTACCCCCCCGAGGGTGGACGATCTCTGCCGTCTACACCTTATTGGTGATCACGGTGGGACCTTCTTTTTGCTTTTTTTGATTACCCACAAACTTTCGGCACCCACGTGTGCCCCTTCCTTTTGACACCCACGCGTGTCTCTCCTTTCGGCACCCACGTGTGCCCTTCCCTATTGCGCCCACATGCGCCCATTTCCCTCGTGCACCCCGTGCACTCCCCCGGTCCCTTGTGGTTACTTGAGAGGTTGACGTTGTCTCGTGCACCCACGTGTGCCCTCTCCTTTCGGCACCCCCGTGTGCCCCCCCTTTCGGCACCCATGCTTGCCCTCTCCTCTCAGCACCCACCTGTTGCCCTCCTGATTACGCCTACACATTACATTTGTCTCCCCAATAGTACTTTTGTCATCCCAATTTCATCCTTCGTTCATTACGTGCATTCTTCCACAATCCCTTGTAAAATCTGAAGAGAGTCGCGTCGTCACAGAAAAGGAGCGTTGTGTTGTGATCCTTTGTTGTGTGTATTTGTTGTCTATTTATATATCTCCTGTTAAATTCAGCATTGCATTGCATATCATCTCCCTTTTATTTTTATTTCTTTTGTTCCATTTTTTTAGGATCACCCTTTCTTGGTGAAGGAAGGACTCTCCGTCGGGAATTCCTCTCGACGGACTAGGATCTCCTTCATCGGGACCTCCGTAAGTCCCCGACATCGAAGGATTCCCTCTTCATTCACTGGGCTGGTTGTACCACTGAAGTTCCCTGGAGATAGTCAACCCATTCGTGGTGAGTCGAGTGTCCTTAGATCACACGGCGGAAATCAATATTGCAACTAAGGTCCCTCCTGTGGTGTGAACATTAGATTAGGAAAAAAACAAAAAAAAATAAAAAAAAGGCGTAAATCATCAACTTGTTTGTTAATCTTTGCTATTGGTTTGAGTGTGTATGTTATTGCGTTCTGGTAGAGTCTCACGTTCCGAAAAAGATCAAGAAATGTCCGGGAACGGTCAGAATCTGACCTCGGGTCACCAGGGGACACATGCCCCTGCTGAGGACGCAGGTTCCTCACGTGAACCATCATATGAGGTGCGAACCACCATTGGGGAAACATCCCCGCCGCAAGATATTTCCTCCCTACTAGGTGTCCTCGCGAACACACAGCTCAATCCCGATCAGGTCCGAGCCTTTCAGGCCATCCTAAAAGGGAAGTCTGTTGATTCTACTCCTCAAAACCCAACACCAGTTGCTCTCCATACTCAAGAGCCTGCACATGCAATCCCTTCCTCATTCCCTCTTGTGCAGACAAGTCTGCAACCTCCCTCTTTCCAATTACCTCCCCAGTCTCAAGTTCCACCAATTCCTCATACAACATTTCAGTAAATTCCATTTACTGATATGCCACAACGTCTGCAACCTCCCTCTTTCCAATTACCTCCCCAGTCTCAGGTTCCGCCAATTCCTCATACAACATTTCAGTCAGTTCCGTTTACTGACATGCCACAACGTCCCACTCATCCGGAATTCCCTTCTCAGGCTTCCGCAAGGCCTCAGTGGCCACCACAACCTGCTCCTTACGAGGAGGTCACTCAATCTCTCCTTCATAGGCTGAACAAGATGGACGAACAATTTCGAGATTTCAAAAAGATTGTGGATGTCAAATCCGCGCCTGAGATCTCTTTACCAATCCTTCCTGTATTCCGTCTCCCTCCTTCTGAAATGCCAACGTACCGACGGTACACCGGCATAGGCAACCCCTTCATTCATCTAAAGGACTTTATGTATGAGTCCTCGTTTTGGCAGAACGATCAAAGATCCCTGGCATATCTCTTCAGGAGATCATTGGATGGCCCCGCCTTAGAATGGTTCTATTCCCTAGAGCCGAGTGAGGCTGAGAACTTCGACGTAGTGCAACGGAAATTCCTACAGAAATATCGGGATAGGGTCGGTCCCTCCCTTTCTATTACCGACCTAGTGGCCGAGAAAATGAAGTCGGACGAAGATTTCGTCCAATTTGCTGATAGATGGAGATCCTTGGCAGAGAAAGTGAGAGACCCCATTTCGGAATTAGAACAAGTGAAGTTGATCGTGTCTAATGCCACTCCGCAATTCAGACACGTCCTGGCAATGAACAAGCTCACCACTATGGAGGAACTGTATGAGAGGGCTCGATATATCCAAACACAGCTGAAAGATTCCCCCCTCATGCATATGTTTGAGCCACCAAAGCCAAAGGTGTTTAGGAAGCCAAGCACGGGTGCCCAAGGTGGAGTGACAGAAGGGGTCGTAACGAATGAGCAGGTGAGTGCGGTTGGCAATCCCAACCGGCAAGCCAACCCCAGGCCTCCACAAGCTCCACAATTCCCCTTTCATCAGGACCAACAAGGTCAGCAACCCTATCATCCTCCCCCACAAAACAGTCTCCTCCAGAACAATATGCCTCAACCCTTCCATCTTCAACAACAACAACAGCGGCCTCCTCAATATAATCAGGTTCTACCACCCGGGGATTATGGCCCTCAAGAACAGAGGAGGCCGATCGGCCCTAGGAGAGCTCACTACCCACCTTTGTCGGAGTCGTTGTCAGACATTTTTAATGCTCTCATGGCTGCTACTATGCTCACCTTCCCTAAGGAAAGAGCCATATGGCCCACGAACGTTGACACTTCCAGATATTGTGTCTTCCATTGACAGCCAGGTCATACAGTAGAAAACTGTTTCCATTTCAGAGATTATATCTATGATATGAATGATGAACATCAAATAGATTGGGATGAAATGAGGTGATACGTCGCCATGATGAAGGCCAGGAGACCTCCTCCTAGACAACAGCAACAGCAACAATAACAACCACAACAACAACAACAACAACAGCCTCAGCAGGCACCACAGCAACAGCCAAACATGGGCATCCTCCAAAATCCATTACCGGTGCACCAACAACCAACCACCAAGTCAACCCCATCTCTTCCTTCCCGGAAGTTGGAAGAGGGCAAGATTGGCATACGGAAGGCAGCTCTGTCCTTGTCGCCAATCATGTTCCAAACAACCTCCATGCCTTGTCCGTCCCGCACCTGTCTATTCTCGACCCGTAGCACAACCTGCAACAACGCCTCACCCATTTCCACCGCCGTCACGTCCTCTCATCCGCATCCCTACTGTTAACCTTCCACTGAGTCCTCAGCAAACATCATCCACCTCCACCATAACCCTTTACCCTCGAAACCTCTCATCACCCACCGCCCATCCGGGGCCCCATCAACATCTACTATGCCTCCACCTCCCAAACCCCTAATCATCCACCGTCCATCCGAAACCTCATCCACTTCCACCATACCTCCACCTAACAAACCACTCATCAGAGCCCCTACACCTTCCATTGCCCCTGTTTCGTTAACTGTTCCTCCACCAATACCCCTTGAGCCCCTGCTAAATCCCGTACCTAATCTCGTAGAGGTGCCACCAAACCCACAAGCCATGGTGCTCCGTAGTGGAAGGATGTTCCATCAGATTTTTCCCCAAAACAGTCAGGTCCCCGAGCAGTCTCAGCCAGAGAAAGACACTGAAGAGCAGCCAGAGGAGTCTATCCCCGGGACACAATATGACCTGTTAAAACACTTGGATAAAACACCAGCTCGGATCTCCATTCTCGAGCTAATCAAGAGGTCGAAAACCCATCAGGACGCCTTGATGGAGTATCTTCAGAAGGTTATGGTAAATGAGGATCTCCCAGTGGAGAAGATCTCGTCGGTATTGACGCCGACTGATACACAACCGGCTATTATATTTCACCACCATGAGCTTGCCCCCAAGGAGGCTCGAAAATATGCTTTGTGTATTGCAGTAAAGATCAATGGGGCGTCTATAGACCCATGTTTGGTGGACACTGGTGCGTCTATAAACGTGATCTCCATGAGCACTCTCCAATTATGTGGGGTTGACACGGAACAGATAAGGCCTTCATCAATTACGGTTACGGCCTATGACAATAGCAAAAAGCCACCAATGGGGATGATCATCTTGAATGTAGAATTGGGCCCTGCATCAGTCTTTGCGGAATTCCATATCCTTGATATGGATCCCACATTCAAGGCCATACTAGGCCGCCCTTACATTGAGGTTATGAATGCTGTGCCTTCCACCAATCATCAGTGCTTAAAGTTTCCATACAAGGCTTGGATTATCAAGGTAAATAGCATGCCCATCTTTTCTACAGTGGATGCTATTAATACCTCATTGCCTTCTGTTTGGCCGACTCACCGGCCAATTCTTTCACTGCTAGATGTGTGTGACCCTCGTCGCACCCCTTTAACACAAAAGCCGTTTCAGGCATCAAAGTCATGTCACCCTTCCCATTCTAAGGGATGGGAGATCATGAGAAACATTGGCTACCAACAGGGCAAAGGCTTGGGTGCACAATTACAAGGGAGACTGAGGCTGCCAAAGAAGACAAAGTTAACCCTTAGAGCCGGCCTAGGCTTTGAAGGGCCACTTGAAGCATATGAGGGACCTCTTACATGGACCTTGTACTCTCATTTCAGAAAGGGTCCGGTTATACAGTTGGGGGATTACCCGCGAGAATCACATGGGAAATTGCAGATTGCCTATTTAGCTGAAAGCTGCTCGAGAACTACAAAGAAGGGGAAGCACGGTGACCCGGACTGCGAGTGGAACAAGTGGTTTGATATACATGACATTTCCATTGCGCTACAGCAGATGTTCTCGCCTCCGGACTTAGAGGGGCCACTTTTGATCTCCGAGATGTCAAAAGATGTCGTTGACATTGCTGAAATTCCAAGTTTTCCTCGCCAAGAGGACGTTGCCACTGACGGATCGCTTTCCGTCATTCTATCTAATCATTCTCCTCAGCCGTTGCTGCTGACTCTTTCCTGGGCCAGACGTTTGTCTGATGATATTCCCAGGTCACCTTCTCTGCTCACATTCTTGCGCGGGTTTCTCAGCCCGTGCCGAATTTTCAACCATGATCTACTCAATGAGCCCCACAACCCCTTAGCTATAGTCCCCGCCTCTCATTCCAATAGTTCTTTCAATTGTTTTGTAATTGAAAATGAAAATGAAAAAAAAACGTCAATTTTTAAACTCCTCAACAATGCATTTCCTTTGAGGAGACCTCCTACATCTCTCACGAGTGTGCCCCGACTTACGGGCCACTCATTCAAGGTCCCTTGAGTGACCTTCTTTACTCTTCCGCTGAGGGGTCTTTTTCTGTACATTCCTTAGTTTCCCCTTCGTCTGTAGGATAGGTAGGTCAATCTAACAATAATGAGTCAAGGGTAGTGCCTAGATAAAAACCCAAGGGTAGGCAAATTCCTCGTCGATTTCTTCTAGATTTAGCCAATAGGTGTCAAGCCTTTCTAGCCATTCCTCGATTGCTAGAGAATCCCATCCAACTGTCAGAGTTAGAATGCGAGGAGGATTGCACAATTGATGAGGGGTATGGAGTTTATGAGCTCACAGATGAAGAATACCCTATTGAAGAAGGGGACGAAGAATATGAGGACGCGGCTGACGCATATGCTAGCGGAATGAGGAGGTTTGACGAACCATCAGCCGCTATAGAAGAACCCACCAAAGAGATCAACCTGGGGACCGAGGAAGACCCTAGGATCATCCTCATAAGTGATAATTTGCCGCCATCCGAAGAAGAGGAATTGATCAAGGTTCTAAAGGAGTATAGGGACACATTCGCATGGAGCTACGAGGATATGCCGGGATTAGATTCCACCCTGGTCGAACATCGCCTAACGCTAAAACCAGGGTCCGTCTCGGTCAAGCAAAGGTTAAGACGTTTCCACCCCCAGATGGCTTTGAAGATGAAGGAAGAAGTCGATAAGCTCCACAAAGCCAGGTTTATTAGAGTCGTACTATATCCTCAATGGGTGGCAAACATTGTCTCGGTTATGAAAAAAGATGGAAAGGTGAGAATCTGTATCGATTTCTGGGACCTTAACCGCGCGTGTCCAAAAGATGATTTCCCCTTACCTCACATCGATGTGTTGGTTGATAACACGGCTGGCTATGAAACTCTCTCGTTTATGGATGGATTTTCGGGGTATAATCAGATCCGTTTGGCGGAAGAGGATCAGGAGAAAACATCATTCACCACACCCTGGGGAACTTACTGTTATTTAGTCATGCCGTTTGGCTTAAAGAATGCTGGAGCTACTTATCAAAGGGCTATGATGGCAATATTCCATGACATGATGCATGTGTATTTAGAGGTGTATGTGGATGATTTACTGGTGAAATCCAAGACTAGGGCAGAACACCCGAGAGTTCTAGCCAAGGTGCTGCAAAGATCAAGGGAGTTCAATTTGAAAATGAATCCAAAAAAGTGCGTATTTGGTGTCTCGTCGGGTAAATTGCTTGGTTTCATTGTGAGTAAGAGGGGTATTGAAATAGATCCCAACAAAGCTAAAGCAATTAGGGATATGCCACCTCCGAAAAACCTGAGAGAAGTTCGAGGGTTAATTGGAAGGTTACAATTTATTCGTCGATTTGTGTCCCAGCACTCGAAAAGGTGCAAACCTTTCTACGAGTTGACTAAGTCAGGAGTAGGATTCAGTTGGAATTCTAAATGCCAAAAAGCTTTTGAATGATTGAAGGAATATCTGGCCAATCCACCCATCCTAATTCCACCCACGCCAGATAAACATTTAATCCTTTACATCTCGATTCTGGACGACTTCGTGGGAGCTGTCCTAGCACAAGCCGATGAAGCGGGCAAGGAAAGGGCGACCTATTACTTGTCCAAACTCCTCAACCCCTGTGAGCAGAAGTACACGGCTATGGAGAAAACTTGTGCCGCCCTTGTCTGGGTAGTGCAGAAGTTGAAACACTACTTTCTAGCTCATGAAGTCCATCTGATTGCCCGAATGAACCCTATGAAGTTCCTTCTAGAAAAATCTATCCTTACAGATAGATTAGCACGCTGGCAAAGCTTTCTTTCTCAGTTTGACATCACCTACATTCAGCAAAAGGCAATCAAGGGGTATGCCATAGCTGAGCATCTCGCTCACCATCCTCTCCCCAAATTCGATCCTGTCCAGTCAGAGTTTCTAGATGAGGAACTAATGTCCATCAACCAATCAGATGATTACATGTGGACGTTATATTTTGATGGAGCTCTGAATTCCCAAGGGAAGGGAATCGGCATTGCCCTCCTGTCGCCTGAAGGCCTTACATTCCCACTGGCATACTAGCTCAAATTCCCAGTTACCAACAATATAGCTGAATATGAAGCTCTTCTAGCTGGCCTGGAACATGCTCATTCTTTTCGTATCACTGAACTGCGAGTCGTAGGTGACAATCAACTCATTCTTCGCCAGGTGCTCACCAAATATCGCACTCGCGATCCCAAGCTCAAGTCATACCAAGAACTTACTGCTGCATTTGTCAAACTGTTCACCAAATTGATCTTTGTCCATGTCCCTCGTCATCAGAATATTTTGGCCGATGCCCTCGCCTCGTTGGCATCATCTTTAAGGTTCCCTCTAGGAAGATGGTTTGATTCCATTTCCATCTACAAGCGTCACACCCCTGCAATCGATGATGCTTCCTACGTAGATATCAAGGACAGGATAGCAAGGAAGGCCTTACAGGAAGAAATCCTTGAGAAGAGGGAAATTATGTTGACAGAGTTAGAAGAAGAATTGGCTGATGAGGAGAAGCCATGGTTTTACGAAATTGCCAAGTATTGCAAAGATCAATCCTACCCTGGAGAAGCCACATCGGAAGATAGAAAATCCATAAGGAGAGTGGCACAGAGATACATGCTGGTCGGAGGAGTGCTGTACAAGTGAAGTCTTACTGGTGTTCTTCTAAGATGTCTTGACGAAGAGGAGGTCTGGAAATGCGTCGAGGAAGCACACTCTGGTGTGTGCGGTGGCCATGTAAATAGCCAAATGCTTGCCAAGAAAATCCTTCGACAAGGCTTTTACTGGCCCACCGTGGAAGAGGATTATGCTGTCTATGTCCGCAGGTGTGTCAAGTGTCAACTTAACGCCGATAAAATCCATTCCCCATTTTCTTCACTTCATCCAGTATCCTCCCCATGGCCTTTCTCCATGTGGGCTTTCGATGTCATTGGTCCTCTTGGTAATCCTAACTCCCTCACTAAGCAAAAATCATTCATCCTTACTGCAACGGAGTACTTCACCAAATGGGCCGAAGCCGAAGCTTACGTGGAGGTTAAAGCATCAACAGTCTGCAAATTCATCATGAAGAACATCATCGCCAGGTTCGGCATTCCAAGCACAATCATCACCGACAATGGGCCGCAATTCATTTCTCAGGACCTTCAGAACCTCTGCAAAAGGTATAAAATTGCATTACATCATTCATCACCTTATTATCCACAAGGTAATGGCCAAGCAGAGGCCACTAATAAAACATTGATTAAAATCATAAAAAAGACCTGTGAGTCAAACAAGTTCTCGGATTGGCCAGAAAAGCTGATTGAGGCTTTATGGGCCTATCGCACTTCAATCCGTACTCCCACTGGGCAAACTCCGTTCGCCCTTACTTATGGGATGGAGGCGGTAGTTCCGTATGAAATCTTGGTTCCTTCTCTCAGGGTGCAGTTGGACAAGGAGCTTCCCCTCGACGAACGTCGTGATTCACTCCTTGCCCAATTGGAACTCTTAGATGAGAAACGGCTGGCCGCTGCCGAGCATGCACGTGTATATCAGAACAGACTCACACGTTTTTATCAAAAGAAGGTCATTGAAAGGAAATTTCAAGTCGATGAAATGGTAGTGAAAAGAATGTTTGTAAAACTTGGTGGGCCGCTACCTAAACTCCAACCCAATTGGGAAGGACCATACATAGTTCAGGCTGTGCATCTGGCAATGCCTACAGGCTAGTAAATGCTGAGGGGATCGAGTTATCCCACCCTTCGAATGGGCTTTATCTTAAGAAGTACTACCCTTAGATAGGTGTACATAGTGTCAAAAATGATGAAACGAAAAACAACAAAAAAATAAAAAATAATGAAAATAACAAAAATATGTATATATACAACAACAAAAGAAAAAAATAGAAAAAATGAAAAAGAAGAAAAAAAATAGAAAATTCAAAATGCCAATGCCTGGAGATTACCATGCAGTTAAGTCATTGCATTCAACCTCCATGTTGGGATAGGGCCTATTAAGACTTGATAGATTCCGAGTCTTGGTTTGCCAGAACCATGGAGATCCCTATCCGACTAGTTCGGCTTATGCATGTACACATGTGTTCTATAAAAGATCGGTAGCATCGCTCATGGTGAGGCCTCACCCAGAAGGTCTCCAGAAAATTTAAATCTTTATTCTCTCTCTCTTCGACCGAATGAGACAGTCGGCGCCCTTAAAACGTTGAGCATGGGAAACACGAACACAACCCCTAGGGTAAGAGTAGGGCCCAATTCCTCGAGCATGGGTCAGAGCACGAGAAGAGGGCAATGTCCCCGCAGGCACAAGAGGGATTCCACAATGTCAAAATATTATGTCCCTCGTAAAAATCTATCAAAATAGTAGAAAAGAAGAGAAAATCAAAGTCAAAAGAAAAGCCTGGTCGTAACCGTGCCTGGTTTCACTAGATGAAACTCCTTTGACTGAAAGTCAAATTCTATACAAAAGAGGTCATGAGTTATAAATGCGCGAGATTTGGTCTGAAATTGCCCGAAAGGGGAAGTTAAGTGTGCACCTACTAGCTCGCCGGGTTAACGGTTTTGCCGGTCCTCTCAAGAGGTTTATCCCCCTATACTCTTCCTTCTTCCTCTGAAGATGAAGGCTCAATGGAGTTCCTGAAGGGTGAAACTCGCCAAAGCTGTGCAACCACCTTTCAACACAAACGTATGGTTGTCCATTTTGAAAAGCAGAAGTCATTGTCGTGAAGAGTCTCTGTGTTTCTGGCCAGTCAAGACCTTTATCTACCACCTTAATGTCTTCTAGTCTAACCTCGGGCTTAGACCAATGCAAGCGCGTCACCTATAGGTGCGACGGCGTCTGATTCCGGGTCAGCGTCGCGCGGTTGGTCATTTGGATTCAAGGTGTTCCATTATATACCGTCTAGAATTGTGAGGAAATAGACCCGGGTCGGGTAAATCATTTACCTCGAACACTTTTTGGGTGAATCCTTGTGGTCGGAAGCAACTGGGAGCCTAAGCATGGCATGACGACATTGTCATCAGGATAAGTCTTAGCCGGCGCGATTATCATTTGAGGAGTTTAGAGGCCCAAATCAACCTAGATGTGCACTTAGGATGCCTGGGGGTTTAGCAAGAAACCCTTGTTCTCGTGCAGGTTAGATGTTATATGGGTTGGTCATCATGCATTAGCAAAAACAAAAAATAAATAAACCAAAAATAAACAAAAAATGACAAAATCAAAAATCCCCAAAAAAGAAGAAAAATGTATATGCATAAAAAATGCAAATGTAAAAGACCAAAAATAAAAAAATCAACAAACAACAAAATACAAAAAAATGAATAAAAACACAAAAAAACAAAAAATTACATTCCATATGATTGCATTTTTGCTTGCATCCGTGTGCCATTGTGTCGCATTCATCATCGCCTTTTATTATTGCCTTTGTTAATAAAGGCTTGCCCCTTGACTCGTTATCAAGGATAGTTCAAAACAACACTTGCTTATTGAGCAAGGGGCAAGTCAGAATAGAAATACTGACTTGTTTGTTTAGATGTGTGCAGGGATTTGAGTAACTAAGAAAGAAGCAGAGAATCAAGCACAAAACATTTTATTCCACTCACAACTGAAAATAAACAACAACCAAAAGAGTCTACATTAGGTTCCACCCTCTTTCTCCACATTACTCGTCCTGCCACTCTCCGGGCCAAACACTCTTGAGGGTGCTACCCAACTACGAAAAGCGGTACTTCTACCGCTTTGTACTCCTCCTTCTGTCTCCACTCCCCGATGTCGATCTGCGGGAGCAGCAAAGAAGCTACTAACACGAAAGCCACGCTCTCGTGCTCTTCGGTAGCGTTCCTCGCCATCCTTCAGCCACTGCTCGGCGAGGCCGAGACTGGTCCTCAATTCAAATAATTGGGCCTCCAGGGCCCTCTTTTCCTCTTTATCGGCCAATCTCTTGGCCTTTTATCGTTCCCTGTCCCTTTCTCTCTCGGTACGTTCTCTTTCTTTGTCTTCCCTCTCCAGCTGAAGGGTGATCCTCAGCTCCACAGCATCCCTGAAAGAGTCCTCACTTGGATGACGCTGCAGTTCCTCTTCTAGCTTGGCTATTCTAGCTTCCTTCTGCGCGGCATGCACGTGTGCATCCTGTGTTTCTTTCTCCTGTCATACATATCATCTCAGGCATATGGCAATGCTTGAACAAGGGATATTAAATGGTGAGACTCTCACCTGTGCAGAAAGCATCCCTTCTGCCTCCGCAGCCCGTTGTGTGGTATGATCAAGCTGCTCGTAGAGTAGATCTAACTCTGAAGTAGGAATCCATAGACTGGATGAAACGCCGTCTACCCCCATCGCCGATGAAACTGCATCAAGTTGGGCACGCTGCGACAGATAAGAGGTGACATTTAAGTGGTTAGGGCTATGGATTTTAAATCATACCAGGAGCCTGTACATACATACTTACTGATGAACCCAGAGCCGCTCGGGTGTCATTCAACTCTTGCTCCGTGTCCGCCAAACGAGCTCGTAAGTTTGTTATTATGGTGTCACGGGCATCCTACAGTTATGGCTTATGAGTTCATGAAAAATAAAAAAAATGAAAAAAAAAGAAAATGGTTTCTTTTTACTTTACCTCCATAAGCCCTCCAGGCTGCAGCCTCTCTGCATACATTACCCTATAGAGGCATAGGTAATTCTCACTGTCTTGTGCCTGTGATTTCATGAGCGTGCCTCCCCGCTGCCAGTCTTCATATTGTTCGGGGAAGCGCACCCTCCAATCAACACAGGTTGCCGGCCCACGCGTCTTCTTTCTGACGTTGGGTGATGTGGTCATATCTACCCATTCCTGGGCAAGCCCTAGGGTCCTCATGGCTAATCGCAGCCTTAGTGGCTCAATCTCATTCAAGCAATGGAGCCAAAGGTCCCGCCCAAATCGGGCACGGCTTCCAATTACCCACGACTGGTCGACATCCACCATGTTCAAGAAAGGCCTCCAGTTCACCTTTGATGGGTTGTACACATCTTCTTGGTTAGCTAAAATACAAAAAATGCTAAAAATGAATAACAAAACAAGAAGAAGAAAAAAGTATCCTACCATTGTTGCAGGGAACTCTTGCAGCTCTCGCCTCAACATCATCAGTTGGTAGGATAGTGGTGCGGTACTCATGATGGGTTGCCACCGTCTAGCCAGTGGGATCGTCACTGGTCGCCAGTGTCGAGCTCTCCCCATTGGAAGGTAGTAGTAGCTCCATAGCTACATCATCATGGGCCATTCACATCAACAAATACAAAAAAAAAGCATAAAACAAAAACAACACAAAATAATATTTTACCTGGATGAAGGGCATAAACCCACTTATTGTCACCTCTCGGCCTGTCCTTTGCGACAGACCTATGAATAGATGCGCTAGTACGGCAGCTCCCCAGGCGTACTGTCCTACTCTCTCTAAGTCCACGAGCAGCTCCAGGAAGCGGCAGTGTATGTTGTCTCCCTTGGAGGTCAGCAGCAACTTGCCCAACAGGAAGAGGAGGAACCTCCTCAGGTCCATATTGGTCCTCTCCCAGTTGCTAGCATCCACGTAGTATACGGCACGTGCACCTCTTTCTGCCCTTTCCATGAATTCCTCCAGGGACTCGTCATCCCCGTGGACTAATGTCAGTAAGCCCTAATATCTCCATGATCGATGCCTTAGCTACTGACCTGTTCTTCCGACCGTCAAGCTCCAGCCCCAACAACTTCTGGGCACCTTCTCGGTAGTCCGTGTAGGTGACACCAGTCACCGCTTCCCCATCTACCTTCAGGCCCGTGATGTCGATCATGTCTTCCAGGTTGGGCACCATGTGCCCCCAGGGCATCAGGAATGCCCGACTCACTGGGTCCCATCTTTCACGTAGTGCTTGGATCAGGGCAAGGTCGAGCTTAATTGGCTCGATTCGGAGGAAGGCCCCAAACCCCATCACGTCTAGCGTGGCCTTCTGGAAGTCCGGGAGACCTCGATATGCCGCCACTACCAGCTCCCACGAGATGTGCGATCGCATCATGCTCTGTAAATACACAAGAAGTGAGAAAGGGGAGCCTTGCTAAGCAAGAAAGGATAAGAAAGGATGCAGAAAGGAACTAAGGGATCCACGTACAAGCTGTAATCGGGTCCTCTCACTCAGTTGTCCTTCGACTTCTGAGAGTCTTCTGGAACTGCTACCAAATCTGCTCCTCTTCGAAGAGCGGGAAGACTCACCTTCTACTCTGAAGCTAGATTCACCCTCCATCCTGATAAATGAGCAACACTCACTACCTCCCCTCCTTACAAACTTGCACTCCTCAAATTGGCTCTTACGACTTCGGTGTTTCCAAGTCGAGCAAAAGGGGAGGTATTTATAGGATCGAAAGGAAGGTGATCTGGATCTATCACCATCATTCCTAGCAACAGCCTTTACGACAATTCACCCTCCTTTTACTCTTGCATCCACTCTACCATGTAGAGTGATCGATTCGGAGGCGTGATTTGTTGACTTGTCCTCCCTATTCGGTCTGAAGATTCCCCGTGTTTATTGTTCCATTGCAACTACTTTTAGCGGGGGACATTTATGCGGGAAAACAAGACCAATGGCCAATGTTTTTGAAATTGGTGGTAGATTCTTTGAAATCATGGCCTCGGTACCCTCGTGTACCATTTTGCCATGTGAGGTAAATGGGGCAGAGCCGTGATTTGTTGACCCGTCACTCTTACGTGGTCTAAAGATTCCCCGTGTCCCTTGTCCCATTGCGACTACTTTTAACGCGAAGAAGAAAATTGGGGACATTCACGAGGGAAAAGAGGATTAGGCGTCGATATTGTTGAAGTCGGTGGCAGATTCCCTTTGAAAATCATGACTATTGTGAGTCACCACCCCGAGTTTTAAGGAGACATCTCGTCGAGCATGTCTCGAGCGAACCTATGTGGTAGAGAAGAGCTGTAGAGGAGAAGGAATGCATCCAGGACAAACAAGCCGCGTTCGTACCAAGCCATTCCACTCACACATCTATATAAGGGTTTGTGCCCGTCATGAGGAGTGAGTGGGTGTGCAAGCCACTCACTAACCCTCGTCACTCTTCTGGTCATTTCTCTTCTCTCTTCTCTCCCAAGGCAAGAAGTCCCTCAGAGGCCTTCTATAGTTCCGTGACGCAACAATCGCTTTGCCGTGCCACACGTTCCCACCAGCTCTTTGGCGGTGCCCTTCGTCGTCTTCCTGCTTCTCTCGCGACCCCGATGGCCGCGAAGCTCTCAAAGTCAAGGCCACTGGTCGAGCCGCCCTTTGCTTCCCGAAAAGACTCATCAGCTCCAGGAGCCCACCACTGTGAGCTCCAATTCCCTGCAACAACTCTGAGCGGTTGACGTGCTCGATCACTGCTTCACCCAAAGTTTCATCGCCAGGGCCTTCATTTCCCCCCTCTTGCCCAAACCTCGATGCCGCCCTATCCCCATCTCTCTCTCCACTCTTCCCCCTTACATCTCTCCTTGACACTCGGAGAGAAACTTTCAGCTCTAGGACGCCTCAGGGCAACCCCTCGTGCTGAAGTTATTCTGGTCCTCCGGCTCCCGACAGATGACAGGTAGCCGTCATCCGGCGTCTGCCATTCTAAGCCACCTATGCCAAAAGGAAAAGGGAAGATTCAAGGAGCGTACAGTGGCATTAAGAATTGACATTTATTTCAAAACGAGATACATCAAGGTTTGGGCACCTCAGGCCTCAGTTTCTCGAGCTCCATTACATAAGCCTTCCATTGCTCCCGATCCTCACTCACACACACCATCGCCTTCTGTAGAACGCTTGCCTTCCACGTTGATTTGATAGCTGTCATGTCTATTGCATCATCATCCGTGCCCAACTCCCTTTCTTTAATCAAAGGAAGGTCGGATAGCGTAGGAAAAGTGTGTCACGGGAGGCCCATTTGCAGGCAACACCGGTGCGAGCTGTAAACGACAAACTCAGTTGCACCGATAAGCTGGAGTTCCGCGTCAGGGGAGGATCTCGTGAGAAGTTCACGTCCAAGTAAACATGCTGGCACGTGAATAAACATATCCCGCTCCAAAGTGTTGAAGTAAGTGCGCCAGTCTCCACGTGACTTCAGCCGAGGCATGCGATTAGCCACACTCCCGCCAAAACCCAACACATCAACCATGTGATAAAGGGGGCTTTGTTGGAAGATTCTGGAAGTAGTTCGTGCCTCCTCGCAGCGATCAAATTTGAAGTGGAGATCGATCCAGCAATTGAGGAGAAACATGCACCCATAGGGGGGCTGGCCCATACTGGAAGCCGTGAGACCGCTGTAAAGGTAGGCGAGGACGGCCGGCCCCAATCTTCTGCCCTTCCAGAGTCCGCAAGTCGCGCCCAGCTGATCCTCCTCCATGATATTATCGGTGCTAGGGAAGAGGAGAGCTCCGGCCAAACATATCACGAACCCTTTCATGAGCCCTTCTAAGCATTCGTCACCTGTCAATCTTTCTAAAGCGCTCGTGGTCCAGTCGGCGAGCTTTTGTAAGTTGATTCCCTTCTGGGTCTGAACGCCTTTAATGGCTCCGCAGGGCATGAAGCTCCCCAAAATTTCCTCAGAGAATGCCTTCTTCCCCATGGGCAAAATTTTTATTTTGCCATCATTTCTGAATCTTTTTAAGCCAAGCAGGAGTTCCGCTTCCTCTAGAAGGATCGCCGATTCAAAAGTAGGAAAGACGAAGGTGTGGGTTTCAGGATGCCAAACCTCTACCAGTGCACCAATGGCTGCCCAGTCCATGCAAATCTTATTATAATATTTGGTGTGGATAACCAAGCCTTGAAGGTGCCACTTTGAAATAAAAACCCTCATGTCGGTAGTAATGGTGGATGTGAGCTTCGACAGCCACGGCAGCCTGGAGAATTTCCTCGGGCCTGGAAAGAGAGGATACGGATGAAAGAAAAGGAAAGAAAAGAATCAAGGGATAAGAAAGGACTCATGCAGGAAAAATAGAGGAAAAGGGCTAGGCTTACCATCCGCGAGCGAATCCTTTCGCTCAGATGACCTTCAATGTCGGTCAATTTCTTGAATTTGCGATCGAATCTCCCCCTTTTGGTAAGGCGGGAAGGTTCACCCTCCATCTCCAAGGACTGGGACCTCTCTCTTCCCATCTCAAAAGAATAGAATACCCTTGAATGACATCTGGCTAAGAGCTAGGGGGTACTTATAGGAGGAAAGGTGGTAAAACGGTAAAAGTAAAGCATTAATGATGAGTTACCGTCATGGACTTTGACCAAGGGAATATGGTTTGCTTTGCACAGTGTTTTGATAGTCTCTGTGAATCACTTTGGTGTGCAGATTTCTTTGTACAGTATAATGCAATTTTATTTCTTATGCAATAATTGTGTGCTAACTGTCGATTGCAGGTATCACAAAAGGAAAAAATGATGATAAAAAAATAATATATATATATATATATATATAATGGGATATCATGTCCCGCCCTTAAGTCACCTCGGTGACTGACCCCACTGCGTCTTGCATCTTACTATATGAGCATGTCAAGGACCTTACGGTCCGAATGAATCCGAGATCTGAGTTCCCCTTCAACAAAAACAGTGATGATCTCGGAAGAGTTCGAATCGTACGGATAGGCCGTTGAGTTGTGATAGTATGGGGATGATGGTTCCGTTTGATGAGTCGATGCGCGGATAAACGGGCCCCGGCTCAGTGTCAGCTCACCGCATCGGTATCCTGACCCACTCTTCACAACTTAGCAATATTATCCTTGACTACCTTCTATTTTCTTTTGTTTTAATTTTTTCTTTTAAACCCAGCATGCATTCATGTAGGACTTTGAGTTTATCGTGGAAAATAATTCACTTACTTTGATTGTGTGAGTCACTGTGCTTAAATGCTTACATATGAGATATTCCATTCTGAGTCGAGTACTGAGTTTTCCCGAGGCTGCCTTGAGATGTTTCTCTGGAAGAAACCATTGTTTGGATTTGTTCCCAAATCATCTTTTTTCATTCCCCTCGGACCCACCTTGGCTGTAGCACGTCCACAATGGCTGGTAACCGCTCTCCAATGGTGAAACCTGCAGGCCTACGACCCAGGTACTTCCGCACCGTGAAGTTGGTCCTTTTAATTGTTTGTGCCCCAGTGCACATTTTATCATTCCCTGTGTGTTTATCATCCAAACAATGATCGATTTCGGAGAGCTTTCTTCAAGGTTACTTCAGTGAAACTCGAGAAAGATTCCCATCAGGAAAATGATGAAGGCGTGTCTCATCACACCTTGGCACCTGCTTTTCATTTCACCCCATTTCATCCCATCCATTTCATTCCATTCTATTACATGTCCTTTTCCTACAAAGCAGATGCCAAGGTGGGGCGGCTGTAGACACGCCGTTTTCACGTTTTCCTGGGTAGACCTCATATTACACCGTGATGCCCTAAAGTGACTCACGCATTTGATTCATGTGGGTGATTAATCATTTTTGCTTTGATGACTTGGCGAGTCTGCACGTCCAAGTCTGTACGTTGCAGCAAGTCTATACTTTTTTTTCAGCAAGTCTATACTTTTTTTTTAGCAAGTCTATACATTCCCACCAAGTCTATACATAGCAAGTTTGTACATTCTCCAAAGTCTATACAGTCCCTAAATCCATGTATCTCCAAAGTCTATACATTCACTCCAAGTCTATACATTCATCTCCACATTCACTCCAAGTCTATACATTCATCTCCAAAAGTCTATACATTCACACCAAGTCTATACATTCATCTCCAAAGTATATACATTTCTCCAAGTCTATACATTCATCTCCAAAGTCTATACATTCACTCCAAGTCTATACATTCATCTCCAAAGTCTATACATTCCTCCAAGTCTATACATTTATCTCCACATTCACTCAAAGTCTATACATTGGCATCCTCAAAGTCTATACATTGGCTTCACAAAGTCTGTACGTCCTCAAAGTCTATACATTGGCTTCCTCAAAGTCTATACATTGGCTTCACAAAGTCTGTACATCCTCAAAGTCTATACATTGGCTTCCTCAAAGTCTATACATTGGCTTCACAAAGTCTGTACATCCTCAAAGTCTATACATTGGCTTCCTCAAAGTCTATACATTGGCTTCACCAAGTCTGTACATCCTCTCAAAGTCTATACATTGGCTTCCTCAAAGTCTATACGTTCCTATCTTTACCTACGTTACAAAGTCTGTACATTCCTCAAAGTCTATACATTGGCTTCACAAAGTCTGTACATCCTCTCAAAGTCTATGCATTGGCTTCCTCAAAGTCTATACGTTCCTATCTTTACCAACGTTACAAAGTTCAAAGTCTATACATTGGCTTCACAAAGTCGGTACATCCTCTCAAAGTCTATACATTGGTTTCCTCCTAATCATCCGCACGTCTCTTTCTCTATTGACTACCTCTCAAAGTCTATACATTGTGTCTATACATTGACTACGTTACATCGTCACGTAACTTTCTCTCTCTCTATTTTCTTCCCTCTCTCTCTCTCACGTAACCCCCTTCTCACTGTTCTCACCCTCACTCTCGTTGCACACACCCACACCCCACTCACTGTTCTCACCCTCTCCACCACGGCACATACAGACACACACTGCACACACCCCTCTCCACCAAGGCACAACACATACGACACACTTCTCTGCCAACCCCATCTCCTCCCTCGGATCCTCCTTGGCCAACACCCTCTCACGGCTCTCTGGCTCTCTCTCTCTCTCCCTTTTCTCAGACAGCACCCCACTTCACAGCCACAAGCCTCCACCCTCCTCCCTTTTCCCCCAGGTGAACACCCACGAACCCAGCTCCTTTTTCCTCTCCCCCTCTCCCTCTGTTAACTGCCCACGACGCCCTCCACCACAGCTCCTCTCTCCGTCACCACACCCACGTCCATCACGCCGCCTCCCTCCGACCACCGTCAACCGTCGCTGCCATCCTCTGGCCACCACCCTCACCTCCACTGCCTCCCCTCTCTTTTTCTCTTTCTCTCCTCTACAGCCACCGAACCACCGCACCACAGTACACCCTCACACCGCCGCCGCTGTGAACCCACGGCAGCCACCATCGACCACCCCCCGTTCATTGCGAAGCTCCCCCACGCTGCCGCTGTCGTCACCGTCGGACTGTCGTCACCGTCGGACCGCCGCCGGCCAACACCACCGCGACCAGCGATTGCCACCGGAGCACCCTGTCGGCCGCCATCGTCGTCCACACACTGGCCACCTCCGCCGTCGTGCCCCCCCTCCGTCGCCGTGACCGTTGCGAAGCCGCCGTCGCCTGCCTCTGCAACTGTCGCCTGCCATCCCCTCCCCTGCGTTTCTCCCTCTCTCTCTCTCCCTCTCTTTTTCTCTCTCTTCCTCCCACCGTCTCCACTCTCTCTCGATCCTTTTACTTTTTTTTAATTATTTTTTTTCCTTTCCAACTCCCTCTCTTTCTCCCTCTTCTTTCCCTCCCTCTCTTCTTCCTCTCACGTTCTCTCTCCCCACTAATCTCTCATCGTCACTTTTTTTTATCTTATTTCTCCCCCTTTCTCTCTATCTCGAACTCTCTCATTCTGTGCCCTTTTTTTGATTTTTTTAATTTCCTCTTCTTTCCCTCCCTCTCTTCTCTCTCCCACGTCTTTTCTCCCAAACCCAATCTCTCTGTTTTTCTCTCTTTCAGTCATCCCCATTTTTTTCTTTTTTTTCTTCATCCCTCTCCCTCTCTCTGCTTCTCATTCTTCCCCCCTCCCACCGTCTCTCTCTCTCTCTCTCGATCTCTCCCCCACGTTCTCTTTCTTTTATTATTATTATTATTATTATTATTATCCTTTTCTCCCTCTCTCCCGTTCTCTTTCTCCTCTCTCCACCTCCTCCGCCTCCTCCACCGTCTCTCTCTCTCTCTCTTTTAATTTTTTTATTATCCTCTCTCTTCCTCTCGCCGTGGTCCCCCCTCCGTCTCTCCTCCCTCTCTCTCTTTTTCTCTCTCCCCCTCCGTCTTTCTCTCCCTCTCTCTGCGTCTCACTCTCCCCCTCCCACCGTCTCTCTCCCTCTTTCTTCCCCTCTCTCTCTCACACGCCCCCCCTCTCTCTCTCTCTTTCTCTCCCCCTCCGTCTCTCCTCTGTCTCTCTCTTCTCCTCTCCCCCCCTCCGTCTCTTTCTCTTCTCCACCTCTCCGTCTCACTCTCTCTCTCTCTCTCCCTCTCTCGATCTCTCTCTCCCTCCATTTTTCCCTCTCTTTTGTATAATATATATCTATTTTTTTAATATTGTTCTTCTCCTTTCTGTCCTTTTCTTTCCTCATCCTTATATTTTCTTACCTCTAGATCTAAGATATAAAAAAATTCTAAAAAAAAGAGAGAACAAGTTCTCTCCCTCTCTTTCTCTCCTTCTCTCTCAAATTCCCATTCTTTTATTTCGACCAGTTTATGTATATATTTATATATGTTTATGTAAATATGTGTAAAATGTTTAATATGTTTATGTATATGTTTATGTAAGTATATTTACTATGCATATATATATATATATATATGTATACGTGTGTGTGCTTATGCTCAGCTTAACCAGTTTTTGAAGTCTGTTTTGAAGGCCCTCGGTCATGCTGTGTTCATGTTAACGATGCTTCTTCCGAAAACTGTCATCGGCACCTACCAATAAGCATTTCTCTCCTTTTGCATTATGTTCGGTTTGTTAATTCTTTTGCATGCATCACTCATCATTATGTTTGTAATACAATCCCCTCATTAAGAATATTTCGATGTGCATTTCATCATATCATTTTCCAACCTTTAGTTCTAAAGGGGTTTCAAACAGCACCAACCAGGTGCGCGTTTGAACATGACTATACTATTTTCATATCGAGGGACCGGTACTACACTACTTTCATTCTAATCCACCATCCATTTGTTTCGTCTGCTGTGTTTTGCAAGGATAACCAAAGGAAGCCCTCTCCGTAGGCCGGCCGAAGGAAGAGGAAGAAGAAACTCACATCATCCCGTTGCCTGGAGGCAAGACGTGATCATTCTCCTATTTTGAGGTACACTACCTCTGGCGATCACACCCTCCTTACTCCTGTTGTGTTAATTCTTTACTTTATTCTCACCCGCGCGGAGGACCATCCCCACGGCGGTTCCCCTCCCCATTTAATTCCCGTTCCAACCTCGATCAAGGAATCCGTTCCTCTCGGTGGTTTCATTTCCTGTACTTTCGTTCCAACCCCAATCAAGGAATCCGTTCCTCACGGCGGTTTCATTTTCTGTACTTTCGTTCCAACCCCTATCAAGGAACCCGTTCCTCGCGATGGTTTCATTTTCTGTACTTTCGTCCCAACCCCAATCAAGGAACCCGTTCCTCGCGGCAGTTTCATTTTCTGTACTTTCGTTCCAACCCCGATCAAGGAATCCGTTCCTCGTGGTGGTTTCATTCTCTATATTTTCGTTCCAACCCCGATCAAGGAACCCGTTCCTCGCAGTGGTTTCATTTTCTATACTTTCATCCCAACCCCGATCAAGGAATCCGTTCCTCGCGGTGGTTTCATTTTCTGCACTTTCGTTCCAACCCCGATCAAGGAATCCGTTCCTCGCGGTGGTTTCATTTTCTGTACTTTCGTTCCAACCCCGATCAAGGAACCCGTTCCTCGCGGTGGTTTCATTTTCTGTACTTTCGTTCCAACCCCGATCAAGGAATCCGTTCCTCGCGGTGGTTTCATCTTCTGTACTTTCGTTCCAACCCCGATCAAGGAATCCGTTCCTCGCGGCGGTTTTATTTCTTGTTCTCCGTCCCAGCCCCGTTGACGGAACCAGTTCCTCGCGAGGGCTTCTTTCATGATTCTCATCCTGTCAATTGCTCTTGTTACTCTCATATTTCTTATAAAACCCCGCAAAGGCCAATGCCCAGTGGCGGTTCATGTTGTTCATACTACTGTCATCCCATTCTGTTAAGCGATATCCTGTTATAGTTAGTTTGCCTAGTTCATGTTGCTATTATCATTTCGTGATATTAACAGTTTGCTATAATGTGGTGTATCTTTATTTTGTGTATCACTCACTCCTGAATCTGTGGAAACGACTCCCATCGGACCTTCTCCAGCTTTCGCTGTTAAGTTAGTACCCCTCACTCCTCATTCTTGCGCCGCTCCCTTTATCATTACCATTGTTCGCATCAACACTTTGCATTTCGCTTGTTACCCAAAGTCACCTTACGTCATACCCTAATATTCGGTATCTCTAAAGCTACTCCCAAAGCAACGGGTTACGCCTGTTGAAGAGGGAGTTAGTTTGCACGAGAGGACCTTCGGGTCCCTATCTCCGCCCTGTACCATAAATTGGGGTAAGTTCAGATTTTACTGTGTCTCACTACCAGGCTCCTTTTAGGACGGGTTTTCCATTACCCTTCCCTCACTTTTCATCACTACCCTCTCTTGCATTCGGAGTGGACGATCTCAATCGTTCACTTCTCACTTTTCTCTAGCCTTTCATCACTATCCTCTCTTACCCCCCCGAGGGTGGACGATCTCCGCCGTCTACATACGACAGCTTCGACGCCCTGATGACTTTGCATGGGGCCTCCGACGCTGTCAAATGCCGAGCGTTCGTGACCCCTTTGGTCCAAGGCGCTCAAGCCTAGTTCCGAGCACTTGCCCCTTGCAGCATTCACGACTTTAGACAATTCGATCGAGTATTCAAGGAGAGCTTCGCCGGTAGCGGCCCTCCAAGGTCAGTAGCGGGGTTGCTGGCACTAAAGTAGGCACATGGGGAGAAACTCTGAGCCTATGTCAACCGATTTAAATCGGAAGCCCTGCATATCCCCCGCCTGGATGTCGCCTCAGCCATCATCGCGCTGACCAGAGGCACCCGCGATGAGAACCTTCGGCGAGAACTGGTCCTCCATCCCCCCACCTCCCTTGCCGACCTGGTTACCCTAGCCCTGCACCACGCGGAGTGCGAGGAAGTCCTCAGCGCCTACCGCAGCCCAACGGGCTCGGGTCGGGAGGGGGATAAGAAGCGACCATACGAGCAAGGCTCGGGCCAAGGAAAACGGCGGAATCAAGACGGGGACCGAAGGGAGCCCCCTCGGAAATACGAGCGGTACACTCCTCTATCTGCTCCCGTCTATGAAATATACAAAGACATCAAAGGCTCAGGCATTCTCTGCCAACCCGAGCCTACGAAGGCCAAGCGTCGGCAACCGACGCAAACATTGCCAGTTCCACAACGACCACGGGCACCATACCGAAGATTGTCACCAACTCAAGGACGAGATCGAGCATCTCGTCCGCCAAGGAGACTTATCTTGGTACATGTCCGAGCGCCAGAAGGAAGACTGTGGCATTCCAGAGGAGATTGACAATCAACCTCGCGGGGTCCACATCAACGTCATTTCTGGCGACATGGTATCAGGAGGAGACAGTAGCTGAAGAAGGAAGCGTCACGCTGAACGAGCAAGCAGGGCCTCCGAGCCCCCCAAAGCCCCACCAACGACCGAGCAGTAGACCTTGGTATTCTTCGACCAAGACCTGGAAGGGTTATCTACCTTGCACGATGATGATCTTGTAGTATCGGCTACTATAAACCATTGTAATGTAGACAGGATACTGGTCGACAATTGTAGTGCCCCTGATGTACTTTGTACGAATGTTTCCTTAAGATGGGTGAAAATCCATCCAAACTCTGCCCTGTTCGATCCCCCCTTTGTGGGTTCAACGGCCAGGCAACCTATCCCGAGGGAACCCTGAGCCTACCGGTCACCGTCGGCACCCCTCCCAAAACCATTACTGTTATGGTTGACTTCATCGTGATCAAGGATATGTCAGCCTATAATGCCATCTTCGGACGAGGTATCCTCAGCCGGACAAAGGCAGTGCTCTCCACCTATCACCAAAAAATGAAATTTCCCACCAAATACAGTATCGGGGAGGTCCGAGGTAACCAGGCAATAGCTAGGAGGGGCTACATAATCTCGGTCGAAGCCATAAGGCCAGAGGGAAAAAAGAAAAAGGGCGAGGGAGTTGAGGATGAACCAACAACATCCAAGCATGGTGGCAAATTGTTGACGGTCTTCCTCAAAGATGACCCGGCCCTAGGAGTAAAAATTGGAGCTGATTTATCACCTGATGAACAACGGCAGTACAAAGATTTTCTTTCGAAGTATATTCAAGTCTTCGCATGGTCTGATGAGCATCTTCCTGGGATCCCTGGGGACATGGTGGTACACAAGCTCAACCTTGACCCGTCTGTGAAACCCGTCCAGCAACGTAGAAGAAAATAGGCCTCGGAGAAGCAGACGATCATCAAAGAGCAAATTCTTAAGGGGAAGAAAACCGGCCTATTTCGATCGGTCCTTTACCCGACATGGCTCGCCAATGTCGTCTTAGTGCCAAAGGTTTCGGGCAAATGGCGAATGTGCGTGGACTTCACCGACCTCAACAAGGCCACTCCGAAAGACTATTACCCACTGCTGAGCATCGACCAGCTAGTCAACTCGACCATCGGTAACGAATTGCTCAGCTTCTTGGATGCCTACTCCGGCTACCATTAGATCCGAATGGATCCTAAAGACATCGAGAAGATGGCCTTCATCACTGACTTTGGCGTGTACTGCTACACCCGGATGCCTTTCGGGTTGAAGAACGGCTGGGCAACATATCAAAGGCTAATCAACCACATTTTCAAAGGACAAATCGATAGGAACATCGAAGCTTACATTGACAACATGCGCGTCAAGACACCCAAGGCCGAGGACCACTTCACCGACCTGGCAAAAACCTTCGACACTCTCCTGAGGTACAACATGAAGCTCAACCCAACTAAATGTGCCTCTGGAGTTCGATCCAGAAAGTTCCTGGGCTTTCTAGTCACTCAGCGTGGGATCGAGGCCAACCCCGACAAAGTCCAAGCTATTCTAAATATGCAGCCACCCGCTTGCATCAAAGACGTCCAACGCTTGGCTGGGCGGATTGCTGCGCTCCACCGTTTCTTATCCCGAGCAGCTGAACAATGCCTGTCCTTTTTCAAACTATTGAGAGGGCCCAAAGTGGCATCTGCTACGTTTGCTTGGGATGAGGAATGTCAGAAAACTTTTGCAGAACTGAAGGAGTTTTTGGCCTCGCCCCCGGTGCTATCGAAGCAGGTCCTGGGTGAAACACTACACCTTTACCTCTCGTCGACCCCTTCTACGGTGAGCTCGGTCCTAGTTTGAGATGACGCAGGAGTGCAGAGACTAGTATGTTGGCACCCATTTTTTTGCCGATAAGTTGAGTCGTTCCTCTTACCCCCATTTGATGATGTCTTGAGTTGTCCATCACTCGTTGGGGCTATTTTCAGGCATGTTTTGGGCCGGTTTTACGAGTAGCCTCCCTCCCTGGTTAGGTCTGAGTTGATTCAGGGCTTAATAGGCCTTGGTTTTGGTCGATTGGGCTTTTCTATGAGTTTCAAGCGTCCATATGCATGCACGGTTCATCCATGACCGCTCAACTCATGTGCGTTTGACTGTGGACCGTTCATGTATTTTGGAGCATTTTAGTTAATTTTTTGAATTTCCACCGACAAGCTTTTATGCGGCCCTCTCCTAGCCGTTCAACTTGATGAACGGACTGATGGTGACCGCTCATTTCTCCAGAGTCCTAAACATCGCTGGCTTTCAGATAATTATCTAATTATCTTATTTATTTTGATTTTCCACCGACAGGACTAGAACAGTTTGTCTTTGGCCGCTCTTCGTTTGAACGGTCTCATATGAGCCGTTTATCTCTGAGAGTCCAATGGCGAATGCTTCGGTCAGTTCAACGGATAATTTGGATTATTAATAATTTATTTCAAATTTCCACCGACGGGGTTGGACGGCCAGAATATGGCCACTCATCCAGTTGAGCGGTCTATCGTAAGACCGTTCATCACGTCGATTGTTGAATTTTAATAGATTTTATCCCTTTTATCCGTGGTTAAACCCTCAACTTTGTCCTCGATTTTCTCTGTGGATTCTCAACCAAATCGGATGAGATTTGATCCTAACGAAAGCTGAGGATATTAGCTTCGCTTTATCTTTTGATATCTCGGATTAATATCCACTGGAAACCCTAACTTCGGGGCTGGCTTTCTAGGCTCTATAAATAGACCCTAAAGGCCGGGCTTGAAAAGGGGGAAGATCTTGATCAACGGCGAAGCCCTGTCGCACTTTTGAGTGACCTAGCACCAAGGTGGGAGGCTCCCTACGTCCACACGAGCCTCCGGTCCAGGGAGTAGTCCATATTTTGAGTCGTTTGCGTTTCTTATAGTTTTCGTCATGTCCCTTGCATGCATTGCCTTTTCCCCACGTCCCCTTTCGTTTTCATCATCATGCACACCTCCACCCACGTTTTGTCACCCTAGGGGTTTAAAACCCCCCAGGTATCCCCCTTTCCATTGGTTTATGCTTATTTCTTCCCATACGGACATTTATTACACTATTCAGTTCTGATCTAGGTGTTATTCTTATGTCTTCACGTTGTTTTGCAGGTCAGCACTTCATCAGCACGAGGCCCATCCCCTCTGGCCGGCTGGAGAGGGTGGAGGTGAACCCTTTAGCAACTTCTGGCGTGGTGGACTCGAGCGGTTCTTGACTACCCGTTCAGGAAGACGTGCGGCTCCTTCTGCACCGCCCTTCTTCTTCCCGCGGTCTTCTTCAAGCCGTCCATCCTCCAGGAGCAATGCCTCCCGCACGTTCTGCAGCACCCCTACACGGTCCATTGTAAGACCGCACGTCCTATAGGCGGCTCTTCATCAACCGCGCATCCTCCTAGTGCTGCAGCTAGGCGAGTGTCTCCCCTTCTTTTCCAAAGCACGGCGTGTTCATCACGTTCGGCGCTTTGGTGGCGATCACGGTCACTTTCATTTGCCTTGCTCCTCTTACGGTTCTTCATTTACTTATTCATTGCATTGTTGATCTACTCATAGCATATCTTCCATCAAGTAAAGAGGAGAAAAATATATCTACACCCTCCTTTTGTGGCGATCACGGTGGGACACCTAGTGCCCGTTGTGCTTGTGAGTTGCTGACCCCCCCCCCTCTTCGTTGTCTAGCTCTCTTCTCGGAGTGATTTGCAGGTTAGGTGTGTTCTGCCTTCTGGGACGTGCGCGGTTCTCCCAGAGCCGTTCATCTTCTGGAGCGGCTGAGAATCCACTGTTCTTCCCCTGCGACCAGTGCCAGTCCTCCTCCAGCGTCCTACTGCAGACGGCGTCCCATCGGCCGTCCATCACTCTGAGCGGCCTGCCTCTGGCCATTCATCTCTTCGGTATAGGTACGCTTCTGTGTGTTCTGGCTGCAGGTACGCGGTTACTGGAGGTCCGTCCCAGAGCTTACGCGGCCCGTTATAGACCATTTTTCTGGTACTTTCCTCGTTACTGCTATCCCATATTTATAGCATCCTTTGATCATTTTGGCTGTCTGGTTGACGTCCTGTTGCTCCCTGGATTATGCGGTCCTCTATAGACCGTCTGACACTTCGAGCGGTCACATCCAGACCGTTCTTCTGGTGTCGCAGCACCCTCATTGCTTATTTTGATGACTATATTCCATGTGGTTTGTCAGTTTGGTGCTAGTTGTTGATCTTCCCCTGCTCCCTTGTCATTGTTGCATCGTCGTTTTATTATTCACATATTTTCTTGATCGTTGTTTGATAGTTCCTAGGCTAGATTGTGCATGCACTCCGGTGCGCATAGGAGCATCCATTTCTTCTCATAGTAGTTGCATTCCTACCGAGGTAGAGTTTCCTCTCGTCTCCATACTCCTTGGAGCCGACTAGGGGACCTTGCTGAGGACCTCCATAAGCCCCCGTGAGCCGTGGATTCCCACGCGGACGCCGGGCAGGTTGTACCGTACCACCCCCTAGTCTAGGGTCTGCATTCATGAGAGAGAGAGAGTCCCTTAGAGTCTGCCAATTTCTCATCCCCACCCTGTTTAGGTACCTTGTGGTTGAGTGAATTCATATCTTAATTAATCCACTAAGGTCCTAAGAGGGAACTTATAAAAAAAATTTCGTGCATCATTTGGAATTTGATTGGGTAATTGGTTGATTCTTTTCTCACCTCTCCCTTCCATTGTATGTTGTAGTGTCATAAGTTGCATCATTTTATCAGATTAGGCTCATTTGGTTTAGTTCATCTTTGTGTGTCTCCATTTAGTTGCATTTGTCTTAGGTTCATTTCCCTCCGTGTATTCATTTGAAATTCACGGTATAAAATCTCCATTCCCCCCATGGAGCATTTCTCCCCTGTACCTTATTCCTACACCTCTCCATATTCTTACCCCTGCGTGGATTCCTCTTCCCATGCGGGCCCGTCTCCTTATTCCTCCATTGGACCCCATTCTTTAAACGGGCCTTCTTACCCCGCCCGTGCTGCCGCTAGCCCAATCCACCCTTATTCTTACATACATGATTCTTCCAGGCCCACACATTCCTCCGTTCCTGGAATGGGCTTTCCTTCTTCTCAGGTTGGGTCCCTTTATCTGGCCCATCATCATTACCCTGGTTTAAATTCACGATCCCTTGCTCAGGCTGGCTCATATCCTTCTCGGACTCTCCCTACCGAGGAGATGTTCGCTCGGGCCCAACGCCAGCTTGATGAACTGCAACGCCAAATCAATCCTCAAACTTCTACGGATATCCCGCTTGCCTTTCGAGGTCTTCAACTTCCACTGCATTCACAGATTCCCGCATATCACCGCTATGGTGGAGTTGGTGACCCCTATGCCCATTTGAAGGAGTTCTTATATGAGTCGGCCCAGTTCCAGCATGATCCACGCTTGATGGCCTATTTGTTTGGCCTATCTTTAGAGGGCTCGGCCAATGATTGGTTCTTCACATTACTGCAGGAGCAGATGATGAATTTTCAAGCCATCCAAGCAATGTTTATTCAGCAGTACCGAGACCAGGTGGAGCCCAGATATTCTATGGTTGATCTGGCCCAAGAGAAGATGAAGCCAGGTGAAGAATTCTCCGTGTTTGCCGACGGCTGGCGTCGCCTAGCCGCGCAAGTCCTGGGGCATATTCTAGAGGGCGAGCAGATCAAGATGGTTATTTCTAATGCAACGCCCGAGCTCAGGTGCATTTTAGCCTTGAATGATATTACATCCTAGCAACAACTTTACAATAGAGCCCGCTTTGTTAACCAACAACTCCTAGTTTCCTTTGACCATCAGCCTCATCCACCGTCACCTTCTACATACACTTTCCCTCCACCCTCCACCGCAAGTCAGCCCTCCACTACATATCCCTCCACGGGTCGGCCTTCCGCCTCCACACACCCCTATGCCTCCATGTGTTACACCTTGCATCCCTCCATGAGCCAGCCCTCCGCTATTTCATCTCACCACACCCCTCCACCTCCTGTCAAGGAAACACTACACCCAGAACGGGTAGATGCCGTTCATTACATTCCCACTCCCTCCACGCCTCCACATCATTATAACCCTCCGCCTTTGCCTACACAGTCCCCCTTGCCTACGCAACCCCCGCTACCATCTCCATTACCTTTTCAAACCCCTCGGCATCCACCTTGCCCTATACGAACTTCTCACTCCCCATTGCCGGAGTCTTTTACAGACATCTTCAGGGCTTTGATGGCCACCCATGCTTTATAGCTCCCTCCGATTATGCCTTGCCGACCTACGGTCGGGAATTTGCTCCATTTCTGTGAATTCCATCGTCAACAGGGGCATTTGATTGAGAATTGCCCCGAGTTCCGAGAAATTGTTTACAGTCTGGAAGATAAGAAGATGATTGATTGGGCTATCATGCGCCAAGTTATTTCAGAACTCAGCAGCAAGCAGCAGCAGCAGCAAGCCGTGCCGCCTAGGCAACCGTCTCCACTTCAAGACTAGGGGCACCCTGGTGTTTCTCTAGTTGATAAGGTACCTGCTCCGTTACCCACTTCTTCCTCTATCCCATCTCCTCCACCACCTTCACCTACTCCAGCCTCCGCTCGGGCAACTTCTCCTTCACCCTCCGGTTCCATCACCACGCCCGTCCCCAACACCTCTCGACGTGTTGTAAAGATATGCCGAAGAGCGCCACCACCCGCCACTTCCTCCATTATGCCACTACCTCCTTCTCCTCCTTCTTCCCCTTCACCATTTCCATCAACCATATCACCCCCTTTGCCACCACCTTCTCTACCTCCACCTTCGCCGCCTCCATTGACCACATCTCCATCATCACCTTCTCCATTATCCCCATTACCGTCACCACTGTCTTCATCACCTACCCTTGTAATAATCTCTATTCCGTCACCTTCACCGATGCCACTTCTTTCGCCATCATCCTCTGAGTCCGAGCGGGCCGACCCTAAACCCATACCTCCACTTTTGCCTTTACCTCCACCCATGCCCATCATCATCAGTATTTCCCCATCACTTGCACCATCGCCACCCGCGCCCTTCAAACCTCTTCCTTCTAACCTCCCTCTGCCACTTCCCACTTCGCAAAGCAGGTACACGCTACCTTTGGTGCCCCTCGGGTCTAGTCTCCAGGGAGAAAAGGAGCCGAGCCAGGCTTTGATTATGCATTACAAGCCTCAAGATTGCATTAGCCGCATGCCGATCCAAGTCCTGGTTCCTGGCCATTTTAGGGGTAATGAGCCTGCATTTACTACGAGAACGGTTGCAAAGAAGAGTTTCCTTGTGTTGGTGCCAGTTTCTTCAAAGGCGAGGCTGGTAGCAATCTCTTTGCTTGCAGGGAAGTTCATCATTAATGATGTTATTACCTCGCGCTCGATTACTGTCCAGTTCACTGGCCTAGAGGGGTTCTCTACTCAGATTGTGCTAACACATACGGCCGCCCGGAGCCTGATGGATTCCCTATTCAAGGGGCAATTGGCTGCATCTTCTGCACTTTCCAAGGACATTCTGCACTTGCTGTGCAACCTCCCTCAATTTATTAGCATGCCGGCCATGTCAACGCCGCGTATTGATCTCCCTCAGCTTTGTCCAGCTCTTCTAGTACGGGAATTATGCTTCAAGCCTGATTGCCGAGTGGAGTTGCCGAACCTCTATGCTTTAGTGACAAGAGACAAAACTCCGTGGCTTCATGATATTCATTCAGTTGAGAAGTTGTTTTCCCAAGAATGTCTGCATCTTGTTAGCACTGGGGGTCTAAGGGATGTCGCCCCAATGAAGCTGCATATTCATGACCGGGCCAGGCCATCTGCCAGGTGGGCCCATTACTTGAGAAGACATTACAGATTGAGGAGCCCGGGAAGCCGAGCCCGCGCCAGGCAGTGTTGTTTCAATAAGATTGTGGCTAAGAAGAGGCGGCGATGTAAGTTCAAGGGCCGTCAGTTGTGCACTCGGGGGTCCACTGCCTCATCTCCTTCTTCCGTTCATTCATCTTTTCTGTTGCTCAGTTCTTATCCATGGGTAGTGTACCTTCCGCCACCTGACCTTATTTCTACCATCTTTTCCTATCTTCACCATTCTAGGCCTCGGCCTATGCCTTCCTCTTCCCCTGAGTCAGGGGCATCTTCTAGTTTTTCTTCCCGGACACGTCCGGATTTCACTGCTCGTCTCTTTCCCCCGACCGTGTTGGGAATCCCTTACGCTCGTTCCCCGACCTTGTCGGGTTGTTTTTCTGATCCTTCCCCGACTTTGTCGGGTGGTTTCCATTTCTTTTCCCCGACCTTGTTGGATGTTCATGCACTTTCTTCCCCGCCTCTGTCGGGTGATCGCTATTCCTTTCCTCCGACCACGTCGGATGATCTTTCTCCTTCTACCTTATCTTCACAGTTATCTTTTCGTCATCTCTCTATTCTTTCCTCCTCACCCTTTCGGGGTCATTACCCTTTTTCTTACTGTTTTCGAGGCTTTAGCCCGCCTTGATCTCAGTTAATCCCTGGTTATTCTGTACTTGGTTCCTTGTTATCAGCGCCTCAGTGCCTTAACGAGGGAGTTCTAGCCCTCGTCTCTCTTCCTTTTTTATCCCTTCTTCGTCTAGTATGAGGTCTGCCACTCCTCTATGTCGAGGAATCCAATCCTTTGCTATCCTTTCATCCTTTATCCTGACAAGCAAGGAAAATAAAGTTCGCACTCCTCAAAGCTTGATGATCGAAATTACTTCAGGGTGTCAGTTTCCACGCCATGGATTTGCAAAGGTATCTTTTATTTTGTGCAAGAACATGTTATCATTGCTATTACTCTGTTATTTCTGCACGCCCTTATAATGTTGGTTCTTTAAAACATGGTTGAGTGGCCTTAGGCTTTAGTTAGTTTGCTTAGTCAAATAAGTCGCTTCTGCAGCATCTTTAGGCTAGTGATAGCTCCGCGCTGGGAGTCTAGTTTCCTTCCCTGATCGTTGAGGGTGACCTTTGAGTATGGGTTTTTCACACACTTCACGGCTAGCCATAGCCGATTCCTCTTAGGCACACCGTTGCTACTTTGGCCATACTTTGGGTATGCACGAAGGCCTTTTCTCTTCTCTGCTCGGCCAAGTGTAGGGGCAAGAGATGGATGGATGAGATGAGTAACCTAGGTGCTCCCAAATATGAGAGAGGTCTCAAATAGGGATAGTCTTGACCCTCAAAAGTGAACTTTCATGCTATATCTGGCCAATAAGGGCTACCAAAATGAGAAAATGAATCAATATAAAATTATGAATCAAAGGCATGACAAGAGTGGCAGTACAGTTCCCCGCGGGACGTCATGAGCCCGGTCGCATGCGTGCCTGATAAATATGGGTCTAAAAATCAAAGACACAAAGCCCCAGCGCAACAGGCTATCTCTTTGAGGGTAGTGTTCTGGAAGGAATTCAAGCCTTGATATCACCCATCCTGCATGAAGCTTGTCTCCAATTTTTCTTCTGCTTCTCCCTCTTAGGCTGAGTTGTATCCCGGGTATGGCCTTAGTAGGGGCACCGTTCTTTAGAAGCAGTTGGTTGTGGTAAGCCACCCTCACATGCACGCCCTGCTTAAGGGAAGCCTTTAATGAAAGGAGTAGAAACGACAATCCCTGGACAGTAGTTTGAGCCCGTCTTTAGGTGCTGCGGATTGCTATGTCAAAATCAAAATTTCTAAAAAAATAAACATTGTCAAAAATCCAAAAAAATCAAATACTTCAAAATTTCAAAAATTTTTTTTAAATATTTCAAAAACCTAAAAAATCAAATACTTCAAAAAAAAATCCAGAAAAATGAAATACTATTGAAAATCTAAAAAAATCAAAAAAAGATCACAAAAATTCAAAAAAATGTGTCTTTTTCATGCATTTGCATTTGTTTTAAGGATAGATACGTAATCTGTTTGCTAAGTGTGCATGTTGCAAGTACTCATGCATTCCTTGCTATATCTTTATGCTCTGCCTCCTGTCCACATCTTTGATCTGTCCTCTCTTTCTTCGATCCACTTTCGATCTACTTTGAAGCTCATGTCCTTCTCAACTTTTGTTTACATGATCATATCTTTATGAGAGGGTTTTGCCTCACGATTATGAACCTGGCGGTTCTGCTTCATTCTGATCTTGGGTTTTGATTGAAGTATGTTTTGTCATGTCTTCTGTCCTGCTACGTCCTTGTCTCGTGTTTATGTCCCACCGTGATATCCCACGCTTGTTATTCCTCACCTCATGTTGTTAGTTGTTTTGCACATGTTAATGGTCGTCCTTCCCTGTTCCGTGTTCTTGTCCTAACCGTGTGATCCGTCACATTCTTGTCCCAACCGTGTGTTGTCCCGCCGCATGTTGTATTGTCATGCTGTGTTCGTGCATGCATGTTGTCTGTTCATGCCATTGCATATGTGCTCGTTTGCCTTTGTTATGTTATGTTGATCGTCATGTCATGTCATATTGTTTATTGTTCAGTTAATCGTTATGTTATCTTCGCTATGTTTATCTTGTTTGTCTTATTCATGAAAATCCAAAACAATACAAAATTGAAAATCCAAAAGGATGTCGTTTCACCTGCACAGGTAAGTCAGGTATGGCCTTCTATCCTTATCACACTTATTGCATTACTATATGGTACTATGCTATATTATCTCGAGAACCAGTTGGTTATCTACGTGTTCCAGGATCTGATGTTCCCCTTTAACAAAAACGATGATGATCTAGGTTCACGTGTTTAATCTTCGGACATGCCGTTAGGTTGGAAAAGCCTGGGGAGGATGGTTCTATCCTGCATGCTGTGGTTGCGGATAGTATCTTGACTCTGATTTTCCCAGCTTAGCAATATTATTCTCGAGTATTTTATATTTTAATCTTTCTTTGCATTTGTTTTAATGATTTCTTTTATTTTAGCCCAGCATGCATCATACGCATCCTTTTGAGCTTTCATGACCCATGGTTTACTTGAAGAATGTCCCATCAGTGATGGTTAGCTATGCGTTCAGTGTTTGAGTAAGAGGAACTAATTTCACTCTGTGTTGGAAGGTTCTCTTTGGTCGATTCGCTTGGTTTGGTTAATTAAGAGGTCCCTGTCTGGAGCTTTAGCCTGTTTCCTTTATTTTTGCTACCTACTTTTAGCCTCCTCATTGGACCGTGGGATTTTGTCCCCCATGAGGTTGGTCTTGTCGATTTGTTTCATTTAGTTTAGTTCCTCCAGACTGGCATCACTTTTGGTTTTATCATTCCTTGCGTTTGGTTCAGAGTTTTCCCGAAGATTCCCATCGCTTGTTGGTAAAAACGGGTGTCGTTTTTTCTTAACGCCCGCTTTTCTGGTCCACTCCGCTGTATTTCCGCTTCATCTCCATGTTCCATGTCACTTTCGCTTCACCTCCGCTCGCTCCCCTGCAAAGAGGACGTTAAGGAGGGGCATCTGTTGACACCCATTTTTTTGCCGATAAGTTGAGTCGTTCCTCTTACTCCCATTTGATGATGTCTCAAGTTGTCCATCACTCGTTGCGACTATTTTCAGGCATGGTTTGGGCCGGTTTTACGAGTAGCCTCCCTCCCTGGTTAGGTCCGAGTTGATTCAGGGCTTAATGGGCCTTGGTTTTGGTCGATTGGGCTTTTCTATGAGTTTCAAGTGTCCATATGCATGCACGGTTCATCCATGACCGCTCAACTCATGTGCGGTTGACTGTGGACCGTTCATGTATTTTGGAGCATTTTAGTTAATTTTCTGAATTTCCACCGACAAGCTTTTATGCGGCCCTCTCCTAGCCGTTCAACTTGATGAACGGACTGATGGTGACCGCTCATTTCTCCAGAGTCCTAAACGTCGCTGGCTTTCAGATAATTATCTAATTATCTTATTTATTTTGATTTTTCACCGACAGGACTAGAACGGTTTATCTTTGGCCGCTCTTCGTTTGAACGGTCTCATATGAGCCGTTTATCTCTGAGAGTCCAACGGCGAATGCTTCGGTCAGTTCAACGGATAATTTTGATTATTAATAATTTATTTCAAATTTCCACCGACGGGGTTGGACGGCCAGAATATGGCTGCTCATCCAGTTGAGCGGTCTATCGTAAGACCGTTCATCACGTCAATTGTTGAATTTTAACAGATTTTATCCCTTTTATCCGTGGTTAAACCCTCAACTTTGTCCTCGATTTTCTCCGTGGATTCTCAACCAAATCGGATGAGATTTGATCCTAACGAAAGCTGAGGATATTATCTTCGCTTTATCTTTTGATATCTCGGATTAATATCCACTGGAAACCCTAACTTCGGGGCTGGCTTTCTAGGCTCTATAAATAGACCCTAAAGGCCGGGCTTGAAAAGGGGGAAGATCTTGATCGACGGCGAAGCCCTGCTACACTTTTGAGCGACCTAGGACCAAGGTGGGAGGCTCCCTACGTCCACACGAGCCTCCGGTCCAGGGAGTAGTCCATATTTTGAGTCGTTTGCGTTTCTTATAGTTTTCGTCGTGTCCCTTGCATGCATTGCCTTTTCCCCATGTCCCCTTTCGTTTTCATCATCATGTACACCTCCACCCACGTTTTGTCACCCTAGGGGTTTAAAACCCCCCAGGTATCCCCCTTTCCATTGGTTTATGCTTATTTCTTCCCATACGGACATTTATTACACTATCCAGTTCTGATCTAGGTGTTATTCTTGTGTCTTCACGTTGTTTTGTAGGTCAGCACTTCATCAGCACGAGGCCCATCCCCTCTGGCCGGCTGGAGAGGGTGGAGGTGAACCCTTTAGCAACTTCTGGCGTGGTGGACTCGAGCGGTTCTTGACTACCCGTTCAGGAAGACGTACGGCTCCTTCTGCACCGCCCTTCTTCTTCCCGCGATCTTCTTCAAGCCGTCCATCCTCCAGGAGCAATGCCTCCCGCACATTCTGCAGTACCCCTACACGGTCTATCGTAAGACCGCACGTCCTATAGGCGGCTCTTCATCAACCGCGCATCCTCCCAGTGCTACAGCTAGGCGAGTGTCTCCCCTTCTTTTCCAAAGCACGGCGTGTTCATCATGTTCGGCGCTTTGGTGGCGATCACGGTCACTTTCATTTGCCTTGCTCCTCTTACGGTTCTTCATTTACTTATTCATCGCATTGTTGATCTACTCATAGCATATCTTCCATCAAGTAAAGAGGAGAAAAATATATCTACATAGTATATTACACCAGTAAGGTGCTCGGCGATGCCGAATGATGGTACCCCGCAACTGAGAAACTCGTGTTAGCGTTGGTAACCTCGGCCAAGCGCCTCCGGCCCTACTTCAAAGGACACTCAATCATCGTGCTGACCAATGAGCCTCTGAAGAGGATGCTCGCTCAGCCTGAAGCGGGTCATAATGCTCGGGGCCTCATCAAGTGGGTCATAATGCTCGGGGCCTACGACATATCTTACCGCCCCCGCTCGGCCATCAAGGGATAGGCACTCGCGGATTTCATCACCGAGAGTACTGTCCCGATCGAGGAGGTTCATCCACCGACGCCCGGGCCCACCTAGTATCTTTTCATCGACGGATCCTCCAATTCTACCGGCAGCGACGCTGGCATTCTTCTCCGATCCCCAGAAGGAGCGGAACTACAATATGCCTTGCAGCTCAACTTCCCGGCATCCAACAACGTCTCCGAGTATGAGGCCCTCATCTCGGGAGCCAGGATGGCGCGATGACTGGGGGCCGAACGAGTAACAATCCACACTGACTCCTAATTGGTCGCCAGCCAGGTCAACAGTGACTATGAAGCTTGGGAAGCATCGATGGTCAAATACCTCCAACTGGTAAGAGGAATAGCCCCAGTATTCGAGAGCTTTCATGTTATCCGGATCACTCGGGAGGAAAACTCTCGAGCGGACACCCTATCTCGATTGGCCTCCTCTGTTGCCCCGGAAGGTACACGATCAATTTTCCTCGAAGAGCAAGAACGACCGAGCATAGAAGCGGAACTCATGACCGTTGACCAGGCGTTATCAAGCGACTGGCGGGCCCCATTTATATCCTGGCTCTGGGATTCTCGAGAGCCCTCTAACCCTCGGGATGCTGGAAGACTGAATTATCAAGCCCGGCGCTTCATCATCTTGGACGATGCTTTGTGCCGAAGGTCTTTTTCCGGTCCCCTCCTCAAGTGCCTCGGTATCAAGGAAGCTGGTCAAGCAATTCAAGAGGTCCACGAAGGCGTATGCGGCGCACATCAAGGAGGAAGAGCGCTCGCTAGGATCTTGTTGCGACAAGGCTACTGGTGGCCCACTCTCCAACATGACTGCTCGGCCTACGTACAAAGGTGCGACCGATGTCAACGTTTCGACCATCTGGTCCATCATCCTGCCTCGGAGCTCGTCACCCTTACCGAGCCATACCCTTTCGCTCGGTGGGGGATCGACATCCTGGGGCCGTTTCCCACCGCCCAAGCCCAGAAGAAGTTCGTCATCGTCACCATCGATTATTTTAAAAAATAGATTGAAGCTGAAGCCACCGCTAGGATTACCGAGTCGGTCGTATGGACCTTCGTGTGGAAATCGATCTTCTGTCGTTTTGGCATCCCCCGAGTGATTGTGAGCGACAATGGTCGGCAATTTGATTCTCATTACTTTAGGAACAAATGCGCTGACCTTCACATTCGCAACCACTTCTCTTTGGTAGCCCACCCGCAGGCTAATGGACTGGTCGAAAATGCCAACAAAACTATACTAAAAGGCATTAAGGCCAAGCTCGGTAAGGCCAAGGGTAATTGGGTCGAGGAATTGCAGAGCGTACTATGGTCACACCGAATTGCTCCAAGAACCGTCACCGGTGAGACTCCTTTTCAGTTGGTGTACGGTATAGACGCCGTGATTCCTTTGGAGGTCAGTAGCCCATCTCTCCGAGTCATCAACTTCTCGCCCGAGGCAAATGAGCAGAAACTACTAGAGAACCTCGATATGGCAAGCGAGATAAGAGAGATTGCTAGCATCCGAGCCATGGAATGCCAGCGGTGCCTTACTCGATATTACAACGCCAGAGTCCGGGACAGACTTTTCCATCCAGGAGACTTCATCCTAAGAAAAACCAAAGCCTCTCGACCACTGGAGGCGGCGGGGAAGCTGGCCCCTAATTGGGAAGGTCCCTACCGAGTGGTCGAGACGCACGGGAAGGAGGCATATCGATTATCTACCATGGTAGGAGCACCTATCCCCCAGACGTGGAATGTAACAACATTACGAAAGTTCTACTTTTGAGCTTTTCACAGACATGTAAGCAATAAATGGCAATAATTTTCCTTTCATTAATGTCTCTTCATACATCAGATAGGCCACAACCAATACAGTGCATATCAAAAGCAAAAATACTACATCTACTGATACTACAACACGAGCTGATGACTCAGCACGGACATGGATGGAACCCTCAGGTCGAGCCACTAACTCTACCTAGTGTAGAAACTGCCTCGGATAACGGGGCAGCTGACCTCGTTCGCTCGAGAAACTCAGAAACAAAAAAAAAAAGAAGAGAGGTATCAAACGAAGAAAAGGAAGGAAAATAAGAGAAGGCCTCCTCTGCCAACTCTTTGGAAGGAGGACGGAAGCCGAACAGAAAGCAAGCACCCTCAAGTGGTGTGAGCAAGGATAAAGGCATCCTCCAAAGAGTGAAAGAAGAGGGAAGAAGTTGGTTGAAGAGCAGAAGAGGGAGAAAGAGGACGGCGGGGATGGAAGAGGAGGGAGAAGCGGGCCAAGGTGAGGAAGGAGCAAGGCGAGGCCGCCGTGCCGGATGCCCTGCTTCCTCGAACCTCCCTCCGCTTATACCTTCCTCCTAAGATGGTGGCGGCGGTCCGACGGTCCAGCGGTGGGGAACAGGCGCGCTGTTACGCGCTGTCCCTTCTTGCACGCCGCCCGCCCATCGCTGTCCCTTCTTCCACACCGAAGTAGCACGAGCGCCTGTGGCGGCCTTCAAGATTATCACCTTCTGAATCGCCTTCCATGTTTCGCTGATAACTTCCCAGCACAGAGACAGGCACTTCGCGAGAAGGGAGAAAGAGGAAGAACTGCAATAAAAGCCTTAAGCATTGAAGATGAGTGGAGGCGCCCTCTGGAACCTTTCTTATAGGCCGATAAGGGGAATGCTTGCCTTAAATGATCCTCCCCTCGAAAAAAAGTGAAATGCGGCAACCCTTCCCCAAGGGACAGTTGCTCTCCCTCCAATGACCTCTCCCCTAGGACGCGCGAAATGGAAAGTCATTCGAGACATAGAAAGTTAGAAAGGCGCCAGTACTACGACAGTCGCCGCACGCGAGATACCTGCAAATAAATATTTCCACCTTTTTAGTAACCGCAGATACGGTGGTCAAATCGCGCCAAAGGCGGTAAGAAACAGTCAACTCTGTATTTAATACTACTGCCATTACATATCGCAAGGCCAACCTTGCACAAAAAAGAAAGGGGACAATTCCTCCTAGCCTATGGAACCGGGAGGACCCTAAGAAGCCCGCAGCCTTTCTTGGGGTTCGACAGCTGGAAGATCCTGAGCGCCAGGAGATCTGCCCCCGGCACCCTTGAAGACGGCCAGTCCAGACACTGACCCCACTTGTGTGGGAACTACCTTGACCGCATGCCCTCTAGAGGTGACCGGAGTTGGCAATCCCTCTGCTGAGCTGCAGGCATCCCCACTACCTCCTTCGCTCGATGTCGAAGAGGGAGAATCCGTGGTTTCCGTGCCCGTGTCGTAGCATTGCCCGGAGGGAAAGACAATGCTCGGCATGGACAGGGATGTCACCTCGTCCAGCGCCCCACCAACTTTGGTAAAGAATTCAAAGGCCGCCGCTTCAATCTGTGGTCTGTCAGGTTTGGTGACACCTCCCCCACCAGCGGTCGCCGCCTCTAGCTCGACGGGCGGGAGATCCTGGCGGCAGACTTCCTCGGTTGGACGCTCCTCGATCGAGCGGGCGTGCCCCTCGGTCGGGCGAGCATGATCCTTGACCGGATGGGAGACTCCCGCCTTCTTCAACCGCTTCTTCTCAGCCGTCTGGGCCTTCATCAAAGACAGGAGCATCCGCTCCCCTGGATCCTTGCGCTTGGCCCCACGGCACTCGAATGCATCCACCCGAGCAATCTGCTTGCCCCGGTCTCGCGCGCAAGAAGGGTCCCCGGACACTTGGGGTTCACTCGGAGCAGGCATCCCCTCCAGATCAACGATCTCTTGCTCCGACGGTTGTTCCCCCTCATCATTCGTCCGCCTAAAATCTGAGCAGCGGAGGTCAGAACGTCAGAAGAGAGCCTACCTGCTCGGCCCGGAAGTAGCGACGTGGGACCCTATGGTTCTTACCTTGAGACGACAATGCACGGGAGGGATAATCCTCGATATTGACCGCGGTCATCAACTCGGCGGTCGACCGGTGATTCCCTTGAAGAACCCTAATCTCCTCCTCCAGTTCCGAAGGAACCGTCACCTGCTTCGGTGGGATAGACGGATGGAAATTAACCGCCGTCGAAAAATCCCAGGGGGTGTCCTCCACAGATGAACCCACCCAAAAAAATTAGGTCTTCCACCCCTTGTGAGAAGAATCTTTGGCAGAAAGGGACACACGGCTCCTTCCCCTCCTCGCCTGAAGATAGAAGAAGCCCTTACCCACGTGGGTCTGCTCCTTCAACTCAAAGAAAGAATTGAAAAGCTCCAAAGAAGTGCGGAACCCGCACGAGTAGCAGAGGAAGATGAAAGAGAAGATAAACATATATGAGTTGGAGACCAACTGGACAGGAGCCAGTCAGTAAAATTGAAGCAACCGCACGATAAAAGGGTGAGGAGGGAGGCGGAACCCACTCTTCCAAGCCAAAAGGAAAGTACAGAAGTGGCCCAGACGATATGACAAACTGGATTCATGTGGCTGCGGCGGAGAGGAGAAATACCTCCACGGCAACCCATATCGCTTCTCCATCCTCTTTACTTCGGCCTCGCCTAGCTCACTGCGCATAGGATGCTCAGGCTGCGGCACCAAACTTCCCGTGCCAGGCCCAGCTTCACGCATCTCGGACGAAGGATGTTGCTCCGCCATGAAAGAAAGAGAGGAACTGGAAGAAAAGGGAAAAAGCGCCGAGTCGGACGATTCAGGAGGAGGTGGAAGTTGGTAAATCGCCACCGTCGTAATCTCCACTAGCTCTGCAAAGGCCTCCGCAAGACACTGCTCTTCCCGATCCCTCTCACGGTGCATGAGCCATACCGAAATACTGATGCGGTGGAAAAAGAAAACCCTAAATGAAGGCAGTTTGGGACGCAAGCACGCGCAATATTTATCTCCCCATGAACTTGGCGGGAAACGGCACGACGTTCTGAAACCCAAGGAAGGGGTTCCTCACATCGACTCAAAAGAGTCATCATTACAGGCAAACTCCCAGGACAGCCGCATTAAGTGGCCCCTATCGGAGATAATTCCCCACCCAAACCGAGCCACCAATGCCATCCCCATAACTACTACTCAACCGAGCCCAATCTTGGCTTGGGAGTAGGAGGGGGACAAGTGGAGAGGGAGAAAATATGCCGCTCGAGAGCACGGCCCAACTAGGTCCAATTCGACCAAACTAGGCCCAGCTCCTCAAAGTGGCAGCCACATTTTGGGCCCACTCACTTCAAGCCCCAAAACCCACTCGGAGCAGCACTTCCTAGGTGGCTCTCAGGTCCGGAAGTCCGAGTGACAGAACGATCGAGAGATCCCCTGCGGGGACCCGATGTGGCCTACCCAATCTATACACTCATCTCTCGGGACAAAACCCCGAGCGAACGCCTCTGGCTCAGGCCGACTGTCGAAAGCTCATCCTGGCGTCTGTTACGCATCCAGCAGGAGCAGGGAACTCCAAAGGGTAGGGGAGGGCAAGAGTCCTCGCAACATAAAGGAGCCCACTACATGGACGTAACCTCCCGAAGCCCCCTCAGCTCCCTGGACTATTACATTAAGTGGATTGCTATATAAAACCCAGGGAGACCCTCTGAGGAGGTAAGGCAATGATCCTGAGAGAAAACCACCACACTTCTTGGTGGAGAATAATCTCGCACCCTCTCTCTCCTACCCTCTCTCTTCACCTTCATGCTCTATCGCACTCGGTGACTTAAGCATCAGAGGGTTTACCCCAGGGACTCCTCCCTGGGCACCTCTGATCTGTTTCCCGCCTTGCAGATTCATACAGACGTGGTGACCGTGACCGAAAGATTCCTCCCTGATCTCACGGCTCAGGATCAGCGCGAGATTACGCCTCTTCAAAAGTCATTTAAGTCTAGAACTGAAAACTTATCTTTTAAACCTTATGAGCAAATTCACATGGATTCATTTGGACCCACTAGATTATCTAGCTTATCTGGAAGAAGATATGGCTTTGTGTTAGTTGATGACTTTTCTAGATTTACTTGGGTATTTTTCTTGTCTCACAAGAATGATGCATTTGAGGAATTTCAAGAGTTCTTTCATAAAATAAAACAGACATGTGAACATCCTATTTGTAACATTTTGTCTGACCATGGAGGTGAGTTTGTAAACTCACAATTTGATGATTTCTGCAGGGAAAATGGCATCAATCATAGGTTCTCCTCACCAAGAACTCCAGACCAGAATGGAGTGGTGGAAAGAAGAAATCGAACACTAGTAGAGATGGTTCAGACTATGCCTAGGAAGTTTTGGGCTGAGGCAATTAATACTACATGTTAAATCATTAATAGAGCCCTTGCAAGACCCTTTACACAAATGACTCCTTATGAGATTCTTAAGGGTAAGAAGCCTTCTCTAGCACATTTCAAGGTTTTCAGTTGCAAATACTTTATTCATGTCAATTCTAACCAAAACCTTGATAAATTTGAACCTAAAAGTGAACCTGTAATTTTTCTAGGTTATTCTTAACATTCCAGAGCTTATAGGATATACAATCTAAATTCTCAAGTTGTTGAAGAATCTCCACATATTGTTTTTGATGAATTTTCAACTAAAACTGAAACTGACTTATGTAGGGACAAAATTGATGGTGATATCTTGGAAACCAAAGAAGAACAAAATGAAGAATCTGCAGAAGAGGCTGAAGCAGAAGGATCTGATGCTCAGGGGGAGGTAAATGAACATCCAGATAATCAAGTTACTAATGTTAGATTTCTCAAAGATCATCCTTTAGAAAACATAATTGATAATTTGAATGAACTCCTTAGAACTAGTGCACATTACAGAATTGAAAATGAATTGAACTCATTTGCTTTAGTTTCTCAGATAGAACCAAAGAACATAGAAAGTGCCCTACAGGATGAACATTGGATAAATGCCATGCATGATGAACTTAGTCAATTTGATAGGAACAAAGTCTAGCACTTAGTTCCTAAACCCACACATGGCAATGTTATAAGCACTAAATGGGTCTTTCGAAATAAAACTAATGAGCATGGTAAAATAGTCAGAAATAAGACTAGGCTTGTAGCTCAGGGGTACAATTAAGAGTTTGGCATTGATTTTGAACAATCTTTTGCCCCTGTAGCTAGGCTAGAAGCCATTAGGATTCTTTTGGCTATTGCATGTAGTTTTGGAATAACTCTCCAGCATATGGATGTTAAATCTGCATTTTTAAATGGTGAAATAAATAAGAATATCTTTGTAAAATAACCCCGTGGATTTGAGTGTCTTGATTTTCCTGACCATGTTTATAAGCTTGATAAGGCACTCTATGGATTGAAGCAAGCTCCCCGAGCTTGGTATGATAGACTGAGCAATTCCTCACAGATAAAGGATTCTCCAGAGGTAAGGTTGACCAGACATTATTCACAAAGGTATGTGTAACAAACCAAGATCCGGATACCGGGAAGAACCCGATACCATTCGAATCCTGGCCTTCCGCACACGAGCTGGGAGGGCTCGGAAGGGCTAAAAGGAGTGTGGAGGTATAAAGAAATATGAAATAAGGTAGGATAATTCAATAATTAACGGCAATAAATAAACAACTACTACAATAGAGTCCAGTCCAATAGAAAGTACAGTTTAAAGCAGTAAAACGTACCACATGCCAAGTGAACACTTGGCCCGGCGAGCTGGCAACTAAGAACCTCCGAACAGCACCCTCGAACCTCGAGGAAGAACCGTCGCACCTGAAAAGCAGGGGTGAGTCTCTGGTCACTGGCTCAGTAGGGATCCCATGGAACCCCAACCGAGAATAACGGCGGTAGCGGAAAGGAAAGTAGCTACAACTACAGCAGGAACAGCAAAACGGTGGCCGGTCGGAACTCAGCACTACAACTACTCCTACTGTACCGGTCAAGCAGAAAGAGATATTGATGCGGGACACTATGCAAGCTAGGGCTCTATATGAAGACGTGACTAAATGGACAACTAAGACCAGCAACTTGGCAATAGATCGAATGGCGTAGACTCGACAACTAATGTTCCCCAGAAGGAAATTACACCAATCAATAAGAAACTATAGCTCACAGGCGTCCCAAGAGAGGGAAGCGTGCCGATCTACACGGTTGAGAAACCGGCGAGTCTAGGGTGGGCAACTCCACACTCGTGACTCGGATGAGTCACGGGACGGTCACACTCTCTCACAGTGACGGTGACATATCAAATGTAAGAGCTAGGCGCCTATGATCTCACAAGCAGCGGCGTCGAGAAACTATACTAAATAAGCAAGCTAAACCAAGGAAGGAGCGGACGCATACCTCCACGCTCGGGGCGAGGGGGGGAAGAAACCCGGCCAAGTCACACAACCACCCGGTACAAGAGATAAACAAATACAACCCAAACAACAGCCCACTCCTCGCAGGGAGGTAAAAGGCTACACAGTGATCCGGGGGTCGTGCGAAGTGGGGTGACGGGCCATGGGTCGGTGTAGCTCGTCGTCCATGAACCGCTGTGAACCAATACAAACAGGGACCAGCGGCAAGGATGGCGCGTTGTGGGGGTCGAGGAAGGCACCAACATCCCTGGAGGTATGCTGTAGTGGATGACAAGTCTCAGCGATGAAGCTGGAAGTTGACGGCGCCGGCCGGGACCTCCGGGATAGCCTCGAGCGGAGGGCAGAATGCAGGCCAGTCTGCGCGCGCATAGGGATACATCAGGAAGACGAGCCCGGTACGCCACCTTCAGCACGTCCGCTGGTTATGAAACTTGGCGTGGACACTGAGGGGGATGTCCCAGGGATGTCGGTCAAGCAGCGACTGAAACGGAGCACTGTGGTAGCCTTGGCAAATTTTGAAATAGACCCTGCGCAATCGGGACTGTGTGCTGGCACCCGGACAAGAGACCAAAGATGGGGCTGGAACCGGGGCTTCCTAGAGGCGAATGGGGCGGGATTTTCTCTGGTGGATAGCTGATATACGTAGGATGATTGGGTAGCAGTGGCAGGGTGGTGTGCAGTGGATATTTTTGGGCGTGGGAAGTGAAAACAGGTGGCGCTCAGTTCTGCAGTTTAATGCAGTCAGAACTGAGAGCTATGAAGGTGGATGGGGTAAGCAAGGAAAAGGGCGTTAGGAGAATGCAAGAAAATTTTGGAAGATGGGGTTTGACATAAATAAGAAGTGCTCAAAATTTTAGAGCATTTGGAGACGTTTTTTGGGATGCCCATTTGCAGGAGTTTTAGCACTGTCCCGGCAGGACTGCACAAGGACAGTTCGTGCAACAAAAGCGCTCTAAATGGAAGTTCGTGGACACAGCGAGTTTCGGTGCGAGATTTTGAGGGAAGATGGAGGACATGTAGAGGAATAAAAGTGAAGAAGAGGTTGAAGTGATCAGGGGTCAGGAAGGGGGCGTATCAAGGTGATCTCAGGGTTCAGATTTTATGCAGGTCTGCACAAGGGCAGCCAGCGCAGGTAAAATGATTACGAAGAGAAATTGCTCAAATGGACGAATTTTGGCATGGGGTTTTTGGGAATGTCTTGGGGACAGGGAGAGGAAGAAAAGTCAAGAAGAGGTTAAAGGGATATGAGGACGGGAAGGAAGGGTTCTAACCTGATCTTTGCAGCCCAATTCTGCAGGCAGACAACCAAGACTGGTGGGTAGGGCAGCAAGAGCTATCTTCCCCGAACTTGTAGCAACCTTTCATCCATGAACTCTGGACATGAGGAGAGGTTGGGGAAGTCGCCTCCCAGTAGAGTGAGCAGCAAGAAACCTATAATAGACCTTAGGAGTCGCTCCCAAGGGAAGAGGAAGAGAGGGAGGAGAGATAGAGGGTGTCACACCCTAGAGGGGAGGGGAAGAAGAAGAAGGAAATGCTCTTGGCAAAAATTCTGATTTTCATTCATTCATCAAATCCTCCCAAGAGGGGAATACAAGGTAATATATAGAGTATGGGTTCCATCTTCCCTCCTTGGAGTTTGAATTTGAACCCATTTGAATTTGAAATCCATGAGCTCCCTTTTCCATCCTTGGAGTTTGAACCCATTTGAATTTGAAATCCATGGGCTCCCTTTTCCATCCTTGGATACAATCCAAATTACATGTCAAATACACACCAAATACAACCAAATACATACGAAATACAATATACAACCAAATATGTACGAAATACAAATACGACCAAATATGTACAAAATATACATACGTATAAAAATACATACTAAAGAGTCAAAGCTCTAGTGGAGACTCTAGACTGTCCCCCAGCCATAAAGAGGTCAGTGTCGACCGAGTCGTGCTGCGTGTCCGGTACGGATGGCTCGCGGAGTCGAGCCGTACTCTGGCTCGGGTGTCCTCACCAGAAATCCCGATCTCACAATCGGGAACCGGACCACTCTAACACCAGGCCTACTGAGGAAACACTCACGGCAACCCTGCCGTAGAAGTCTGCCTACACAGGCACGACCAACCGGGACCGCACAGTCCCACACTGACACGGCGAAGCCTCGGCAATCCCTACCGAGCACCCCTGGTCACCACCTCAGAAAGCACGCTAGAACGGTCCAGAACCTACATCTCGCAGACGGGAAATGGTATTCGGAAACAGGAGAGTCACATCGCATGTGACAGGAGTACCTACCCACCAGAAGCAAGGCCGGATGCGTCCACTGACGTCTTCGACCGCGCCTCAGGTGTCCCTCTCAACCCCTGGTGGAACGGGGACATCGTACTAGTAACCACATAACAAGTGACTAGCTATGGTCACGCTCATCAGCACGGGTCCAACTGCCCCCAACCACGTGTGCACACACAGACCGTGCGTCTCTGGTCTGGCCCTCTGACTGGTTTTCCCCTCAGTCGGACTCTGGCTGGTAGACGTGGGGCCCGACAAAAACCAATCTAAAACTGTCTCTCAGGGTAGCCTCGCCACCACTCCCTGGTGGGACCACTCGTGTGTCGGAAGGCTACAACTAGTGAGGAGTCACTGATGTGACCACTCTCTAAAAAGAAACTCTGAGAACTACACAGGCACCCTGCGTGAAAGTCAAGAAGAACCAAGTGGCGCTGAGCCACTGGACTCTGGACAGTCCTCTTTGACTCACTAAATCCAACGGTCCTTGAGTCACGAGACTCGTGGTCAAGACCGTTGTACGCAATCGTACAATGCCATTAATCTAGCCTAATCCCTAGGTCTAAAACTACGATAGCACAAATATTAAGGTAGCTCACGAGCCGTCGAGACCATGCCCTCAAAAGGGAACTCAAAAACCCTCCAGTCCCAGGTAGGGTAATTCGACTCACAGTCCACAGGCCACACACACGGCCCACGCGAAAAGCGTAGAACCATGATTCCCAAGGTAGCTCACAAGCCGCCACATCGATTCCCCATCCCAGGGAAAAGCAGGAAACCTCCAGCCCCAGGCTGAATGACTAGACTCGCAGTCCAAGGCCAAACACATGGCCCACTCAGGAATCATCTTCCAGGGAACTCACGACATGCGAGGGAGACCCCACCGCAGACACACCGATACACGGTGACTCGATCGAACGTAACACGAAACTCGGAATGAACACCTACGGGCATGCTAATCGAGATAACACAATACCTTCCGACATCCCAGAAACACGGACACGGAAACTACGGGATGTCTGGAGCACTCACGAGGCCAAAGGTCAACCACTGGATCACAACCGGGTCGACCAGAGACTAACACAATGCGAACCCGACATTGCGAGCATGGAAAACTCCTAGCGGTCTAACCCTAGGCCGCCCTGAGGCCTAGCGGTCTACACTTAGACCGCCAAAGAACAGCTAGCGGTCTAACACTGAACTGCTACATACTGAAATCACGGAGCCCTAGCGTTCTACCCTTGGGCCGCAAGGCACTGGCTAGCGGGCTACCTCTGGACCACTAAACCCTTGGAACACACGAAACTCAAGCGGTCTTAGCGGTCTAACCTTGGAACGCCATGGACCCTGGCGGTCTATCGCGTGACCGCTAGCCTTGAACCGACACAGGGAGACCCTTAGTGGTCTACCCTCGGTCTGCTTGGCGCCCCTAGCGGTCTCTGGAACGACAGCTAAGGCGTCCCGAACCCGAAACGGCGGGAAACGCCCCAAAAATCCGATCCACGCCCCAATCACCCCCGGGTGATGGGGAAACAAAGGGGAATCCATCCCCAAGCCTTCTAGCATGCATCTATGCCCTTAGATCGGTCAAAAACCTCACGAAACGGGAGATTCGGCTCACACCCCAAAGACATGCTTTTTCCCCAAAATGTTCAAATAAGCCCGCTCGGCTCACCCCGGCCAAGAAAACTCGCGGGAAAGGAAGTGCATGAGCTGGGGGTCCATCTCCCTACCTCCACCAAAGATTTCACGCGCCGTGGACGCCGATCCACGAAGAAAACACCGTTAAACCCTCGCCGGCTCGTGATCGCGCCACCGAGCTTCCACGCGCCTCCACCGCCTCGATCCTCACCCATCCTTGCCCTTGCCTCGCCCCCGCCGTCCCCGCCTCACTCGCGCTCTGCTCCGTCGGCCACCGGAGAGAGAGGGAGAGAGGGAGGGAAGAGAGAAATGAGAGGGGAGAGAGAGAAAGGGTTAATATATATAGAAAAATCTGGAAATTTTAGAAATTCAAAAAAATACGAAAAATTACCTCCGTGATCCTCGGGAGGAGCACAACACGTTAGTACTGTCCCGGAGTCAGAGAACGTCACGGTTTGCCCTGCATAAAGTTCCGAAGGCATATCAGGGAAAAACACGTGTAAAGCACAAAACACACTCCAGGACCCATGAAAATGATCCGAAAAATATTCAAAAAATTCAGGACATGACAACCCTCCCACCTTAAAGAAATTTCATCCTCGAATATAAGGACAAACGCAAGAATACAGGGGAAGAAAACCTTAACCAACTGACAACGCCGTCAGAGCCCCAGCACAGAAAATCTCGATTCTCACGAAAGACACGGATCCTGAGGGACATCACCAGACTATAATCATGAACAACACCTCGCTCCGCACGCCGCACACACCGGCCATCAGAGCAGGCATACACCAAAGGACATAGTCCGACATCACCTAAAACAACGTGAGAACCAATCATGGCACCGCTGCCGCAATCTCGCTCACCGAGGAGATACAACCCTCGTCGCGAGAAATAGCTACCGATCAATCCTATGGTCGGCGGATAATTCATACATCAGCTTCACAACTAGTTGACTGGTCGCACACCCTTCTCAAGGGAACAACCAATACAGAGCCTCCACCAGCTCACACCTGGCAAGCTGAAGGCCAACCATAACACAGTGCCAACTCTGCCAGAAGATAAACTTCGACAAAGCCCAGATGCCATCCGGAAGGCACATCACGGAAATGACCACCAAAGGCCTCACTGATACACGGCTCTCACTGTTCACGATGCACAACCACCAACATCTTCTGTCTATGTAAAGACCATCCACTGATCACCTGATACACGTCAACGGGAAACCTTCACTGGCGCAACAGCCACGATCCAACTCATAACAGGCCATCCGCTGACTCACACACAGACAATCACCACGACTCAAGTTGCACTACCCTCGGACACCACATTTGAACTCAATCATCGCGCCAACTTGACCCTCTCAGGGGAGCACGACAAAACCAATGACAAGACTCAGGAGTCTTCAGTCATCACCTCACTAGACTCAGGCTTACAGGGAAATCCTCCCATGCTGGTCCCCAGACCAGGGATAACCACTCCAACGCCAATGCCCCATCAAAGACCTCCATGCACAGGCGTCACTTCCCGTCCTGTCTCATCGAAACCTATCTCAACTTATCCAAGTGGACACCTTCCAATCCCGATTCCGCCCTCACCACAGAGCCACGTGTTGAACCCCCCCTCCTCATGTAAAATGCCTTATGGTTTTGATGTTGACCAAATTCTTTTTGAACTGAAAATGAGTCCTTCTAACGTCTTGCATCCCAACTCCGTCACATGAGGTTTTGGCGTGTTATGAAGGCTCAATGCAATCGTCTTGAGGGTAAGCAAGTAAATTTGACAGTTTGGATGAAAGAATTAACTGCGAGATATTTTGACGGGCCAATCTTCAAGGACAAGAATTTCAATGCTCTGGGACGTTTGGTGAGATCAACTTCAACCTTGATTTTCAATTTTGTGTTTGAAGTCCTTTAAGATCATCTCTCATTTGAATTATGTCTAAGTATGAAATGGTTTAAGCTCAATTGATTGACATACTTTAAAAAAAACCATTTTTGTAGCTCATAAACTTGTTCTTGAACACCTCTCATGGTTTGCATGTTTATTGTAGACGTTCTGGATCTTGACTCGGTCATTTGGATCGCGTTCTCGGCATATTTCGTGTTCTGGCTGAAAGGGACGACCCCAAGGGTCGACCCCTATCCAAGGGTCGACCCCAGGGGTCGCCCCCTGTGGTCTTTAATTTTTGGCCCGCTGGTTGTTGGTTCTGGACCTGAGAGGGTCGACCCCAAGGGTCGACCCCTCAGGCTGTGGGTCGACCCCAAGGGTCGACCCCTTCAGTAAAATTTCTTAAACAGCAGCTGTTCCTGAGAGGGTCGACCCCTGGGGTCGACCCATGCTTTCTGGGCTGAAAAACCACCCTCGAGGGTCGACCCCAAGGGTCGACCCCTTCTTTTCCGGGCCGAGCCGTATTTGTTGACCCTTGGAATTTCGACCTCATGGGTCAATTGTTTTAGGTTGGGGGCCCGTGCTTTGCTCCACTTTTTGCGGATCTGGTCCCTTGACCATTCCCATAACTCTCTTAGCATATATATTGTCGCTGGGTTGATGAAAACCCTAAGGGGAAAATCGTATGTTGAACTGTAAGCTTTCTTTCTAACCCCTTGTGTTTGCAGGTTGAAGTCGCCACCTCCTGACCTGGTTCCAGCTTGAAGAGCGCGTGAAAGTGAAGAGAAGGAGAAGGAGAACTACTTCCATACAAGCCACAGCTGCTGGATGCGATCCAAAATCAACCTAAAGCTTCATTCAAGCCAAGATCGTCACCGTTCTGCACAAAGTGTTCGATTAAATTCGTGGAAGTGATAGGGGGAGCTCCAACCAGGATAATTCAACCTCTTTTCACTCTTCTCACTTTGAATACCTTGAGTTTAACTTCATCATATGTTTGTAATCAGTAAATCCGAGATTTGTGTGTGTGTGTTCGTGCTCGACAACACGAACGTGTGTGTGTGTGTATTTGTGCTTGCTGTTCTACACAGCGTGTGTGTGTGGTTGCTGTTGTAAACAGCGGGTGTGCGTGTTTCACTGTCTAGTGGAAGTTAATCCTCCGTGTGAGGGGTGGACGTAGGGGACACGGTGTGTACCCGAACCACCTAAAAATTCCGTGTGCACCTTGTGGTTTGATTTTCTCCTATATATCGTTTGGGCTTCTCGGTGAGGAGAGAATTCTATTGCTTGTTAATAAATCACCCCATCATCACGCATTCACGTGTGTTTTTATGTTCGTGCTAGATTTAAGTTTGTTGTTTATCTTGCCTTGGTTCCGTGTAGCTCGTTTTTAGTTTTTATTGGGCCATCAATTCACCCCTCCCCTCTTGATTGCCACCCTTCGGGACTCAACAATTGGTATCAGAGCCTTGTGCTCTGGTTGATTTACGATCTTACGGTCGTCAGAGCAGATCCCGTTAAATGGCAAATAGAGGGATGATGCCCGAAGGGCATTCCATTCAAAGACCTCCATTCTTTGATGGATCGAACTACCCTTACTGGAAAAATAGGATGTATGTTTTCCTACGTGCCCAAGACTATGATGTTTGGCGTGTTATAAGTAAGGGTCCATATGTTTTATCTGAAAAAGAAGATGAATGGGATGAAGAAGATATAGAGAAGTGTTCAACGAACTTTAAGGCTATGAATATAATTCAATGTGCAGTTCATCCTAACGAATACTCACGTATATCTATGTGTGCCTCTGCGCAGGAGATGTGGGATAAGCTACGGCTTATATATGAAGGAACATCGGAAGTCAAGGAAACAAAAGCCAACCTCCTAGTTCGGGACTATGAGCTGTTCGCAATGAAGTCAGAAGAATCAATTTCTGATATGTTTGCAAGGCTAACCGAAATCACAAATGGACTAAAGGGACTTGGCAAGGAGTATTCCAACAAGGAACTCGTTAGAAAAGTCCTAAGATCCCTCACTCCACAGTGGCATACAAAGGCCACTGTAATTGAAGACTCCAAGGATCTAAGTACCTTAACCCTTGACGAGTTAATTGGCTCGTTGATGACTTACGAGATAAACATCAAAAGGAGTGAGGAGGATCACAAGAAAAAGAAGGTTGTTACCACAATGGCTCTAAAGGTGAATCCACACGACTCAGAGGGCAGTGAAAATGATTCAATAGGCAACACTGAAGATGAAGAATTAGTTGCCATGATCACACAAAGGGCAAGACGGTTTGTGAAACGAACCAGAAATTTTGGTGGTCAATTCAGAAAAGGACCAAGAAGGCAAGGTCCAAACAGAGGAGAAAATAGCAAAAGAGAAGAAGTGATTTGCTATGAATGCAAGAAACCCGGCCATATGCGGGGTGAGTGCCCCGATCTCATCAAGAAGGCAAAGAAAGGCAAGTTCAGAAAGCCCAAGGCCATGATGGCCACATGGAGCGATGAAGATCAAGAGGAGTCCGGAAATGAAGATGGACTAGAGGAGCTAGTCCAGAATTTATGCCTCATGGCAAATGACGACGAAGGAAATGAGGTAGACTCTGAAACTGAAACTCTCACCTCTGAACAATGGCAAATTGCATATGAATCTTTATATGAAAAATGTAAGAGATTCAAATCTGAAAACAGAAATTTGAAAAAGAAAATTGATCATTTTGTGCATACTAAAAAATCATGTGAAGAGTGCCATGCTTTAAAATCAGAAAATGAAATTCTTTCATCCAAAATTGAATTATTTGAAGAAGAGATTTCATGTATGAGAGAAGAACAATCTACATTTCTGAAAATGCATGAAGAATTGAAAGATGACATGGAACAAGAAAAGCTTCAAATCTCGGCTTGTAATGAAGCCAAAGAAAAGGCTGAAAAGCAAAGTCAATCTCAATTGGCTGAAATAAAAATGTTGAAGGATGCCCTTGCCATCCTTGAAAGATCAACTTCAGCATCTCTTAAACCAAAGAAACACATGCATAACTCCCTTTCGAATGTTGGTAGATGGAGAAAAAGAAATAGAGCCATCACTTGTTTCTATTGTGGAAAAATGGGTCATGATATGTATGATTGTAAAATTTTGAAATATGATGAAGAAAATTCTGTTGGATTCAGAAAAAGATCATATATGCATCATGCCTCTAACCATCATGGACCCAAGCTTGCTTGGGTACCAAAATCTCCATAAGAACTTTGGTTAAATTGCAGGTCCACTCGAGAGCTCAAAGGAACAAATGGTATTTGGACAGCGGTTGCTCTCGACATATGACGGGAAACAAGGAATGGTTTGTGGATCTGCAAGAAAAGGATGGCGGAACGGTAGCATTCGGTGGTAAAGACAAAGGTAAAATCATTGGAGAAGGTAAGATAGGTAAGAATCAAAATCATACCATTGAAAATGTATTGCTTGTGAAGGGTTTGCAACATAATCTTTTAAGCATAAGTCAACTTTGTGATAAGGGATGCAATGTGATCTTTGATTCTAACCACTGCACTGTTTTGAATAGGAATACTCAAGAGATCAAATTCATTGGTTTCAGGTATAACAATGTTTACATGATAGACTTGAATGATGCTTCTCATGAAAACTTATGTTTGACTGCAAGGAGCAACGATGATGCTTGGCTCTGGCATCGGCGGCTTGGGCATGCTAGCTTCAATGTATTGCTGAAATTATCCAGAAAGGATTTGGTGGTTGGACTGCCCAAGTTAAAGGCCGTCAATGATGGAATTTGTGGAGCTTGCAGCATGGGCAAACAAACAAGGACATCATTCAAGTCCAAACAAGATGTGACCACATCAAGACCTCTTGAACTCATCCACATTGATCTTTTCGGACCAAGTAGAACTCACAGCTTGGGTGGTAAACTATATGGATTTGTGATTGTGGATGATTATTCAAGATTCTGTTGGGTCTATTTTCTCTCTCATAAAAATGATGCCCTGGCGGAATTTGAAGCATTTTGCAGATTTGTTCAAAATGATAAAGGGTATTGCATCAAAGCTGTGCGGAGTGATCACGGCCGAGAATTTGATAACCATGAGTTCAGCAATTTTTGCAGGGCTCAAGGCTATATGCATGACTTCTCCGCACCTAGAACTCCGGAACAAAATGGAGTTGTGGAAAGGAAGAACAGAACGCTAGTTGAGATGGCAAGAACCATGCTGAATGAGAATAAAATACCAAGGTACTTTTGGGCTGAAGCAGTGAACACGGCCTGCTACATCATAAATCGAGCCATGGTAAGACCACTGTTGAAGAAAACTCCATATGAGCTATACCGAGGTAAGAAGCCTAACATTTCATACTTGAGACCGTTTGGCTCAATATGCTACATTCATAACAATGGTAAGAAGGACTTGGCCAAATTTGATCCCAAAAGTGACAAAGGCATACTGCTTGGGTACTCTCTCAATTCGAGAGCATATCGAGTGTATAATTTGAGAACTCTCGTAGTTGAAGAAAGTCCACATGTTATTATTGATGAATCATCTCCATTTAGAACTGATGAAAAATCTATTTTGCAGGATGATGTGTTGAAAGATGACAATATCGAGAAGAAGCAAGAAAATTCAGAAAAACAAAAAGAGGAAGAACCAAAAGAAGAAGATGAAAATCAAGAAACTCAACTTGAACAGGAGCTACCGTTGCAATGGACATTTGCAAAGGACCATCCTCTGGAGAATGTATTGGGAAATGTACAAGAAGGAATAAGGACACGAGCCTCCTTCAGGGAAGTTGAAACTCATGACTTATTAGCCTTGCTCTCTCAATTTGAACCTCACTCCATTGAAGAGGCCTTGAAAGATGAGTCATGGATCATGGCCATGCAAGAAGAATTACACCAGTTTCAAAGGAACAAGGTGTGGTTCCTCGTACCATGTCCTAAGAATCACTCCGTGATCGGAACAAAATGGGTGTTTCGAAATAAAACAAACGATCAAGGAGTGGTAATTAGGAACAAGGCCAGGCTTGTAGCCAAGGGTTATAGCCAAGAATTAGGAGTTGACTTCGATGAGTCTTTTGCTCCAGTAGCAAGACTTGAGGCAGTGAGGGTTCTCTTAGCATTTGCATGTTGTCATAACATCAAATTATTTCAAATGGATGTTAAGAGTGCATTTTTGAATGGCTATATCCAGGAGGACGTGTATGTGGAGCAACCACCGGGGTTTGAAGACACAAACTATTTAGACCATGTGTACAAGCTAGACAAGGCACTTTACGGTCTGAAACAAGCACCTCGTGCATGGTATGAAAGGTTAAGTGAATTCCTCATTCAACATGAATTCAAACGAGGTAATGTTGATCAAACCCTCTTCACAAAATTGAATGGTGAGGAAATCTTGATTGTTCAAGTTTACGTTGATGACATTATTTTTGGCTCCACTAAAGATGCCCTTAGCAACGACTTTGCAAAATTGATGCAAAGTGAGTTCGAGATGAGCCTCATGGGAGAGTTAACCTTCTTTTTGGGATTGCAGGTACATCAAACGGTGGACGGGTTGTTCATACACCAAAAGAAATATGCAATGGAGTTGCTGAAAAAGTTCGGTTTGGCATCAACTAAGCCACAACCAACACCCATGTCCACTTCATTAAAAATTGATCAAGATGAGAAAGGTACATCAGTGGACCAAAAACTCTTTAGAAGTATGATAGGTTCACTATTGTATCTAACTGCCAGCAGGCCCGACATACAATTTGCTGTTTGTCTATGTGCAAGATTTCAGTCAAATCCAAAGGAATCTCATTTGTCGGCTGTGAAACGGATTTTTAGATATATTGCTGGTACAGTTAACTTAGGATTGTGGTTTCCACGGAATTCATGCTTTGAACTTATCGCTTATTCTGACGCCGATTACGCGGGTTGTAAGATGGATCGGAAAAGCACTAGTGGTTATTGCCATTTTCTTGGGGGTTGTGTAGTCTCATGGGCCTCCAAGAAACAAAATTCAGTGGCATTATCAACAGCCGAAGCCGAGTATGTGGCTGTCGGTAGTTGCGTTACCCAAGTGCTATGGATCCAACAGCAAATGATTGATTATGGCATTTCCTTTAAAAACACCCCAATTCTTTGTGATAACACATCCGCCATAAATCTGTCCAAAAATCCAGTTCATCACTCCCGCACCAAGCATATTGAAATTAGACATCATTTCATCAGAGACCATGTGAGTAAGGGTGATATTAACATCAGTTTTGTTGAGACAGATCATCAAATTGCCGACATTTTCACCAAACCTCTTAGTGTAGACAAGTTCACATCATTTAGAAGGGAACTAGGGGTTTGTAGGATAGATCAATCTGAGTCTTAATCATGTGCATCAATGTCATTGCATTGCATGTAGTGTGTCATTTTTTTTGTCATGCATGTGCATAGTCGTGCTTGAAAAACCACAAAAATTTTCTATTTCTTTTGCATGAGAACCTTGACTGCCTGGTATGCATGTTCTTATTATAGAATACAACCATTGGCTTTGCAATTTCTATGGCCGATAATTCCTTGAATTTTCCTAAGGCCAGCAAAAGAGCAATTGATATCAAAATCTGAATTTTCGGAGATGGGAAACAATGAACACCTTCTATGGTCTAAGTCATTCTTGAAACAAGTTCCCCAGTGTGTATACCCATTCATATAACTCCAATTTCTTGATTCCAGCTCAATATAATCACTGGGACTCGAGCCATATCATTCGCTCCCTTAAACTTACGTTTTCTTCAGCTTTTGCAGCAAACCCTGAAAGGGTCGACCCCAAGGGTCGACCCACGAAAAGGGGTCGACCCCAAGGGTCGACCCTCGCTAACGGGTACTGTTCTGGGGCGGGGTTTAAAAGGGGACGACCCATAGGGTCGACCCGTTCCGGTCGGGCGGCCTCGCCGCGTCCGAACCGGCTCCAATAAGGGAGGAAACCCTAAGTTTCCTCCCCTCCCATCTCTTACAACCCCTCAAGCCCCCTTCTAGCCTAAAGCCACCTCTTTCTCCAAACATTACACCCCTCCTTGGCATCCCCCTTTGTGCCCTAGCGCGGCCCTCTCGGTGGCTACCCGCGCGGATCATTCTTCCGACGCTAGCACCGCGTCTCGTTGTTCTTCCCTTCACTGAGGTAAGTTCTTGATGTGTGGAGGATCCCCATTCTCTCTCGTGGAAGCATCTCTCTCTCCAAGTTGAGCCATTTTGATCTATTCCCTCATCTCCGGTTCTGTCGATTTATGGTTAGATGGCGCCAAAGAGGCAAGCTTCTCGCAGCCGTGGCGAGTCGAGTGCGGCCCCAGCACGACGTGGTCGGGCGGGCATCCAAGGCAGAGGACCGGCGCCGCCACCCAAAGTTTTGGATAGAAAAGTCCTCCGGCCGCGGTCGGTATCTCTTGTAAACTTACATCGTCATCTTCCGGGACTCGTTGATATGTTATGCAGTCAGGCGAATCTAGAATATTTCATGTCTGCACATCGACGTATATATCCCAACTTGGTACATCAATTTTATGGCAATTTTCTCATGTCCGGGGAGCACCCAACTACAATGGTTCATGGCCATCGGTTAATTCTCACTACAGAATTTTTGGGAGCAGCACTTAATCTCCCGACTGAAGGTTTTATGCTTGGAGATATTGAAATTCCTGAAGATGCAGTTTTTCAAATGATGAAAGGTGAAGAAAGGGGTAACCGTTCTGTGGCAGGACTGAATGCAAATCATTTTCCGCCCATGCAACATATTTTACACAGAATGATTACCACAATTCTACTTCCACGGGGCGGTGGTCATGACAAGGTCACTGAAATTCACATGTTTCTTTTCTACTGCATCTTAAGTGGTATTCCTGTGAATTTCCCGGCCATGATTTTATTTCATATGAGCAATAGCATGAAGCACAGGAACCGCACCCTTCCATATGCTGCTGCACTCACTGCTGTGTTTACACATTTGGGTATTGATCTCTCCACCGAAATCTCACATACTATACGAGAGGCTGACATCTTCACTATTCATTCCATTTGCCATAATATGGGATATGAGCTGCTTGATGGCCACTTAGTTCGCACTCTGAAAAGTACAGAACAAGAGATCCGTTCTGAGGATGAATCTGATGACTATGCACAGGCCCCACCTGCCGAAGATATGCCTTCCGAGGCGGTTCAGCTACTCATGGATCGGTTGGATTCGATAGATGACCGGTTAGACAGTTATGGGGAGACTTTGGAGGGCATGCAACAACAACTTGCGGATCTGAAACTTAGTCATCAAGAGCACACCCAGTCTGTTCAAGACACATTTGATAATCAAACCCACTTGCTTGAAGAAATCTTGGGCTATATGAGGCGTCCGCACAACTCCCCGTCGTCCGATGAAGATTAGATGACATTGCTCTTGGATCTTGGCCTTTATCTGCTCCTTATTTCCCCCCCTCCTTTTTGATGTTGCCAAAGGGGGAGAAACAGACTATATTTCGGCTAACTTATATGTATGTGTGATGAATGCTTGCATGCATGTGTGCTCATTTTCAGTTGCCTTTAGTTTGCATTTTAGAGTCATGTTTGTCATATCATCTTGTGTGAGTTTCAAGTTCCTTTATGTCTCATTGTTATTGCATTTGAACTCTTCCTAATTCCTCTTGTTGTCGGCACACCTTGTGATAATGCCACTCAATCTCACATGTTTTGTTAAGTTGCCTTTGATATCGGTTCAGCATGGTGAATTCAGTTCAATATTTGTGGTTGATATGGTTCTGAATTATGTGGTTTCATTCATTCTTGAATGGTGGTTTACATTGATCAAAAATGCAATTTTAAATTTTGTCATCATCAAAAAGGGGGAGATTGTTGAACCCCCCCTCCTCATGTAAAATGCCTTATGGTTTTGATGTTGACCAAATTCTTTTTGAACTGAAAATGAGTCCTTCTAACGTCTTGCATCCCAACTCCGTCACATGAGGTTTTGGCGTGTTATGAAGGCTCAATGCAATCGTCTTGAGGGTAAGCAAGTAAATTTGACAGTTTGGATGAAAGAATTAACTGCGAGATATTTTGACGGGCCAATCTTCAAGGACAAGAATTTCAATGCTCTGGGACGTTTGGTGAGATCAACTTCAACCTTGATTTTCAATTTTGTGTTTGAAGTCCTTTAAGATCATCTCTCATTTGAATTATGTCTAAGTATGAAATGGTTTAAGCTCAATTGATTGACATACTTTAAAAAAACCATTTTTGTAGCTCATAAACTTGTTCTTGAACACCTCTCATGGTTTGCATGTTTATTGTAGACGTTCTGGATCTTGACTCGGTCATTTGGATCGCGTTCTCGGCATATTTCGTGTTCTGGCTGAAAGGGACGACCCCAAGGGTCGACCCCTATCCAAGGGTCGACCCCAGGGGTCGCCCCCTGTGGTCTTTAATTTTTGGCCCGCTGGTTGTTGGTTCTGGACCTGAGAGGGTCGACCCCAAGGGTCGACCCCTCAGGCTGTGGGTCGACCCAAGGGTCGACCCCTTCAGTAAAATTTCTTAAACAGCAGCTGTTCCTGAGAGGGTCGACCCCTGGGGTCGACCCATGCTTTCTGGGCTGAAAAACCACCCTCGAGGGTCGACCCCAAGGGTCGACCCCTTCTTTTCCGGGCCGAGCCGTATTTGTTGACCCTTGGAATTTCGACCTCATGGGTCAATTGTTTTAGGTTGGGGGCCCGTGCTTTGCTCCACTTTTTGCGGATCTGGTCCCTTGACCATTCCCATAACTCTCTTAGCATATATATTGTCGCTGGGTTGATGAAAACCCTAAGGGGAAAATCGTATGTTGAACTGTAAGCTTCTTTCTAACCCCTTGTGTTTGCAGGTTGAAGTCGCCACCTCCTGACCTGGTTCCAGCTTGAAGAGCGCGTGAAAGTGAAGAGAAGGAGAAGGAGAACTACTTCCATACAAGCCACAGCTGCTGGATGCGATCCAAAATCAACCTAAAGCTTCATTCAAGCCAAGATCGTCACCGTTCTGCACAAAGTGTTCGATTAAATTCGTGGAAGTGATAGGGGGAGCTCCAACCAGGATAATTCAACCTCTTTTCACTCTTCTCACTTTGAATACCTTGAGTTTAACTTCATCATATGTTTGTAATCAGTAAATCCGAGATTTGTGTGTGTGTGTTCGTGCTCGACAACACGAACGTGTGTGTGTGTGTATTTGTGCTTGCTGTTCTACACAGCGTGTGTGTGTGGTTGCTGTTGTAAACAGCGGGTGTGCGTGTTTCACTGTCTAGTGGAAGTTAATCCTCCGTGTGAGGGGTGGACGTAGGGGACACGGTGTGTACCCGAACCACCTAAAAATTCCGTGTGCACCTTGTGGTTTGATTTTCTCCTATATATCGTTTGGGCTTCTCGGTGAGGAGAGAATTCTATTGCTTGTTAATAAATCACCCCATCATCACGCATTCACGTGTGTTTTTATGTTCGTACTAGATTTAAGTTTGTTGTTTATCTTGCCTTGGTTCCGTGTAGCTCGTTTTTAGTTTTTATTGGGCCATCAATTCACCCCTCCCCTCTTGATTGCCACCCTTCGGGACTCAACACCACGGAACACCACCGGAACAATCCATGACACATCTCTAGGGGAGGAAAGTGCCCTCCAAAATTATGGCAACCTAGTCGCCAACACCATGACCAATGCACTCTAGGTCCCCAGTCGATTATATCTCACCGTCACAATCCGACACGACCATATAACCAACAGACGTTGCTATGGTCAATCACACGGTTAGGCTCACTAGCCACTCACAGTTGCCAACTGGGATCCATAATCTGCCAGAGATCACTTCCTTAAAACAAGATCTCCTCCGAGGACACAACCTCCAATACAAGTCGGGCACCAAGCCACTAACTCTGACCAACACGTCCTCGACCTCCGTTAGGCGACATCCTTAACAACCCCATCCGAGTCACACCGACGCCTGACACGGCTCCCATAACAGGAACATGTTACTCATGCGGCACCCTTGCCAACATTTGTCCCCAACATTTCATCCTGCCAGTGCCAAGAATCACGATATTCCGAGCAACGGCATGGCAACAACATGTCTCACACCGAGGAACTAATCCTCCGATGCTCAACGCAACCTCAGGAAATCTGCCCGTAGCAACCAACACTACGATCCTGAACCTGTGGGCTATGGGCCCACCCGGCTTCCGCTGCACACTCTGATCCCCACGCACAGCCAACACAGTAACTCGGGACTCACCACCCCGACAATCCACAACTCGGCTGGTCAACCTCAGAAAATAGGGTGAGGAAAGCTCCATTACCTCGAACCCAAAGCACAGATTCTCTCCCTTAATCTGGCAATCTTCTGCAACCCTGTAGGCTCCGAACTGCCATGCATCGAAAAGTTCTAGCACCAGCCAAGAATGCAAACACTGCCCAACCAGCACTCGTTCTTCCAGAATAGTGCCATCACCCTCACACACCAGGGTAAATGGGCACAACTCTCACAGGCAACCACCTTGCCAAAACACGGGACACGTCTCGCATGGACTTCATGGCACACGAGGCCAACCAAATCCAGGGACATAATGCAAGACGATGAACCTTAGCCAAACATAATCTCTCCAACCAAAGGAGAAACCGATCACACCTCCGACCAACGAAAAATCTCCACGCTCGACTTGACCTCGAACCTTGCATACGCTGGGAACAGCACCACCCAGCACCAAGAAAACCATCGCCACGTCAGGTTAGCACCTCTGACACACTCGGCGAGTGTCACGTCGGACCACAATCACAGCATCTGCCGATGCACCACCGCTGCAATTCCTCGAACTGCAGCGCGCCACGCCAAGAGCCGCAACATGACCCATAACTGGCTATCGTCAATGCTCATTCTCGAGTCCCGAAACTTACCGCGGAACCTTCACAACTCAAGCCAAATCCAGCCGAACACAACCCATTCGCACGCGAGAGCGCAAGAGAAAAAACTTACTGGGACCCCACAACCCAATCCTGCCTTGAAATCTACAAGAATAACTCGGACAAACACGTCATTTCTGAGGCCACAGAGCACGACTAGGACATCAGGCTAAAAAATTAGCAACTCATCGAGAAGATCCTCCACTCACCCGAGCGTACCTCTCGATCAGAACACCCGCTCTGCCATCTCAAAACACCACCTTAACACCTTAGGGGCTGGCTAAATCTCAAGCTGGAGTGGCTAGACTCAACAACAGTTCCCTTAGAGCACGCTCACGGTCACTCAACCATAAACAATCCTCGCCAGCCACCTGACCTCACGGCAAATTCCTCGAACACAGCACCGCAGCGACGCACCTGCCGGCAACCTCTGCCCAACGCAGCACAACCAGGCTCACCACCGATGAGGGAGAAGCTCTCAACCTCGATCCTTAGACCCCACGTCGGCACGAAAGTCACGAACAGCAACTGCCTTCACAGCGCCACGCAGCGCACTCAAGCTCTCAAGCGAGAAATCCAGCGAAAAACAAACACAAAATCTTATGCCAGCTGTCGACTGTACTGGACCTTATGGACTCTGATCACTACAATATCTCAAATTCCTATGTACGTCCACAACCACCGCTCTGATACCAACTGTAACGACCCAAGATCCGGATACCAGGAAGAACACGATACCATTCGAATCCTGGCCCGCCGCCCACGAGCCAGGAGGGCTCGGAAGGGATAAAAGGAGTGTGGAGGTACAAAGAAATAGGAAATAAGGCCGGACAATTCAATAATTAACAGAAATAAATAAATAACTACTACAAAAGAGTCTAGTCGAATAGAAATTATAGTCTAAAGCAGTAAAACGTACCACATGCCAAGTGAACACTCGGCCCGGCGAGTTGGCAACTAAGAACCTCCGAACAACACCCTCGAACCTTGAGGAAGAACCGCCGCACCTGAAAAGCAGGGGTGAGTCTTCTGTCACTGGCTCAGTAGGGATCCCGCGGAACCCCAACCAAGAACAACGGCAGTAGCGGAAAGGAAAGTAGCTACAACTACAGTAGGTACAGTGAAACGGTGGCCGGTCAAAACTCGGCACTACAACTACTGTACCGGTCAAGAAGAAAGAGAAATCCCGATCTCACAATCAAGAACAGGACCACTCTAACACCAGGCCTACCGATGAAACACTCACGGCAACCCTGCCACAGAAGTCTGCCTACACAGGCACGACCAACCGGGATCGCACAGTCCCACACTGGCACGGCAAAGCCTCGGTAATCCCTACCGAGCACCCCTGGTCACCACCTCGGAAAGCACGCTAGAATGGTCCAGAACCTACGTCTCGCAGACGGGAAACAGTATTCGGAAACAGGAGAGTCACATCGCATGTGATAGGAGTACCTACCCACCAGAAGCAAGGCCGGATGCGTCCACTGACGTCTTAGTCCGCGCCTCAGGTGTCCCTCTCAACCCCTGGTGGAACGGGGACACCGTACTAGTAACCACATAACAAGTGACTAGCTGGGGTCACGCTCGTCAGTGCGGGTCCAACTGCCCCCAACCACGTGTGCACACACAGACCGTGCGTCTCTGGTCTGGCCCTCTGACTGATTTTCCCCTCAGCCGGACTCTGGCTGGTAGACGTGGGGCCCGACGAAAGCCAATCTAAAATTGTCTCTCAGGGCAGCCTTGCCACCACTCCCTGGTGGGACCACTCGTGTGTCGGAAGGCTACAACTAGTGGGGAGTCACTGATGTGACCACTCTCTAAGAAGAAACTCCGAGAACCACATAGGCACCCTGCGTGAAAGTCGAGAAGAATTAAGTGGCGTTGAGATACTGCACTCTGGACAGTCCTCTAGACTCACTAAATCTAACGGTCCTTGAGTCACGAGACTCGGGGTCATGACCGTTGTACGCAACGGTACAATACCGTTAATCTAGAATAATCCCTAGGTCTAAAACTACGGTAGCACGAATACTGAGGTAGCTCATGAGCCGCCAAGACCATCCCCTCAAAAGGGAACTCAGAAACCCTCCAGTCTCAGGCTGGGTAATTGGACTTACACTCCACAGGCCACACACATGGCCCACGCGAAAAAGCGTAGAAGCAAATTTCCCAAGGTAGCTCGCAAGCCGCCACACCAATTCCCCATCCCAGGAAAAAGCAGGAAACCTCCAGCCCCAGGCTGAATGACTAGACTCACAGTCCAAGGCCAAACACATGGCCCACTCGGGAATCATCTTCCATGGAACTCACGACATGCGGGGGAGACCCCACCGCACACACACCAATACACGGTGACTCGATCGAGCGTAACATGAAGCCCGGAACATACACCTATGGGCATGTTAATCGAGGTAACATGGCACCTTTCGACATCCCAGAAACACGGACACGAAAACCACGGGGTGCCCGGAGCACTCACGAGGCCGAAGGTCAACCACTGGATCACAACCGGGTCGACCGGAGACCAACACAACGCGAACCCGACATTGCGAGCATGGAAAACTCCTAGCGGTCTAACCCTAGGCCGCCCTGAGGCCTAGCGGTCTACACTTAGACCGCCAAAGAACTGCTAGCGGTCTAACACTGAACCGCTACATACTAAAATCACGGAGCCCTAGCGGTCTACCCTTGGGCCGCAAGGCACTGGCTAGCAGGCTACCTCTGGACCGCTAAACCCTCGAAACACACGAAACTCAAGCGGTCTTAGCGGTCTAACCCTGGACCGCCAAGGACCCTGGCGGTCTATTACATGATCGCCAGTCTTGAACCGACACAGGGAGACCCCTAGCGGTCTACCCTTGGTCCGCTTGGTACCCCTAGCAGTCCCTGGAACGACCGCTAAGGCGTCCCGAACCCGAAACGGCGGGAAACGCCCCAAAAATCCGATCCACGCCCCAATCACCCCCGGGTGATGGGGAAACAAAGGGAAATCCATTCCAAAGCCTCCTAGCATGCATCTATGCCCTTAGATCGGTCAAAAACCTCACGAAACGAGAGATCCAGCTCACACCCTAAAGACATGCTTTTTCCCCAAAATGCTCAAATAAGCCCGCTCGGCTCATCCCAGCCAAGAAAACTCGCGGGAAAGGAAGTGCACGAGCTGGGGGTCCATCTCCCTACCTCCACCGAATATTTCACGTGCCGTGGACGCCGATCCAGAAAGAAAACGCCGTTAAACCCTCGCCGGCTCGTGATCGCGCCACCGAGCTTCCACGTACATCCACTGCCTCGATCCTCACCCATCCTCACCCGTGCCTCGCCCGCGCCATCCCCGCCTCACCCGCGCTCCACTCCGTCGGCCGTCGGAGAGAGAGGGAGAGAGGAGAGAGTGTGAGAAGAGAGAGGGAGGGAAGAGAGAAATGAGAGGGGAGAGAGAGAAAGGGTTAATATATATAGAAAAATCTGAAAATTCTAGAAATTCAAAAAAAATATGAAAAATTACTTCTGCGATCCTCGGGAGGAGCATAACACGTCAGTACTATCCAGGAGTTGGAGAACGTCATGGTTCGCCATGCACAAAGTTCCGAAGGCATATCAGGGAAAAACACGTGTAAAGCACAAAACACACTCCAGGACCCATGAAAATGATCCGAAAAATATCAGAAAAATCCGGGGCATTACAGTATGTGATAAAGATATTTTGGTTGTTCAGATCTATGTAGATGATATAGTGTTTGGGTCAACCAAGTCATCTATGTGTGAGGAGTTTTCCGAATTAATGACTAATGAGTTTGAAATCGGTTCAACAGGAGAATTCAAATTCTTTCTTGGATTGCAGGTCTGTCAGACTAAGGAAGGGACATTCATAACCCAAGAGAAGTATGTCAAGGATCTTCTGAATAAATTCAAGTTTGAAAACCTCAAAGCCATAACTGCACCAATGGGCACATCAACCAGCCTTGATGCTGACCCTAAAGGTAAATTGGTAGATACCAAACTCTACAGAGGTATGATCAGATCCTTGTTATATCTTACTGCATCTCGCCCTGATATTCAATTTTCAGTATGTTTGTGTGCACATTTTCAAGCTAGTCCTAAGGAATCTCATTTGAAATATGTGAAAAGGATCTTTAGGTATCTGTCTGGCACCCTTGACTTAGGTTTATGGTATCCTGCTAGGTGTGAGTTAGACCTTATAGTTTACACTGATGCAGACTATGCATGGTGTAGGATAGATAGGAAAATCACTAGTGGATATTGTCAATATCTTAGTGGTTGTCTAGTGCCTTGGGCATCCAAGAAACATCATACTGTTGCTGTATCGACTGCTGAGGCAGAGTATGTGGCAATAGAAAACTGTGCAGCCCAAGTCCTCTGGATTAAGCACCAGCTTATTGACTATCATATTAACCTTGGTTGTATTACAATTCTTTGTGATAACACAAGTGCCATTTCCTTAACTAAAAATCCAGTTCACCATTCAAGGACTAAGCACATTGAAATAAAACATCATTTTCTTAGAGATGAGATAAATAAAAAAGAAATTGAATTAGAATTCATTGAGTTAGAAAAATAAAATTTTGACATTTTTACCAAGCCTCTTGGTAATGAAAGATTTAAGTTTTTGAGAAGAGAACTTGGTCTTTGCAAATTTTCTGCATAATTGTCTGGCTGTGATAGTTTCATTCTTATGCACCTGAAATGACATGTCCAGTAGTAAGTGCATCTGGTTAGGGGGAGTCAGTGTCAAAAACATTCTTTGTCCATCTCTTTTATGCATGTTGTAAGAGGGAGTTCATGTTAGTTCATGATGTTCAATAAAGGCAATTGTGTGTCTTCCTTGCATCATGTCCATCTTGTTCTCAATGGTATATAAAATGGTATGATGGTAGAAGGACAAATTAATTTTTGTTTGGAAACCCATACTATGTGTAGAGGCCAGTCCTCCACCAAGTACCCTGAATCAAGAGTCTTTCTGAATTTTTAATTCCACATGTTGTCTAAATATCAATGCATATAGACATGGAGAGTTTCTTGCATGTTGGTAGGGGGAGTTAATAATAATTTTGAGTCAGAACTGATTCATCATATCATGTGATCTCTCTTCAGTCCAGATTCAAATTTTGAAAATCCTGACTTTGTTCTCCTGATCATGGAAATTCTTATTCCTCACAATTTATTCATTGAATTCAATCTCTTGGAAAGTCCTTGCAATTATGTGCCTCTGAAATTATGATAGTCTGATAATCATTTCATCATTCTAAGCTACTAAAATCAAAAATCTTCTTTTATAAGAATCCTCCATTATTTCATGAATGAACTGGTGGTTTAAAATTAATAAATTTTAGAGTCTAAAGACTGAATTCAATGAACTGGTTTATTTATCATAATTAATAGCTCTCAACCATTTTTCTCATAACATGACTGATAAAGTCTTCAAGTATCTGAAAGTTCTTGGATTAATGATTTTTTGGTTAAGAAACTTGGAATAAGTATTATTTTTAAACAAGTCTTTCTAAATACAACGGGCAACAAGATTATGAAAATAAGTCGAAATATATACATGCAGAGCAATGATTGAATGCACTGAGAAACTAGGTACTTCATCAAAGTAATGGAGAAAAACTCATGTCATGAAGTGCTTCAAGTTATCTATGTTCAAGAATCAAAACAGTATGGGTAGTTTCATTGAGTAACTAGGGGTACTGACATTTGATAAACGTGTACCCTTATGCAAAAAGGTGTAAATTATTTCTACTGTTTTGATATATGAAACATGATGGTATATTTTGCTGAGTAACTAGGGGTACCAACGTCTAATCAACGTGTACCCTTATGATAAAAGGCATAGCTGATACCTAAATGTTCAAAAGTATGGAAACAAAAAGATAAACAATGTCTCTGCTGTAACCCTAAAGTGAGAATTCAGAAATGTCAAATTGTTTAACCTCAATACATATCCTCGTCACTCCTAACAAAATTCACTGATTTTTGAACCAGTAGGATATAGTAAGGCCAACTTGTTCATGTCTAATGTGATTCTGGTTTATTGCTATTAAAGGTTTTTGCAGACTTATTCAAGAGTCCACTAGATACACTCTAATCTTTATTACTATTAAACTAGAATTCTATCAAGAATGCAATACATAGAATCTTATATCTGAAGAATTTGAGCCATGTCTACTTCATTTAATGAACTATCACTCAGAATGTCAATCAGAATTCTCTTGTTCTTTCTTCCTTCTTGATGCTATCCTATCTTTTCTCATCTCTACCATTTCCTTATTTGTTGATGGCAAAGGGGGAGAATACAATTTTTGATGGTTTGCGATGGGTTTTTGATGGGGTACGCAAAGGGCATAGGGGGAGAAATTTTCTTTGAGAAATTCTTTTGAGGTATCATATTAGCTTGGGAAAAGTTTGATAACTACCGTAGCTGCATTTTTTTGCATAATGTACATATTTCTGGATCTTAATAAATTCATTGTTGCCATCAAAATGCATATCAAAGTTTAAGGTGTTGCCATCATCAAAAAAGGGGAGAATGTTGTGAGGAGATTGTGTGGGATAATGTGTGTCTCATGTTGTGTCCTCTTTAACTTGATTCTCTAAATTTAATTTTTTATTAAGTTTTGATGATTGGCAATAATACATTTTGTCTTCAGCTTTTGGCAACAATACTCTGAATCTACCATTCATTATGGCAGCACTGTTTAGTATCTTATAGCTTTTCATGTATGTGCTTCTCACTAAGGTCAGTGCATGTTCATACATACTACATATGAAGGTCGGTGCATGCTCATAGTGATTCATATGTAGGTCGGTGCATGTTCATATATACTGCATATGAAGGTCAGTGCATGTCTGAATGTAAACGCATAAGGTCGATGCACATAACCATTTGTACAAGACTAAGGTCCAGGCACATGTTCACTTGTGCACGTAAAAGGTCGGTGTACATCTGCCTTGTTCATATAGAAGGTCAGTGCACATTTTCCTTGTGCACGTAAAAGGTCGGTGCACACCTGCCTTATTCATTTAGAAGGTCGACACACTTTACAGTGCTCATCTTCAAGTCTAAGCACATGCACAGATTCATGTCTACGCAGGTCGGTGCACATGCACATATAAAGTCGGAGCACATTAACATCGTTAGTTTGTTAAGGTCAGTGCATATGCACTACTTTGCTCTGACTGGTAGGTGCATCCATTGTTATCTCACTAAGACAAGTTGGAGCACATACTTGAGTATGCTGCTTCAGGTATGTGCACTTTTCAAGGTCTGTGCACATGATGCAACAAGGTCTATGCACATGTGCAGACCAAAGTCGATGCACATGTAAGATTCACGTTAATAAGTCTGTGCATCAAAATCCATGCTCTAAGGCATTTGCATATACATTCATATTATGGGTCTGAGCATAATTTTTTCTCTGATTACTGCCTAAGTATGAACTCTAACGTATAAGGTGTTTGACTAAATGTTTGTCTTCTGATTGGCAGGATTAAGGCAAACATCAAGTGTATGAGAGCAGTAGAAATTCAAGTGGAGCACGTGATCCTAGATTCTAATAATTGGCATGTGATTCAAGGTGAATACTGTTATGATATTCTGCCACATGGATCATCAGACCATCTGCACCTGACACGTGGACTTCCGGTGAAGAATACTCTTTTGAATTTTCTTGGGCAAGAACGTGTTTCCCATGCGGCACACTCTCGTGAGCCTATAAAAGGAGGCATGGTCGCTTAGTTAATAGAGATGAAAAATAAGTGAAAAAGATAAGAGAGCAAAGCAAAAAGAAGCAGAGTGTATAGATTTGAGAGAGTACTTGTAGAGAGAAAAGTGAAACAGAGAGAAGGAGAGCAACAGAGGAAGAGAGGAATTTGAGAGGAAGATTGTGGAAGCTGTTGCAGCAAGTTGAAGAAAAATAGAGTATCGGAGTTTTTGCTGACTAAGTGAGTTGTATCTCAACTACTGGATAAGATCCAGAGTTGAATTGATCTATTGTGAGCTACAGTTGCATTTCTATTATCGTTCTTTGTTTCATCTTTTCTTTTCAAATCTCTTGTAAGCTGTGTATCAGCAGAGTAAGCTGTGAAGCTCAGTAGGTGAGGTTGAATCCTCGGACAGCAAACTGTGAAGCTCAGTGGGTGAAGCTATGAATCAGCGGTCTAGCAAGCTGTGAAGCTTAGCAGATTATAGGGATATAGTCCTCGAAGCTGTGGATCGGCAGATTCAGGCTGTGAGTCAGCAGTAAGCCTTACTCAGTTGAGTAAGGGGTGGATGTAGATCTTGAGCTCGAGATTGAACCACCTAAAATTGCTTTGTTCATTGTGTGTTTGTATATCTACTTTCCGCCATTCTACTAGATGAATGCCTAGGAAAGTCCAGCTCTAATTTCTCTGATCTGTCTGCATTTTTCATCTGAAGTTTTCTATATTTAATTGATGTGCCTATTCGCTGAAGTCTAAATCTATTCTGAATTGAGTTGAATTCCTTCATCATAATTCTGGTTTATAATAGATAACTTAGTGGTATATAAAAAGGCAATGTCAGAAGGATAGATTACATCTATCTGGAAAATTGACCCTTGTGTGAGGAGATTATCTAATCAACCCTTCGTCTGGTACTATACTGAGTTATCAATTCAGTGAACTGTTGCTTCCATAGATGATTACTCATATTGGTTCAGTAGTGTGATTTGCAGTAGTTTATTACTAATTCTGCAGTTCATTTAAATTTTTGTAAATCAATTAGAATTTTGGGTAGATCTATTCACCCCCCCTCTTGATCTGCATTCATTCTTTCCAACAGTACGGTGTCTCAGTTTTGCCTGGGGCGAGGGAGACACTTGAGGCGCGGACTAAGTCGTTAGTGGACGCATCCGGCCTTGCTTCTAGTGGGCAGTACTCCTGTCACACGAGATGAGTTCCTTCATGTTTCTTTGGGTGATTTCTGAGTGTCTTTTCGACACCGAGGTCTAGGGTTTTCGGTATGGTTTCTGTGGGTTTGTCCCTAGATGGCACCGGGTTCATGACGGCGACGTCGTGACTGTGTTTCCCAGACTGCGTAGTCTTGGGCTGGGCCTTAGTCAGCGAGGACAGGCCTCCACGACAGAGGTATCGTGGTGTTTTATATGGCAGCGTAGCCAGGGTTTTCCCGTTAGTCCGGTGGTCCCCCGACTGTGAGATCGGGGTATGTTTCCGGTACAGTAGGAGTAGCTTTAGAGTCGAGGTTTTACCGGCCACCATGGTTGTTGTTCTTGCTGTTGTTCCTGCTTTCTTTACCGCCAATGTTTTACGGTTGGGGTTCCACGGGATCCCTACTGAGCCAGTGATACGAGGCTCACCCCCTACTTTTCAGGTGTGGCGGTTCCTCCTTGAGGTTCGAGGGTGTAGCGCGGAGGTTCATAGTTGCCAACTCGCCGGGCTGAATGTTCACTCGGTGTTAGAGTATGTTTCTTTGCCTTAGACTGTACTTTTGTTGGACTGGACTCTGTAGATTATTTATTTATTTCTGTTAATCATAGTTATTTCCTGCTTTATTTCTTATTTCTATGTACCTCCACAAACATCCTTTAGCCCTTCCGAGCCCTCCGGCTTGTGGGTGGCAGGCCAGGATTCGAATAGTATCGAGTCTTTCTCGATATCCGGATCTTGGATCATTACACTCGGGCTCTTATTTCATTTTAGATAGGGGGAGTCAACATGTTTTATTTGTTGCATTGTGATCATGATTCTTGAGTATGTCAATGAACCCATTCAGTCTATTAGCAGAAACTGATATCTGCATGCTCTTTCATTTTCAGTCAATCTTTTCTGTCATTTGAGATTGAAATCTGTGTGTTTCTCCTTGTCTTTTGGCCTAATCTTCATGTAAGATATCTCATGGGCTAATCTTCACAGTCATAGGTTCATAACTCACTTTAGGTAGGGGGAGTGAGCTCAGTTTGTCAGATATTGAGACAAGTTTACTATCATCTCATGACTGTCCATTCTGATATTCTCTGAGTCATTATTCTCACCCATCAAAATTCTGATCTCTTGAATAATGAGCTTGAATTTAGGGGGAGCCTTTTATCTGTTCATAAGCTATTTGTTTCAGAGTAAACTGATATAAGATTCTTTTTTCATAAAGCTCTATGAATGCCTAACGTAATTTGAAGGTTTAGGGCTAATAATTCTTGGAGTACATTGCTAAAGACTTGGAGATAACTATATAGAGTTCTAATAAAATTAAATCGACCCTTGAAATTTTTTGTCCTAAAACCCTTTTCTGGACCTGAAAACTTAAAGTATAGAGGCAACTTTGGGGATATACTTTAATCTCAGTATTGTTATTAAACATTAGAATCAATCTGAAAATTCCTAAGGCTAGTATATAATAGAGCAATGACAATGGTCCACTGAGAAACCATGTCCTCTTACCTCTGAAGTAAAGTGGACTATGTCATGAAGTGCCAAAGTCAACTCTGCAAAAAATTCTTAAAGAATACAAAAGGCATAGCAATGGCATGAAAACACTGAGAAATATTGGTCACTTATCAACGAAATGAGATGAACAATGTCATGAAGTGACATGCTACCTTTGTTCAAAATGAAGCAGGATAGTTGTCACACTGAGTAACTCGGGATACTGGCGTCTAAACAACGTGTATCCTTATGCTAAAATGTGTGTGTTAGACTTAAATGCTCCTACAAAATTGGAAGGAAAAAAACAAAATCAGAAAAAGATAGCAAAAAGGGGCTACAGGGAAAAAATTCAGAAATCTTATACAATGTTAAATCCCCATACTAGTTGAAGTATTTCCTAAAGCAACCACTAGAAATAAAAGTAAGGGAGAAAGGTAATCTAGGGCACTCATTTGAAAAGACTGGCCGAGGTTTATTAAATCTGTGTAAAGTAATTCTTGAGTCTTTTTGTGATAAACTCTAGGGTTATTAGTCTTAAACCAGCTCAAACATTCTGAAGGAGTGTTTCATAAGAAGCTTTATGACAGAAGACTCTGACATTCAATTTTTCTGATTTTATGGGCATGGAACAGATAAATTTACCTTATGAGTTTGACGCTTAGATCTTGAATTGTGACAAAATTTTATTCTCAGTTGACATACTTGCTTGTTGTTTCTCCCTATGTACCAAACTTAATGAACATGCAGTAATTTTTTCTTCAAAATTTTAGTTGCATATCCTCTTTTGATGATGTCAAAGGGGGAAAAGTATGTTGAGTCTATGTTGAGTCGTGTCTACAGTTAGAAGTGCGTTGTGTCTGCATGTTATGTCTGCATTTTGTCTAGTGCTGCCTTCTTCATTATGCCTGTTGAAGTGTTAAAATGTGGATATTTTCAATTATCTCATCTTGAATAAAATTGCATAATGACTCCGAGTTGGCATCATCAAAAAGGGGGAGAATGTTGTGTCCCTGGTTCTGATGATGTCTAACTATGAGTCAGTATTCATGATCTTCAAATCTTGTTTAAAATGAGCACTTGATGAAGTTAATTTTAAAGACCAGAATGATGTTCCCAAATATATAACTTCATATATTGTTTTGGGGTCAACAGGTTAAATGAGTCTATTAATATTGAAGAAGTCAAGGAAGAGTCGACGTAGTATACACACTGGGTCGACGCAGTAGAAGAAAATAACTTCTGTGTTCAAGGATGAGTCGACGCAAAGTCTCAATGCGTCGACACAACAGAAGTAGAAAATGAAATTTAGAGAGATGCTCTCCAAGTGACATGAACAAAGAGTCGATGCAACAACTATGTAGCGTCGACACTACAACTATTCTCAACATTCAGGATCTTAGTCATACAAGCGATGGGTCAACGCAACAATCCTGTGGCATCGATACAATAATAGGATCTTTCAGCCAGCCCTCAGGCAGCAAGCGGATTGGGTCGACACAACAACTCTATGGCGTCGACACAACAAGGTTATTCCAGTCAGATCTCAAGTTATGAACAAATTGCGCCCATACAATAACGCAATTGAGTCTACGCAATCATGAAGTCAAGCAAGATCTCGTCCAGTAACAATGGATGCTACGTCGACACAATCAGGTCATGGAGTCGATGCATCTAAAAAGAATCACTAGAATATAGAGGAAGTCGACTCATTCAGGTAGGCGCGATTTGCAAAAGCTAAGTTGGTCATGTGACAACAAAAACCAATCATGGGCACATGATCCAAGACACATGTCTTAGGTTCTAGAATGATCACATGACACTCTGCTTTGTAAAAAGCCGCCCAATTCCTGGCGAAGAAGCTGCTACTGCTGTGAGCTGCGAAGAAGTTAAGAGAGCAGAAGGAGAGAGAGAGCATTTTTTACAGAGGAAGGGAAAGTAAGAGGTCAGGAGTGTTTCAAAGAGAGTTCAGAGAGAAAGATAGAAAGAAGAAGAGGAAGAAATAAAGAAAGAGAGAGAGAGAGCGGCCACCAAGTTCATGAGCTATTTCCAGATCTATTACAGAAAAAGAGAGAGTGTCAGCAGTCAAGAAGCTTTCATTGCCGATCTGTTGATCTAAGACTTGTGGATCAAATCCAAAGTCTTCATGCTCTTTTGAGAGCTACATTTCCATTTTCTATTTTTCCTCTTTTGTTGATTGTTCCATTTGTCGTCTGTGTATGTCCGTGCTTGGTAGCATGGTAGGTGTTTGTGCACATAACCCTATTGTGCATGTGGTTGTTCTGGGTGACCAGAACATTCAGGAGTGATCCTCGTTGGCTGCTATAAGCAGCTGTTCTGATTGTGCTGTGTTGCATAATCAGGGTTGTGCACAGTGGGTAGCTACGCACGTGTGTACTCTGAGTGATCAGAGTGTGAGAGGAAGTGTTCCTCCGCTTGCTGCTGTAAGCAGCATTTCTGATCTTGCCGGGTGCAAGAACAGGGTTGTGTACAACAGTTTGCTGTACACGTTTGCACACTACGTGATCAGTGTGTGTGTGAGGAAGTTCTTCCTCATTCAAGCTGTTTGGTAGCGTTTGTAGTGGAGGTTCTCCATGTTCTTGCTCGTGCAAGGGAAGCCTCACTCGGTTGAGTGAGGGGTGGACGTAGGTCTGTGGGATTGCAGACCGAACCACCTTAAAAAATCGTGTGTTCGTTTGAATGTGTGTGATTGAATCCTTTTCTCCTATCTCCCTTCATAGGATGGTTTGCTGATCACATGCTTATTGAGCTCTAGATTTCTTCTATGCTGATTTCATATTCATCTGTTAGGTGTTCAGCTATCTTCAGTTTAGCATACTCGGTTTGAGGATTGCACTAAGCACTTCGTTTGATTATTGTGAGTAGCTTTTCAATCTCATCATTCTACATTCGGGTTACAGGTAGGATTGTTTTTAATTGGTGTCTAGACAATTGGTGTGCAGATTTTTTTTTAATTGGGGATAGTTTTCTTAAAAAGAATCTATCCCCTCTAGATCTGATTGCGCACCCTACAAGGGACACGATATCAGTCGACCGAATAGGATCTCAGTCGACTGAAGCAGGCAGGCATGCTGGCCCAAAAGAAGTTGAACGCGGTCTACAATCTATCCGTTATCTAATGAATGCGGTTCTCAAAAGGCCGCATTCAGAATAGAGTCAGCAGAACTCGGTTACAACCTCGTACTACCCACTTAAAAGTCGGTTGAACCCCATCATATCCAGTAGAACGTGGATTCCAAGATTTTTTTTCAGGGTTTTTAGGGTAGAACCTGCTCGACATCCTAGTGGGAATCCCAAGCTTGCGGAGATTTACGGAGGCCTTGATATAGTGGTTCCAGTCCGACGGAAAGAATATTCGGTGGAGGGTCCCAGCTATAGCCAAAATTAATGTGACAGAAACGCCAAAAATCCGGCAATAGTAGTAAGTCAAAGAATATCAACTTATGATGGATTAACCATCTTCATAATCCTAATTACAAAGTGCATTCTCTACATTTTCAACTTGAAGACACGCTGTCTAGCAAGGAATAACAGAGATTTAATCACGAGGAAACTCGGGTTCCCGTTGGGAAAACCCGGCCAGAACGCGGTCAGGTGTAGAACCGTGGCCAGAAAGATGCGATCAGGTGAGGGACACATTCAAGGAATTTTAACCAAATTTGAAATATCAGAAAGACTATGGTCGTAGTCGATCGCGGTGCCACGTGTTATGACCGCCAATTGGGCACTAGCCCAATCGGGCACAATTTGGACCCGCGAACTAAACAGGCCAAAAATCTGGACAGATTATCTAAGAACCCTTAGAAAATTTGTAACTTAACGTAGGAAGATCAGAATGGAATGAAACTAGGCTCATTAGAAAGCTTGGACCCTTAGCCCAAACTCTTATGTTGTGGTGGAAACTCAATTCTCATCAGAACCCATGGTTCTGAGCCCTTTCTGTCAGCTATCCTGAAGAGGTGTGACTGTTGGGTGAATTCACATGTAATTAATGGAAAAATCATAACTCCTGATAAGGATAATAGAATTCGATGAAACCACACCAAAATCTAGATCAAGAAGTTCTCTTGATTTTATCTAAAGACACCCAAGCCCAAATCCCAACGAAAAAATGCGCTCACAAGCATTTATGATAAGGTAGATGAAGGGTCACGACTGAAACACAGGATGAACAACGTTACTATTGAGAAAATCATAACTTGCGCTAGATTTGATGAAATTCAATGAAACTAGAACTAAAAGTTAGACCTGGAAGTCCTCTTCATTTCATATGAAGACACCCCAACCTAATTCCCAACAGAAATGTGCGCACACTAGCATTTATGATCAGTGGTCGAAGGGTCACACCTGTTCAAAACCGAAGGGATGCTTAACATTAAATCCTCTTCAAAACCAGCGACCTTGGAGCTTGTTAGAGCCTTGAGGAATGTGGGTGAACTCTTCGGAGGCCTGAAAAACTATATAAGGAGGGGGTTTTGTGGGTGGCCATCCTTTAGCAACACTCATCTTCCATTTTTCTGCCACCTACGGGTCCTTTTGTGAAAGAAAGAGAGGTGAGGGACCTTGGCCTTTACGTAGGAGGGTGGACCTACAGAGAAGTCTTGGTGGGTCTGGGGTGTGGATCTCATCCCCGGATCGAAGGGTAAAGTTGAGGTGGATCTGGGGTGTGGATATTATCCCCGGATTGTCGGTTAACATCTCAAAGGTAGGCACCTAACCTCAAACTTTAGGGGTCGATGATGTATTAGAATGGTTTTAAAACAAATTTTTCTACACTCTAAAAGAGGGATTAAGGGCATGTGGGGAACACTATCATGTTCATTCTGATTCTGTCATTCGTTAAGTTCTCTTGGGCTTCATAAGTCCCCACAGCCCCTGAGAAAAAGGGGTCTGTGCATTTTTGTAAGGTCTGTGCACTCCTGTCCATACGAAGGTAAAAAGGGGTCTGTGCATGTTTTGTAAAGTCTGTGCATGTTTTATAGTAAGGTCCGTGCATGTTAAGGTATGTGCAGGTTTTAGCTATAGTAAGGTCTGTGCACGTTTTGTAAGGTCTGTGCATGTTTTGGCTATAGCAAGGTCTGTGCACGTTTTGTAAGGTCTGTGCATGTTAAGGTCTGTGCAGGTTTTAGCTATAGTAAGGTCTGTGCATACTCCGGTAAGGTCTGTGCAAGGTCTGTGCATGCTTAGTTCAAATCAGGAGTAAAGTCTGTGCATGTCCCAGTAAGGTCTGTGCATACCCCGGTAAGGTCTATGCATGGTCTGTGCATGTTTAGTTCAAATCAGGAGTAAAGTCTGTGCATGTCCCAGTAACGTCTGTGCATACCCCGGTAAGGTCGGTGCAGGTCCCTGTAAGGTCTGTGCACTTGTGGGTCTGCCTAGATTTCCAAAACATAGAAAATGAGAGTTTTAAAAGGGCATTTCATTTCAGAAAAATCTAAAAAATTAGGAAATGATAGAGGGATAAGTTATTAACCCACTTTAAAAATTACATGTATCCAGAAATTCCGTACTTTCAGATATAAGTTATTTTCTAGGCATATGTAGCCTAGACGGATGAAACTGTACTATCATGAAGTAACATGAACATGGCTATGGGTGTGTCTAGCCATCTTAAACTGTTAGTAGCATCTTTATGAGCATGGGTAACTCATTATAAGCATGACTATTAGTATATTTAGCCCCCTTAAAATCATGAAATATGTCTAATGAACATCATGCTAGTAATATCAAGTAAGAATATGTATGCCATGAAGGGAAAACATCAGCATTCTGTAAGGTTGGACTTCGGTCCCTTCTGCGGGACGACGATACGTAACGTCGCGGAAGTAAAAGACCCCAGGGGACGGCGATACGTAACGCCCTGATTTAAAATCCTATTGATTCAGTCTTCGGTCCCATTTTGGGGCGGTCTTTGTGGGACGGCGATACGTAACGCCACTGGGCCACAAGAATCTAGGTGGGAGTTCGCTCCCGGGTCTGCGCAGTACTCTTTCGTTCGTTGTGTGTGGGCCTCCTGTGTTTGCGGCAGCTGTCCGGTTCCATGAATGCCAACAATATGAACTCTCATAAAATGTGATAATAAGATATTGTTCTTGTACTGAGGTCTTGCTACATGCATGGGTGTTTATACTAGTTAAAAAATCTATGCTTTCCTTGTTGAGTTATTTTAAGTAGATGATATAAAATGAACTATGCTACTGTTAACATTAGGAAAATGCATATAAATAATTATATAGATGCAAAGTTGACCCCAGTTTGTTTAGGATGCCTACTGAGCATCACACTCACCCATGTGACACACGTTTTTCAGGAAATATAGAGCAAGAGGTTGAGGTGGAGGCAGCAGCAGAGGATTAGAGTTAGCATCATCTGTCTGGGTATGCTGTGGTCAAATGTTTTGTTATATGTTGGGTGTGGGGTGGAAAAGCTCATGTGGGCTCATGTGTAATATGGAACATGAACCTGTACTCTTTTTGGAGACTATGAAGGTTTAAGATGCTTACCTATATTTCTTGTAACATGTGGTTTCTCTCTCATGTGAATGTATGTATGTTACATAATATTGTGCTTCCGTGATACGTACGAAGTGATTGCTTTGGGGTCCGATAAAAAGAAAGAAAAAAATATCTCCAAAAATTTGGGGATCGGATCCCGGGGCATTACAACGTGATGCTCTTAGCCGAAAGTTGATGGCACTGAGTTTGCATCGAGAGTGGGATATGATGGAGGGAGTAATCGGATCACGACCCGAGAAAGGGAAGCAGTTCGGTCTCTTAGCTAAGTTATCGGCAATACTTGCATACTTAGACCGAATTGCTGAGGCCCAAAGGCAGGACATGGCATTGCAGAGACAATTGAACAATGAGGGCTTCCAAAGGGGGATTGATGAACTGATCACATTCCGAGGAAGAATCTGTATACCAGATGATGTGGATATGAAGAAGGACTTGATGCGGGAGGCTCATGGGTCAAAGTTCTCCATCCATCCCGGAAGCACCAAGATGTTCCAGGATATGAAGAGGACGTACTGGTGGCCAGGAATGAACCGAGACATTGCGGAGTTCGTGTCCAAATGTCTCACATGTCAATAGTAGATCCATCTAACCCCGTTTGGTGTTCCTCTCTGAAAATTTAGGAAGAGAATTCCATCCTATTATAATCTCTTTCAAAATAAACAACTCTATACCACTTTTTTTTTGAGATCACAGTCACCCGTCTCTCCCCCTCCCTCCCCTCCTTCCCCGGTAGATCCCCCCCTGCGCGGCCCCCATCTCCCTCCCGGTGTCCCCTCCCCCCTCTCCCTAGCCGTTCTCCCTCCCTCCCCGGCGGTCCCCCCCTGTGCGGCCCCCCTCTCCCTCCCGGTGTCCCCACCCCCCTTCCCCTGGCCGTTCTCCCTCCCTCCCCGACAGATCCCCCCCTGCACGGCCCCCTCTCCCTCCCCCTCCCTCACCAGCGGGTCCCCCCCTGCACGACCCCCTCTCCCTCCCCCTCCCTCACCAGCGGGTCCCCCCCTATGCGGCCCCCCTCTCCCTCCCCTCCCTCCCCGGCGGGTCCCCCCTTCGCGGCCCCCTCGCCCTCTCGGTGTCCTCTCCCCCCTTCCCTTAGCCGTTCTCCCTCCCTCCCCTCCCTCCCCGGCGGATCCCCCCCTGCGCGGCCCTCCTCTCCCTCCCGCCGTTCTCCCTCCCCCTCCTTCCCCGGCGGGTCCCCCCCTGCGCTGCCCCCCTCTCCCTCCCACCGTTCTTCCTCCCCCTCCCTCCCCTCCTTCCCCGGCGGGTCCCCCCTTCGCGCCCCCCCTCTCCCTCCCGCCGTTCTCCCCCCCCCTCTCTCCCCTCCCTCCCCGGCGGTCCCCCCCTACGCGGCCCCCCTCTCCCTCCCGTCGTTCTCCCTCCCCCTCCCTCCCCAGTGGGTCCCCCTTCGTGGCCCCCCTCTCCCTCCCGCACATTAACCACCAAACACATCTACATTAATTTTAAAAATTATGACATTAATACCAAACAAAAACTGTCAATTTTTAGCATTTTTAAAATTTAAGTTAAAAATTGACACAACACAATTTCTTAGATAGAAATAGTTTCTTTAAAGAAATTGTTCCCAAACACCCTATTAATCATGCGCATGTAAGTCAATTAACTAAAGAATGTGCATCTTTGTTCAGCAAATGAACACTTTAAATTTTCATTAAATTTTGCGTGGACAAACACTGCCCCAATGTTGTTGTAAGGTAAATTCCCTAGGGTAATAGGTGAAATCCATTGTTAGTATGAGTTTGAGACCCTGATCCTACGCAGTTAATTAAGACCTTGCTTTCTTTTATGCCCTAGAGCCTAGGCATACATTTTGTTAGCTATATAAATATACTTTAAAAAGTCAAGAAATGATAGAAATACTCATAAAAGTCAAGTAATTACAAATTAGAGGTCTGCCCAAGATCACAAGAGTGATTATGAGTGAATCCAATGGTCTGATGGTGATCATATTGGCAATCTAATAGTCCGATCATGATGGAAGTGAAAATCAATGGTCAGATCTTGATTTGAGACAAACCCAATGGTCGGATTTTGATAAGAAGTGAATTTCAGAGTATGATAGCGATCACATTGATGATCAGATGGTCCAGTCATGCTGAAAAGCAAATCGAATGGTCAGATCTTGACCAGAAGAAAATTCAACGGTCTGATCATAATTTAATGTATATGCAATGGTGGATGGCAACCAACTGTACACAAAGGGATCCATTTATATAATCGAGGCTATTTGTACAGGTCTAAAAGGGCCTATTGTAGTGTGTATAAGGCATTCAGGAGATAAAAATATTTCTTTCTCCATGTAAGAGTGTGTATCTAATGAGTGATCTTTGCGATCACGTCTATTAGACAAAATTTACAATGTTATGACAAATATTGTAGAGGTTTAGGGGGTATCTTATATAGTTAATCAAAGGTTATCGAGCTTTACGCCGATATAAATGAACACTAACTATAGTTGGCGGGAAAATGTCTAGTACACGAATCCTAAATCATCTAATTATAAACTAAACTCACAGAATTAATCATGCGCATGTTAGTGAGTTAACTAAAGAATGTGCATCTTTGTTCAGGAAATGAACACTTTAAATTTTCATTTAATTTTGCGTGGACAAACACCCTAGGGTAACAAGTGAAATCCATTGTTAGTATGAGTTTGAGACCCTGATCCTACATAGTTAATTAAGACCTTGCTTTCTTTTATGCCCTAGAGCCTAGGCATACATTTTCTTAGCTATATAAATATACTTTGAAAACTCAAGAAATGATAGAAATACTCATAAAAGTCAAGAAATTACAAATTGGAGGTCTGCCCATGATCACAAGAGTGATTATGAGCGAATCCAATCGTCTGATAGTGATCATATTGGCAATCCAATAGTCCGATCATGATGGCAGTGAAAATCAATGGTCAGATCTTGATTTGAGACAAACCCAATGGTCGGATCTTGATCTGAAGTGAATCTGATAGTCCGATAGCGATCACATTGATGATCAGATGGTACCATCATGTTGAAAAGCAAATCGAATGGTCAGATCTTGACCAGAATAAAATTCAATGGTCTGATCATAATTGAATCTATATCCAATGGTGGATGGCAACCAACTGTACACAAAGGGATCCATTTATATAATCAAGGATATTTGTACAGGTCTGATAAAAATATTTCTTTCTCCATGTAAGAGTGTGTATCTAATGAGTGATCTTTGCGCTCACGTCTATTAGCCAAAATTTACAATGTTACGACAAATGTTGTAGAGGTTTAGGGGGTATCTTATATAGTTAATCAAAGGTTATCGAGCTTTACGTCGATATAAATGAACCCTAACTACAGTTGGTGGGAAAATGTCTAGTGCACGAATCTTAAATCGTCTAATTATAAACTAACCTCACAGAATTAATCATGCGCATGTTAGTCAATTAACTAAAGAATGTGCAGCTTTGTTCAGGAAATGAACACCATAAATTTTCATTTAATTTTGCGTGGTCAAACACTGCCCCAATATTGTTAGGAGGTAAATTCCTTAGGGTAATTGGTGAAATCCATTGTTAGCATGAGTTTGAGACCCTGATCCTACGTACTTAATTAAGACCTTGCTTTCTTTTATGCCCTAGAGCCTAGGCATAAATTTTGTTAGCTATATAAATATACTTTGAAAAGTCAAGAAATGATAGAAATACTCATAAAAGTCAAGAAATTACAAATTAAATGTCTGCCAATGATCACAAGAGTGATTATGAGTGAATCCAATGGTCTGATAGTGATCATATTGGCAATCCAATAGTCCGATCATGATGGAAGTGAAAATCAATGGTCAGATAATGATTTGGGACAAACCCAATGGTCGGATCTTGATTAGAAGTGAATCTGATAGTCCAATAGCGATCACATTGATGATCAGATGGTCCCATCATGTTGAAAAGTAAATTGAATGGTCAGATCTTGACCAGAAGAAAATTCAACGGTCTGATCATAATTTAATGTATATCCAATGGTGGATGGCAACCAACTGTACACAAAGGGATCCATTTCTATAATCGAGGCTATTTGTACAGGTCTAAAAGGGCCTATTGTAGTGTGTATAATACATTCAAGAGATAAAAATATTTCTTTCTTCACGTAAGAGTGTGTATCTAATGAGTTATCTTTGCGATCACGTCTATTAGACAAAATTTACAATGTTACGACAAATATTGTAGAGGTTTAGGGGGTATCTTAAATAGTTAAGCAAAGGTTATCGATCTTTATGCCGATATAAATGAGCACTAACTACAGTTGGTCGGAAAATATCTAGTGCACGAATCTTAAATCGTCTAATTATAAACTAAACTCACAGAATTAATCATGCACATGTTAGTCAATTAACTAAAGAATGTGCAGCTTTGTTCAAGAAATGAACACCATAAATTTTCATTTAATTTTGCGTGGTCAAACACTGCCCCAATATTGTTGTAAGGTAAATTCCTTAGGGTAATAGGTGAAATCCATTGTTAGCATGAGTTTGAGACCCTGATCCTACGTAGTTAATTAAGACCTTGCTTTCTTTTATGCCCTAGAGCCTAGGCATACATTTTGTTAGCTACATAAATATACTTTGAAAAGTCAAGAAATGATAGAAATACTCATAAAAGTCAAGAAATTACAAATTAGAGGTCAGCCCATGATCACAAGAGTGATTATGAGTGAATCCAATCGTCTAATACTGATCATATTGGCAATCCAATAGTCAGATCAAGATGGAAGTGAAAATCAATGGTCATATCTTGATTTGAGACAAACCCAATGGTCGGATCTTGATCAGAAGTGAATCTGATAGTCTGATAGCGATCACATTGATGATCAGATGGTCCCATCATGTTGAAAAGTAAATCGAATGGTCAGATCTTGACTAGAAGAAAATTCAACGTTCTAATCATAATTGAATGTATATCCAATGGTGGATGGCAACCAACTGTACACAAAGGGATCCATTTATATAATCGAGGCTATTTGTACAGGTCTAAAAGGGCCTTTTGTAGCGTGTATAATGCATTCAAGAGATAAAAATATTTCTTTCTCCATGTAAGAGTGTGTATCTAATGAGTGATCTTTGCGATCACGTCTATTAGACAAAATTTACAATGTTACGACAAATATTGTAAAGGTTTAGGGGGTATCTTAGATAGTTAATCAAAGGTTATTGAGCTTTATGCCGATATAAATGAACACTAACTACAGTTGGTGGGAAAATGCCTAGTATCGAATCCTAAATCGTCTAATAATATAAACTCACAGAATTAAACATGCGCATGTTAGTCAATTAACTAAAGAATGTGCATCTTTGTTCAGGAAATGAACACTTTAAATTTTCATTTCATTTTGTGTGGTCAAACACTGCCCCAATATTGTTGTAAGGTGAATGCCTTAGGTTAATAGGTGAAATCCACTGTTAGCATGAGTTTGAGACCCTGATCCTACGTAGTTAATTAAAACCTTGCTTTCTTTTATGCCCTAGAGCCTAGGCATACATTTTGTTAGCTATATAAATATACTTTGAAAAGTCAAGAAATGATAGAAATACTCATAAAAGTCAAGAAATCACAAATTAGAGGTCTGCCCATGATCACAAGAGTGATTATGAGTGAATCCAATGGTCTGATAGTGATCATATTGGCAATCCAATAGTCCAATCATGATGGCAATGAAAATCAATGGTCAGATCTTGATTTGAGACAAACCCAACGGTCAAATCTTGATCTGAAGTAAATCCGATAGTCCGATAGCGATCACATTGATGATCAGATGGTCCCATCAAGTTGAAAAGCAAATCGAATGGTCAGATCTTGACTAGAAGAAAATTCAACGGTCTGATCATAATTGAATCTATATCCAATGGTGGATGGCAACCAACTGTACACAAAGGGATCCATTTCTATAATCGAGGCTATTTGTACAGGTCTAAAAGGGCCTTTTGTAGTGTGTATAATGCATTCAAGAGATAAAAATATTTCTTTCTTCACGTAAGAGTGTGTATCTAACGAGTTATCTTTGCGATCACGTCTATTAGACAAAATTTACAATGTTACGATAAATATTGTAGAGGTTTAGGGGGTATCTTATATAGTTAATCAAAGGTTATCGATCTTTACGCCGATATAAATGAACACTAACTACAGTTGGTGGGAAAATGTCTAGTGCACAAATCTTAAATCGTCTAATTATAAACTACACTCACAGAATTAATCATGCGCATGTTAGTCAATTAACTAAAGAATGTGCAGCTTTGTTCCGGAAATGAACACCATAAATTTTCATTTAATTTTGCGTGGTCAAACACTGCCCCAATATTGTTGTAAGGTAAATTCCTTAGGGTAATAGGTGAAATCCATTGTTAGCATGAGTTTGAGACCCTGATCCTACGTAGTTAATTAAGACCTTGCTTTCTTTTATGCCCTAGAGCCTAGGCATACATTTTGTTAGCTATATAAATATACATTGAAAAGTCAAGAAATGATATAAATACTCATAAAAGTCAAGAAATTACAAATTAGAGGTGAGTCCATGATCACAAGAGTGATTATGAGCGAATCCAATCATCTGATAGTGATCATATTGGCAATCCAATAGTCAGATCAAGATGGAAGTGAAAATCATTAGTCAGATCCTGATTTGAGACAAACCCAATGGTCGGATCTTGATCAGAAGTGAGTCTGATAGTCCGATAGCGATCACATTGTTGATCAGATGGTCCCATCATGTTGAAAAGCAAATCGAATGGTCAGATCTTGACCCGAAGAAAATTCAACGGTCTGATCATAATTTAATGTATATCCAATGGTGGATGGCAACCAACTGTACACAAAGGGATCCATTTATATAATCGAGGCTATTTGTACAAGTCTAAAAGGGTCTATTGTAGTGTGTATAATGCATTCAAGGGATATAAATATTTCTTTCTTTATGTAAGAGTGTGTATCTAATGAGTTATCTTTGCGATCACGTCTATTAGACACAATTTACAATGTTACGACAAATATTGAAGAGGTTTAGGTGGTATCTTAGATAGTTAATCAAAGGTTATCGATCTTTACGCCGTGGTGGGAAAATGTCTTGTACACGAACCTTAAACCGTCTAATTATAAACTAAACTCACAGAATTAATCATGCGCATGTTAGTCAATTAACTAAAGAATGTACATCTTTGTTCAGAAAATGAACACTTTAAATTTTCATTTAATTTTGCGTGGACAAACACTGCCCCAATGTTGTTGTCAGGTAAATTCCCTAGGGTAACCGGTGAAATCCATTGTTAGTATGAGTTTGAGACCCTGATCCTACGTAGTTAATTAAGACCTTGCTTTCTTTTATGCCCTAGAGCCTAGGCATACATTTTGTTAGCTATATAAATATACTTTGAAAAGTCAAGAAATGATAGAAATACTCATAAAAGTCAAGAAATTAATGTATATCCAATAGTCACAAGAGTGATTTTGAGCGAATCCAATGGTCTGATAGTGATCATATTGGCAATCCAATAGTCAGATCAAGATGGAAGTGAAAATCAATGGTCAGATCTTGATTTGAGACAAACCCAATGGTCGGATCTTGATCTGAAGTGAATCTGATAGTCCGATAGCGATCACATTGATGATCAGATGGTCCCATCATGTTGAAAAGCAAATCAAATGGTCAGATCTTGACCAGTAGAAAATTCAACAATCTGATCATAATTTAATGTATATCCAATAGTGGATGGCAACCAACTGTGCACAAAGGGATCCATTTATATAATCGAGGCTATTTGTACAGGTCTAAAAGGGCCTATTGTAATGCATTCAAGAGATAAAAATATTTCTTTCTCCATGTAAGTGTGTGTATCTAATGAGTGATCTTTGCGATCACGTCTATTAGACAAATTTTACAATGTTACCACAAATATTGCAGATGTTTAGGGGGTATCTTAGATTGTTAATCAAAGCTTATCGAGCTTTACGCCGATATAAATGAACACTAACTACAATTGGTGGGAAAATGTCCAGTGCACGAATCTTAATTCGTCTAATGACAAACTAAACTCTCAGAATTAATCATGCGCATGTTAGTCAATTAACTAAAGAATGTGCGTCTTTGTTCAGGAAATGAACACTTTAAATTTTCATTTAATTTTGTGTGGTCAAACACTGCCCCAATATTGTTGTATGGTAAATTCCTTAGTGTAATAGGTGAAATCCATTGTCAGCATGAGTTTGAGACCCTGATCCTACGCAGTTAATTAAGACCTTGCTTTCTTTTATGCCCTAGAGCCTAGGCATATATTTTGTTAGCTATATAAATATACTTTGAAAAGTCAAGAAATGATAGAAATACTCATAAAAGTCAAGAAATTACAAATTAGAGGTCTGCCCTTGATCACAAGAGTGATTATGAGTGAATCCAATGGTCTGATAGTGATCATATTGGCAATCCAATAGTCTGCTCAGGATGGAAGTGAAAATCAATGGTCAGATCATGATTTGAGACAAACCCAATGGTCGGATCTTGATCAGAAGTGAATCTGATAGTTCGATAGCGATCACATTGATGATCAGATGGTCCCATCATGTTGAAAAGCAAATCGAATGGTCAGGTCTTCACCAGAAGAAAATTCAATGGTCAGATCATAATTTAATGTAATCTAATGGTGGATGGCAACCAACTGTACACAAAGGGATCCGTTTATATAATCGAGGCTATTTGTACAGTTCTAAAAGGGCCTATTGTAGTGTGTATAATGCATTCAAGAGATAAAATTATTTCTTTCTCCATGTAAGAGTGTGTATCTAATGAGTTATCTTTGCGATCACGTCTATTAGACAAAATTTACAATGTTACGACAAATATTGTAGAGGTTTAGGGGGTATCTTAGATAGTTATTCAAAGTTTATTGATGTGACACGACCCCTTGGACCTAAATTTGCAAGCAACCAGACCGAACGGTGATATCTCACAAGCGGGTTCACCCGCGTCACGCGCACCCGGGTCCGTAGGTGGACCGGCGATGATGGTGAGGGTCCGAGGTTGGACCTTGGGGTTCCAAGGGTATGGCTGGCTGGGGATGGACCCCAATGGGCTAGGGATGCCCAATTTCAAGGGCGGCCGGCACGCCGAGGGCGTGGGATGTAGTGGCTCTCTCACAACTCACCCGCGGTGGCACTCGATTAGACGGAATGTTGGAACAAGCACTCTCTCACTGCCAATGGCGCAACTAGAGATAATACTAAGCTAAACAATAGTGAAACCAGCAGAGGAAGTGACCCGAAGCTCACCTGATCGCTGTGAAGGCACCGATCCCGGCCGGAGACGAGGGCGAGAGGGGAAGCGTGGGCTACCCGCACGCCGCGCCGATGACGCTTTAGCCGAAGACCTGCTAGTACAAAACTACTCCTCGCGCAGGAGGGTGATCGTGGAGGTGGGGAAAATAGAGGTTACATTCAAACACTACCTTCACGCAGGGAGGGGCGCTAAGCCGGCCAGGCGGGGAAGGGAAAATAGCTAAGGAGGTAGCTGATTGACCCCACCGTCGGTTCTGCCCGTCTGATAGGTGCTCGCTGTTGACTCCGTGTGATCACTCCCGGACTCGAAAGTGAACAAGACAAACGCCAAAATGTTGGTGACTGACCCGGGAAGAATCCTGAATTTTGTTGGCGCCAGAAGTTATTGATGCTGGCTGGGACAGACGCTGGACCGGCGCTGCTCTTCTCTGCCTTGGACTGAGTTCAGGTTGTTGCAGCAGGTTGGAGACTTCACCACGATCGCTCCCTTGATCCAATCGAGATGGGATTAGGACGGTTGCGAGCGTGGTCGAATCCTCTTCGATCAGCAACCAAGATGGGCACCAGAGGATGTCGGAGCAGGGAGGTGGAACCCGAAGAGTGAGAGGGGGTCTGATCAATCTCTGACAGAACTGACCTGCGCACCTGGGGAAAATAATTTGGAACGGGGAACTCCGAACTCCAAATGAGGTCCTGCTTGCTGTGTTGGACAGAGGACTGGTGGAGCTTCTCCCCGGTAAAGTGGAGTGGCAAGGGGAGCTGGGGTGTGGTCGCAGCAGCTTCTAGAAGTCACTTCTGGTTGCAGGCCGGGCTGGTTCTGCGCAGTCAGTGAAGAACGGCTCTCCCGGGCAGCTCCGAACTCGGATCAGGGCGGGATCACCTCGCCTACGAAGAAGACTGGAAGAGCTTTCCGGCAATATATGATACACCACCATAAAACTCGCGATGATGAAGAGGAAGCCTCTGCAACTCCGGGGTACTCTGCTGTTGCAGACTGCTACTGGAACTGCAACTTGATGATGGTAAATGGAGTCGGATAGGGGGGCCAATACAGCAAGGGGCGGGGGTATTGGTTGTGGGGGATGGGGGAGGGTGGCTGTGGCAAGGAAGATGGGGTTGGAGGTGGCTGGGGTCACAGCTAGCAGGTGGAGGGGGAGGGAGGTGTGGCCAAGGGTGGAGGGTGAGAGAGAGTGGGGGGTGCAAGTGACTCTTGGGAAAGGGGGGGGGAGTGTTTGAATTTGGTTTAATGGTGGGTGATCAATGGTGGTCTTGGGAAGGGGAAGGGGTGTGTTGAGAGATGGAGAGGTGTGTTGGGGAAGGGAAGGGGTGGCTTGGGAAAAGGGGACTCTCCCTTGGGAATGTGAAAGGTTGTATGGGGAAGAGGAAAGGTTGCTTGGGGAGTGGTGGGAGTAAGGGGAGTTAAGGTGAGGTATGGGGAAGGGGGAGGGGCCTTAATGAGAGGTGAATGGGGAGGAGAGAGAGGGAATTTCAAATTTTGGGGTGGGGAGGAGAGAGAATGGGGTTCGCCCCCCTTAGAGAGAGAGAGAAGAGAGAGAGAGAGAGAGAGGGAGGGAGAGGGGAATCCACCCCTAGAGAGAGAGAGAGAGAATCTCACATAATTTTGGTGGATTTCCAACTTTCATTCAACAATTCATTCATTCATTACTTCTCAAATGGGGGATTGGGGTCCTATTTATAGGAATCCCACAATTTAACATAAGTCCCTGACTTTTGAACTACTAACACTAAACCAAGGGGAAGGGGGCGCCCCTAGGCCTAGCCCATATAATTGGGCCCAATAACACACATAATGACTTAAGACTTAGGTAATGACTCACTTAACCTAGATACTTGACTCAATAAAAGGGAAATTACATAATTTATGACTCAAGAAAATATAAAAATCACAAGCCATGATTAAGAAAAATGCCGCGAACATGATGACGCATAGCTGGCAAGCAACGGGACCCTCGAAAGAATGAGGAGTGGTAGGAGATGTCCCCATCATACCCCCGGGGTGCAGAGAACTCGACTCCGTCGAGTATGGGTCCACCAGGATAGCGGTCCACCAAAGTAGCTCCGGGCGAACCACGACCTCCAGACTCAACCCTGTGTCTGCGACCAGGGGACGGTCCTTCCTCCTCTCAAGGTGGCTCGAGCGCACCCTCTTGCTGGTGATGGAACCTTGCTTGCCTAGTATTGCCTTTGTGTGCACACGTCGGGCTCTCAGGCTGATATGTGGAGGCTCTCCGAGGGTATCTCTCTCAAAAGAGGGTATAGGCTAGAGGCACTCACTAGGATCCACCGCAGTGCCCATAGTGGGTGCCGGGTCTGCCACGTAAGAGGTGGGGTATATCCTATAACCCATTAGTAAGTCCAACCCGTTAGCCAGTTTGCCAAAGCCACTTGGAACTTGGGAGGGTCCAAGTCCTCGTGCCCTCGAATTGGAGGTGACCCTAGGGTAGAGCCACTCTAATGTCATCATCACCAGATCGCCTACTTGGAATTCCAAGTGGCGCTCGCGAGCCCTTGTCCGCTCTTTGTGAACCTCACCGCTCATCAAGAATTGCTTGCGTGTATGATCATGCCATACATCATGATGCGGTGAGTGGGTGTGAAAGAGGATAGCATGCAAAGGTGGACCGGGGCAACCGTACATAGACCTATCATGCATAGATGTGATGAAGACTTTCATGGACTCAGGGGGGTCGGGGCAACCATAGGTGGACCTATCGTGCATGGTGGAGATAATTACCGGGGGACCCGGACATCCATGTATGCTCCATTCATGCGTAAGAGCTATGACGAATGTGGGAGGACCAACACATCCAAATGTGAGCCAGTCATGCATTGGGCCTAAAGTGTGTGTGACATGTATGAGAGGACTGGACTTGTGACCCTTATCGAATGATGTGATATGCCAAGATGGGTGCATTCTTATCCTAGAGGTGGCTACCATGTGTGTGGGTATGGGGTGGTCCTTGAGCTCCCACTTATAAGGGTCGAAGGGGTCAAAGAAGGTATGCATCATGGGGTGGGGCACTTCATTATTTCCTAGGTGTATTTCACTCATGGTCATGGTTCCCTTGGTGTGGACCGGGTCTTGGGAGAGGTGGGCTTGATCCAACATGGTTGGTTGGGGTGGGAAGAGGTTGGTGGCGAGTAAGGTGGGTGGGTATAGGAAGGGATCGAAGGGGTCATGGTAAGGGTCACCTAGGGAGAGGAACTCTAGGTACTCATGGTCCTCCCATAGTGGTGAGTCATCCTCCTCCAATCGAACAATGGGGCCGAAGTTCTTGGTGGGATGGTCGGCCATGAATGGAGGGCTTAATGTTCTACCCGAGATAAGCAACTCTAGTTTTTGGATAGTATCGGGCTCATCGGGTGTAGGGAGGAATAGAAGAAGGTCGCTAGTGTAGCAACCCACAGTGTAAATCGAGGAGATGGACCCAACACATAGGTGTAGGAGGTCAAGGCTCCTAGGTCGGTCGGCCACTATGGTCAACCTGCCAGTTAACTCCATTTACAAAGATAGACCCCTAAGGAGATCCCCTAATGTCTCCACTTGGTAAGATGATTGGATGGTGGTGTGATAGGAGAGGGGCACTATAGGAAGGTTTTGTTCTATAGGAGGGCAAATATGGGCCATGATATCTCTAATTGGGTTCTCCTTTAGCCAACGTAAAAGGGGTTCTCCGAAGATGAGCTCGGCCCCAACTAGGGAGGGTGGTGTAGGGTGAAGGCCACTGTGCAAGGTTTCTTCTTCAACTTGGACATGTGTTTCCCCCACGGTTGGGATAGTGACCATGGTGTTCTCCTCCTCTAGGTGGTCGAGTGTGTGAGCCATGATGCTTTCTACACATGGGATGGGAACTTCCTGGCCTAACTCATGACATTGTGACTCGTATTCTTCTTCCCAATCGGGGGAGGCCTCATGTACCTCAATCACAGTCTCATCCCTTTGGGGTGTGGGGGTTTTACTCTCCAAGGGAATGGGAAGGTATTTTGGGGATGGGGTGAAGAAGGTTGTGACTTGGTGCACCCGGGGTGGTGAGGGTGTTCGAACTTGGATTGGGTTTGGGAGTGGAAGAAGTGGAGACCTAAGTTGGGGTAGGATTGGGGTTGGTAGTGGAAGATGGGTGGGTTGAGGAGGATTGGGTTGATTGGTTTTGGGGGGTGTGTCCCTATTATGGGAAGATGGAGGGGTAGTGGTGGGGACCGTGGGAGCTTGTGGGGTGTAGGTTTGATGGAGAATTTTGGGTTGGGCGGTGGCCGTCATGGGCCTAGGTGGAGGGGTGGACAAGCTTTCCACTTGGGTTTGAATGGTGAGGGTTGGTTGAGTGGCTTTGGGTTGGGGAGTGGTGGCCCTCATGGGGGGAACCGGGTCAATTAGGGGTCTTTTGCCCTTAGGATCGGCCGGTTGTGGAAGAGTGAGGGTGGGGGCCAATTTGGTTTGAATGGTGGTGGTGATCGGGATTGGAATCATTTGGGGTGGTGGAGTTTGGGCCCTAAGGGTGGTCTTGGGTTGACTGGGAGAGAAAGGAGGAGTGGGAGTGCTCCTCAGGTTATGGTTCTCAAGGTAGGAGTGGGAAGGTCGGGGAGCGTAGATCTTCCTAAGCTCAATCTTCATCTCTTCCCATGATCCTATGGGTTCTTTCCTCCAAATCCTTCTTAAGCCCACTATGCGTTCCCACTCCTTCTTGGCTTTTCCCCGAAGCCGCCCTGTGGCCCTGCGGACTCTAGCGTGTCCATAGACCCTAGTCCTATCAAAGTTTTTATCCATGGTAGCCTCCCACTTTACGTAGGCATTAGGACTAGATCCGTCAAAACTAAGGTCCCCTTCTAGGATGATGTCCATGAGGAGGGGGTCAATCGGACTCTTTTGGAAGGCCGTGTTGAGGGGACTTAACCAATGTGGAGTATACATGATGATGCACTGGGTGGCCTGATAATGACTCTAAATGCGAATGCGCCCTAGGACCAACTTGTAGAGAGACAAGTTATGAACTTGCTCTGATACCACTTGATGTGACACGACCCCTTGGACTTAGAATTGCAAGCAATCGGACCGAAAGGCGATATCTCACAAGCGGGTTCACCCGCGTCACGCGCACCCGGGCCCGTAGGCGGACCGGCGATGATGGTGAGGGTCCGAGGTTGGACTTTGGGGTTCCAAGGGTATGGCTGGCTGGGGATGGACCCCAATGGTCCAGGGATGCCCAATTTCAAGGGCGGCCGGCACGTCGAGGGCGTGGGATGTAATGTCTCCCTCACAACTCACCCAGGGTGGCACTCGAATAGATGGAAAGTTAGAACGAGCCCTCTCTCACTGCCGACGGCACAACTAGAGATAATACTAAGCTAAGCAAAGGTAAGAAACCAGCAGAGGAGAGTGGTCCGAAGCTCACCTTATCGGTGTGAAGACACCGATCCCGGTCGGAGACGAGGGCGAGCGGGGAAGTGTGGGTTCCCGCACACTGCACCGATGAAGCTTGAACCCTGTTAATCAATTATACAAGCACTACTCCCCATGCAAGGGGGGTGGACTAGGGGAGGGGAAATTAGGTTACAAATCAAACACTACCTCTGCACAGTGAGGGGCGCTAAGCCGGCCAGGCGGGGAAGGGAGTTTTGCTTGATTAGCACCGATGGAGCACCCTGCCGAATCTGCCCAGGTCTGGAACAGCAGGATAGGGAGTCGGTGTAGTCGCCTCTGTGCACTCCCCCGAGCTCGGAAGTCATCGAAACCAAGCGGGCCCTCATTTGTAAGCTAATGAATGAATGAATGAAGTATTGAGTGAAAAATTGATCCACAAGGATTGTCTCCCCCTCTCTCTATCTCTAGCTCTCTCTCTCTATCTCTCTCTCTCTCTAAAGGGGGCGGCCCCCTCTCTCTCTCCTCCCCCTCTCTCTCCCAATTTCACCCTCTCCTCTCTCTCCTCCCTCTGCCACATCATCCTCCACCTCAGCCTAACCCTTCACCTTCCCAAGGCCCACTTATTCCCACCATTACTCACACCATATCCCCAAGCAACCTTTCCCCTTCCCCATACAACCTTTCACATTCCCAAGGGAGAATCCCTTCTCCCAACCACCCCTTCCCCTCCCAAAGGACTCCTCCCCATTCCCCCAAGCCCATTGGCGCCCTCATCCCACCCCACCAAAGGGAGAACCGCCCACCACCACTCCACCCCCACACCAGCTGCGACCTCCACTCCCCTTCTCTCTCTCACCCAGGTACCACCCATCTCCCTCCATCGACCCTCCCCTCCCCAAGCTCTAGCCCACCATCTGCAGCCTTACCCCTCTCAAAACCACTAAACCATCCACCCAAAACCCCTCCACACTCACCAAGGAGTTCACTGCCCTACTCAGTTCACTGCTAGCAGAAGAAGCTCCACTTGCAAAGGCTGCCCCGGTGCTGTCTGACGTCATCTGGAGGTGCACCATACATCACCGGAAAGGTCTTCCAGTCTTCTTCGCAGGCGAGGTGATCCCGCTCCATTCCGAGTTCGGGGTTGCCCGGGAGAACCTTTCTCCCCCGACTGCGCAGATCTGGCCCAGACTGCAACCAGAGGCGACTTTCAGTAGCCCCCGCGGCCACACACCTCAACTTCTGGAGGCGCCACTTGGTCGAGAGCTTCTACCACAAGGCGTCCACCATCACCAACAAGCGGCGTCCCTGGTACGCCCTCATTCATTCATTCATTCTATGGCGCTGGTCCACCAAACCAGTGTCGAATCGTCGCTGGCTGACCCTGGTACGATGGTGAATTTTGGTGGATGGTTCCCGCGTCGCCACTGGTCGGAGTGGTCCCTGGTGCAGGTGCCCTGTGCTCTGGTTCAGGCCGGCCCAGGGTATTACAGCTGCTTGACGTAGGTGCCACGGCTGCTCCCGAAGTCCAATCGAGGCGGGACCAAGTCAAGGACAACCATGGACGAGTCTTCTTCCATCAGCAACCGAGCAGGGCACCAGACGATGTCGGGGTGGAGAGGAGGGGTCTGTTGAGTGAGGGGGGGTCAGGACAAGACCCGAACGACCTGTTCTGCGCTCCTGGGAGATAAAAATTGGAAAGTGCTCTTCCTGATGCCGAACGGGACGCCGCTTGTTGGTGATGGTGGACACCTTGGTAGAAGCTCTCGGCCAAGTGGCGCCTCCAGAAGTTTAGGTGTGTGGCCGCGGGGGCTACTGAAAGTCACCTCTGGTTGCAGTCTGGGCCAGATCTGCGCAGTCGGGGGAGAAAGGTTCTCCCGGGCAACCCCGAACTTGGAATGGAGCGGGATCACCTCACCTGCGAAGAAGACTGGAAGACCTTTCCGGTGATGTATGGTGCACCTCCAGATGACGGCAGACAGCACCGGGGCAGCCTCTGCATGTGGAGCTTATTCTGATGGTTTCACTATTGCTTAGCTTAGTATAATCTCTAGTTGCGCCGTCGGCAGTGAGAGAGTGCTTGTTCCAACATTCCGTCTAATCGAGTGCCACCGCGGGTGAGTTGTAAGAGAGCCACTACATCCCACGCCCTCGGCATGCCGGCCTCCCTTGAAATTGGGCATCCCTAGCCCATTGGGGTCCATCCCCAGCCAGCCATACCCTTGGAACCCCAAGGTCCAACCTCGGACCCTCACCATCATCGGCGGTCCACCTATGGACCCGGGTGCGCATGACGCGGGTGAACCCGCTTGTTAGATATCGCCGTTCGGTCCGGTTGCTTGCAAATTTAGGTCCAAGGGGTCGTGTCACATCAGTTATTGAGCTTTACGCCGATATAAATGAACACCAACTACAGTTAGTGGAAAAATGTCTAGTGCACGAATCCTAAATCGTCTAATTATAAACTAAACTCACTGAATTAATCATGCGCATGTTAGTCAATTAACTAAAGAATGTGCATCTTTGTTCAGGAAATGAACACTTTAAATTTTCATTTAATTTTGCATGGTCAAACACTGCCCCAATATTGTTGTAAGGTAAATTCCTTAGGGTAATAGGTGAAATCCATTGTTAGCATGAGTTTGAGACCCTGATCCTACTTAGTTAATTAAGACCTTGCTTTCTTTTATGCCCTAGAGCCTAGGCATACATTTTGTTAGCTATATAAATATACTTTGAAAAGTCAAGAAATGATAGAAAGACTTAGAAAAGTCAAGAAATTAGAAATTAGATGTCTGCCCATGATCACAGGAGTGATTATGAGTGAATCCAATGGTCCGATAGTGATCATATTAGCAATCTAATAGTTTGATCATGATGGAAGTGAAAATCAATGGCCAGATCTTGATTTCAAACAAACCCAATTGGAGAGGGGGAAAATCCACTGCCCAAGGGCACGGCCCAACTAGGTCCAATTTGACCAAACCAGGCCCAGCTCCCCAAAGTGACAGCCCCATTTTGGGCCCACTTACTTTAAGCCCAAAACTCACTCGGACTAGCACTTCCTAGGTGACCCCTGGGTCCGGAAGTCCAAGCGACAGATCGGTCTAGAAGGCCCCTACGGGGACCCACCGCAACCTATCTGAGCTACGCATCCATCGCTCGAGAGAAAACTCCGAGCAAGCGTCCCAAGCTCGGATAGACTGTCGGAAGCTTATCCAAGCGTCCGTTACGCATCCTTCAGGAGCAGGGAACCCCAAGGGATAAGGGAGAGCAAGAGTCCTTGTGCCATAAAGAGCCCACGATGAGAACGTAACCCCCTTGAATCCCCTCGACTCCCTGGGCTCCTACATTAAACGGATCGCTATATAAACCCTAGGGAGACTCTCCGAGGAGGTAAGCAATGATCCTGACTGAGAACCACCACATCTCTTGGTGAAGATCAATCTCGCGCCCTCTTCTTCTCCTACCACCTCCCTTCGCACCCGTGCTCAATCATATTTGCTGACTTAAGGATCGGAGGGTTTTCCCCAGGGTTTCATCCCCGGGCACCCTTGATCTGTTTCCTGCCGTGCAGTTCATATATGCGTGGTGGCTGTGATCAAGTATTCTTCCAAGATCTCACGACTTAGGATCAGTGTGAGATTACGCCCCTTCATCTGGCGCCGTCTGTGGGAAACGAGCGAAGAGCCATCATGGTGTGAAGAAATTCCATTAGAAGGACTGCCGACGGCAAGGGAAGGACAGTAGTGGCAGAGGAATGAGAACATGTGTCTTCCCATCCCACGAAAAACCTCCCCCCTGATGACAATAACCAAGCCGACGAGTTGCCTTCGCCAGCCACGAGGGTGCAACCCCCCAACCAGAGTTCTGAGGCTCTCCAAACCCTCAACGCAAAACTGGATATCCTCGTAGAATTAATGAGGACCCAGGCAGCTAGGGAGGAAAAGTCACGACTTCCCAGGGAAACCCCCCCCTGTGGAGAAGCTTCCTAGCAAACAGTCGGAGGCCGCTTCAACCTCCGGGGATGACGGCTTATACGCAACAGGTCGGGAGGACCTTCGCACGCCCCTCCTCCAGAGCAAGAAGCCTCCTCTACCCCGAAGAGAGAAAGGGCCGGGACGCGCCAGCAGCTCCCGGAGACCGATGCCCTCGAGGGACAACGATGTAGCCAGCAAGGACCCCCTCACAGCCCCTCGGCCCAGTGGCAACCATAGTTATCCCTCCGACTACGAGACTTCGAACGACGTTTCACAGAACTAGAGTGCGTCCTCCGCGCCTTACAGAAGACTTCCACCAAGGAGGACGAGGAGCAATCCCCAATCTCTGACCAAATCTTGAAGTCCGAGATCTCCCCCAGACTCTCACTGCCAACCTTCAAGTCATATGACGGCTAGGGAGACCCGGCCGACCACTACGACAGCTTCGACGCCCTGATGACTCTGCACGGGGCTTCCGACACTATCAAGTGCCGAGCGTTCGTGACCACCTTCCTCCAGGGTGCTCAAGCCTAGTTCCGAGCACTCGCCCCCATCAGTATTCATGACTTCAGGCAGTTCGGGCGAGTATTTAAGGAAAGCTTCACCGGCAGCGGCAATCTAAGGTCAGTTGCGGGGCTGTTGGCGCTAAAGCAGGCACAGGGGGAAAAGCTTCGAGCTTATATCAACCGATTTAAATCGGAAGCCCTGCGTATCCCTCGCCTGGATGTCACCTCAGCCATCACCGCATTAACCAGAGGCACCCGCGATGAGAATCTCTGGTGAAAACTAGTCCTCCATCCCCCCACCTCTCTCGTCGATCTGGTGACCCTAGCCCTGCATCACACGGAGTGCGAGGAAGTCCTCGGTGCTTGCCGCGACACAACGGGCTCCAGTCGAGAAGGGGATAAGAAGCGACCATCCGAACAAGGCTCGGGCCAGGAGAAAAGGCGGAATCAAGACAGAGGCCATAGGGAGCCCCCTCGAAAATACGAGCGGTACACTCCTATATCAATCCCCATCTACGAGATATACGAAGACATCAAGGGCTCGGGCCTTGTAACGCTCCTGTGTTGGACTGACGCACCCTCCTTGGGGCGTCACGGCATGTAACGCACCCACCCTGGGGCATCATAGACTGTGACGGTCACTGGAAGGACCGTCACACCGTCCCGAGAGCGGGATGGCGGGAAACGACCCAAAAATGGTCCCACGCCCCCATACCTCCACAGAAGAGGGGAAAAACAAGGGGAAAGCCCCCAAATAGCCCCTAGCATGCATCTACGGCCTCGGATCGACCAAAAACGTGATGAAACGGTAGATCGGCCCACAAGCCCTAAAACATGGATTTTCTTAAAAATCCCCGATTACACCCACTCGGCTCACCGCAGCCTACAAAACTTGTGGGAAAGGAAGCGCACGAGCTGGGGGTCCATCTCTCTACCACCACCAAAGATTTCGCGCCCCGAGCTCGCCGATCCGCGAAGAAACACTGTGAAAAACCCTCATCGGCTCGCGATCCCACAAACCGCCTCCACCATCGCGATCCTCGTCCCAAGCTCGTCGCTCCACGGCCCACGAGCCACGCCGCCCCACCCTCGCCACCTCCGTGGGCCGCCCGGAGTGAGAGGGGGAGAGGAGAGAACGTGAGAGAAGAGAGAGGGAGGGAAGAGAGAAATGAGAGGGGAGAGAGAGAAAAGATTAATATATATAGAAAACCTAAAAATTCCAAAAATTCAAAAAATTATGAAAAATTATCTCCGCAATCCTTAGGAGGAGCACAACGCGCCAGTATAGTCCCGGAGTCGGAGAACGCCATGGTTTGCCCTGCACAGAGTTCCGAAGGCGCATCGGGGAAAAATATGTGTAAAACACAAAATACACTCCGAGACCCACTAAAATGATCCAAAAAATATCTGAAAAATTTGGGGCATTACAGGCCTTCTCCGCCAACCCGAGCCTATGAAAGCCAACCCAAAGCACCGCAGCCGCCGCAAGCATTGCTAGTTTCACAGCGACCATGGGCAAGAGCTCAAGGAAGAGATCGAGCGTGTTGTCCGCCAGGGGCACTTATCTCGATACGTGTCCGAGCAGAGGGAGGATCGCGGCGTCCCAGAAGAAATTGACAATCACCCCCATGGAGTCCATATCAATGTTATTTCTGGCGGCATGGCATCAGGAGGAGACAGTGGCGGAGGAAGGAAGCATCACGCTGAATAGGCGAGCAGGGCCTCCGAGCCCCTCAAAGCCCCGCCGGCGAGCGAGCAGCAGGCCATGGTATTCTCTGACCAAGACCTGGAAGGGATAGATACCCCGCATGATGACGCTCTTGTAGTATCGGCTACTATAAACCATTGTAACGTAGATAGGATATTGGTTGACAATGGTAGTGCCTCTGATGTACTCTCATACGAATGTTTCCTTAAGATGGGTGAAAACCCATCCAAGCTCCGCCCAATTCAAACCCCCCCTCTGCGGGTTCAATGGCCAGGCAACCTATCCCGAGGGAGCGCTAAGCCTGTCGATCACTATTGGTACCCCTCCTAAGACCGTCACGATTATGGTTGACTTCATAGTGATTAAGGGGATGTCGACCTATAATGCCATCTTCGACTGAGGTATCCTCAGCCGAACAAAGGCACTGCCCTCCACCTATCACCAAAAAATGAAGTTTCCCACCAAATACGGCATCGGGGAAGTCCGAGGTAACCAGGCAATAGCTAGAAGGTGATACATAATCTCGTTCGAAGCCGTAAAGCCAGAGGGGAAAAAGAAAGGGGTCGGGAGAGCCAAGGATGAACCGACAACATCCGAGCCCGGCGGCCAATTACTGTCGGTCTTCTTTAAAGGTGACCTGGCCCTAGGAGTAAAGATTGGAGATGATTTCCCACCTAATGTATCAGAGCAATATAAAGATTTTCTTTTAGAGTACATGCAAGTTTTCGCGTGGTCTGATAAGCATCTTCCCGGGATCCCTGGGGAGATGGTGGTGTACAAGCTCAACCTTGACCCATCGGTGAAACCCATCCAGCAATGCAGAAGAAAGCATGCCCCAGAGAAGCAGATGATCATCAAAGAGCAGATTATTAAGGGGAAGAAAACTGGCCTATTTCGTCCGGTCCTTTACCCGACGTGGCTCGCAAATGTCATCTTAATACCAAAAGCTTCGGGCAAATGGCAAATGTGTGTGGACTTTGAAGTCCCGAGATTATATGGCACCCAAGAGGGGGGGTGATTTGGGTGATAACAAAATCTTTGCCGAAATAAAAATAATTTTATTATTACGTGAGGAGACAGGAAAACAAGATCATGAAAAACTAGATTTATCAAAACAACACTGCAATAACCCTTGGTACTAGGCGTAGACAACCAATCCGTAGATTCACTCACGCAAGCTGTTATCTTTCTGGCGAGAGTAACCTTGTCAGTCCGAATCCAGCTTTTGATATACCGAAGGATTTATGAGAAAGGGGGGACAAAAATTCTAGATCTAAAAGTTTCAAAATAACTGGATCCAAAAGGGTGCACAGAAAGGGGATAGGGGATAAGGAGCAAATCACAAAGAGACAGCAATTTTAAGGTGGTTCGGATGCCACAACAGCAACCTACGTCCACCCCTCACCGACAGTAAGGATCCACACACTATCTTGTAAAGTGTTACAAGATCAGACGCACACACACACACACACACACTGGGAAAGAGATCTTCCGTGAAGGTGCAAGAACACCTTAACACACACACAACTACAACGGATTGAACACACAAACACACACACACGGATCTAGGAAGATCCACACACACTGAAAAGTTTAATGATTACAAAAATCACAAATGAAGCTCAAGAGAAAATATGAATTTAGAACACAAGAGAAGAATCTTGATTTGCTCCCCCTTAGTGGATGAAGAATGCTTTGGATGCAGCTTGATCTCTTAGATTGATCTTCACTTGAATGGATGAAGAAGGATGAAGAACTCCTCTCGGATCACTATTCAGGTCTACAGTGCTAGCTTCCTTCTCTTCCTCTTTGATAGCCTCTTTGATCCACCTTAAGCATTAGGGTTTTCTTAACCCTCTTGTATAAGTTTTATAGGCTTTGAATGGTCCATGGGCTCCCCCAGACCAGATCCATAATTTCTGGAGGGTTTGAGTGCTTAGGGATTAAACAATACCAAGTGGAAGGGCTTTCCTCGAAGTGACAAAAAGTCAACAATATTGGGCAGCTCGGGGCTGGCGGTCGACTGCCACTGAAAAACCTGCAGGAGTCGGTCCCTGGGAAATCCGGTCGACCGGGATTGAGGGGCGGTCGATCGCCACAGAGACAGCCTGTAGAAAATTCCATTCTGTTATTCCAGGTCGACCGGGGTGATGTTGGAGGTCGACCGGACTGTCAAAAACATGAAGAATGAAGAGTTTAGCCCAGAAAAGTGTATCCATATGATCGAGGCATGAATTGAACGATTGGTTAAAAGTTATTTCAAGTTCATTTAAGTTCTTAGAAAACAATTTGGAATGCTAAAACCTTAAGCAAAAACATGAAGAGTTCCAACCTTGAAAGCTTATGAAAAATGCTTAGGTTATTAGTTCCAAGCATGTGAGCAACCATATGTCCTTGGTTTTGTTATCATCAAAAACACTGAGATATATATACAACAATGTCCCCCTTTTTGATGATGACAAAACTCTAGGGCATTCAAACCAATGTTCAAGTTTTGAGGAAATTCAATTTGGACGTAGTGCTAGAAAGTTCAACATGCTAGTCCATTCAACACAAAGTAGCATATACCACCCAACCACTTATTTGCCAGCAAGAATATGAAATGAGACACAAATGCCAACATCTGAGTTCAAACACCAGTACTTTCAATTCATCATTTCATTACAAGGTACATTAGTGCGAGAGTGAATGCACGACTCTAATACCAAAGACTAAGCAAAAGACTAACACTATGACAGCCCTCGCATGTGACATGCAAGCAAGCAAACACAACCACACAACGACATACATAAGTAGATAAACATGCCCTACTACTTCTCCCCCTTTGTCAACAGCAAAAAGGGGTAGGATAGACGAAGGAGGGACTCAAGCAACGCTGGACCAAAAGAGAACAAGCTAGAGGTGAAAGCAAAACAAGTCCTCATGTAGCATCTTCAGGAGGTGGCGGATCGGCGGGAGGTGTAGGTGGAAGGCCAAGGTGCCGACGAATGTCGCCAAGATGGTGTGCATGAGTATGAAGAAGATCAAGAATATGACTAATGGATTCATCACGAGCCGCATCCTGGCGTCACATGCCAAGAAGGGAGAGGTGCATGAAGCTAAAAGATCGGCCAGACTCAGATAAATCCTCTCGGAAGGAAGTCATGTGGGTGGTGAGAGTGGCCATCTGAGTAGAGAGAGAGTCCAAGACAGTTGAGAAGGTATCCATGCGCCCGGATATGGTGCCAAATGCAGTGCCTATGGTGCCCCCAAGGGTAGAGAAACGATCCCCAAGGGTATCCACATGAGTCTCCAAGCCAGTAAGCCGCCCGTCAAGAGCCTCGTAGTCCACCGAAGGGCGCTGTCCGGCCCCATGAGTGGAAGATTCCCCATGGTGAAACTGAGGTGGAGGAGGCATCTCAAAATCCTGGTGATAAGGAGATGGTGGGGGAGGCTGCTCCTCAGCTGGAATTGGAAGGGGGATATCCCCTTCGCCTTGCTGCTGTGCTGGTCCTTCTTCTTCCTCACTGATTTCATCTTCCCCATAAACTGGAATGTCCCGTACTAGCTCGCCGTCGGGACCAAAGTAGTAGCCAAAATATGTGAAAATTTTATGCTTGTTGTATACATCATCCTGCCTAACATATATGAACTGCTCATTTGCCACATTAATCCCGACATAAATGAAGACACCGGTCAACTGCGAAGCATATGGAAGAGAGCACCGGAGGTAGGTACGACAGGTGCTAATGAGATCTGTCATGAGCCGACCCATATTGATTTGAATTCACTTCATGACATGATAGAACAGGAATCTCTGAACTTCTGTAACCTTATCCCAACCGCCGACTTTGGGATAAATCAATGATGTAAACATGTGGTGCAGGACCCGTTGCAGTGGAGGAAAATGATTGGCTTTCAGCTTGATCAAATTGCTCACATCGTGCACATACTCATAGTTGGTCATAACAGAAAATGTTGCTGGAACTTCACCAAAACCATATGCCCTATCTGCACCCATGGCGGATACTCCTAGGGCTTGCTGAAATAACTCCGGAGTGATATGAAGCTCCACACCCTCAACCGTGGTATATAACTGTTCATTCCTTACAACTAAATACCCGTAGAACTGCTGCACCAACCGAGGATAATATCTAATATACCGGGTAACAAAATCCATTCAACCTTCCTGAACCTTAAAAAGAGCGCACACATCCGGGAGGAGCTCATTCACCTCGTTGAAGTCGACCAAGCGAGGGTCAATAATGGGATGTGGAGGTAAGGGTGCTCGAGGCAGAGGAGGAGCTGGCTGAGGTGGAGGAGCCAGGGCCCCTGGCCGTTGACGGCTAGCTTGCCCTTGGGCAGAACGCCGAGAACGCTGTCTGGGCGGCATCCCGACCTTGAAAGACCCACCAGAAAACCCTTGAACAATCGATCTCAACCTCGGGAACGTGGATGGAGCACAGGGGCACTGCTAGGGCTTGGATCGACCTTTCCACAGTATGGAAGCAGAGATGGATCTCCAGAGACGCACGAACGATCGTATGGAGGATGTCCCAAAGAGACGACGGGACGACCGAGTCGTGTGCGGGTGGAGGAAGAGAGGGTTGTGGGGGCTTGGGTGGTGGAGATAGGGAGTGCTAGGGTTAGGGCAAGGTGGTGGGGAGTGAATAGAAGTGAAAGATAGAGAGAAAGAGAGAGAAAGGACGCATATAAGAGGGGTCGGTTGACCCTTAAGTCGGGCCGGTCCGCCCCCGGCGGTCGACCGGCGCGGGCTTGGAGGTCGACCGCCAGGACCAAAATCCCCAATTTTTGAATTTTTCCTTTTTCTTTTTTTTGATTCTTTCCTTTTTCTTTCCCTTTTTTTTGTTTTTATCTTTTCTTTTATTTGGGGGATAGGCAACGGACTGCCTAAGTGGGGCCACCAACATGACATGGGAGGTTTATGAAGATGAAGATGTATATAAGAGAAAAGGTTCTGATTTGCCCTAGTTAGTACCTTTAGTACCAGCAACACTGAGTCCACAGATGTTTGTAATCAAGGAATATTTGGCCATAGAAGTATTATTCAAGAAGGGCTGAAAATAAGTAGTTACATCCAAGCATACAAGGTGAGTAAAAACACATAAAAAAGAAACAATATGCATGTTTTCTACCCTTGATGCACATGATTTTTCTACAAATGCAACCCTATACCTCAAATGAAAACCTATGCATGTATGCTCTCACCCTTGCACATCCCAAGTTCTCTTCTTATCTTATTAAATTGATCATGGTTCAGGGGTTTGGTGAAAATATCGGCTAGCTGATTGTGTGTGTCAATGAAGTTCAATTCAAAGACCCCTTTTCCTACATGATCTCTCAGGAAGTGATGACGAATATCTATATGATTGGTCCTGGAGTGTTGAACAGGATTTTTAAACAGATTGATTACACTAGTATTATCACGCAAAATTGGCACACATGACATTTCAATATTTAAATCAAGTAATTGATTTTTGATCCAAAGTACTTGGGCTCCATAACTTCCGGCGGCTACATATTCAGCCTCGGTCGTTGAGAGAGCTACTGAATGTTGTTTCTTGGAGGCCCATGAGACTAGGCACCCGCCAAGAAACTGACAGTACCCACTTGTACTTTTACGATCTACAATACACCCAGCATAATCCGCATCGGTATAAGCAATTAAATCAAAGGAACTGCCGATAGCAAACCACATGCCAAAGTCAACTGAGCCAATGAGATATCTAAAGATGCGTTTAACAGCTGATAAATGAGATTCTTGGGGGCATGACTGAAAATGGGCACAAAGGCATACACTGAATTGGATGTCTGGGCGACATACTGTAAGGTACAATAGTGATCCGATCATACCTCGAAACAGTGTGGAATCTACTGTTTTACCATTTTCATCCTTATCCAGCTTTGTGGTGGTGGCCATGGGAGTTGATATAGGTTTTGCTTCTGCCATCCCGTATTTCTTCAACAATTACATTGTGTATTTTGCTTGACTTATGAAAATGCCCTCAGAAGTTTGCTTCACCTGCAATCCAAGAAAGAAAGTCAGCTCCCCCATTAAGCTCATCTCGAATTCTCCTTGCATAATCTTTGCAAACTCATCGCATAAGGCATTATTAGTAGCTCCAAAAATAATGTCATCCACATAGACTTGAACTACTAAAATATCCTTACCTGATTTTCTTGTGAAAAGTGTTTGATCAACCTTACCTCTCTTGAACCCATTTTCAACCAGAAATGAGGTAAGCCTTTCATACCATGCCCTTGGTGCTTGTTTTAGTCCGTACAAGGCCTTTTGGAGCTTGTACACATGTCGTGGATGTTTGGAATCTTCAAAACCTGGAGGCTGCTCTACAAACACATCCTCCTTGATATAACCGTTGAGAAATGCAGATTTAACATCCATTTGAAATAATTTAAAGTTCAAGGAGCAAGCAAAGGATAGTAGGATTCGGACTGCTTCAAGTCTGGCAACAGGTGCAAAAGACTCATCAAAATCAATTCCCATCTCCTGGCTATACCCTTTGGCTACGAGCCGGGCCTTATTCCTAACAACCAATCCTACATGATTCAACGTGTTTCTGAAAACCCAACGGGTTCCAATAGTGGGATGGTTCTTAGGACGCGGTACGAGAGTCCACACCTTGTTTCTTTCAAACTGGTGCAGCTCTTCATGCATAGCCTGAATCCAGGATTCATTTTGAAGAGCTTCAAGAATGTCCTTGGTTCTTCTTGTGACAGCAAGGCCATCAAGTCTTCCTCTTCTACTAGCCTTAGAGAGAACCTAGTTCTTACCCCATCCTCCACATTGCCTATGACGTTCACAGCTGGATGATCCTTTAAAAATGTGGAAGAGCTGGGTAGGTCAGGATGCTGCACTTGTGGTTCTTGTAGTGTCTAGAGTGTAGGATCTTCATCTTTTTCACTATTGCTTGAGGTTGCTTTCAATGGTTCATCCTTAGCCTTGACACTCATTGAGTTCTTAGGATCTTCATCTGCATCCAAGGTAGAAGAAGTTTGGTCTGTCAGTTTTGATTCAGATTCGTCAAAGATGACATGAGGACTTTCTTCAACAACCAAAGTCCTTTTATTAAATAAACGGTAAGCTCTAGAATTGAGTGCATAACCTAGGAAGATTCCTTTATTACTCTTTTCATCAAACTTACCCAGGTTGGACTTACCATTGTCCAAAATATAGCAAGGGCATCCAAAAGGTTTAAGATAAGAGATGTTTGGTTTCTTACCCTTGTAGAGCTCATATGGAGTTTTCATCAGAATGGGCCTTACCATTGCCCTGTTGATGATGTAGCAAGCTGTACTCACCGCCTCAGCCCAAAAATACTTAGGTAGGGAATTCTCACTTAGTATGGTCCGGGCCATGTCTATTAATGTTCTGTTCTTCCTTTCCACTACTCCATTTTGCTGGGGTGTCTTTGGTGATGAAAAATTATGTGTGTACCCCTGCTCTTCACAGAAAATGCTGAATTCATGATTTTCAAATTCACCACCATGATCACTCTGGATGGTGGTGATGAGGTAACCTTTTTCATTTTGGATTTTTCTGCAAAACACTTGAAACTCCATCAGGGCATCACTTTTATTAGCTAAAAATAACACCCATGTGAATCTGGAAGTCATCAACAATCACAAAGCCATAGGATTTTCCACCTAGGCTAGATGTTCTAGTAGGGCCAAAAAGATCAAGATGCAACAGTTCCAAAGGCCTAGCAGATGAAACAATGTTTTTGTTTTTGAAGGAAATTCGTGGTTGCTTGCCTTTTGTACAAGGTTCACAGATCCTATCACTTTCAATTTTTAATTTTGGCAGTCCATTCACCAAGTCATGTCTAGACAGCTTAGAGATTACTCCAAAACTAGCATGACCTAATCTTCGGTGCCATAACCATGCATTTTCATGATTATTCGCAACCAAGCATAGATCATCGCACGAAACATTATCAATATCAATAGTATAGACATTGTTATTCCTTTTTCCAAGAAATTTGATCTCATTTGTGTTTTTGTTCAAGATAATGCAGTGAGTTTCATCAAAAACAACTTTGAAACCCTTATCGCACAATTGGCTTATGCTTAGCAAATTATGATTTAAACCTTTCACCAAAAGCACATCTTCAATAAGAATTTCAGAATTCTTACCAATGTTGTCAATCCTAATGATTTTACCTTTATCTTAACCTCCAAAGATAACTGAACCTCCATTCTTGTCTTGCAGTGTAGAGAACACTTCCTTGTCCCCTGTCATATGTCTTGAACAGCCGCTATCCAGGTACCATTTGCTCCCCCAGGCTTCAAGACATATCTGCAAGAAGAAAAATTCTCATGCAATTATTTTTGGTACCCAAGCTAGTTTGGATCCGTAGGAGTTAGTCCAATTCTTGGTATATCTTTTCTTGGTCCAAAAAACATGATTTCTTCGTGGGTTTTGTCTAAACCAGCAATTCACAATAACATGGCCAAATCTACCACAATGATAACAATTAACATGTGCAAACTTTCTTTGAAACTGCCGTGGTTTGAGTTGAACATGTTTTGGTTCAGCTTTGGAACATGAGCATGGTTTTTATCTTCCACATGAACAAGGGATGTGGTGATCTTATGCTCAAACGATTTATTATTTTGGGGGGTGTATCCAAGACCTTCCTTTTAAAAATTGATTTTGATTCCCAACAAGTTATCTAGATTTTGCTTGCCCTTAACAAATCTTGACAATGTAGACTGGAGATCAACAACTTCTTTTTCTAGAGTCACAATCTTTTCTTCAAGTTCTGAGTTTGTAGATTTTAGAATTTGTTCTTCAATTTTGATCTTTTCACATGCTTTCTCCATTTCAACTACTTTGCAAGATAATTCCCCTTTGGTTTTATCACAGTCTAAAATTGTTTGTAATAGATTTTCTTTTTCTTCCGTAGCCTCAAACCATTCTTGTTCCAGTTTCTCAAATTTGACAAAGATATCTTCATATGACAAGTCATCAAGTTTCTTTTTGAGAGTTTTATTTTCAGATCTGATTTTCTTGTATTTCATGTACAACTTTTCATATTCAGATTCCCATTGTTCATTGGAGATGAAATCAGGGTCAGAGTTTACCTCCGTAGATTCATCTTCATGTGCCATGAGGCACAAGCTTTCAATGAGTTCTAGGATTTATTCATCAGATGGTTCACCTTCTTTGTCACTCCAAGTGGTGACCATGGCTTTGGGTTTCTTGAAGTTCTCCTTCTTGAATTTCATTTTCAGATCCGGACATTCACCTCTCATGTGTCCAGGCTTCTTGCATTCATAGCATATGATGCTACTTGGCTTGCTTGATTCGCCTTTGGTTTGCGTGGGCCTTCTTTGCCCCTTTCTGAAGTTTCCCTGAAAGTTTCTCTTCTTCCTTAGAAATTTCCTCACTTGGCGAGTTATCATTGCCAATTCTTCCTCTTCATTGCTTCTGTCACTTGATTCACCTTCTTGAAATTCATCATCGGAGTGATGAGCTTTCAATCCAATGACCTTCTTCTTCTTGATGTCTTCATCAACTGTCCTCTTTATATTTATCTCATAGGTCATGAGTGACCCTATGAGTTCGTCCAAGGTGAGAGTTGACAGGTTTTTTGAGTCTTCAATTACTGTGGCCTTTGTGTGCCAAGCCGACGGTAGGGACCTTAACACCTTCCTCACAAGGTCGGAATTTGAGTATTCCTTCCCGAGACTTTTGAGACCATTTGTGATCTCTGTTAACCTTGCAAACATCTCGGAGATGGTTTCTTTAGGTTTCATCTTAAATAGCTCATAGTCAGTGACTAGGAGATTTGCCTTGGTTTCCTTGACCTCTGAATTTCCCTCGTATATGAGTCGCAGCTTGTCCCACATTTCTTTGGCTGAGCTGCACATAGAAACACGAGAGAATTCATTAGGGTGTATCGCACATTGCATAATATTCATGGCATTGAAATTAGCAGTGCATTTCTTAATTTCCTCGGGTGTCCATTTTTCTTCATCAGGCCCGAGTTTATGAGGGCCCTTGTCCACAACTCTCCAAACTTCATACTCTTGAGCCCTCAGAAACACATGCATTCTATTTTTCTAGTACGAGTAGTTTGAACCTTCAAAGAAGGGAGGACAGTTGATGGAATGACCCTCGGGTATCATACCCTTGTTTGCCATTTAATCGGATCTTACTCTAGATCGTTGGATCTGTGAAGGAAAGAGCCTTAGCTCTGATACCAATTGAAGTCCTGAGATTAAATGGCACCCAAGAGGGGGGTGAATTGGGTGATAACAAAATCTTTGCTGAAATAAAAACAATTTTATTATTACGTGAGGACATAGGAAAACAAGATCAGGAAAAATTAGATTTATCAAAACAACACTGCAATAACCCTTGGTACTAGGCATAGACAACAAATCCGTAGATTCACTCACGCAAGCTGTTATCTTTCTGGCGAGAGTAACCTTGTCAGTCCGAATCCAACTTTTGATATACCGAAGGATTTATGAGAAAGGGGGGACAAAAATTCTAGATCTAACGGTTTCAAAATAACTGGATTCACAAGGGTGAACAGAAAGGGTATAGAAGATAAGGAGCAAACCATAAAGAGACAGCAATTTTAAGGTGGTTCGGATGCCACAACAGAAACCTACGTCCACCCCTCACTGACAGTGAGGATCCACACACTATCTTGTAAAGTGTTACAAGATCAGACGCACACACACACACAATGGGAAAGAGATCTTCCGCGAAGGTGTAAGAACACCTTAACACACACACAACTACAATGGATTGAACACACAAACACACACACACGGATCTAGGAAGATCCACACACACTAAAAAGTTTAATGATTACAAAAATCACAAATGAAGCTCAAGAGAAAATATGAATTTAGAACACAAGAGAAGAATCTTGATTTGCTCCCCCTTAGTGGATGAAGACTGCTTTGGATGCAGCTTGATCTCTTAGATTGATCTTCATTTGAATGGATGAAGAAGGATGAAGAACTCCTCTCGGATCACTGTTCACATCTACAGTGCTAGCTTCCTTCTCTTCCTCTTTGATAGCCTATTTGATCCACCTTAAGCATTAGGGTTTTCTTAACCCTCTTGTATAAGTTTTATAGGCTTTGAATGGTCCATGGGTTCCCCCAGACCAGATCCACAATTTCTGGAGGGTTTGAGTGCTTAGGGATTAAACAATACCAAGTGGAAGGGCTTTCCTCGAAGTGACAAAAAGTCAACAATATTGGGCAGCTCGGGGCTGGCGGTCGACCTGCACGGGCTGGCAGTCGACCGCCACTGAAAAACCTACAGGAGGCCGGTCCCTGGGAAATCCGGTCGATCGGGATTGAGGGGCGGTCGACCGCCACTGAGACAGCCTGTAGAAAATTCCATTCTGTTATTCCAGGTCGACCGGGGTGATGCTGGAGGTCGACTGGACTGTCAAAAATCTAAAAAATGAAGAGTTTAGCCCAGAAAAGTGTATCCATATGATCGAGGCATGAATTGAACGATTGGTCAAAAGTTATTTCAAGTTCATTCAAGTTCTTAGAAAATAAATTGGAATGCTAAAACCTTAAGCAAAAACATGAAGAGTTCCGACCTTGAAAGCTTATGAAAAATGCTTAGGTTATTAGTTCCAAGCATGTGAGCAACCATATGTCCTTGGTTTTGTTATCATCAAAAACACCAAGATATATATACAACAGACTTCACCGACCTCAATAAAGCCACTCCGAAAGACTGTTACACACTATCGAGCATCGACCAGCTAGTCGACTCGACCTCCGATAATTAATTGCTCGGTTTTCTGGATGCCTACTCCGGCTACCATCAGATCCGAATGGATCCTGAAAAAATCGAGAAGACAGCCTTTATCACCGACTTCGGCATACACTGCTACACCCGAATGCCTTTCGGGCTGAAGAACGCCGGAGCAACGTACCAGAGGCTGATCAACTGTTAGTATTGGTGATCCTCTTAGAATGAGATTCAGAGGGGGGTGAATGGATCCCATAGAGACTTTTAGGAATTTTAAACATAATCCACGTTCTAAACCAAATTGAATTCACAATTAATCTCAGCCGAAAGCATTCCTAGGCATTCATCTATCGAAATAAATAGATAATAAAACAATCACACAAGAAGGAGATTTTTAGGTGGTTCAGTCTCTACCAGAGACCTACGTCCACCCCACACTCAGACCTGAGTGTGGCTTACTGCTTCCTAACAGGTTGAACCGCTGCGCACCACAGCTTGCGTCCACTGCGCATCACAACTTGCGTACATACCGCTGAGCATCACAACTTGCTGTCCGGGGTATCCACCTCGCTCGCTGAGCATTGCAGCTTAGCTCTGCTGATTCACAGCTTGACGAAATCAGAGATGGAAAAATAAAAGATAAATTTCAGCAACAGAAAGCTGGAAATATAAACTGAAACATATAGCTCACGCAGGAGCAGATCTGGCTTGGATCTGATCTAAGAACCAGTAGAACGGATCTTCAGATCTTCAGACTCCTCTTCTCAGGCTTGCTTTATTTCTTCCTCTTCTCTCTAACTCTCACTGAAACTACGGTACACTGCTTTCTTGATTCTCAGATCTTCACTCTTTCTTTTTCAGCCGCGCTCTTCTTCTTCTTCTTCTTCTTCAAACTTCCTCTCTTCTAAAAGCTTCCTTAATCCCCCTTTTTCTTGTACACTTCCTTCTTTTGATCTGAGGGATCTGGCCTCTATTTATACGTCACGAATGATTGGGCGTGTGGAACACACGTTTCCCGCCCAGAAATTCCAACAAGAGTGCGTTGATTGAAATTCGCGTGTCAGATGCGGAAGATGCACTGTCCACGTGACTAAGTCTCCAGTCCATACTAGCCTTGGGTCACGTGCCTGTAAGTTAGGAGCTTAACTCACGCGATCATCTGAGTGTGATCCTTCCAGCCTTTTATGTCAGATTCTGGGTCCGTAGTGACTTGATCCTGCCAATCAGAATAGAGGCATTTAGCCAAACACTTTGTGAGCTGGAGTTCATAGGAACATTCATATGCATAGACTTATTATATGAATGAGACAGAACATGCACCGACCAGGGACATGCATAGACTTAAATGCACAGACCTTTTACATGCATTAGGCAAACGTGCAGAGACCTTCATATGCATAAGACAAAGATGTGCACCGACTCTTAGATGCGTAAGATAAAACATGCACCGACCTTAATATGCAAGATGCAAAGAGTGCACCGACTTTTGTATGCATATGATAAAATGTGCATCGACCTTCTATGTGTTTCTACAGAACCATGCACCGACTATGTATGCAGTCATAAAAAGTGCATCGACTTTTGTATGCATGAGACAGAACATGCACCGACCCTTTGCATGCGTATAGCAAAGCATGTACTGACCTCTTACATGCATAAGACAAGTGTGCACAGACCTAGCGTTGTTAATGCAAAAGTGTGCACAAACTTTATATCACTTGTGAACTGCAGTGCCTGGACTATTTCCTAGCCAAAATAACAAGGAATAAGGGTTCGAGCATTTCCCCGAGCACCTTCAAGGTGCGGGCTATCTAGCCATTTCTACAACCATGCGGGTCCCTACAAGGATCCCGACCAACATGCCGTGACACGTGGTGACACAAACAATTATCCGGGGTCAACCCCTGCCACTTTCATACGGGCTTTGCCTGTATTCTACATGGCCACCCGGGACCACCCGGGGGCGCCTCGACGTTAAGCCACGTCACGTGGCATCCAATGAAAGAGCCACAGGCCCACTCCGAGACACTTCATTCAACCCTCCAAGGTCAAAGGGAGACCCGAGCAAGTCAACCATAGGCTTTGGAGGCCCGCAGCACGTGCATACGGCCCACACATGCGTGTTCGGCATATTTCCGAACACCTTGTGGGCGCATACATTCCAGCCCTTCTACACAAAACCACGGGCCACCCCGTGGCTCCAGCACACTAATGGGGTCCCACAACGATCCCCCAGTAACTCGGGGCCACCCCGACCCTCAGATACGTGGCAACGAGCCACTCAACTTTAGCACTCGGGCCAACTAGAGGCTACCCTGCCAACCCGTCGTACAACACGGCACGCAACATGAGGCGAGACCCATGTGCCCAAGGTGCCTCCTCCCAGCCGCTATGGACTTCTACCCTTGACCCTAGGCCAAATCCAAGGCCTATCGGTCACCTACGCGGCTTGTTTGGCAACCCGGAGTGTGTTGGGCATTCGCCCGAACAACTTGCGAGCGGCCGCTATGACTTGAAGAACAACGGCCCCACGGGCCCATCCCAGCCTCCCGAAGTTCCAAGTCAATCAAAGGACACCCCCAGGCAACGCAAGAAGACCCTCGGGGGCCATCCTCCGGGGTTACGGTCGGCCCAGGGCCAGTTCACCCCGGGGCATGTTCGCGCGCCCCGGGGAGGGCGAACTCCCTAGGGGCCGCGCCCTCCCTCCAGCCCAGTGGTCCCACGACCCCACTCAGCCTAGTTCGTTCGATCTATGGTCCTACGACACGGTTCGTGTGACGTACCAGTTCGAGAAGCCGACACGTGGATGCGGGAGTCCAAAGCGACATCACGTGGGGATTCCGCAAGTCAACGCGTACACAGGCCTCCACCTATCCTCCCAGCTATTAGTCCTTTTCTTTCTTAGTCAAATTAGGAAGAAAATGGCCCAAAAAAAATCAATTTTATAGGGTGGGGACCAGCCCCCTCTCTCCTTGGAGCGAACCCACCTAAACCCCCCATTCAATTAAAAAAATTTAATTTTTTCAAAAAAAGAAAAACTGGAGCCACTTCGCCTAAACCCCCCGGGGTGGGGTTTAGGTGGACCAGCCTGGGCCCCCTGGCTGGTCCGCGTAAACCCCCTCCCCCTCTCTCAACCCGTGCAACCCAGTGACACTATTCACTTGGGTTTACGCGGACTAGCTCACCCCCCTTAGCTGGTCCCCGTAAACCCCTTGTGACCCTTCAACTTCCCCTATAAAAACCTCTTAGGGGCTCAAGGGGTCAAGACACACAACTAATCATCCATCCAAGCTCCAGCAAGCACAGGACTTCAAGCGCGGCTCCAAGCAACGAGCAAAGGAGAATTGTGCGTGGGTGACTTGTTCGGCGGCCTAATACGCCGGGGGTATGTCGATTACACTCCCCTCACGCCGTATGTAGCCGTCACACACAAGTCAACACCCACCATATGTGAGGCATTACGACATGGGTGGACGTCCCCACAGGTCGGGATTTCCTCTCCCGTGCCCGTCAGTTGCAACCACACGCGTACCATGACGTCATGCTCTCTCGTAGTCACGAGGCCATGTCCGACCGCTCAATTCGAGTCGTGATCGACCCTCGCCCAGATACCGGATCAATGTATCCCTCCAGTCATCCAGTCACAGGCCCTCGTTCGGCACCATGGCTATGGCCCACGCCACAAGATGAGCCCTTTGTAAAACGCATATGTGTTCATTCATCACAGATCGACCCGGGGACTGACTAGCACGTCGGAGTTGTCCCGTGGCATGCGCCAGTTGTACCTTTGCCATTATGGCTCTCCTGTAAAGAAGTATACACCTCAAAATAACACCGCCGATTGGACGAGTGCTCTCGCACCCACGTTCAAGCCCTCAGTTTTCAATCTACACCACTTGGCATCCATGCCTAACCCCAGTAAACACACCCCTCAGTCTCATGCGCTTTTTTTTGAATGCCCCCAGCCCTCTACCCATGGCTTCAGACTTATATACAGACTTTTCTTCAGCTCAGAATGAAGGTATTCGGATTCGATCCGATGTAAATAAACACCGGTTGCTTGCGGCCGGTGGGGAAAGACGTCCAGTACACGATTCCCGCAATCGCCTAACGCACTCGCACCCATGGAACCTCTTCTCTCCACATGTCGCCCGATCGTCTAAGCCCACCTGCCGCGCCCTGGTGGCGCTTCCCCGGTCAACCATTGGTTCCATGAGTGATTGTCGAGAAATCGACTGGTACGCCTGCACCATGTCCGGTTAACCCTTATCCCGACATTTCCGTGACATTCGACCCTTTTTTGACTTTCCGTGAAAGGAGAGTGCCCGATACCGCCGTGAGAGGCATGCAACCGTAAGGAGGATACCCGAGATATATCAAACTCCCGTATTTTCCTTCCCCACTGTATCCCTTCCTTCACCCCGGTAATCGGCATAAAAACACGCGTAATAGAGAGGATGGCATGCCCGGTGGGACGTCTCCCGCCTTCCTTCTTTCTGCTGAAGAAAAGTCTATGCCAGCCTTGAAGCCCTACTGCCCTTTCCCTATCCTTGCGGGAGAGGCAGAGGAGGGTACTCGCACGCGCATTCTCCAGCAGCTTTTGGTCCGCGTCCTGATCATCGGACCGCCCCTAACTACTGTCAGCAACCGTCGCCCTCGCAGCACTCAGCGCTCTAGCAACCATGGTGGCCGTCACCTATGGTCCCAACGTCATTGCCACCCATGCCCGAGTGGGCTACTTGGCGACGCCGATCGCTTTCGATAGCTTTGCTCCTCTTATTGGATCACCCTACTTCTTGGGTGTGATCCCTGTACCTACTCTTCAGCCAGCTCCATTTTCTCCATTGGCTCCTGCGGCCAATATGCCACGTGCGTCTCCAGTCCCGGTGCCCCACCTGAGTGTCGGGTAACGGGCCGTCACCACTAGCCCCTGCAGGGCCCCCAGATCAACGCCGGCCTGAATAAGCGTTAGCTCCTGGGGCCAGCCTCGTCCGATCTCCAACACGACCCCCCTACCCCAGACTTCATTCACTGTCACAGCACCTTCCTCGAGTCTCCAATCCCGAGCCGCAGCCAAGCCGACACCCAACACGGGCTCCCTGCCCCGTGTCCACGGCTTCTCAGCATCTTCCTCGGGTCTCCACCCTTCCGAGAGTGAAACGACGGGAAACCACCCAAAAATCCGATCCACGCCCCGATCACCCCCGGGTGATGGGGAAACAAAGGGGAATTCATCCCCAAGCCCCTAGGCATCATCTAAACCCCTGGATCGGCTAAAAACATCGTAAAACGAGAGATCCAGCTCACTCCCCAAAAATATGGATTTTTCCCCAAATCACCCCGATTAGCCCGCCTGGCTCACCACGGCCTACGAAACTCACGAAAAGGAAAGAGCACGAGTTGGGGGTCCATCTCCCTACCTCCATCGAAGATTTCGCGCCCCGAGCTCGCCGATCTGCGAAGAAAACTCCGTTGAAGCCTCGCCGTTCCACGAACCCACGACCGAGCTTCACCGCGCCTCCACCGCCTCGATTTTCATCCATCCTCGCCCCCGCCTCGCCCGCGCCATCCCTGCCTCGCCCGCACTCTGCCCTGTCGGCCGCCGGAGAGAGGGGGGAGAGGAGAGAGCGTGAGAAGAGAGAGGGAGAGAAGAGAGAAATGAGAGGGGAGAGAGAGAAAGGGGGGTTTATATAGGGAAAATCCGAAATTTCTGAAAAATACCAAAAAATAGAAAATCACACCCTCGCGATCCTCGAAACGCACCGATCGAGATGGTACCACCCGTGCCCAGGTGAACGACATGGTTCACCCGCAACGAGGTTCCGAAGGAATTACCAAAACACACACCGGGAATCGGAAAACACACGCGGAAAAGCCGCGGACGCGCTCCGGGCCTCCGAAACAGCTCCGGATCGCACCGATCCGAACACGAAAGATGTCTGAAACATCATTTCGAACACAACGGAGCCAAATTCATCGGAAACACAGATCCGGGACCCGAGAAGGAGGATCCGCAGAACCCGGGGCATTACAGCCCTCCCCCCTTAAAGGAATTTCGGCCTCGAAATTCAGGACCTAGCACGAAGTCACAGGGGAAGAACATTGAACCAACTGACAATGCTGTCAGATCCCCAGCATAAAAAATCTCGATTCTCATAAAAACACCGATCCTGAGGGACACAACCAGACTGACAATCACGAACAACACCTCGCTCTACGCGCCGTGCCCACCGGCCATCAGAGCAGGCATAGACCAAAGGACACAGTCCAGCGTCACCTCAGACACCACGAAAAACCAAACACGGCACCGCTGCCGCCATCTCGCTCACCGAGGAGACACAACCCTCGCACAAGAAACAGCTACCGATCCATCCTATGGTCGGTCGAAAAATTACATGTCAGCTTCACAACCAGCTGACCGGTCGCACACCCTCCTCAAGAGAACAACTAGAACAGAGCCTCCACAGGCTCAAGCAGTCATCTCGACAGACCGCAACCAGAACATCGGATCAGCACCAAGAAACACCCGACACATGGCAAGCTGAAAGCCAGACATAACACCGCGCCAGCTCTTGTCAGAAGATAAACTTCGACAAAGCCCAGATCCCGTCCGGAAGGCACATCACAGAAACGACCACCAAAGGTCTCGCTGGCACACGGCTCTCGCCACGCTCGAGCCCTGACAACCAGCATCTTCTGTCTGTGAAAAGACCATCCACTGGTCGCCAGATACACGTCAACGGGGAACCTCCATCGGCCCAACAGGCACGATCCAACTCACAATAGGCCATCTGCTGACTCACACATAGACAATTACCACATCTCAAGCTAAACTCCTCTCGGACTCCGCATCCGATCTCGATCATCGCGCCAACTCGACCCTCTCAGAGAAGCACGATGAAACCAAATGACAGATCCCGGCGTCTCCAGTCATCACTTCAGTCGAATCAGACTTACTGGGGAACCATCCCATACTGGTCACCAAACCAAGGATAACCATTGCGACACCAGCGTCCCATCAAGGACCACCAACCGACGCAAAGCTCACAAAAAGGCCTCTACCCACAGGCGTCACTCTTCCATCTGGTCTCATCAAATCCTTCGATCAATCCAAGTGGACACCGGCCAATCCCGATTACGCCCTTACCACAGAGCCACGGGACACCACCCGAACAATGCTCACGGGTCCCCAAGCAACATACATCTCACCGTGGTCGGCTAAGAGACTAGCCTTACCAGTCACTCGCAGCTACCAACAGGAACCCACAACCTGCTTGAGATCACTTCTCCAAAAATGATCTCATCCGAGGACACGAATGGGAACATAAGTCGGGCACCAAGCCACCGACTCTGACCAACACATCCTCGACCATCATCAGGCGACATCCTCAACAACCCCATCCTCGTCCAACACCGACGCCTGACACGCTTCCATCACAGGAACAGGGTACTCATGCGGCACACTAGTCAGCACATTCCCCAACACTCCATCCTGCCAGTGCCAAGAATCACGATACCTCAAGCAACGGCATGGCAACAACACGTTTCACACCGAGGAACCAATCCTCCAATGCTCAACGCAACTCAGGAAATCCACCCGTAGCAACCAACGCTACGATCCTGAACCAGTGGGTTACAAGCCCACCAGGTTTCCGCTGCGCACTCTGATCCGCGTGCACAGCCACAAATGCGAACACCGCCCGACCAGCACTCTTCCTTTCGAAAAAGTGCCAGCACACCCTCACACGACAAGGGAAAGGGCACAACTTCTCACAGGCAACCACCTGGCCTAGACAAGGAGCACGTCTCACACAGACTTCATGGCACACATGGCCAACCAATCCGAACACGCGATGCAAGACGATGATCCTAGCCAAGCACAATCTCTCCAACCAAAGGGGAGACCAAACGCCCTTCCAACCAACGGAAGAACTCCACGCTCGACCTGACCTCGAATCTCGCACACGCTGGAAACAGCACCATCCAGCACCAAGGAAAACCATCACTTCCATCAGGTCAGCACCTCCGACACACTCGATGAGTGTCACGTCGGATCACGATCACAGCATCTTTCGATGCACCACAACTACAATTCCTCGAACTGCAACACACCATGCCAAGAGCCGCAACACGAGCCATAACGACAACCACCGGCGCTCATCCTCGAGTCCTGAAACCCACCGTGGAACCTTCACACCTCATACCAAAACTAAGGCGAACACACCCATCCACTGACAGAAGCGCAGGAGCAAAGACTTACCGAGACATCTCTGCCAAATCCTGCCTCGAAATCCGTAAAACAATCGGGACCGACACGTCATTTCTGACGCCACAGAGCAGGACAAGAACATCAGGCTCGTCGAAACAGCAGCTCACCGAGAAGATCCTCCTCTCACCCGAGCACACTTCTTGATCAGAACACCTCAGGGTCTAGACAACCTCAAGCTGGAGTGGCCAAAATCGACAGCAGCTCCCTCAAAGCACGCTCACGGCCACTTAACCACGAACAATCCTCTCCAGCCACCTGACCACGCTGTAGATTCATCAAACGCAGCACTGCGAGCTCACGCCTGCCAGCAACCTCTGCCCAATGCAGCACAACCGGGGCCACCACCGATGAGGAAGAAGGCCCTCGACCTCGATCCTTAGACCCCATGCTGGCATGAAAGCCGCGAACAGCAACCACCTTCACAGCGCCACGTAGCGCACTCAAGCTCTCAAGCGAGAAACTAGGCGAAAAGCGAACACAAAACCCTAAGCTAGTTGCCGACTGTACTGGACTTCATGGACTCTGATCACTGCAATATTTTGAATTCCTATGCACGTCCATAACCACCTCTCTGATACCAGTTATAACGACCCCAGAATCTGATTACCGGGAGAGACCCGATAACCCGAGACTCGAACCCCCGCCCACGAGCCGGGAGGGCTCGGAAGGGCTAAAAGGAGTGAGGAGGCACAAAGAAATAGGAAATAAAGTAGGACAATTCAACAATTAACAAAAATAAATAAACAACTACAGCTACAACAGAGTCCAGTCCAATAGAAAGTACAGTCTAAAGCAGTAAAAACATACCACATGCCGAGTGAACACTCGGCCCGACGAGCTGGCAACTGAGAACCTCCGCACCGCGCCCATGAAACTCGAGGAGGAAGAACCGCCACACCTGAAAAGTAGGGAATGAGTCTCCAAAACAGAGACTCAGTAGGGATCCCGCGGAACCCCAACCGGAAACAACGGCGGTAGCGGAAAGGAAGGCTACAACGATAGCAGGAATAGCGAACCGGTGGCCGGTCAAAACTCGGCACTACAGCTACTCCTACTGTACCAGAAACACACCCCGGAATCACGGTCGAGGGCTACCGAACTACACTAGTACTGCTTACCGAAGTGAAAACCCACGCCAACTATGCCGTAGAGGCCTGTCTCTCAGAACACTGCCAACCTGGACACGCTGTCCAAAGTGTAACCCCGACCATCTGGCCGCGGGTACCGCACAACAAGACACAACCTCGGTAAAGCTACTAGCACCAGTCTCACGGCATGAAAATCAACACACGCGCCACGGCGAAACAACCGAAACTCAACGGTCAACACAACCGAAAACCTGAAGGTCGAAGTCACGGAAACTGATAGTCTGCCACTCCCGACTCTACAGGAGTACCGCCCACTAGAAGCACAGTCGGTAGCGTCCCCTGACATTTTACACCGCACCGCAGGTGAACTGCCTGACATGGTAGCTCCTACCAAAGGCACGAACACCGCACAACAACCACAAACGAGTGACTAGTTGGGGTCACGCCCATCGACGTGGGTCCAACCACCCCCAACCACATGTACACACACATACCGTACGTCCTAGGTCTGGCCTCTAACTAGTTTTCCCCTGGAGCCAGACTCTGGCTACCGACGAGGGGCCCGACGAAAACCAGTCTAAAAACTGTCTCTAAGGGTAGCCTCTCCACCACTCCCTGGTGGGACCACACGCGTGTAAGCAGGCTACGACTAGTGGAGGGTCACTACGGAGTAGAGTCTCAAGTCAATAGAAAACAATGTCCGAACCCGACGACGTACGAGGACCATCCCACGTACCAGCACTGTCGCACGGTGACCACAGTCGGAGAAGAAACGGGACTCACAATCCACGGGCCGCACGCTCGGCCACGCAGAAACGCAGAAACACAGTTCCCAAAGTAGCTCACAGGCCGCCAAACCAAATTCCACTTTCAGGGAAAGGCGGGAACTCTCCAGCCCCAGGCCGGCAACCGGACTCGCAGTCCAAGGCCACCTGTATGGACCACGTGGAAAGCACAGAAGCATGATTCCCGGGGCAACGCGCAAGCTGCCACGCCGATAACTGGACTCATAGTCCAAGGCCAAACACATGGCTCACTCTGGAATCATCTTCCAAGAAAACTCACGGCATGCGGGGGAGACCCCACCGCACACACATCGACACACGGTGACTCGATCTAGCGTAACACGAAAGCCCGACACGCGAGAAGTCACCCAGACTCTAAAACCCACGGGCATGCTAAACGAGGTAGCACGGTCCTCCCGACACCCTCAAAACATGGACACAGAATCCCACAGGTGTCTGGGACACTCACGAGACCGCAGGTCAACCACTGGGTCCCAACCGGGTCGACCGGGGATCCACACATCGCGGAACAAGGCGAAGAACACGAAAACTCGCCTCGGCGCAACACAGAGCCTGACGGTCTAGCCTTAGGCCGTCACAGTCTGTAACGGTCCAAGCCTCGACCGTCACAACAACCCTAACGCACCCACACAGTGCCGTCAGACACTAGGCTGAAAACTGGCTGTGACGCGCCTACCCTGGTGCGTCGCGGCCTCTGACGCGCCAACCCTGATGCGTCACAAGACAAGACAAAACCAACTGTGACGCGTCCCACTCGGTGCATCACAGGCTGTACCGGACCAACTCTGGTGCATTACAAGGTCGGTACGCGTCCGCTCTGACGCACCCACAAAGGGGCGTTACAAGGCTGTGACGCGCTAGCCTTGGTGCGTCACAGGCCTTGACCCCGAACGGTCAAAACCAATGAACGAAAGCTAACAGTCAGATCATCCCTAACGGTCCAACCCTGGCGCGTCATAGCGCCGTGGCGGTCTATCGTGGGACTGTCACACCCACAGACCACCAAAAGGCTAACGGGCCCTGTGACGCACCCACCTTGGGGCGTCACAGGCTGTGACGGTCACTGGAAGGACTGTCACACCCGTCCGAGAGTGAAACGGTGGGAAACCACCCAAAAATCCGTTCCACGCCCCGATCACCCTCGGGTGATGGAGAAACAAAGGGGAATCCATCTCTAAGCCCCTAGGCATGCATCTAAACCTCTGGATTGGCCAAAAATGCCGTAAAACGAGATATTCGGCTCACTCCCCAAAAACATGGATTTTTCCCCAAATCGCCCCGATTAGCCCGCCCGGGTCACCACGGCCTACGAAACTCACGGAAAGGAAAGAGCACAAGCTGGGGGTCCATCTCCCTACGTCCACCGAAGATTTTGCGCCCCGAGCTCGACGATCCGCGAAGAAAACGCCATTGAAGCCTCGCCGTTCCACGAACCCACGGCCGAGCTTCACCGCGCCTCCACCGCCTCGATCCTCATCCATCCTCGCCCGTGCCTCGCCCGCGCTATCCTCGCCCGCACTCCGCCCCGTCAGCCACCGGAGAGAGGGGGGAGAGGAGAGAGCGTGAGAAGAGAGAGGGAGAGAAGTGAGAAATGAGAGGGGAGAGAGAGAAAGGGGGGTTTATATAGGGAAAATCTGGAATTTCCAAAAAATACTAAAAAATAGAAAATTACACCCTCGTGATCCTCGGAACGCACCGATCGCGATGGTACCACCCGGGCCCAGGTGAACGACCCGGTTCACCCGCAACGAGATTCCGAAGGAATTACCGAAACACACACCGGGAATCGGAAAACACACACGGAAAAGTTGCGGACGTGCTCCGGGCCTCTGAAACAGCTCCGGATCGCGCCGATCCGAACATGAAAGATGTCTGAAACATCATTTCGGACACAACGGAGCCAGATTCACTAGAAACGTAAATCCAGGACCCGAGAAGGAGGATCCGCAGAACCCGGGGCATTACATCCCCTATCCGGATGTAGGTGTAGAAGATGGTGGTTCTCCTCCAATCATGCTCTTGGGTTTGAGTGAGGGTGCACCTAACCACTCCAAGGTGACGGTCGGTGGATGGGGGGTTGCTCTTGGTTGGACTCATTGTAGTGGGCTTAATACTCCTCCTCCTAATCGGGAGAAGCCTCGTGTACCTCAACTCCTTCTTTATCCACAACTTGGGGTATGAGATTAGTTTCCTCAATGAGAAAACTAGAGGCTCCCTTGGTGGGACATTGGTTGGCGAAGTGCCCATACCCAAGGCACCTAAAGCATTGCTGCCCACTATGGTGGTTAGGGGCAGCTCTAGTGGGAGGGTGAGCTGGTCCCGGGTTGGGACGATTGGGAGTGGGGTTGGGAGGGCCATTCATGGGCCGATAGGGAATGGTCCCACTAGGAGGGGCTGCTCGAACGGGAGCAGTTGCCATGGAAGTGGGAAGTATGCCCCGTTGAGGGGGTGGTGGGTTGGTCCGAGGCACCATGGACTTGGGGTCCGCACATGAGGAGGGACCATTCGGGGATATCAAGAGAATTTATTGGCATCCCAAGATATTTGATAGGCTTGTTCTAGGGTGGTCACATGGCGCATGAAGATCGCCTTTTTTATGTGAAATTGAAGCCCATTCCTAAACTGGGATAATGTGACTGTGTGGTCCTCTTGGACTCCGCACTTGAGAAGGTAATAATCAAACTTTTCAATGTACTCCGTCACGAACTTCCCTTCTTGGGTCAGGGCCTACCATTCATCTTGGATGTTTTGGTGGTAGAAGGGGGGAACATATTTGATTCTGAGTTATTTTTTCATGCCCTCCCATGTGGTAATGGGAGCTTGCCTTCTAACCATCCTTAACCCCTCAACATTCAACCAATGGGTCTTGGCCAACTTGGTCAGTTGCATTTTGGCAAGCCGGACCTACCTATCCTCTGTCATAGGATACCAATCAAAGTATTGGTCCATTGATGTTTCCCAATCTTGATAGACACTAGGGTTGTAAGACCCATCAAAGGTGGAGAAATCGACTTTCATGAGTCTCATGAGGTGGTCATCCGGGTTGTCCCGGGGGTGTCCATCATTTCTCCTCGGGGGTGGATCCCTTCCATGCTCAGGTGGATGGTCAGAATTTAGCCCTCTCATGGCTGGTTCCTCATGTGGGGGTGGTTCCCTCCTATCATCTGTCCTTGGGGTGGGCCTATTTTCCTCAATTTGGTCGACTCGGGCTGTAATGTCATCAAGTCGCCCTAAGACATTGGTCATGGCCTCCATGAGGAATTTGACATGGTCAGGGAGTTCTTGTTCGCTGGTAGCGGGGCTCCCTTGGGGATTGGGATCCATTGGGGGATTTGAAGAAGAAGTATCGGAGTGATAATGGGTTCCTCTACGGGTGGACATGAAGTTTTGGGTGGGCTATGCACGAGTGTGCACCTATGTGTGACTTAGTGTGAAAGTGCCCAAGGACTAGGCTTGTAGAAACAAACCTATAACCGCACAGATACCACTTGATGTGGCACAGCCATGCGAGACACGGGATGACCCGACAACCCTCAGACCTATCCTCGCAAGCACACGGACGAGTAAAGACGGACTCGAATTTGGTGGGTCACTCACGCGACTCGCACTCACGTCCGAAAATAACTCGGGGATGACCGAGAGGATCCGGGGCAGAACCTTACTATTCTTGGGCTGGGCTATGCTCAGACTGACCCTTTATGGGTTGGGATTCCCTCGTTTCATGAGCGGCCCGCACTCTATGGACGTGGGGTAATTGACGGCCCTCTCAACTCTCTCCGCAGTGGGCCCCACAAGCGAGAATGAGCGGATCGGGCACTCACTCTCCATCCGACGGGCAATCAAAAATGATACATGGTAAGCAAAGTCATAACAGGAGTTGCAGCAAATGCTCACCTGATCGGCTTGAGGAAATCGATCCCGATCGGAGACGAGGCGAGTGGGGGACGTGCGATACCACGCACGTGCGTCGAAGAAGCTTGATCGGCCCTGTGTTATTACAACCTGTGACTCCTCTCACTGGAGGGTCGACTTTGGAAGAGGGAATGGAAAACCCAACAACACTACCTCTACGCAGGGAGTGGCTTTAAGCTGGCCAGACGAAGGGGAGGGGGTAACAGTGACGGGATCCCGGCCTTCAGTCTTCACGACCTCACGCAGTGTCTGCACAGTCTGGGACCATCGTCTTGTCGGAGGCGGTGCTCTTTGCTCGGACCCCCGATGAGGACGTGGTTGATACTGTTGGAAAGCTGATCCCCTTGGAAGATCTAGGAAGTAGAATCTGCTCGATTGGTGGTCGGTAGCGTCGGGGGCGGCTATTCTCGTGTGACTGCACAGATGATGTTCTCTGCTGACCATAGTGCTCTTGTTTGGGACTGAACTCCCAACTGAGATATTGAAATGCGACGGGACCAGTTTTGTTTGAGAGAGGTATGGCCCTAGATCCACTACACTGAATTTTGCTATAAAACCCACCCATATGGAGAAACGGCAGTCTTTGTTCTCCGGTAGGGTCAAACTGGTCACAAGAGCAGAAATGCTGGATTGACTTACTGGTGTTGTAGATCGCAGATCCGAAGTCGAATCAGACTAAGACTAATTTTTCTACGAAGAAGGGCTTCTCAGGGACACGTCCGAACTAGAATGACTCAGATCTGATGAGAGGGGAGTCGATACCACCCGATCTTGTGAGGGCGCGTAGTCAGGCCTGTCCGCTAGATAGAGGCGCCTTGTCGGGGACGGTACTCTCAACCACGATGTCGAATCGATCCGAAACCAATGCCGATGAAAAGAGGACTAGCTGAATATGATCTCCCACAAATTTTAGGAGTTGAGGATGCCAGGAGGAGGCATGGTGGCTTCTGCAACAAGGCAGATAGTCTGCTACTGCTAGATGATAGAGGAAGGTAGGGAGTGAGAAGGGGGAAGAGTGAGAGGGGGAATGAGATGGGAGCTTGTTCCTGCGTGGGGGGAGTGGTTTTGGGTGAGGAGAGAGAGGGGGGAGGCAGATAGGAGAGAGATTTGGGGGGGGACAGATGGGGGCAGCCTAGGAAGGTGGATGGTGGTCAATGGTGGGGGCAGGTTCAAGGGGGTGGCTTGTTTGAATTCCTTGGTCCTAAATGGGGACTTTCAAAGGGAATCTTGGAAAATTTGTGGAGGGATGTGATGGGAGGGGGGAATAAAGTCTAAATTGTGGTTGGGATGTGATGGGGGGAGGTGAGGAAGTCCAAGTTGGGGTGTGGGATGTGACGGGAGGGGTGGAGAAGTCCACCTTGGGGGGGAATGGTTTTCCACCTTGGTGGCTAGATGGTCACACTTGGAGACTTTGAATGAGGGGAGGGAGAAAGAGACCTTTGATGATGTGGAAGAGAGAGATAGAGAGGGGGGCCTCTCCCTTTGGTTAGAGAGAGAAAGGGGCGTAAATCTCTAGAGAGAGGGAGAGAGAGAGAGAGAGAGAGAGAGAGAGAGAGGGAGAGTCTCACTCCTTAAGGGGAGAAATCACTCAAGGGATTTGTAGATGTGGAAAATGTGTATGTGTATAAGTGTGCCGACCCCACAAATCACATGAATAAGCATGAAGGCATATGTTCGCCAATCAAGTGAATAGCATGGATATGTGACTATGTGAACATGATAGCGTGATCATATAGGAATAAGAAGGCAACAAAAGATGTAGAAGAAATACCGTGATCGCCACCAAGGAATGACAACGCTAGAAGAATATGAAAGGGGAAACTAAGTGTGCATTGTGTACCTTGGAAAAAGAAGATGATCGCGCTCAATATCAAGGATGCGGGGACTATGTGGATTACCTCTTCTCGCCTTCCAACCGGCTAGAAGGTAAGGGCCTCACTTTCCATGCTTTCCTGTGAAACAAAGATAAAATAAGGGAAAAAACCCATTAGAAAATGCTAAGTGTAGAAATCTGCCCAAGTGCATAAAGTAGCATGAAAGATCGAGGGCAAACTTACCGAGAGAGGGTTTTTAACCTCTATAGAAGGAAGCAAATAATAGGTGTGTATATTGTGATGAGATTAGAGTGCAGAGATTGATTTAATATGTCATGATGAACATAGATAAAGAAGGTGAAAAATGCATGTCACAAGAGAAAACTGTGCAAACAGTACAAATTGGGTGCAAGGACTGATGCAAACAGTAGGCAAACGACGTCCAAATGGGAAGAAAATTGGGATGACAGAAGACTTGAGTGTTGTGAAGAAGTAGGAACAAGAATCACTCCAAAAGGAGGTCAGGACCGAAAGTTATGACACCGGAGATTCAGAATAGTGCACAAAATGGATCCAAAGAATGATGAATATCTCACAAGATAGAATACCAAAAAGGGAAAGAGAGGATGCTATGAAAAGGTGGGAATATTGTGGTGAAACTAGGGCAAAAAGGAGGGTTTAAAACGGGGAAGACATCAGTGAAAAATGGGGTGAAAAACATAAGAAAACAGAAGGGTGAAGAACATGACAGAATAGAGACTGTGTGAAAATAGAATGAAAGTGCAAAACTCATGGACAAAAATATGCATGAAGATGACAACATAATGAGCCCAAAACCAAGGAAAACAAAGATTATACTTTCCTCTAAAGCTTAGAGTTGAAAGGATGGATCAATAGTGCACCATGACCTCACACCGGCGACGTAAATGTGCCCCCGTCGCAAGAAATCTGGGTTTCAGAAAAGTGCAGAATAGAGTGGTGAAACCTCAAAAGTTGAGGCATGGGAGAGAGGGAAAAGATAGGAGAAATAAGGCACACATATAATCAAAACAAAGTTGATACTCCCCTCTTCAAGATGAAGTCAAAGGAGGATGAAAAGGATGAAGCATGACTCCACCCCGGCTTGATGAACAGGCCCCCATCGTGAACTTGTAGTAGAAAACCAGCAAAACTGTGATGATTTGCCAAAAGTAGGGGTGAAGTTTAGAGGGAAAACATTGATGAAATTGAGCAAATAAGGAACCACAATGAAGTTAATACTTTGATGGAGGCATCATCCACAACTCCCTTTGGCTAGGGTCTTCTTCACACTCCGACGTCGTTTGAGTTCGGGCCTCTCTCTATAAAGGCCCAATTATCCTTTTTGTGCTATCTATTTGAGTCATTTGATGTAATTTTCATTTTATTTGAGTCATGTCCCTAGGTCTTGCATTTATTTTCCTAAGTTTGAGTGTCATTAGATTGTTTAGTTTGCTATTGGGCCCAATTCTTCGAGCTTGGCCCAAGAGCCCCCCTTATCCCCTCGGTTATTTGTCATTGAGTCTTTTGCCAGGGTCTTATTGTAAAATATGGGTTGCCTATATATAGGACCCCATTTCCTTCATTTTGGACTAATGAATGAATTAATGCAAAAGATTTCCAATTGAGTGTTCAAACTTAGTTCTAATGGAGTGATTCCAACATTGGGGTGAGAAGCCCTAGGGGAGAGACACCCCACCCCACCTCTCTCTCTCTCTCCCTCTTTCTCTCTCCTTGGGTCACCACTTTCTCTCTATCCTCCTCCTCCCAACCACTTCCAACCCCACCTACCTCCATTAAGGCCACTCCACTTCCCCACATCCCATTTACTCCCTCTCCTAGTACCAAGGATTGAACCCCCAATCCCTACTCCACCTTCCCAACCACCAACCACCCCTCCTCTTCCCCATGCATTATCCCACCTTCCCCATGCAGCCTTCCACCTCCCAAGGCCCATTTCAAATTTGAAAACCCTTCCCTCCAAAGGATTTTGGCCGCCCCTCTCTCCTACCTGTAGCCTTGGTCGCCCCTTTCTCCCTCCATTCTCACCACCCTTGCACACCCCCTCCCCCTTCCTCCAGCTGAAACCTGCGCCCTCCCCCTTCTTCCTCCACCTCCCCTCTACCTTTAGCAACCTTCCATACCCCCCATACCTCCCCTCCAGCATTCTTCATCCCCCCCTTCCCCATATACTACCCCCTTCTTCCTCTTTTTAGGTCATTTGAAGGCTATGTCAAAGTTGCTGCTGGCAGTCCAGAAGTTGCAGATGAACCTGTAGATTGCAGCAGCCACCACGACCACTTCCCTACAAATCTGAAGGTCCAAGAGGCATCCACAGAAGCGTCTACCTGTCTTCTTCGCAACGGAAGTGGTTTCATCTTCGTCCGAGCTGTGTGCTGCTCGGGAGCTCCGTTCTCCCACAACTGCGCAGAGCTGCCCCTGCTGAGTACCAGAACCGGAGTAGAAGCTTCACCACGATGAACCTCGAAAGAATCAGCTCAAGAGATTTTCTGAAAAGTTCTTCCTCTCCCTGTCTACTTTCATAATCAAAAAGCGGAACTCCGTTCGGCATCCTGTAGCAGGAGTTATCCATTTTCTCCCTCAGCTACGCAGTTCTGCTACCCATAGTCTGCACCGACCTGTCAGCAGTGTTCAGAGTCCCCTAGCCTTCTCCGGCATCATTTGGCTTCCCCGTCAGTTTTGCGGCAAAGAGGGCTTGTCCACGGTTCCAACGACTCAGACGGTGCTTGATTCCGAGTTCGGGAGCTATCGGGACATCCTCTGTAACCTGCTGTTGGACATCAGGAGCTACCAGTCCGAGAGTCTGCCTCCCTGTTCGGGCCTCCACCTAGACCGGCATCGACGACAGAAGAAATTAAAAAAATTTGGACGACTTCCCCTCCTCCTACGAAGATTTCCCAGGTGGTTTCGCCCCCAACAAAATTTGGTAGCAGCTGCAGCAGCCAACTCTTCAGTCACCTGTCAGCACCCACAGAACCGGGCAGAATCGGCAACCTCCCATCTTCGGTGTTCCTTTCTCCAATTCCCCTCCCCGCTTGGCCGACTGAAGGCCCCTCCCTGCGTGGAGGTAGTTTTGGCTGTAATATCCATTAACCCCCACCCTAAGGTCCCCCTCCTGTGAGAGGAGTAGTGTTGTAATTGGATTGAGCAGGTCAAGCTACACCACCGCGGCGTGTGGAGATCCACTCGCCTCCCCGCTCGCCCTCGTCTCCGAGCGGGACCGGTTTCTTCAAACCGGTCGAGTAAGTGCTCAAACCTCACTCCCTTTAGTGCTTTTCTTTCAATATTAGTTCTTAGTTCCGCTGGCCGTGAGAGTGAGAGCTTGATCCTCAAGCCCCGTTGTCTTGAGTGATCACCGTGGGAAGAGAGTAACCGGTGCCATTGGCACTTTGTCGGCCCCATTGAATTGGGCATCCACATCCATTGGGAATCAAATCTTGGTCTTGCTGGCCCTCTACCAGCAAGGGTCCAACCCCTCAACCTCACCTTGGCATTGCCAAGTTACCCCGGGACTTGGGTGAGCGACGGGAGAGCGGTGGCCCAAATTGGCCCTTTTGATTGTGAATGCGCTTGCTTGTCTAAGTCCTAGGGTGTATCACATAATGCTTCCCTCTTTAGGCTAGGGTCGAAGGAAGATGAAGACAGTTTGGCATGGCTTCGCGGTCGCCTTGGAAACACGCCCCCGTCGCAAGGTTCGCACTGGACTCTATATAGAAAATTGCCCAAATCCCCAACTTTGCTCCATGAGTTTTAGAGATAGAGTCCACCAAATCTTGGGATCTATGGATCAATCTCGAGATAATAGTCAAGATAAGACGTAGGAGAAAATGGGACTCTATTTGGAGGAAGGATCTGGAAGATATGGCTTCTAGAAGGAGGCCACGTCGCCCAAAAGATAGAGTTTTAGTTGTAGTAGGAAACCTAAATCCCCAACTTCCGAGCAAGATTCCGAGCAAGACTGTAATGCCCTGGATCCGTAGTAGGTCTGGTTGGATCTTTCGGATCTGTTTCGGTGAGTTTCGGTTCACTTATGTGGCTTCCGAGTTGAGTTTTATGATCCGTGTGGGTTTTTCTCTCGTACTAGTTACGGAACCCTACGGTGAGTTTATTTGTCAGTTCATCGACTCGAGAATGCTGCAGCGACGATCTACTATCGAGCCGATCGTTTTGACTTTTTTTGCGTATTTTTCTGAGAAAGGGCCAAAAATCAGATTTTTCAGAAATTAGGAAAATTCCTAATTTCTTTTCTTTTTCTTTCCTTCCTCTCTCCTCCCTTCTCATTTCACGCCGCCGCCTCTCTCTCTCTCATTTTCTCTCCTCTCGAGCTTCCTCAGCTCCGGATGCAGATGGAGACCTAGGGGCGACGTGCTGGGGATGCTGTGGAGTTGACTGGGTGCGCGACGGGGCGAGGATGGAGTGGTTTTGGCGCGATCCCGAACGGTGGATTCAAAGCTGGCGTTTAAGCTCGTGGCACGGTTTTCGGCACGGTTTAGTCCCTTCGGGGCACGGTTTCTTCGGTGAGGTAGGGAGATGGATCGCCTACCTGTTCTGCACGTTTTTCCTGCTTCTGTGCGTAGTTTGGTGCTCGATCGGGAGAGATCGGGCCGTTTAGTGAAAACCGTTAGTTTTCGGGTTTTCAGGGTTCGCCGAAAAATGGCAACCATTCTTGGTCTAGTTAGTGTCAAACTGACCGCTGGGATGTCTGGATCCCATTCATGTTAGTTTCGTGTCGATCGGTCGTCATTCGAGGCAGGTAGGAGTCCGGGAACCTCGGTGACTCGTTTAGGGTCGATTTGTCAAATCGCCCCGATCTTGCGTTTTAATGCGTGCATGTGGGCTTTTTAGCCTCCGAAGTTGTTTTTCATCGTTTGCCTTTGTTTCCCTTGCGCTTCGACGTGAATGGGGCGTGGAACGGGCCGATTCGGCCATTCCTCTATTTTCCTGCCGTGGCTGGTGTAGCGGTCGTATCAGTGACCGTCAGAGGTCCCTGACGGCCCTACGATAGACCGCCACAGCATTCAAGTGTTTTAATCTTTTTGAGGCTGAGTGAGCATGACGGTCGAGTCTTTGACCGTTACACTCCTCTGACGCGCCTAGGTTGGTGCGTCACAGCCATTTTTGCCTTCTTGTGGTTTGGCTAAGGCAGTTTCTCTGACGGCCCTTCCCTGGTGCGTCAGAGCCTTGTAACGCGCCTATCCTGGGCCGTTACATTCTGTTTTGACCGAGTTTGAATAAGTAAGTCGGTTACTCTGACGGCCTTGCCTTAGACCGCCAGAGTAGTGTGACGCATCTTCCCTAGGCCGTTACAGTCTGTTTGACTGGAGTTGACCGTTAAGGCGGTTCGTGTAGCGGTCTTGCCCCCATGCGTCACAGCGCTGTAACGCTGTCTGTCTTGGACCGTTACATGCTGTTCACTTGTGTTTCCTTGGTTTGAGTTTGTAGGCCCTGACGGCCCTGGATGGGTGCGTCAGAGCTGTGTAACATGCCTGGGTTAGGCCGTTACATGCCTTGTGCATTTTAGCTGTTGGTTAGGGTGGTGTCTGTGACGGCTCCTCCTCCGACCGTCACGTTACTGTAGCGCGTCTTCATTAGACCGCCACAGTCTTGTTTCTCTGGAGTGTAACGGCCTAGCGTTAGACCGCCGCCTTCATGTAACGGTCTAAGGGTGGTGCGTTACAGTCTTAGAGCTACGAATCCCGTTGTTTTGGTTTCTAATTGTCTTGGCTTCACCTTGTGGCCTGCCCGTTTTCCTGCGGATGTCTCCTGACATCCTATGAGGGCTAAGACTACATTATAAGGTAGCCAGGAGTCTTCTTGCTTGAGGTAGGATTCTTTTCCTACTGTGGTATGTCTTTGTCGGGTTCCGGTCAACCCGGGGTGACCCAGTGGCTGACAGGTGACCTTGTGTGGGTGTCTCAGCGATTTTGCCTCATCCGAGACACTGGTTCTGGATGCCTCGAGGTATCATCTTACCTTGGTTTACGTGTCCAGGCGTGTCTGAGGGTCCTCGGTGTTCCCTCAGGTCTCCGTGAGTTATTTTCTGCGGAGTGTTGTTTCGCGTGGCTTAGGATTAGACCGATTGGCGGCTTGTTCTGCTGTCAGTGATGATCTTGCCTTTGAGTCGTCGGACTCAAGGATCGTTACGTTGTAGGTCTAGTCGCCTTGTTCTGAGTCTGTTGGCAGTTGTCTTGCTGCCTTGGTGCTTCGTAGTACGTGTGACAGTACTTCTTTGCCTGTTTGTACTACAACACTCTTGTTTCAGAGTCTCTGTGTCTAGTGAGCCTCCTTTTGTTGTTGCCCTAAGGCCTTGAGTTGCCGACCCGCCTGGGGATGACAGAGGGGTGTTCTCGTCACAGGGTTTGTAAGCTAGTTCCGTGGGCTCCCGGTCAGCGGTAGCGTCCTACCGAGGGAGAAAACTAGCTAGAGGACCTGGCTTAGGCAAGAGCCAGTGTGTGCACACGTTGTCAGGGGCTGAGGACTTACGTCGACGGGCGTGACCCTGACTAGTTACTTGATTCGGTTGTTCCTATTTGGTTCTGTGCGTGTCTGCGTCTCTGCCGTGTCTTTAGCGGTACTGTAGGCGAGACACTCGTGGCGCAGTGTAAGACGTCAGTGGACGTAGCTGGCTGTTCTTCTGGTGGGGAGGTGTTTCCCTCACGTGACACATGACTCTTCGTGTTCTTCACGTTTCTTGTGCGACGTGACCTTTCCGAGTTAGCCCTCTCGTGGCCCTACTCGAGGTCAGTGTTGTGTAGTGTGCACGACGTTCTAGTCGTGTGTGCTCATCGGGTCGGTCCATCGTCTGTCTAGATCTTTTCTAGATTTTTGTCTGTCCTTGCAGGTCTTTGTCTTAGGCCTGGCGCCGTGTCGGCAGATCGGTAACTCCTTACTTTGTCAGTTCAGAGTCACCCTTCTGTCGCTGCCTGGAGTAGTTTGGGGTGTCGAGGTTAGTTCGGCAGCCGCTTGTCTGGTGCGGATTCTCCCCCTTCCTACTTGTTCCCTACTCCTACTCCCCGTCTGTTCTTTACTGCTTCTAGGGTAGTTTTTACAGCTTTGTAGTGTAGTTTTCCCGCTTTACTACACTTGCTGTTCTTCTTGTCGTTTTTGTTGTTCCGTGTTACTGCGTGTTTTTCAGTGGGGATCTGCGTGACCCCTATTGGGCCAGTGACACGAGGCTCACCCCTACTTTTCCGGTGGGCTATCGTTCGTCCTGCTTCCGTGGTTCTGGGGGCGCGTGCTCGTAGCGTGTCGTGTGGCCAGCTGGTACCTGCGTCGGGCTTCTCCCGACTTCTCGGTACGTCTTTCTTTTCTGTTGACTGTACTTGCTAGACTTGCTGTCTTTAGCTTTGGGCTTGACTCTGGTATATAATTGTTAATTGGAAACTGTTAATTAAAAAGTAATTTTATTTCTTGCTACTTTAGCAACCCGATCTAATGAAATATTATTGCTTACTGTACTATCTCTGTGGCTTCAATGTACTACATGACAATCCTTTTATCCCTTCGGAGCTTTACCGCTCTTGGGAGGCCTCGCGGGTTCCAAGTGGTATCAGGTGTATTCGATAGTCCTATCGGGTATATCTGGTATCCGGGATCCGGGTCGTCACAGCTGGTATCAGAGCAGTGTTCTGAGATGTTCGGAGTTCTTTTCTGAGCTATCAGAGCATTGTTGTGTGAAGTACATGGGAATCCGAGATATACAGTATCTAGAGTCCTGAAAGTCCAGTACAGTCTTTCGCTGGCTTAGGTTTGCGATTCTTTGTCGCTTCATTTTCTGTGTGTCGTCTTGTGCGTGCTGTCCTGGCACTGTACGAGATGGTCCTGCTCTCGTCAGGATGTGACGAGGTGTTTCTTTTTCATCGTTGTGTCTGTCTCGATCATGTTATACTTGGCAGAGTTCGTTGGAAGGCTTGAATCTGCGGTACATTGTTCGAGATCTTTTCCGTGATTTGTTCAGGTGGCTGGTGACTTTTCGCATTGTTGTTATGGCCGTACACGTTCTTACGTTGTTTTGGTCGTCCCAGCTTGAGTTTGTTCAGCTCCTAATGTGTTTCACTTCTGTTGAAGTGCTCGATTAGATTCCGTGTTTGAGAAATTGCTCAGGCAAGCTAGGATTTTCCCTTCCTGGTGAGCTGCTATTAGTCGAGCTTGATGCTTCTCGTCCCTTCTGGTGGAATCTTCTCGAGGTTTTCCTCGGAATTGCTGTCTTAGTGATGCCTTTGTCCTGTGTCTACTTAAGTGTGGACTTTATTTATTCTGAGCCTGATCTGCTCTTTGCTATACGGTTGCTTGGCTTTGGACTCCATCATGGTGTTAAGAGCTGTTGCGTACTATATTTGTCGTGCCGTGTCCAGCGGCCGATGTGTTGTGAAGGCTCATTTACCATTTTCAGGACGTGAAGGTGAGCTGAGATTAACGCTTTTCCTTGTGCTTTGTGCTGAAGCTGGTACTCTTCTCCTGTTGCACTTGGGCTCCTGGTGATCGGTTGTTCGCTGGATCAGTACTCATCGTGTGTTATATTGCGATCATCATGGATTGCAATGACGCCTAGAGTGCGCTGAGGTACGGATACCAAGGTCTTTCTGGTGCCTGCGTGCGTTGTTGAGTGCGCAGCGGAAGCGTGTGGGCTGATTACCCATGGGCTCAGGATCGTTGGTTGTGAGATTCTGGCGGATCGAGAGGTTTGTTGTTCTTGATGTGACTTTGTCTTGGCTTCCTGTGCCTTGACGTTGTCGTTGCCATGCCGTGCTGTTATTGGAAGCATTTCTGGTGTTGGCATAGGCATTTGCGAGTGCTGGGGAATCTGTCGACATCCTTTGCTGATTGAGTACCCTATGCTCTGCATGTGTTTTCTTGGGTGTTGTGCTCTCGAGGCGTGATCATGGTCCTTGAGGTGCGTTCCCCGAGATTGTTGTCGTTTCTCGTTGTTGTGGGTCTTTTCTTGGTGAGCTGCTCGATGCATGACTAGTCCCTTATGGTCGTGTGTTCAGATGTTCTTGTGCCTTGATGTGACCCTGCTTACAGTCGTGTTCCGTGGTTCTGTGTTCTATACGGAGCCAGAATCCTGCAGGTGATGTTGTCGTCATTTTATTGCTGTTTCCCTATGATTTTGTGCCTCTGTCTTGGACCAGGTCTTGTCGGTTAGCTTTGTTGTACTCTTTTTCCCTAGAGTTAGCTTCTAGCTTGCGGCTCGATCAGATGTAATATCTGAGTGAGGACTGACTTGATTGTGCTTGTGGTCCAGTGTTGTCGTTGGCATCCTGTGTGCCAGGTGTTCTCTGTCACCTTTGGCTCTGGAGCCGATGATGTGGTCGAGCTGTCAGTTGAGAGGACTGTGTCTCCTTGTTTGAGCTGATACTCGCCGTGTCCGTCATTTCATTTCCTAGATATCTGTTGTCGTGGCTGTCGTGTCTCTTTCCCGATGAGACGTAAGCGACGTTGCTTTGTTTCAGAGGTGTTGGACTTGTGTTCACTTGTGTCGTGCTCGATCTAGAGCGTGTGCTTGTGATTGTGGTCTGACGATGTTCCTCTGAGCTGTGATTCTCGAGATTTATGTCGTTTCCGCAGTTGTGCTGTCGGGTTGTTCTTCCCTGCTTACCCTTGCTAGTCCTTAAATTTCGAGGATAAAATTTCTTAAAGGAGGGGAGGATGTAATGCCCTGGATCCGTAGTAGGTCTGGTTGGATCTTTCGGATCTGTTTCGGTGAGTTTCGGTTCGCTTATGTGGCTTCCGAGTTGAGTTTTACGATCCGTGTGAGTTTTTCTCTCGTACTAGTTACGGAACCCTACGGTGAGTTTATTTGTTAGTTCATCGACTCGAGGATGCTGCAGCGACGATGTACTCTCCGAGCCGGTCGTTTTGACTATTTTTGCATATTTTTCTGTGATAGGGCCAAAAATCAGATTTTTTGGAAATTAGGAAAATTCCTAATTTATTTTCCTTTTTTCTTTCCTTCCTCGCTCCTCCTTCTCATTTCACGCCACCGCCCCCTCTCTCTTCGTTTTCTCTCCTCTCGAGCTTCCTTGGCTCCGACTGCAGACGGAGGACCTAGGGGCGAGTGCTGGGGATGCTGTGGAGTTGGTCGGGTGCGCGACGGGGCGAGGATGGAGTGGTTTTGGCGTGATCCCGAACGGTGGATTCAAAGCTGGCGTTTGAGCTCGCGGCATGGTTTTTGGCGTGGTTTAGTCTCTTCGGGGCACGGTTTCTTCGGTGAAGGTAGGGAGATGGATCGCTTTCCTGTTCTACACGTTTTCCCTGCTTCTGTGCGTAGTTTGGTGCTCGATCGGGAGAGAAAATCGTTATTTTTGGAGTTTTCAGGGTTCGCCGAAAAACGGCAACCATTCTTGGTCTAGTTAGTGTCAAACTGACTCTGGGATGTCTGGATCCCATTCATGTTAGTTTCGTGTCGATCGGTCGTCATTTGAGGCCGGTAGGAGTCCGGGAACCTCGGTGACTCGTTTAGGGTCGATTTGTCCAAATCGCTTCGATCTAGCATTTTAATGCGTGCATGTGGGCTTTTTAGCCTCCTGAAGTTGTTTTTCGTCGTTTGCCTTTGTTTCCCTTGCGCTTCAGCGTGAATAGGGCGTGGAACGGGCCGATTCGGCCATTCCTTTGTTTTCCTGCTGTGGCTGGTGTAGCGGTCGTATCAGAGACCGTCAGAGGTCCCTGACGGCCCTACGATAGACCGCCACAACATTCAAGTGTTTTAATCTTTTTGAGGCTGAGTGAGCGTGACGGTCGAGTCCTTGACCGTTACACTCCTCTGACGCGCCTAGGTTGGTGCGTCATAGCCATTTTTGCCTTCTTGTGGTTTGGCTATGGCGGTTTCTCTGACGGCCCTTCCCTGGTGCGTCAGAGCCTTGTAACGCGCCTGTCCTGGGCCGTTACATTCTGTTTTGACCGAGTTTGACTGAGTAAGTCAGTTACTCTGACGGCCTTGCCTTAGACCGCCAGAGTAGCGTGACGCATCTTCCCTAGGCCGTTACAGTCTGTTTGACTAGAGTTGACTGTTTAAGGAAGTTCGTGTAGCGATCTTGCCCCCATGCGTCACAACGCTGTAACGCGTTTGTCTTGGACCATTACATGATGTTCGTTTGTGTTTCCTTGGTTTGAGTTTGTAGGCCCTGACGGCCCTGGATGGGTGCGTCAGAGCTGTGTAACGTGCCTGGGTTAGGCCGTTACATGCCTTGTGTATTTTAGCTGTTGGTTAGGGTGGTGTCTGTGACGGCTCCTCCTTCGACCGTCACTTTGCTGTAGCGCGTCTTCATTAGACCGCCACAGTCTTGTTTCTCTAGAGTGTAACGGCCTAGCGTTAGACCGTCACCTTCATGTAACGGTCTAAGGGTGGTGCGTTATAGTCTTAGAGCTCTGAATCCAGTTGTTTTGGTTTCTAATTGTCTTGGCTTCACCTTGTGGCCTGCCCGTTTTCCTGCAGATGTCTCCTGACATCCTATGAGGGCTAAGACTACATTATAAGGTAGCCAGGAGTCTTCTTGCTTGAGGTAGGATTCTTTTCCTACTGTGGTATGTCTTTGTCGGGTTCCGGTCAACCCGGGGTGACCCAGTGGCTGACAGGTGACCTTGTGTGGGTGTCTCAGCGGTTTTGCCTAGTCTGAGACACTGGTTATGGATGCCTCGAGGTATCATCTTACCTTGGTTTACGTGTCCAGGCGTGTCTGAGGGTCCTCGGTGTTCCCTCAGGTCTCCGTGAGTTGTTTTCTGCGGAGTGTTGTTTCGCGTGGCTTAGTATTAGACCGATTGGTGGCTTGTTCCGCTATCAGTGACGATCTTGCCTTTGAGTCATCCGACTCAAGGATCGTTATGTTGTAGGTCTAGTCGCCTTGTCCTGAGTCTGTTGGCAGTTATCTTGCTGCCTTGGTGCTTCATAGTACGTGTGACAGTACTTCTTTGCCTGTTTGTACTACAACACTCTTATTTCAGAGTCTCTGTGTCTAGTGAGCCTCCTTTTGTTATTGCTTTAAGGCCTTGAGTTGTCCGACCCGCCTGGGGATGGCGGAGGGGTGTTCCCGTCACACGGTTTGTAAGCTAGTTCCGTGGGCTACCGGTCAGCAGTAGCGTCCTACCGAGGGAGAAAACTAGCTAGAGGACCTGGCTTAGGCAAGAGCCAGTGTGTGCACACGTTGTCAGGGGCTGAGGACTTACATCGACGGGCGTGACCCTGACTAGTTACTTGATTTGGTTGTTCCTATTTGGTTCTGTGCGTGTCTGCGTCTCTGCCGTGTCTTTAGCCGTACTGTAGGTGAGAGACTCGTGGCGCAGTATAAGACGTTAGTGGACGCAGCTGGCTGTTCTTCTGGTGGGGAGGTGTTTCCCTCACGTGACACATGACTCTTCGTGTTCTTCACGTTTCTTGTGCGCCGTGACCTTTCCTAGTTAGCCCTCTCGTGGCCCTACTCGAGGTCAGTGTTGTGTAGTGTGCAAGACGTTCTAGTCGTGTGTGCTCGTCGGGTCTGTCCGTCATCTGTCTAGATCTTTTTTAGACTTTTGTCTGTCCTTGCAGGTCTTTGTCTTAGGCCTGGCACCATGTCGGTAGATCGGTAACTCCTGACTTTGTCAGTTCAGAGTCACCCTTCTGTCGCTGCCTGGAGTAGTTTGGGGTGTCGAGGTTAGTTCGACAGCCGCTTGTCTGGTGCGGATTCTCGCCCCTTCCTACTTGTTCCCTACTCCTACTCCCGATCTGTTCTTTACTGCTTCTAGGGTAGTTTTTACAGCTTTGTAGTGTAGTTTTCCCGCTTTACTACACTTGCTGTTCTTCTTGTCATTTTTGGTGTTCCGTGTTACTGCGTGTTTTTCAGTGGGGATCTGCATGACCCCTACTGGGCCAGTGACACGAGGCTCACCCCTACTTTTCAGGTGGGCTATCGTTCGTCCTGCTTCCGTGGTTCTGGGGGCGCGTGCTCGTAGCGTGTCGTGTGGCCCGCTGGTACCTGTGTCGGGCTTCTCCCGACTTCTCGGTACGTCTTTCTTTTCTGTCGACTGTACTTGCCAGACTTGCTGTCTTTAGCTTTGGGCTTGACTCTGGTATATAATTGTTAATTTGAAATTGTTAATTAAAAAGTAATTTTATTTCTTACTACTTTAGCAACCCGATCTAATAGAAATATTATTGCTTACTGTACTATCTCTATGGCTTCAATGTACTACACGACAATCCTTTTATCCCTTCGGAGCTTTACTGCTCTTGGGAGGCCTCGCGGGTTCCAAGCGGTATCAGATGTATTCGATAGTTCTATCGGGTATATCTGGTATCCGAAATCCGGGTCGTCACAAAGACAGCCAATGAAAATTGGAGTTCTTTGGACCAAATTCAAGATAATATCAAGGAGAAACCATAGGAAGACATGGGGACTGATTTAGATAAGATTTCGGAGAGTTACAACCATTCAAAGAAGCCCACGACGGACTGAAAACTGGGCAGAGTCCAGCAGAAGTTGGACTCTCGACGGTGCCTAGCGGTCGTGCGACTGACAGCTTGGCACGCCAAGCGGTCAGCCGAACGACCGCTAGGCAGCAAAAGGGTGGCTTCTTGTAGGTAGGTCCCCCGGATGCCCGTTTGACCCCCGATTGAACCCGGAACGGGCCCGAAAGTTGGGAAATTGATGATAAAACCTTCCAAGGGTAAATGGGCTTGAAAAATGGCCAAGACATGGACTTGAGATGGGCTCAAAGATGACTCTAAAATAATGGTTAATTTTGGGCATCATGGAGATAAATAAGAGAAATAACGTGACTTATGGGCCGAAAACGGGTGTCAACAGATGCCCCTCCTTGATGTCTGCTTTGCAAGGGAACGAGCGAAAGCGATGCGGAGGCAGAATGGAATGGAGATGGAGCGAAAGAGACAACAATGAAAAATGGAGGTGGCGCGGAGATGAAGCGGAGACGACTGAAAAGTAGGCATCAAGGCAAAAGACACCCGTCACAACCAATAAGCGACAGGAATTCTCCCGAAAATGTCGAACTAACCACTCGGAATGGATGACGCAAATGAGACATGTCTGGGGAACTAAACTAAGGAAAAGGAGAAAAAGGAAACATGACCAGCCTCATTGGGGACACAATCCATAGACAATGAGTGGGTCGGAAGGAAACACAGCGTAAGAGCTGGAAAAAGAAAGATAAGACTGAGATAAAATCCAGACAGGAATCACGCTGGCCAACCAGACTGAGCGGGCAGATCAGAGAGAATGTTCAAATTCAGAGTGGAATGAGAATTTCTTGTTCAAGAGAGCTGAAGTGCAATTAACCATTGCTGAGGAGAAATCTTGAACGGATCACGAGACGTGAATGCTCAAAAATGACATGATGCATGCTGGGCTAAAGTAAAGAAATCATCAAAACGAATGCAAAGAAAGGATAAAATAGAAAGTACTCAAGGATATTATTGCTAGGCTAAGCCAAGACGGGGTCAAGCGTCTTCCGCAACCACAGCGTGCGAGACAGATTACATCGTCCCCCACCTGACTCAACCGAGCGGCTTATCCAACGATTAACTGTATGCTCCTAGATCATCATCGTTTTTGTTAAAGGGAAACATCAGATCCCAGAACACACGGGCAACCAGCCGATCCTTAAGATAATAATAACGTATATATAGTAATGCAACAGAGAGTAGGGATAGAGAGCCATACCTGACTTACCTGCCAAGCGAAACGACATTTTTTGAATTTATGAATTTCAAATTTTTATGAGATTTTCAATAAGACAACCACATGAGTGTGACGTAACATGAATGAACATGCATGAACCAGCATAAACATAACGACGATAACATAACCATCAACTGAATGACAGACAACACAACATGATCAAACGAATGGAAAATAATACAACAAGACAAACAAGCACACATATGCAATGATATGAACAAACCACATGTATGCACGATGAACATCGTGGGACAAGATGACAACGCGGTGGGACAACACACGGTTGGGACAAGAATATGAGGGATGACCACACGGTTGGGACAACACACAGGACATAGAGGGACGACTAACAACATATGCAATATAACTAACAACACCCGGTGAGGGACATGGTGGGATGAAACGGAGGGACATAAACACGTGACAATGACACGGTGAGACAAAAGACATGATAAATACGCCCTTCAATCAAAGCCTAAGATCAGAAGAAGCAGAACCGCCAGGTTCATAATCGTGAGGCAAAGTCCTCTCATGGAGATATGACGAGATGAAGTGAGGCAATAGCTGAGAAGAGCATAAGCTTCAGAACATATCGAGAGAAATAGATTGAAGAAGAGAACAGATAAAAGATATGAACATGAGACAGCGCAAATGATATAGAGCAAAGGACTTGAATACCTGCAACCTGCACGCTTAACAAACGGATTACGTATCTGTCCTTAAATAAATAAATATAAAGGAACAAAAAGATAAATATTTTTTTTTGGATTTTTCAATTTTCCTTATTTTTTTTGGATTTTTGATCATATTTGATTTTTTGATAACATCTGATTTTTTTAGGATTTTTGACAACATCTCATCTCATTTTTTTGGAATTTTTGACAATACCTCATTTTTCATTTTTTTTTGAATTTTTTTGAAATAACAACCTGCAGCACCCAAGGCGGGCTCAAACTACTGGTCAGGGATCGTCGTCCCTCCCCTCTCATTAAAGGCTTCCCTTAAGCAGGGCATGCATGTAAGGGTGGCTCGCCACAACCAACCGCCTCTAAAGAACAATGCCCCTACTAAGGCCATACCCGGGATTCAACCCAGCCTAAGAGGGAGAAACAGAAGAAAAATTGGAAACAAGTTTTATGCAAGATGGGAGATATCATGACTTGAATTCCTTCTAGGGCACTACCCCTCAAAGATACAATCTGTTACGCTGGGGCTTTGTGTCTTTGATTTTGAGACCCATATTTATCAGGCACGCATGCGACCGTGCTCATGATGTCCCACGGGGAACTATACTACCACTCTTGCCATGTCTTTGATTTCTAATTTTGCATTGATCAAATCATTGATTTTCTTTTGTTGATAGCCCTTATTGGCTAGATATTGCATGAAAGCTCATTTTTGAGGGTCAAGACTGCCCCTATTTGAAACCTCTCTCGTATTAGGGAGCGCCTAGGTTGGTCATCTCATCCATCAATCTCTTGCCCCTGCACTCGGCTGAACAGAGAAAAGAAAAGACCTTCATGCATACCCAAAGTATGCCCAAAGTAGCTACGGTGTGCCTCAGAGAGATCGGCTATGGCTTGCCGTGTAGTGTGTGGAAAACCCGTGCTAAAAGATCACCCTCAACAATTGGGGAAAAAAACTAGTTTCCCAGCGTGGAGCTATCACCAGCCTTAGGATGCTGCAGAAGCGACTCATTTGACACTTAACTAAGCAAAACTCCTAAAGCCACCTAACCATGTTATGAGGAACCAAGATTATAACCGCGTGCAGAAATAACAGAGTAATAGCAATGATAACATGTTCTTGCACAAAATAAAAGATACCTTTGCAAATCCATGGCGTGGAAACCGGCATCCTGGAGCGATTTCGATCATTGAGCTTTGAGGAGCGCGAGTAGCTTTGTATTCCTTGCTTGCCAGGATAAAGGATGAAAGGAGAGCAAAGGATTGGATTCCTCGACACAAAGGAGTAGCAGACATCATACTGGATGAAGAAGGGATAAAAAGAAAGAGAGACGAGGGCTATAACTCCCTCGTTAAGGCACTGAGGCCCTGATAACAAGGAACCATATACATAATAAGCAGAGATCCGCTGGGATCAAGGTGGGCTAAAGCCTTGAAAATAGCATGAAAAAGGGCAATGACCCTGAAAGGGTGAAGAGGAATGAATAGGAAGATGGGAAGAAAAATCATCCGCCGCGGTCGGAGAAGGGGAATGGTAATCACTCGATAGGGTCGAAGAAGGAGAATCATGGACATCCGACAAGGTCGGAGAAGAATTAGAAGCAACACCCGGGAGTCCCGGGGAAGAGGAATCTGGTGACGTCCCGAAATCGGGATGAAGGGATGACATAGGCCGAGGCCTAGAATTATGAGAGGAGGGAAAACCCGGAGGTTCCGGATGGTGATTCGCAGACTTGGAAAGAGAGGAGAAGATGATGGTAACAGAATTTGAAGTGGGAAGATACACCACCCAAGGGTGAGAGCTGAGCAGGAGAAATGATGAATGAGAAGAAGAAGAAGAAGGTGAAGTGGACCTCTGAGCACACAGCTGACGGCCCCTGAACTGACGCTGTCGCCTCTTCTTAGCTAAAATTGACTTGTAATAGACCTACCTGGTGCGAACTTGGACTTTTGGGCTTCTTGATTTGCAATACTTTCTCAAATAACGGGCCCATCTAGCAGACAGCATGGCCCGGTTATGAATGTGCAGCTTTGTCGGGGTGGTTGCCCCTAGACACCCGGCGCTAACAATAGTAGACTGACATTCTTGAACAACTAACTCCTCATAATGCTGAATATCATAGAACCATGGAGTCTTGTTACTTGGCACAAGTAGCATGAGATTTTGCAGCTCCACTCGGTAATCAGACTTGAAGCGTAACTCCCTTGCTAGAAGAGAAGGAGGAAACAGAGGGAGAGCAATACACGGTGTGACGTGGCCGACGTACTGACAAATTGAGAGAGGTTGCATATAATGTGAAAAATGTCCTTTGAAAGTGCAGAAAATATGGCCAACTGCCCCTTGAACATGGAATTCACCAATCCTTTGGCAGCCGTATGAGTTAGCAAAATATGGGTGGAGAACCCTTCTTGGCCGGTCATCTGAATGGCAATAGAGCGAGGAGAAATAATAGCATCAACGGTGAATTCTCCAGCGAGCAAAGAGATTGCCACCAACCTTGCTCGGGAAGAAATTGGCATCAACTCAAGGGAACTCTTCTTAGCAACTGTCATCTTTGAAAGTAGAGGCGCATCATCCCTAAAATAACCAGGGACCAGGACGCAGATCGGCATCCGACAGATAAAATCCCGAACCTTGAAATGCACGGCCGGCACTGAATCATCCTGACTTGGCTTATTGTCTCCCTGGAGATTAGATCCGAGGGGCACCATGGGTAATGCACACCCGCTCCATAGGGTGGAAGTAGGTGGAGGAATGGGGATAGGAATAGGTTCGGAAGACACGGAGGTTTCAACGGGGATGGTGTGTTTAGGTGGAGGCAAAGGTAAGGGTGGAGGTATGGCTTGCTCGGGTGAGGGTAAAGGTGGAAACAGAGATGTAGGTGGTGGTAAAGGCAACGGCGTGGCTTGCTCAGGCTCGGGCGCAGGCGATAATGGAGATGATGGCAATTTAGGCGATGATGAGGATGGTGTCGGTGATGGAGAGGGAGGTGAGGATGGCGGTGGAGGTAATGGAGACGGTGATGAAGGGGATGGAGAGGAGGGTCGTGGTGCCCACCGTCGACGTATCGACACAACGGGTCGGGCGGCGTTGGGGGTAGAAGTAGTGGTGGAAATAGAGGAAGAAGGGATGGCACTAGCCTGAGCAGAGGCTTGGGTTTGTAGAGGTGATGGAGTCGGGATAGGAGTAGGAGATGGTGATGGGGTAGGTGGAGACATAGGCGTGGGAGCAGGAATAGGTGTAGGTAATGAACTAGGCGATGGAGTGGGCACAATGCTAGATGAAGAATCACAGGGGTGCCCCTAGTCTCGAAGTAACAGAGACGACTATCCAGGCGGCACTTCTTGCTGCTGTTGTTGGCTACGAATATGTAGAATGACTTTGTGAATAGCGGCCCAATCAATCCTTTTCTTAGCTTCTAGATCATAAACATAATCCAGGAACTCGGGGCCATCCTCAACCAAATGACCCTGCTGGCGGTAAAATTCACAGAACCGAAGCATATCCCTGACCGCGGGTTGGCAAGGCACAACTGGAGAGAGCGACAACGCGTGAGTGGCCATCAAAGCCCCAAAAATATCGATAAAGCACTCCGACAATGGAGGACAAGGAGCCCGCTTCGAGCAAGGTGGATGCCGAGGTATATGGGAAGAAGTGGAGGGTTATGGAGTTTTCAAAAATGGAAGTGGGGGTTGCAAAGGCAATAGTGCTTGGTCGGCGGCGGAGGGATTGGGTGAAGGCATATGTGGAGCGGGATGAGAGGGTATATATACGGCATCCACCTCCTCGGGAAGTGAGGTTGCTTTGACCGGTGGTGACGGCGGATGTAGAGAAGTGGAAGGCTGACTCATGGAAGGTTGACTTGTGGAGGTTTGATATGCAGAGGTTTGATATGTGGAGGTTTGATATGTGGCGGAAGGCTGATTCATGGTGGGCTGACTCATGGGAGCGTAGGGTTGGCTTGCGGAGGGTGAGGTGTAAGTAGATGGGGATGGTGGAGACTCAAGGTCAAGGGAACCTTGGATTTGATGGCAAATGAAGCGGGCTCGGCTGTATAATTATTGCTAGGAGGTAATGTCATTAAGGGCTAAGATGAAGTGGTATTCTGACATTGCGTTAGATATCAGCATCTTGATTTGCTCCGGCTCCGGAATGTGCCCCGGGACTTGCGCGGCGAGGCAACGCCAACGATCGGCAAAGGTAGAGAACTCCTCTTCGGGCTTCATCTTCTCATGGGCCAGGTCCATAACGGAGAACTTGGGCCCAACCTGGTCCTGAAACTACTGAATAAACTTGCCTTGCACGGCTTGAAAATTCACAACGTGCTCTTGCGGAAGGGAAAAGAACCAATCTCGAGCCGGGCCTTCCAAAGACAGACCGAATATGTAAGACCCAAGAATTTATGTAAATAATTTTTGAATTTACAAATAATTTTCTAGAATTTATAAAGGCCTAAATGTATTAATAAATGGGTTATTAGATTAATAAGTCATTATAAGACCCATTTGTGTTAAATAATTAACCAAATCCATTTAAATAAAGCCCAAAAGGTTTTAGGACCAAGCCCATTTAGTTTGGCCCATATTCTAGAAGGTTATTTATCTTATTCATGGATTTTAAGGATAATTACCACTTAATAAGATAATTGGAGGATAAATGGATAAAAGAGTTTTATTAAAAATTAAAATTATGAATGCGTTGGATGTAGCGGTCTATCGAGCGACCGCCACAGCCGTGTAACGTGCCTACCATGGACCGTTACACTCTGCGAGTTCCGTAAGTTAAAGAACTCGTGAAAAGATTAAAACTTTGGATTCTTATCTACAAGAGACCTAATTAGAATGATATGTTAAGTCACTAGGGACTCTTAGAGATCAGGTTTTTGCAGAATAAGGACTCTAGAATCGATCTAATCCTCAAACCCTAGCTAGAACTCTATAAATAGGACCTAGTTCTGAACTGTGCGACCCTTACTTTTGCTCGCGTGGAATCAAGGTAAGGAGTCATAATCTTGGGTAAGTTCTTTAGAGGAATTTGTTTACAATACTTTAGACTAACTCCTCTCCAAATTTCACGTCCTTAGGTCAAGAGGTCGTGGAGTTAGAGCCCAAGGAAGTTGCTGAAAAGTCACAGGAAGAGGAGAACTAGGGTCGGCATTTCAGACCCAAATTGGGAGTTTGAAGCCTAGTTAAGAGGTAGGTCATCTCATGAACGGCAAAAATAGCTTGATAGGAATAAAAGCCCTCTGGTTTGATTGAATTCCATGCATGATAGATCATGAATTTCATGTTTTAATAGTTCTATGCATTCATACATCTCTTAGCCCTAAGTAGAAAATTAAAAGATGTTATCTGTCTATTCACTGATACCTATGCATGTACTTGGCCTACACTTCATTAACATGTCTAGGACTACATGATGTTTGATTTACAGACATGATGTGAGTTGATCTCTTGGATTTCATATTATTTTCTATTAGCAGACTCTCTGACGCATCAACATAAGACCGCCACACTCATATAACGGCCTTGCGATAAGCCGTCACAGTCTTGCTGTCTACTGCTCTACCCTGTTATCTCTGACACATCTATGCAGGAGCGTTACATTTATGTAACGGCTATTCTATAGACCGTCACAATCACTGTGACGCACCATCTATAGACCGTCAGAGCCCTGTCTTCTGACAATGCTTGACGGAATAAGACTTGCCAGATTTGCTTATTATTATGCCTAGTTATCTAAGTTGTCACCTATTATGTGACCCTTAAGTTATTTGATTACTCATGATAGGTATTGCATGATTTTGATACTTTAATATTATTTTAAGTTAAGATAATTTCATTGCCAAAGTTCTATAGTTTTGTATTCTAAATCATGATTTTTAAATGATGTATTGACGGAGTTTTATCTTGATTTCCATATTGATACACGTTTCCTCTCTCTGTTTATAGAGTCATTTCTGTAAGTACATGGCACATACTCCGGTATATTGTCCATTAGTTCACTCTGCACTATAAGAACATTATTATTGGACATGAGGACCTCTCTATTGGATATTCCTTCTAATGGACTAGGAAATCTTGTTTCAAGGCCTCCGTAATTCTTCGCGAGCCTGAGATTCCCACTAGGATGCCGAGTTGGTTGTACCATTAAAGCCCATTGATTAGACTACACTATCGATGTTTTCTGATTATCAATAATGTAACGGCCCTGTGTTGGACCGTTAGGCACATGTAACGGCCCAATATAAGACTGTCACATTCATCTGAGTTTGAATTCTTGATTCGGGGTTCAGACTAATGTAACGGCCTAATCCTGGACCGTCACATAATGTAACGGCCCAATGCATGACCATCATATTTCTCTGAGTCCATTTTTATTATTCTAGACTCGGATCATTATAACGGCCTACTACTGGAGCGTTACATGATATAACGGCCCAGTAAACGACCGTCACATTGCTTAAGTATTTAACCCAAGGTTTGACCCAAGGGTTGATATTCCAAAGGTTCTCGATGGACTAATGATAGTCTAGAACTTATAAATTTGATCAAGAAACTTAATATAATGATTGGAAAGAGAAAAGAATGTACCGTTATGCTGTCGATTTATTTCCGTGAGCATGACATTGTTTAAATCTTTTTCTTGATCTCTCATACTCTAAATTGAAGCATTCATTAATTGATTGATGTTATCATGAGTTATTGAACTTATTACATTCTTGGCCATACTTTATTGTTACACTCATGGAAGTAGCTTGATTTATACGTGAAGATGCAGTTCGGGTGCTGATTGTGTCCAAGGGCTCTATGCTAGTCCCCCCGGCTGATTGCCGGAAACATACTATTTTATAAACAATGGGGTATGATACTACTGGCATCGCATTACGCTGGGAGTACTTTCTTTATAAATAAGTGAAATCCATGAGCACTCGTGAAAATCTATTGAATTGCTACATGATTGATATTCTCGTGCGTAACCTTTATGGTTATGAAAGTGAAAAGTGAAAGTGCATTCTTGTTACATTCTTGTTCATGAAAGGCCAAATATCATATTCTTGTTACATACGTGCTAATTCATTCTTGTTCTCATTCTATCTCACATGATTATCGTGTTACTTTGGTTTAATTGCGTGATCATCACATTACATGATTTTGCCTTACTTCTTTAGAGCTAAAATGTTATTTACTTTAATAGTGCCTTCATGTTGATGTGAAGATACTTACTGGGCAAGTGTGCTCATTACCTATTTCCAATCTTTTCAGGAGATGGAAGTGATTCGGGTTCGGATTCGGAAGGTTCAAGTAGCGATCCGAGAGTGAATAAAGAATGAGCGAAGACTTAGGAAGTCTACATTATTTAGATATAGTCAATGTAATTTCGTATTTCTTGAGTCTAGTGCATAGTGGAAATTGAATTAATGGAAGTATTTAAATATTTGATTATCAATGAAATAAAGTTAGAGTTTGATTAAATATTATGCAATTGCATTTATGTGTGTGATTGTCTTACGCTCTGATCGTTCTTGCTTGCAAGAGGCTTACCATGCCGGCTGTTCACGCTCCCCGAGTTAGTCTTCCGCTGTAATAAAGGCTTGGGGCGTGACAGAATAGATAGGCCATTAAGCGTTGGTCATGTCAAAATTGGACCGACTCATAAACGACCTCCTTCAAGTGCACATATGGGTCACTGACTCCACTATAACGGCGATATGCGAGAATTTGAGAAGGAGACGGAAGCCGAAGATTTTGAAATACAAGCGGGACACTCAAGGAGGTTTTGGGATCAATTCGGCGTTGGAGTTCATCAAGTTACGCTAGGTTTGGGCAATCATCTCTTGGGTAGGGAGAGATCGAGAAGAATATGGGCCAACTTGAGCAAGAGGATGTGAATATGGACCAGAATGATGATATTGGGCCGGATAAGAGGATCCGGGCTGAGAAGAAGAAGGGCCCATTCCAGGAATGGAAGGATATGCAGGCCTGGAAGAAGCATGAGCATAAGGACCCATTGGGTCGACAACATAAGGAGAAGAAGAATGAGGCCCATTAGAAAAGTAAGGCCCATTAGGAGAATGGGGCCCGTTAAGATGATGAGGCCCATTAATGAGAGAGGCCCATTAAGAGAAGGAGGCCCATGAAGATGAGATACAATAAGACGTTGGGCCTGGGCCGGGTCCATTTGGTGAACTAGGAATGATAGATGGGCCATGAAATTAGCCTGTTCTTCAGACGGGTCAGAGGGACCACGGGAAGATGGGCCCGCATGGGAAGAGGATTCCACACGGGAATAGGAAGAAGTTTGAGAAAAAAAATGATACAAAGGGTTGGAATGATGCTCCATGAGGGTAAATGGAGACTTAATACAAGGATATCAAGGAAAAATATAAGTGGGGAAGCAAATGGCTTAATGGGCTTGAGGACAAGAGTGGACTGACCCACTAATGTAAAGACGAATGGACAATGGACCACGGGACAATGAACTAGATAATAGACACACAAATGGGCTGACTTAAGTGGGCCTAACAACAACAAAACATGTTGATGATGAAAGAATGCAACACAAAAATCACTAATGGGCTTGGACAAGCCCAAACAACACAAACAATGTGAGAGTTTTCACCCAAATCACACAAGTTGATATGATGGAAAATATTTTAGGGATTTTAGTAGACCTTTTAATGATTTGAATTAATAATAATTCTCTCAAGATAGGAATTCTATGGGAATAAGGTCCAAACTTTGGGTTGACTAAGGTTAACTCCCTCACACGGATGCAAATGCAAGCCTAAGGGGTAGGAAGGTACAATCGGCCTGGCGTCTGTGTGGGAATCCACAGCTCGTGGGGACTTATGAAGGTCCCGGGTAAGATCACCTAGTCGACCCCAAAGAATATGGAGGTGAGAGGATCACTTACTAAGGTAGGAATGCAACTATGATATGCAATGCATGCCCTTATGTGCACCGGAGTGCATGCAAATGCTAGCCTAAATCTAATAAATCAAGATATAATACATATATGGAAACATAACAATATGGATGCAAACAAAATGAACAATATGAACATGAAATGCTATCTAAGCATGGATATACACACCAAAATCGTAGAAAAGCATGGACAAAGTGATGGCCACTAGAGGTCCCACCGTGATCGCCAAAAAAGGGGTGTAGATGTGGAAAATGTGTATGTGTATAAGTGTGTCGACCCCACAAATCACATGAATAAGCATGAAGGCATATGTTCACCAATCAAGTGAATAGCATGGATATGTGACTATGTGAACATGATAGCGTGATCATATAGGAATGAGAAGGCAACAAAAGATGTAGAAGAAATTTCGTGATCGCCACCAAGGAACGACAACGCCAAAAGAATATGAAAGGGGAAACTAAGTGCGCGTTGTGAACCTTTGAAAAAGAAGATGATCGCGCTTAATATCAAGGATGCGGGGACTATGTGGATTACCTCTCCTCGCCTTCCAGCCGGCTAGAAGGTAAGGGCCTCACTTTCCATGTTTTTCTGTGAAACAAAGACAAAACAAGAGAAAAAATCCATTAGAAAATGCTTAGTGTAGAAATCTGCCCAAGTGCATAAAGTAGCATGAAAGATCGAGGGCAAACTTACCGGGGGAAGGTTTTTAACCCCTATGGAAGGATGCAAATAATAGGTGTGTATATTGTGATGAGATTACAGTGCAAAGATTGATTTAATATGCCATGATGAACATAGATAAAGAAGGTGAAAATTGCATGTCACAAGAGAAAACTGTGCAAATAGTGCAAATTGGGTGCAAGGACTGATGCAAATAGTAGGGCAAACGACGTCCAAATGGGGAGAAAATTGGGATGACAGAAGACTTGAGTGTTGTAAAGAAGTAGGAACAAGAATCACTCCAAAAGGAGGTCGGGACAGAAAGTTATGACACCGGAGATTTAGGGAAAAACACGGACTGTGTAGAAAATGCAGACCAGTGCACAAAATGGACCCAAAGAATGATGAATATCTCACAAGATAGAATACCAAAAATGGAAAGAGAGGATGCTATAAAAGGTGGGAATATTGTGGTGAAACTAGGGCAAAAAGGAGGGTTTAAAACGGGGAAGACATCAGTGAAAAATGGGGTGAAAAACACAAGAAAATAGAAGGATGCAAAATATGACAGAATAGACTGTGTGAAAACAGAATGAAAGTGCAAAACTCATGGACAAAAATATGCATGAATATGACAACATAATGAGCCCAAAACTAAGGAAAACAAAGATTATACTTCCCTCTAGAGCCTAGAGTTAAAAGGATGGATCAATAGTGCACCATGACCTCGCACCGACGACGCAAATGTGCCCCCGTTGCAAGAAATCTGGGTTTCAGAAAAGTGCAGAACAGAGTGGTGAAATCTCAAAAGTTGGGGCTTGGGAGAGGAAGAAAAGATAGGAGAAATAAAGCACACATATAATCAAAACAAAGCTGATACTCCCCTCTTCAAGATGAAGTCAAAGGAGGACGAAAAAGATGAAGCAAGACTCCGCCCCGGCTTGATGAACAGCCCCCGTCGCGAACTTGTAGTAGAAAACCAGCAAAACTGTGATGATTTGCCAAAAGTAGGGGCGAAGTTAAGAGGGCAAACGTTGATAAAATTGATAAAACAAGGAACCAAATGAAGTTAATACTTCCCCCTTCAGGCTAGGGTCGAAGGAAGATGAAGATTGTTAGGCATGGCTTCGCCGTCGCCTTGGAAATGCGCCCCCGTCGCGAGATTCGCACAGGACTCTTTATATAGAAAATTGCCCAAATCCCCAACTTTACTCCATGAGTTTAAGAGATAGAGTCTACCAAATCTCAAGATCTATGGATCAATCTTGAGATAATAGTCAAGATAAGACGTAGGAGAAAACGGTACTCTATTTGGAGGAAGGATGTGAAAGATATGGCTTCTAGAAGGAGGCCCCGTCGCCCAAAAAATAGAGTTTTAGTTGTAGCAGGAAACCTGAAGAGGCGAAATCTCGCGCTTGTATCCTGAGCGGGCTGTGGATCACCTGAAGATGAACTGCAAGACAGGGAAACGTATCAGAGGGCCCAGGGGGTTTCCCTGGGGTAAAACCCTCCGATGGCTAAGTCAGTAGAGCTGTGGTGGAAGCAATAATGGGGAGGAGAAAAGCTAGTGCGTGAGATTCCTCTCCACCAGAGGGTGAAGCGGATTGCTCAGGAGTTTGGGTATATGAGTACCTGAATGGCTCCCCCTTTCCATCGGAGGGTAGCCCTGGTTTAAATAGTGTGCCGCCTTCAGGAGTCCTGCAAGCTGAGGGGTCTCCGGCGGGAGTTACGTCCTCAACGTGGGCTTTCATGGCCTTATCGTGGGAACGTTATCGCCTTGAAGTCCGGCGGTTTCTTGACTCCCCTATCCGTTGGGGACTCTTAACGGCAGCACGAACGGATGATATTTGGTCTGGTCGAGCTCCTAAACGCCAGCCCTATTCGGGCGATGGGCATAGCTCGGCGAAAGAGGGGTCGGATAGGTGGGCGAATGCCTGTCTCTCCCGGGCGGGGAAAATGGCTTGGGCCGGACCTTCCTTATGACCTGACCATCACTCGGGCCCTCCGAGCCTAGGGGCCGCCGGGGAGAGTTGGTTCCTCGAGTGTTTGTTTATTGGGCTTTTCTTTCCTGAGTGGGCCCTGTGGGCTGTCACCCAGGTGGGCTTGCCTCGTTGGACCCTGTTGGGTCTAGTTGGGCTGCTCTTTGGGTGGGCTACAGAAATCCCCCTCTCCACTTGTCCCCCTCCTACTCCCGAGCCATGAAGGCTCGGTCGAGTAGCTTTTGAGGCTTTGGACCGGCGTGGCTCAGGTGGGTGGAATTCTGTTGGTGTGATGGAGCCACATGTAGTGGTCGCCTGGGCCCGTAATGATGATCCTGACGGATTTGAACTGAAGGGGCCCCCCTTTTCTCGGAGCACGGAACGACGCGCCGCCTTCCTCCAGGGTTTTATAGGCGTTGGGCGCTGTTCGTCGTTCTAGGCTTCTCAGGGTTTTGGGCTTTCCTTAGTTTCTTTGCTTCTGGGGCTCCTTGATGAGCCGTGAGGGCACAGTGGAGGCGCAGAGTCTTGCGGCGGCGTTTGAGGAGTTGGCTAGGATAACCGCGGAGGCGGTCCGGCAACTTCCTTCCCCTCCGGAGTCTTCGAGCTCGCGCGAGGGATCATCTTCCGGCTCGATGGCTGGTCTGCCTTTGGAAATCGGGCAGGTGAGGCGGGAGCCCGTCTCCAACTGTAGTGAGTTGGGGGAGGCCGAGGTGAGGAAGCTGGAGCATCGCTTTCGCTTGCCTCTCAGGTACAGCTTTGCTGCCGCCGCCCCATATGAGACGAGTCTGGACAGTCGTACGGGGCACATTTGCACTTTCCTTCTGGCTTGGAAGAGTGGGTTCCGCCTTCCCTTCGAGCCTCTTGTACTCCAGCTTCTCGAGTTTTTCCGGTTGGCGCCTATTCAGTTGGTGGCCAACTCATATCTCCTTCTTTCCGCCTTTCGGATTCTCTGTCGTCAGCACGACATTTTTCCTTCCTTGGACCTCTTTCATTATTTTTTCGAGTTGAAAGCGCACCCGTCGGCGGGGAAGGGCTTTTACTTCATCCAGGCGAGGAGGAACAGGAGTTGCATCTCCCTCGCTGCGAAGGACTCCTCGCACAAGGGGTGGAAGACCCAATTCTTCTGGGTGAAGGCGGAGGCGACGGACGAGTTTTGGAGATGTCCGATCTCACCCAATTTTCATCCGAATCTTCCCCCTCGCCCGGAGGAGTTCCCTTCCCACGTGGAGCGACAGGTCGCTCGTCTGCTGGGTAACCGCCAGTCGACCGAGGAGCTGGTGACGCCGGAGAACATCGAACGGTGCTTGCTTACGCGGTTGACGTCGACAGGTACCGCTCTCGAGGCTCTTCTCCTGGGATGGTAGTTTCTCCTGGGATGGTAGTTACTTTCTTTCTCCTGACCGGGTCTTCTCCCTTTGTGGCAGACGTTAGGCGGGAACCTCTGGAGGAAGCTGCTGAGGTCATTGATCTGGGAGATGACTCGGCGGCCGATGAACCAGATGCTTCTGCGAGTCGCGCCCAAGCCCGAGATAAGGGCAAGGGGGTGGCTCCCGAGGGATCTTCACGGCCAACTGGTACAAAGCGCAAGGATCCCACGGCGGTAAAGTTGCGGGAGGCCGTGAAGGCCAAGAAATGGGCCAAGAAGGCCGGTCTTCCTCCTACCGCCGGGGGCGACTCCGGCTCGGCGGCGCTCCCCTCTCGGGGGCAAGATGGGGCCGACCCCTCGGGGCCAGCTCCCCCACCTGCCAGGCGAGAGGGGGCCGAGGAGACCGGGGGCCCATCAGAGGGCGGCGATGGGTCGGCTCTCCCCCCCACGGAGGTAGAGGGGGCCGATGTTGAAGTAGCTGGCGCCGAGGCCGGGGGATCGGCCGAGGCGGTGATGTCTCGGTCGGCGAGGTGCGGGCCGAGACAGGCAGGGCTGGGGGTTCGCCCGCTAGGGCGTTGCAGCCCCAGGTGCTTGGAGCTCCCGGCGCGGTCGGTCCCGCGGCGCCGGTCGAGGTTGGGGGTTCGCCCGGGGAGGCGTCGCAACCCCAACCGACCGTGGCGCGCGAGGCGGTTGGTTCCGTTGCTCGGGCGGAGTCTTCTGGCGGGGTGTTCCGGGCGGAGCGGTCCCCTCTGTCGGAGCCCTTGGAAAGGCTCGGCATTACGGGTGACCTGTATCGGGTCTGCCGGTCGATTGCCGCAAGGACGAAGGGGGGAGAAAGGCGCAATACCCCCCCCCCCCCCCCCCCGGGATCCTTGATGTCCTGATGGAGGGCGGCCTGGTCATAGCTCGGTCGGCGGCTTTGATGGCGGAGGCGCACGCCCGGACGGAGGCGGAGCGGTCGAACCTTGCCTGGACCCTTGGGGGCTGCGAGAGGAAACTGGCCCGACTCAAGGGGGAGCATGAGGGGCTCCGGCAGGAGTTCTCCGCGTTCCGGGAGGTGGCGCGGGCGAGCCGACTGGAAGCCGGGGTGCTGACCGAACAGCTCGCCAAGACCCGAGAGTCTCTCGAGAGGACAAGCCGATCCCTGGAGGAGGAGCATCTGCGTCGCCTCGAGCTAGACAATCGCTGGGAGCTCGAACGCGCTGAGCTGCTAGATCGGGCGGAGGTGGCGGAGCGTCTCTGAGCTGAGGCTGAGGCGGACCGGGCCCGGGCAGAGGAGCGTGCGGCCGAGGCGGAGCGGGCTCGGGTCGAGCTCGTCGGAAGGGCGGGGCAGGTCGAGGCGGAGGCAATCGAGCGTTACAGGAGCTCGGATGCTTACTCGGCCGACCTGGTGGAAGCCGCCCTACCCTATTACGAGGTAGCACTACGCCGGGGTGCTCGAAAGGGGTTCAAGCAGGGCTATCGCCGGGCGGTGGACTACGCCGATGAGCAAAACTCCGCGATCGAGTTCCCATTCGGCCAGTGTTATGACTCGGATGAGTCGGTTTCCAGCTCTTCCTCGTCGGTCGGGGGAGATTCGGAGGGGTCTCCTCCATCGGGGTCACCGGCTCCGGGCGTTTCGGGAGGGCTCACGACCGAGACAGTTCTCGCACAGGCGAGGTCAGTGTCCGAGCCGGCCGTCACCGAAGGCGCCGGGGGTGACGCGTCTTATTCCGCCGTTCCCGAATGTCAAAGTGGGCCCGAGGCCTGATGTACTTTGCCTCCTTCCCTTTTTGTCTCTCTTCCCTCTTTTTAGAGGGTTTCCTTTTGGTGTGATAATAAATGACTTGCTCCGTTTGAGTACCATCCTTGCCGTGATTTGGTTGGCGGATCTTGAGTGGTTGGGAGGTGCCGATATGTCCTGCGTGGTTTTCGCACGCAGTTTTGGTAGGCTTCTGACGGGGCGTCTTTCCGTTCCCTCATGCTTTGAATGTCAGGCCGCTTCGTGAATCCCACTAGGGCAGGGGACGAGGAGTTGGAGGTGACTGTTCAGGGTAGAAATCCTTTGGCGTGTTTTCGAGGGGGGGGGTCATTTAAGGCGTGTAGCCTCCTTTGGCCTATAAGAAGGACCGAAAGGCACCCTTTCCTCTTCACTGCTTTGGATTTTCTCTAACAGTCTTTCCTCGCTCCTTCCTCTTCACTCTGCGTTGTGCCCTTGTATTCGGAGCATGGAGGATCCTTCGGAGGGCGACGCCGCCGACGACGGGGAGCGGCGGGCTCCCGCTGCCCTGTAATGTTGAACGGGTCCCACGGTCGCCGCGCGTGCACGAGACGGGTCCGACGGTCGCCGCGCGGATCTGGGGAGGACTTCGGCGTGTGGAAGCACGCTGTTGGCCTCTTCTTAGCTTCGGCGAGGCTTCCGGGTGGACGCCGAGGCGGAGGACGGATGGGGGCATCAGGGGAGCCCGCCGTCACTTCCCTCCGTGTGAGGGGAGGAGGCGTATCAAGCTCCCTCCTCACCGAAGCCTTCCTCCATCTGCAGCCTCTTTCTCCCTCTTCTGCTCTTCATTTCTTTCACTCTTCGGGGGCTGCTTGCTCTCTCCTTCCTTCCAAGGAGTTGGCAGATTGGAAGAGGGGAGGCCTTCACGGCGCTCCTTTTTCCTGGTTGTTGCCAACTTGGGAGGTAGCCTTCCTCAACGTTTAAAGGTGGCCTTCCTCCTGTAGTCCCTCTGTCACCTTTGTCACGGGCCACCCGAGGCAACTGGCTTGACCACCTCTTGTCCGAGCCAGTTTCCGCACGAGGCAGAGTCAGTGGCTGGACGCGAGGAGATCAAGACCGAGTCAATCGAGCGATGACCCCTTGAGGCGGTGTTAGACGGATTTTTGCTTTTTGCTATGTGATGTACTGGCATTTGCCTATCTGATGTACCAATGGTTTGGAATGAAAAGAAAAGGGATTTATTCCGTCCATCTTGCTGTACAATTTCAAAAATAGAATTTGCGTAGTGCGGCTGCGTTCCATGTCCGAGGAATAGGTTCCCCTTCCATTGTCGCTAACCTGTACGCACCTTTTCCGAGCGTCTCGACCACTCGGTAGGGGCCTTCCTAGTTGGGGGATAGCTTGCCCGCCGCCTCTAGTGGTCGAGAGGCTTCGGCCTTCCTGAGGACGAAGTCCCCCGGTTGGAAACGTCTGTCTCGGACCTTGGCGTTGTAGTATCGAGTGAGGCGGCGCTGGTACTCCGTTGCTCGGACGTTCGCGATCTCTCGGAGTTCGTCTGCCAGGTCGAGGTTCTCGAGCAATTTTTGCCCGTTTGCCTCGAGTGAGAAGCTGATCACTCGGAGAGACGGATTGGCGATCTCCAATGGAACGACGGCTTCGGTGCCATATACCAACTGAAAAGGGCTTTCACCGGTTGCCGTCCTGGGGGTTGTTCGGTGCGACCACAGTACGCTAGGCAATTCCTCGAGCCAGCTACCCTTAGCCTTACCGAGTCTGGTTTTTATGCCTTTCAAGATAGTCTTGTTGGCATTTTCAACCAGCCCGTTGGCCTGAGGGTGGGCGACCGAAGTGAAGTGGTTGCGGATATTTAGGTCGGCGCATCTGTCTCGAAATACCGAGAGTCGAATTGCCGGCCGTTATCGCTCACTATCACTCGGGAGACGCCAAAGTGACAAATGATCAATTTTCACACAAAGCCCCAAACGACTGTCTCGGTGATCCTTGCCGTAGCCTCGGCCTCGATCCACTTGGTGAAGTAGTCGATGGCGACGATGATGAACTTCTTCTGGGACTGGGCCGTCGGGAATGGCCCAAGGATATCGATTCCCCACCGAGCGAAAGGGTAAGGCTCGGCTAGGGTGACAAGTTCCGCGGCCGGTCGATGGACCAAGTGGTCGAACCGCTGGCATCGGTCGCACTGTTGAACATAGGCCGAGCAGTCGCGCTGCAGGGTGGGCCACCAGTACCCCTGTCGTAACAGGATTCTGGCCAGCGACCTTGCCCCTGAGTGCGCTCCGCACAGGCCTTCATGAATCTCTTGGATGGCTCGGCTTGCTTCGTCGGGACCGAGGCACTTTAGGAGGGGACCGGAGAACGATCTTCGGTAGAGAGTGTTGTCGAAGACGACGAAGCGCCGAGCTTGATACTTCATTCGGCGGGCCTCTCGAGGGTCGGAGGGCTCTTGGGAGTCTTGTAGCCAGGACAGGTAGGGGGAGCGCCAGTCATTTGGAGTGGCCGAGTCAACAGCGAGGAGCTCCGTGTTGATGCTCGGGCGCTCTAGCTCTTCTAGGAGGACCGATCGTGTACCTTCTGGGTCTAGGGAGGAGGCCAATCGAGAGAGGGCGTCCGCCCGAGAGTTTTGCTCCCGAGCTATCCGAACTACCCCAAATTCCTCGAATTGTTGGGCCAGACTCCGGACCAGCTAAAGGTATTTGATCATGGGTGCCTCCCGAGCCTCATACTCACCGTTGACCTGACCTGCGACTAGTTGAGAGTCGGTGTGGATCCTGACTCGCTCGACCCCCAGCCGTCGGGCCATGCGTGCTCCCGAGATAAGGGCCTTGTACTCAGAAGCATTGTTGGATGCCTGAAAGTTGAATTTCAAGGCGTACTGTAGCTCTATCCCTTCGGGGGACCTCAGGAGTATCCCCGCACCGCTGCCTGCCGAATTGAACGATCCGTCGACGAACAGTTCCCAGGTTGGCCCGGTCGTGGTCGGAGGCCTGTCCTCGGCGGGGATGGTGCTTTCGGCAATGAAGTCGGCGAGCGCTTGGCCTTTGATTGCTGATCACGGCTGGTACGAGATGTCGTAGGCCCCGAGCATAATGGCCCATTTGACGAGTCGCCCTGAGGCCTCGGGGTGGGCCAGAATCTTCTTCAACGGCTCGCCGGTTAGCACGGTGATGGGGTGCCCCTGGAAGTAGGGTCGGAGGCGCCTTGCGGAGGTAACCAACGCTAGCACGAGTTTCTCGGTTGCGAGGTACCTCCGTTCGGCCTCATTGAGCACCTTGCTGGTGTAGTAGACCGGTCTTTCGATTCCCGAGTCATTTCTGACTAGGACCGAGCTGACCGTGGATGGCGTCGCCGAGAGGTAGAGCAGCAAGACTTCGCCTGGGACGGGCTTGGAGAGCACCGGTGGCGAAGCCAGGAACTTTTTAAGCTCGGCGAATGCTATCTGGCACTCCTCATCCCATGCGAACGTAGTAGATGCTAGCTTGGGTCCCCTCATCAGTTTGAAGAAGGGCAAGCATCGTTCGGCCGCACGGGACAGGAAGCGGCTGAGAGCGGCCACACGCCCTGCCAGACGCTGAACGTCTTTAATGCATGTGGGCGGGCGCATGTCCAGGATGGCCTGGACTTTGTCGGGGTTGGCTTCGATCCCGCGCTGAGTGACCAGGAAACCCAGGAACTTCCCGGATTTTACTCCAAAGGCGCATTTGGCGGGGTTGAGCTTCATGTTGTACTTCAGGAGGGTGCCGAAGGTTTCGGCAAGGTCGGTGAAGTGGTCCTGGGCCTTGGGGGTCTTGACGAGCATGTCGTCAATGTAAGCCTCGACGTTCCGACCTAGCTGTCCCTCGAACATGTGATTTACCAGTCGCTGATATGTGGCTCCGGCGTTCTTCAACCCGAAGGGCATCCGGGTGTAGCAGTACACGCCGCAGTCGGTGATGAAGGCGGTCTTCTCGACGTCTTCTGGATTCATTCTGATCTGGTGATAACCTGAATAGGCATCCAGGAAACTGAGTATCTCGTTGCCCGAGGTTGAATCAACCAATTGGTCGATGCTCGGTAGCGGATAGCAGTCCTTGGGGGTAGCCTTATTCAGATCGGTGAAGTCCACGCACATTTGCCATTTGCCTGTAGTTTTTGGCACCAGGACGACGTTGGCTAGCCACGTAGGGTACAGGACTGGTCTGAAGAGGCCAGTCTCCTGTCCCTTGGTGACCTGCGCCTTGATGATCGCCTGCTTCTCGGGCGCATGCTTCCTTCTCCGTTGCTGTACGGGCCTCACGGTGGGGTCGAGGCTGAGCTTGTGCGTCATGGTCTTCTCTGGTATGCCAGGGAGTTGATCATCGGACCAAGCAAAGACCTGAACGTACTCAGAAAGGAATTTTTTGTATTGCTGCTGTTCCATGGGTGGTAGGTCGGCTCCGATCCTTACTCCGAGGGCCGGGTCATCGTTTAGGAATACCGTTAGCAATTCGCCACCGGGCTCGGCGGTTACGGTCTTCCCTTCGATTCCCTTGGGGCCCTTATTTCCCCCGTCCGGCCTTGAGGCTTCCACCGAGATGTTGTAGCACCTTCTAGCCGTGGCCTGGTTACCTCGGACTTCCCCCAACCCATTTTTGGTGGGAAACTTCATTTTCTGGTGATAGGTAGATGGTACGGCCTTTATCCGGCTGAGAATTTTCCGGCCGAAAATGGCGTTGTACGCTATCATACCCTTGATCACTATGAAGTCCACCATGACCGTAACGGTTTTGGGTGGGGTGCCGATGGTGACCGGTAGGCTTAGGGCTCCCTCGGGGTAGGTGGCTAGGCCGTTAAACCCGCAAAGGGGTGTTCGGATCGGGCGGAGCTTGGATGGGTCTTCCCCCATCTTAAGGAAACAGTCGTAAGATAATACACTGGGGGCGCTCCCATTGTCAACCAGAATTCTATCTACGTTACAATGGTTTATTGTGGCCGAGATAACGAGGGCATCATCATGCGGGGTGTTCAGCCCTTCCAGGTCTTGGTCGGAGAAGACTATGACCTGGGGCTCCCTCGGCGGGCCGCTGGAGGGTTCTAAGACCTGGCTGGCCCGCTCGGCATGACGCTTCCTTCCCCGGCTGGTGTCGCCGCCCGACGCCGTTCCTCCGGAGATGACGTTGATGTGAACCCCTCGGGGGGCGTTGTCGATCTCCTCGGCGGCGTCCCGGTCTTCTTTGCGCCTGGCTGCAAATCGGGCCAGGTGCCCCTGACGGATGAGACATTCGATCTCGTCCTGGAGCTGGTGGCAGTCGCCGGTGTGGTGCCCGTGGTCGCCGTGGAACAGGCAATGCCTGTCGCGCTTGCAGTTCTTCGATCTCATTGGTTCGGGCCGACGGAGGAGTCCCGAGTCTTTGATGTCTTCATAGATCTCGTAGACTGGCGCGGTCAATGGGGTGTACCGCTCATACTTCCGTTTGCGCTCTCCTTCCCGATCGCGCTTCTTGCCCGAGCCAGGGTTTGGCTCGGAGGCTCGCTTCTTGTCCCCCTCCCGACCTGAGCCGGTTGTGTCTCGGCAGGCGCTGAGTACTTCTTCGCACTCGGCGTGGCACAGTGCCAGAGTCACTAGCTCGGCAAGGGTCGAGGGAGGGTGGAGGACAAGTTCGCGGTGGAGGTTCTCGTCCCGGGTGCCCCCGGTTAGAGCGGTCGTGGCCGAGGCCACATCCAGGCGGGGAATTCGTAGGGCTTCCGATTTAAATCGGTGGACATAAGCCCGGAGCCTTTCCCCTTGCGCCTGTTTGAGGGCCAGGAGCCCCGCTACTGACCTTGGGGGGGCGCTTCCGGTGAAGCTCTCCTTGAAGACTCGCCCGAATTGCCTGAAGTCCCGGATGGACCCAGGGGCGAGGGCCCGGAACCATGCCTGAGCGCCTTGGACCAGGGTGACCGCAAAGGCTCGGCATTTAATAGGATCCGGTGTTCTATGCAGAGTCACCAGGGCGTCGAAGCTGTCGTAGTGGTCGGCTGGGTCGCCCTGGCCATCATAGAGCTTGAAGGTCGGAATGGAGGTTCTGGGAGATACCTCTACCTTCAAGATGTATTCGGAGAAAGGGGATTTCTCCTCATCCTCCGGGAAAGAGGTTTTCTGCAGGGCGCGGAGGGCGCGCTCTTGCTCTGCAAAACGTCTTTCGAAATCCCTTAGTCGGAGGGATAATTCCTGCTGCGGTCGTGCCGTGGGACTGGGGGGAGCGTCGTGGCGATCCTCAGGAACGCCAGCACTCAGGCGTGGAGGCCTCGCCCCCTGTCTCCCTTTTCTGGGCGTGGAGGAAGCCTCTTGCTCCGGGGGCGGAGCTTGCGAGGGTCCTCCCACGTTGTTGCGGATGAGCTGCTGACCGCGGAGGGTGAAGCGGTGCCCAGCGGTATGCTGGGACGCACTTCGACGGGGGGGGCTCCCAGACGGGGCGCGGGACCTGGCATCGCTTGCCGCCTGGGCCCTCATGAGCTCCACGAGGATGTCAAGCTTCTTATTGAGGGCCTGGAAGACCTCGTCGCCACCGTTGGGGGGTGCCCCCGTCGCCGTCGGAGGGGGCGGCGGCTCGTTGGTGGGGATGCTGGCGTTGGAGGGAGGGTTCTGTGAGGCCCTAGAGGGGCCATCTCCTGCCGCCACCATGGCCTTACCCTTCTCGACGGCGGATCTCCTCCCTGAGCTTCTTCTCACCATCTCGGCTCTTCGTGCGTTTCCCACAGACGGCGCCAGATGAAGAGGCGAAATCTCGCGCTTGTATCCTGAGCGGGCTGTGGATCACCTGAAGATGAACTGCAAGACAGGGAAACGTATCAGAGGGCCCAGGGGGTTTCCCTGAGGTAAAACCCTCCGATGGCTAAGTCAGTAGAGCTGTGGTGGAAGCAATAATGGGGAGGAGAAAAGATAGTGCGCGAGATTCCTCTCCACCAGAGGGTGAAGCGGATTGCTCAGGAGTTTGGGTATATGAGTACCTGAATGGCTCCCCCTTTCCATCGGAGGGTAGCTCTGGTTTAAATAGTGTGCCGCCTTCAGGAGTCCTGCAAGCTGAGGGGTCTCCGGCGGGAGTTACATCCTCAACGTGGGCTTTCATGGCCTTATCGTGGGAACGTTATCGCCTTGAAGTCCGGCGGTTTCTTGACTCCCCTATCCGTTGGGGACTCTTAACGGCAGCACGAATGGATGATATTTGGTCTGGCCGAGCTCCTGAAACGCCAGCCCTGTCCGGGCGATGGGCATAGCTCGGCGAAAGAGGGGTCGGATAGGTCGGCGAATGCCTGTCTCTCCCGGGCGGGGAAAATGGCTTGGGCCGGACCTTCCTTATGACCTGACCATCACTCGGGCCCTCCGAGCCTAGGGGCCGCCGGGGAGAGTTGGTTCCTCGAGTGTTTGTTTATTGGGCTTTTCTTTCCTGAGTGGGCCCTGTGGGCTGTCACCCAGGTGGGCTTGCCTCGTTGGACCCTGTTGGGTCTAGTTGGGCTGCTCTTTGGGTGGGCTACAGAAATCTCCCTCTCCAAAACCTAAATCCGCAACTTCTGAGCAAGATTCCGAGCAAGACAACCAATGAAAATTAGATTTCTTTGGACCAAATTCAAGATAATATCAAGGAGAAACCATAGGAAGAAACGAGGACTGATTTAGATAAGATTTCGAGAGTTACAACCATTCAAAGAAGCCCACGGTGGACTGAAAATTGGGCAGAGACCACCAGAAGCTGGACTCTCAGCGGTGCCTAGCGGTCGCGCGACTGACCGCTTGGCACGCCAAGTGGTCGGCCGAACGACCGCTAGGCAACAAAAGGGTTGCTTCTTGCAGGTAGGTCCCCTAGATGCCCGTTTGACCCCCGATTGAACCCAGAATGGGCCCGAAAGTTGGGAAATTGATGATAAAACCTTCCAAGGCTAAATGGGCTTGAAAAATGGCCAAGACATGGGCTTGAGATGGGCTCAAAGATGACTCTAAAACAATGGTTAATTTCGGGCATCATGGAGATAAATAAGAGAAATAACGTGACTTATGGGCCGAAAACGGGTGTCAACAGGATTCTCATTTTTTCATTCATCAAAATTATTACAAATTGTGGGGGTTGGGTCCTATTTATAGGCACCCCAACTTTTACAAGACCAGAATGCCCTTGGCATTCATACAAAAGACCAAGGCTATCTTAAACAATAATTATGGTCCCAACTAGGATAACAAGGCCCAATCAACATAGCAACAATTATGGGTCCAACTAGGTTAATAAGGCCCAATCAACATAGAACAATGGTAATTGGACTCATGACCCAATAAAGAAAATACATAAATAAGACTCAAAATATGAGATAATCGCCGACGAGCTTCCTCAAGGGTGTGCTGGCGACCCTAGCCATAGGGAGTGGTGTGAGATGTCCTCATCAAATCCCCCAGGGTGAGACGATCTTGACCCCGTCGAGTATGGGTCCACCTGGCTATGGTAGCGCTCCAAAATATCTGGGTCCAGGCGTAGCAGGTCCTCCCGGCTCACCCACGTATCCTCAGTCGGAGGATAATTCTTCCACCTCACAAGATAGCGCTGGTGCACCCTATTCCTGGTGACAGTGCTCTGCTCATCCAGTATTGTGACATCCCGAATCGTAAATCCGGTCCAGTCGCAAAGACTCACGTCGGATTCTGATCGAAACGTCACAGTGGGACAACCCAAACGGTACATTACGGTAGAGAATTTCACATAAATATTGAGATATCATTGTAGCGGAAATGAAATTACTCGAATCATCAGCTTAAATTCAAATGAATTCATCCACATAGATCGAAATAAAGGTAATGATTTAACAAGTCATTTATTACATTACCAAAATTCACACACAAATTTTTTTCTAACATAAGATGATGACACGAAGTAAATCCAAGCCGCAGTCAGAACACTACGAAATCACTCCTCGCTTTCTTCTACCACTTCTTTCAACAGGGTGAGTCTACGAATAGACCCAGTAAGAGACTAGGCATAGTCCCTAGTCATAACATGTATAAACATATCCAAAGTGATTCATGGTATCCTTTTTTATAAGTCATTCTTAGACATAATTTCAAATAGATAACACATGAGATTAATACATTTAACCCAATTTCAATTTTTGTACGATCATAAGTCATAATATTAACATTTTACAAATAAAGTATGTACATTAAAACTTTATTCTATCAATGACAAAGTAAATGAACATTCAACATTAGTAAACATTACCATGCAATATAATTCGATTCATTTATCAATAGAATGGTCCCAGTACAAGACCGAGTAAAGTCTCACGCATAGTGAAAGGATCCAAATAGATTTAATCTGCCCTTTTCCAAATCACAATTTGATATACTGGAGATTCATTAACAGTAAACAGTTATAGTGTAATAACAATGAAATGTAATAACAGTTCAGCGGACAATAACACTAGTTTCAATATCAGTTCAATGAGCAGTAACAGTAATTTCAATATCAATTCAGTGAACTGTAACAGTCGTTTCAATATCGATTCAGTGAATAGTAATAGCAGTTCCAATTTCAATTCAATGAGCAGTAATAATCGTTTCAATAACGACTCAGTGATCAATATCAATAGTTTCAAGATCAATTCAGTAAGCAGTAACAGTAGTTTCAATATCAATTCAGTAAGCAATAATAGTAGTTTCGATTTCATTTCGGTGAGTAGTAATAGTGGTAAATAGCCAAGATACAGTGTCCATACCACCACTAGAAGGACAATCAGTCGGTACTCGATCACCTAGGTAAAAATAGTGGTAAGTCTTGGTTACTACGCAGAACCGGGAGAAGTCCTCTCCACCTTAACCAGTGATACTTATCCACCTCTAGATTTAAATTCCCGTTACCCTCGGGGCCAGTACAGTGTGAACCTCCACATAGGGGCATTTCTATGGCTTGGTTCCAGTCTCCCCCTATGGTGGTAGTGTCCATTTGGTAATAATAACAGTACAATAATTATATATATGACTTATATGAAATGGACATATGCCACTCAAAAATTCATGCTGTGAACATTAAGTATAAAATATCCCATTACTGAAAATCTTTTTTTTTTATTTCTGAAATTCTCAACTTATCCAAACATAAGGGCATATATATATCAAAAACATTTAATTCTGTGTACAGAGATCAGAATGATTTGAAATTTCAGAGAATCAATACATTTACATGAAGTATCAAAACAGAAAATTATCAACATTTTTCAGATAGTATTTATAATTTTTCTAGAATTACTTGTACTCCATAAATATATCCAAAATTTCTAATTCTGTTCACAGAACTCATAATTGCTTGCAATTTCAGAGAACTAACACATTAACATGTAGGATCGAAACATAAAATCATCATCAATTTTCAGATAATATTCATCATTTTTTCAGAGTTATTTATACTCAATCATACATCAAAAATTGACTAACTTTAGCTACCATATTCAGAAGACCATTAAAATTTTACTGAAGGTCACCGTTGTATGTAACATTACACAGAAAATTTTTCATAATTTTACATATAGGAATTCAAATATTTCATAATCATTTAAATTCTCCTATGCATGAAAAATTAACTTACTTTAATGGCAGTACTCTAAAAATCACAATAATTTTTTAAACCGGCATTCATAATTGAAATATCATTTCTGAAACTTTTTATTATTTTTCACATAGTATTACTAATATTGTGATAGAATAACAAAATGCAGTATGAATAATAAGTCAACTAAATATATCCGTAATGATCAGAAAATTACTCAAAATTTACAGAACGTTGTTCCATATATAAGTATCATATAAGCCAAAATTTACTATTTTTCATTCAGTATTTTTAATTTTTGAAATTTAATATCAGTTTCTAAGATTTACAACAATAACTTTTAAATAGAGAAAATTATTCGAAATGTTTACAATGAGTGAAATATACTAAACGATAACTTATAAATATCATATATCAATTTTGTAACATTCTCAGATTTTTCACAGAATATTAATATTTATTTAATTTTTTAATTATTTGTTCAAACATTAAAAATTATACAAGTCAAGATTATGTTATTAGAATAATATGAAATTTTAATAAATTAGTTATAACATGCCTTTAATTCTTCTGGTAAAGTTTCAAATTTTTTCATAAAGTATTCTTGTTTATCTCATAATTTTATACTTCTAATAACTTATTAAAAATTCTGTAAGTTCACTTATAGATATCTATAATTGTTGATATTTTAAGAATACATCACACACAATATAATAACTATACTGTGAAATCGTAAGATTTTTATGAATAGTATATATAATTTTTATATAATTATTTATTTTCTTTTTATGTATTAAAAATTAATTAATAGAAATATCGTGGTCTAAAAAAATGAAACTTTTTTTACACATGGGTCTCATAGATTTTATATCACCCTTTTAGACTTTTAGTATAATTAAACACCTTTAAGATAATATTAAAATATTTATAAACGTGAACATAATTTGAATCAAATATTGAAATTTTTACAGAGAGCTTATAATATCAGATCCCATGATTTTGAAAACTTTCTAAATTTATCATACACCGTTGCTAACTATAGTGTATTAATCACTTGATTTTACCCTTAATCACATGCCTTAACACTAATGATCTCATGATAATTCGCCTAGATGTTATCACACACGGTGAAATATAGATATCTGGATTTAATTATCTCTATAGATGTTAATTAACACACCCTAAATTATTTTAAATATGTTAATCATGCTAATCAAGAGGATTAATGCTAAATCCCTTACCTTAATGACGATTAAACACCTCCTTAATTAGCCCTCCACTCTCTCCTTCTGCACTTCACGTAGTCAGCCTCCAAGAGGAGCAAATGAAGCCCCTCTCATGGCTATTTATAGGGGTTTTCCTCTAATCAATCTTAGCTATTGATTTAAATCAATGGTGGAGATTAAATATTTATTTTAATATTATTTAATTAAAATTTGACATTCAAACTTCACCAACCCACTCAGCCCATTCTTTTGACTATCTTATATTTTGTCTTTTTTTTTATATGGAGCACATGGGATTTGACTAAATAAGAAGAGAAATGGGTTTAAACTAATGATAAGAGTTAAATAAACTAATAATAAAAAAATATTTTTTAAAGATGAAGTCGGCCAGGAGGGGGGGCGGGCGCTCCCGCGCGCGCGCGGTCCGCCGCCGAACTCGCTGTGTTTGTTTGTTTTTTTTTTACGTGTTTAACCTTTTTTTTCTTAACGCTGCAATCGACCGGGAGGGGGCGCCCCCCAGCGCGTGCATGCATGGCCGGCTGCCTTGTCAGCGATTTTTTTTAAATTTTTTTTTACATTTAGACCCTTGTTTCTTTTTTTAAAAAAATACTTAGCCCCCTTTAATTTTTATATTAACCCCTTCTTCTTTTTTCTTCATTTAACCTCTTCAATATTTTTTTTTGCTTTGTTTGTCTTTTTTTTCTGTCTCTTAATCTTTAAATCTCTTTCTTTTCTTTCTTTCCCCCTTTTTTTACCATGACTTAAATAAATTTAATAATACTAATAATTTAAACATTGAAGTATAATCAATTTTTTTATTAAATAAATAAAATACTAAACTGTAAATTTGTAGTGCATTACAAGTATCATCTCCACCTGCTCGCGTCGGTCCCTCAGGTTGAAAGGTGGATTGTCATCGGTGGTGTCTCTCGCAAGGGCTGGTATAGGCTCAAGACTGTCACTAGGCTCTACCGCGGGGCCCTTATAGGGTGCTAGATCTGCCACATTGAAAGTGGGATGTAACCCATAGCCCTCCGGTAGGTCTAGCGCATAAGCATTGTTGCCCACTTGTCTCAGAACTCGAAAAGGTCCAGACCCTCGTGCCCTCAATTTGGAGGCGACCCCGGGGAAGAGCGGCTCCGTTCTCACCATCACAGAGTCGCCTATTTGGAATTCCAAGTGGCGCCTATGAGCGTCTGCCCGCTTTTTGTAAGTCTCGTTACTCTTCCCTATGTGCTTGCGAATGCCATCATGTAACTCTTTAATGTGTTGTGCAAAGGACTCGGTAGAAATAGACACTCTAGCATGTGGAGGAAGGGGAATGAGATCAGAGGGCTTCCTCGGCTTATAGCCATGAATGACTTCAAATGGGCTCTTGCATGTTGTCCTATTGACGGAGTCATTGTAGGTAAATTCAGCTTGGGGCAAGAGAAGATCCCAATTCCTGGGGTGGTCCCCAACTAAGCAACGAAGTAAGTTCCCCAGGCTTCGGTTGACGACCTTAGTTTGGCCATCGGTTTGAGGGTGGTAGGCCGTGGAGAACTTGAGGAGGGTACACATCAAGTGCTAGAGGGTTTTCCAGAAGTAGCTAGTGAATTTCACATCCCGGTCAGACACGATAGTTTTAGGTAGGCCATAGAGGCGGACTACCTCATCAAAGAATAAGCGGGCCACCTTAGAAGCATCTGAGGTCTTGGAGCATGGGATAAAGTGGGCCATTTTGGAAAACCTATCGACCACCACGAAGATCGAATCATGTTTGCGGAGGGTCCTAGGTAGGCCGAGGACAAAGTCCATGCTCAAGTCTTGCCAAGGTAGGTCTGGGATGGGGAGAGGTGTGTAGAGACCGGTGTTTTATTTCTCCTACTTGGCCGAGGCGCAGGTGCGACACTGGCCAACAATCTTAGTGACATTCCTCTTAAGGCTTGGCCAATAAAACTGCCTCTCAACTAGCTCAATGGTCTTTTGGACCCCAAAGTGACTAGCAAGGCCACCACCATGTAGTTCCCAAACCAAAAGGTCCCGAAGTGAAGTCCGGGGCATACACAGCCTAGCCCCTTTGAAGAGATATCCGTCCTGGAGTAAAAATCCCACATGTTCCTTGTTGGGCTGGGTGGATATGGTGGTGTAGTGACTCCCAAAGTCGGGACAGTTTGGATACTCCTCTTTGACTCGCTCAAACCTCATGACTTCCACCTGGACGGTGGAAAGTAAGGCTATCCGCCTACTTAGCGCATCAGTGGCGCGATTCTCACTACCTGCTTTGTACTTTAAGACAAAGGTGTAGGCTTGCATGCGTTCAACCCAGCGGGCATGATGGGCATTGAGCTTTTGTTGGGTGTTGAGATACTTCAATGTATCGTGGTCCGAAAAGATCACAAACTTCTTGGGTAGGAGATAGTGCCTCCAATACCGAAGGGATTGGACCACGGTGTAGAGATCCTTATCATAGGTGGAGTACCTAGTCCTAGCCTCACAAAGTTTCTCACTGAAATAGGCTATGGGATGACCCTCTTGGCTAAGAATGCCTCCAATCTCTACCCCGGATGCATCACAAGTGACCTCAAAGACTTTAGAGAAATCGGGTAGACAAAGGACCGGGGCTTGGGTCATCTTCTTCTTGAGTTCTAGGAATGCTTTGGAGGCCGCCCTAGTCCATGCAAAGGTGCCCTTCTTAAGGCAATCAGTGATAGGGGCGGTTATGGTACTAAACCCACGAATGAATCTCCTATAGAAGGTGGCTAGCCCATGAAAGCTCCGGGCATCATGGAGAGTCTTGGGCTCGGGCCACTCAAGAATGGCTTGGACCTTCGCAGGGTCTATGGATACCCCTTGGGCTGAAACAATGAATCCTAGGAATGCCAATTGATTGGTCATGAAGTGACACTTCCCGGGGTTGGCAAATAGGCTCTCCTTCCTAAGAACGGTGCAAACTTGCTTGAGGTGATCGAGGTGGACTTCCTTGGACTGGCTATAAATGAGGATGTCATCAAAGTAGACAACAAGGAGGATGCCAATGAAAGGGCAGAGGACCTCGGTCATGAAAGTGCTAGGTGCATTGGAAAGGCCAAAGGGCATGACAAGCCATTCATAGAGGCCGTCCTTGGTTTTGAAAGCGGTCTTCCACTCGTCCCCGGGCCTAATCCGAACTTGATGGTAGCCACTCTTGAGATCAATTTTGGAGAAGATGGTGGCTCCAGCGAGCATGTCTAGCATGTCATCTAGCCAGGGAATGGGAAACCTATACTTGACCGTGATCTTGTTGATCGCCCGGCTATCCACGCACATGCGCCAAGTTCCATCCTTTTTTGGAGTGAGGGGGGCCGGGACGGCACATGGGCTCTTGCTAATGCAGAGGAAGCCCTTCTTGATAAGCTCCTCAATTTGCCTCCTAAGTTCGGCATGTTCGGTGGGGTTGAGGCGATAGTAGGGAAGGTTGGGTAGGGTAGCTCTGGGTACAAAGTTGATGGCATGTTGCACATCGCGCATGGGCGGTAGCTTATCCGAAAGCTCATCGGGGAACTGATAAGCGTCCATTTTCTATGATAATTCATCACATGTACACCATTTTATGTGCATATACTTAGGCAATTATGCATGATCTATCGTTAATCTCAACTTCGCATGTAGATTGGACCTTTCATGCAAATTAATTAATTTGACGATTTCATTTAATAAAATGGAGTTGAGAGTCATGAACATTAATTCTCCATTGCATAATTGTAAGTAATTGTGATTCATGTGCACATTATGGTAACTTTTCTGGACTAAATCATAATTATATGTGTGCAGGACACCGAAGGTAATTGTAAAAGAAGGTGGGGGCAAAACGATCATCACCACTTTGACCAAGTCAAATAAAGAATTCAAAATATTTTGGTTGGAGGGAAAAGAAAGTTCAAAATTTTGAATTCAAAGTTTGAAAAGGAGGAATTCAAAGTTTAAGTTTGAAAAGAAGGAAAATGACATTCAATGTTTTAAAAGGAGATTCAAAGTTAGAAAAGGAGGAAGATCTTGACCAAAAAGAAAAGGGGGTGCCCACCTCCTTTTCCCTTCCCCCATGCATCATCTTCTACCTAAATCTCAGCCATCCATCTCCTTTTGATACAATCTCCACCCTCCATTAACCCAACTTTCCCTATAAATAGCCCATGACAAGGAGGTGAAGGGGAGTGCTTCCTTTGGTAATTTTTTCTCCCTCTCCCTCTCACACATTAGGTCGTCAATTTCTCCCCCTTCTGTTCATTTTCTGCTCTTGTGTTCTTCATGATAGTTCTTTATTTTTAAGTCCTCTACAAGTTCTTCTTATGAATCATCTTCCAATGCCTTTTGATTTTCAAGTTATTTCACATTTTTCACTATTCTATCCTGTGCATTTGTAGACTGCATTCTTCTCTGTTCTTCCCTATTTTTCTCCTTCCTCCATCTCTTTTCTCCTCTGGCCTTCTTCAAGAACATTCTTTAATTTTAAGTCCTCTATAACTTCTTCTTCTACATCATCTTCTAAGTCCTTTTGGTTTTCAAGTTATGTTCAATGTTTCAAAGCTCTATCTATGATTTTCACTATTCATATTTTAAATCCTTCTTCTTCTTATTCCATCTCACCTAGGTAACCTTAGTTAATCTCTCCTTCATCACCATCCCCTTCTCTTCTAAATCATTGTCATCTCCCTTAGCTTCACCTTAACCTCTCCCTTCCTCTCCTTAGATCTCTCTCCTCACCCCATACATTCTCCTCCAAGAGCGGCTTCAACGACGAAGGTGACTTCCTCCCGGCAGAGAGAACATCTTCTACGAGGTGGTTCGTGATCCAAGGCCAAGAGAGGACGACGCCATCATCACCATTGCTGATATCATCTCCAAATTTCAAACTCCAAGCTTTTCTTATTTTTATTGCTTTTGTGCCATTTCACTTCATTGTAATATCATTACGTCATTAGTGTAATTTTATTCCGCATTTCATGTACTCTTTCTTTTAAGTTAATGAAAGGAGTTGTTCTTTTGATCTAGTTCTTGCTCTTCTTCCCTCTCTACCTCCTTTTTCTATCTCTTCTTTCCACTTCATGCAACTATTTTCTATGGCATAGGCGCATAGTCATTGGCATTTTTACTTAATTGTTAGAATCATTCTTTGTTTCATCACTTTTCTTCAAGCAATCAAATCACAAATATTTTCCAAAGGAGTCCAAAGTTTTTAACATCAAAAATCTCTTCTTCCTTGTGGATTCGACCCGTGTTTGCCATAGTACTACGTTCTCTTTTGATCATTTTGTGCGAGTTCGGTTTTAAGATTGTTAGCGCGCGTGTAGTAACGACATGCGCTTCCGCGTTATCAATTTTTGGCGCCGTTGCCGAGGAAGAATGATGGTTTTTAACTTAAGAACTTTATTTTCCTTGTGTTTATTGTGTAATAATAAAGTTCTCTTTTCTTATTTTTTTATAAAAAAGGAAAAAATCAAAAAAATTCAGAGGTAAGTTCTCCTGCCTTTCTTAAGATTTTGAATTAACTATTTCAAAAAAAAAAGAATAAGGGATTGCGCATCAAGTAAGTCTTCAAACCTATTCCTCTCATTTTGTGTCATTTCCTTAATGATTCTTACATATTGTGGTTAGATAGGTTCATAAAATAAATAAAAAACTCTTCACTTGAACTCAATAAAAGTCTTCATTCCAAGAGTAGAAATCACACTTTCATGTTTTAGGTCATGCATCATTTTGGATAGTATTTATTTTTCCTTATTGTTTAATTGTTGTTAATTGCATTGTTGAAGATTACGGGAGACAAGGTGAGTACTCTAACTTTTCCAAAAGCATACTCATGCATTTCCATACTTGCATAGAATCCTTGTTTGAACTTGGTTTGTTGCATATCATTTCAAATTATCTTAAGGGCAACACCCATAAGCAAGATAAGGTGGGGATTTCATCACCCTTCCTTAGCCCACAAATCACAATTCCTCAGCATCTTTGCATCACCTAGACCTTAAATAAAATTCAGTAGACATTGGCCCTAGGTTCACACTATGGTTCTTGTGTTATTTGGGCTTACCCTCTTGTAAAATCGGTGCCTAAGGAAAGACGGTCGAACGGTAAACGCCTTAAGCGGGCTAGTGGTTTGTAATTAGGTCTCTACGAAAGTAGGGGAGCCTCCCACTACCCCACCCCTTACCTGGACGGTCAAAAATTAACTTTATTTGGCCACCACCCTACGCGCCATAACTCGGCGCGCCCTGGGCGGGGCGCGCCGGTTAAGGCCATTTGCCTTGGCCGTGCCATTTTAACCCTATACCTACACTACCCCGCGTCGTATAACCCTATACCTAGGCTACCCCGCTCCATTTTGAACAAAAATGCATTTTTCTCGCCGTTTTAACTCCTCTCTCATTCTCGAGTCAACCCCCGCCTTCCATAGCTTGGGTCGGTCAATGTAATCAACCATAAACCAAATAAGAAGAAACCCTTTAAGTTGAAATCATCTGTCATCATGCATTTGCTAATCTATGCATTAGATATAGAAATGCATCCCTACATGCTACGTTAATGAATGCTTGCCTGAACGGGACCTCGGTATATCAAATGGCATCGATGGAAGGCCGGGTCACACCCGACCGGAAGCCTTAGCGATGCGCGATGATAGTCTTTGGACCTATGTCCTCCGCCTCGTATCGAGGGCTCAAATTTAATGAAACGTGCCTGCTCTACATGATTAAGAGAATGATAAACGAATCATTTCATGCGGCCTTGAAAACTCATCATCGCATGCATTTTCCCGTATTCTATTTCAGCCTCGAGCTACCCCTTATCTCGACAATTAATCAGAGGTTTTCCTCCTTGTCGGAGGATGTAATTAACGTCATAGACTTTATGGTATGGCGAAATTCTGGTCCCGACACGTACCTCACTTTCGCCCTACCCTGGTCAGATTGAGCGCATAATAAACTCGTCACCTAGTGACTGGCACGCCCTACGCAAATAAACCTTTGATAAATAAACCAAATAAATCATAACAAAATATTTTAATAAAAATCCATTCCCACAGTCTGGCACGCCCGGTGGGACCATTGTCTCCTCTCATCTCTTTGCTGAAATAAACGGGCCCCGAGGCCCCCCCAAAGAATGCTGATCATTTGCTTGTTCTATTTTTGCAGAAAGAAAGTGACGATGGCTGCTGGATTTGCTGCACTGACCTTCGGCCTCGAAATCATGGCCAATCATGCTGCCGCTGGGTACCTGGCGGTGCCGATAGTTTTTGGTTCCTTCCAGCCGGTGGTCGGTTTCCCCAACTTCTTGGGGGTAGCCTTCATTGACATCCTGGAAGTCGAGCTTCCGGAGCCGATCAAATAGGAAGCTGATATGAAGACAAGGGCCCACAACGCCCAAAGCTGCAAAAGTCTGGCGACAGGACAGACTCAGTTGATTAGCTGCATGGTGCATCATGTGGCTCAAGGGACTTGTCCCGCCTATCACAACAAGCCCGGGAATCTCCGCCAGAGGAGCTCCTGCAAAAGAGTTACTGTCCCTATGACCGGACGATTGTCAGTGTCTAGGAAATCTATCTTGATTTGGGGTGTCTGGATCTTCCTAGATGGACGTGAAGCCCATGCAATTCCAGATCGGGTGGTTACTACTGTGCCAACCCGCAAATCCTTCCAGGCTCTTTCCGGGAGGAGGGCTGAGAAAGAAGAAGAAGGCCCCCAAAGCCGGGGGGAGCTGGCCCTGAGGCCGAAGAAGTTTAAACAAATCTGGGTCCCTAAGAGGGTCCAACCTGCTCCCCAAGAAGTGCCTGTCTACTACCACTCCAAGCCCGCCCAGGCGAAGAAGGAGAATGAGAGGGCGCTAGCCCCAAGAAGAGAAGGGACTATCGCGGATCCTCCTCACCGCGCAAGTTTTAGGGCATGTGCCCGACAAGTTGATATCCCCATAGCAGGGAGAAGATTTGAACAACCTGTCGAAAGAGCTCGGCTGGCCTATATCCCTCAAAATGGAGGTCGACAACCATCCCAAGTCCTGTATCAGGGACTAGGGCAAGAAGAACTGACCAACATAGTCAGGAATTATTTCAGGGGCATGGGTAACCCCTCATTGGTCCAGCAACGGCTCTTGCAAGCAGCCATGGCGAGAGAAGACGATTGTCCACCAATGGCAATCGAAGAAGAAGAAGAAGAAAGAAGGATGACATCGTCGGTCGATGACAATGGGTATGAAGACGGCTTAGAGATCAAAGTCGATGAAGCCACTCCTCATCAGCAGGAGCAAAGAAGAGTCTCCGTCTTCGCGAGACTGACCTTCCCACAACATCCGAGAAGGAGGGTCCATCGCCAAAGGAGAGAAATGCAAGTCTTTACTTGCAATATGGCCAGAGTGTCCAGCCGATATGGACAATTACATGAGGAGCCTCAGGAGCTGGCTCGATTGGCCGGAAGGCCCGGACCGAACACTCGAAGAGCAAAAGCCGCAAGAGAAATGCTGGCAGCAGCAAAGGGAAAGCAAGTCCTAACTGATGGGTCCACCATTTTAACTGCAAATGTGGTGACAGCAGTAGAAGAGGACGTGCTTCTAGAGACCCTGCCTGAAGGTGCATCAGGGGAAACGACAGAAGCCATCCCCACCACGGCGGCCATGGACCCATCGGTGTTAATGATACTCCAGAGATATCAGCAAGAGATAGAGCTTCTGAAGAAGTAGCTGATGGAGAAGACAGAGCAAGCCTCAGCTTCTAAGCAGCCTGAGATGCAGGCCGAATCGTCACGGGGAGCCTTCAACCCGAGCGACTTCCCACCACTTTATACTTTGCCCCAGTCGGTAGAACCCAGCTTGGCAACCACTCAGCAGCGCCCACCACAGCCTCTGATGCCGCCAGTACTGTCACAGGTGCACCAAGCGCCTCCTCTGTTGTGTCCTCCTCTGTAGGCGACCACCTTGGTAACCCCCTATCTGTAGCTGGTGCACTTCTACCAGGGACCGGTCGATCCGACTGCCATGAACATGCTGATGGTGGAAAGGATGATCGAGTTGAAGCTTGTCGAGCGAAGTGAAGGCGACTACGTCGCATTTGATGCCTACCGGGTGCCATACCCGCCACATCATGTTGCGAAGCGGCTCCCCCCTGGGATCAGTAAGCCACCTAAATTCGACAAGTTCAACGGGAAGGGATCCCCGAAAGAACATGTTGCCTACAATATGACTGTCATGGGCGATCTTGCCACCGACGAGTCGTATCTGCTGAAATTTTTCGGGTCCTCACTGACAGGGCTTGCATTTGAATGGTACTCCGGCCTCCCGGCCGGGTCGATCAGCGACTGGCCGGATATGCAGAAGAAATTCATAGAGAGATTCCATGTCACTTAGAGGGAGGTCACAGTGGCCGAGCTCTACTCAACAAGACAAAGGGCAGATGAAACAACCCTTGAATACATTAAGAGGTGGAGGAACCTCGGAATGAGATGCAAGCGGCCCCCACACCAGGAGGACGTTGTACAAATCTGTAAACAGAACCTCAAGAGAGAGGTACTAGAAAAGATGGTTGGAATGGAAATCCGGTCATTTGACCGTTTGAACAACGTCATGGCTGAGGTGGAAGCCTTCCTGGAAAGACATGCCCCTACATCAACTGTTGCCACGGCACAGAAGGCAAAAACAGCAGAGCGGCGCTCAACGCCTAAAGAAGCAAACACTCTTGACATCAAGTCATTTGAACAACAAAAAGATAAAGGCAAGAAGGCGGTTGCCCCTCAGCCTACTAAAGACAGAGATGACCGGGAGGGTCCCTCACTCCGGGATAAAATGAAGAAAGCCAACTCCTTCCCGAAGGAGAAAACCATGATTCTGTTTGACTGGGTGACCCAATATGATAAGGTTACTTTGCCCGAACCAAAAAGGCCGAAAGACCTGAAAAGAAAAGATAGCCCAAGGTTCTACCCCTATCACCAGATGCTGGGGCACCCAATTGAAGACTGATATATTTTCAAGGATATCATTGAAGGCATGGTCAAGAAAGAAGAAATAGACTTGGGGGAGTACAAGGTTGACCCTCCATAACCTCATGAAGCACCTCTGAGAAGAGCCGTGGTCAACATGGTCTCTCTATATCAAGCATTGCCTGAAGAGATCGCGGAAGTCAACACTCAACATGCTTATGAGGCCTACTTCCTGACACCAATAAAAGAACAACAGGGATGGCAGCAAGCCCCTGCAAAAACCAAGAAGAAAGGCACATCTCACCCAAAAGTGGGGGCACAGGTCTGTGGCATCACACCACGACCCACTCTGCCAGTGGCAACACCTATGTGGGCCAATCCACCTGCAGTCATCAGAATACCTACGCACAATCGGAGAACACAGACTCCATTGTCAATGGTCAAAGAAATTAATCCAGAAGCCCGACGGCTGCAAGACTACATAAATGGGTTAGATGAGTATGTACAACCCGAACTGGAGCCTTTACTGGTACGGGATCATGTCCCGTGGCAGGAATTAGAACAGCTCTCATTAAAGTAAGAGCAGGAAGCTGACAAAGCATTAGATAAGGATGGCAGCCTGTTCTGGGGGCAAGCGCCAGCCGAAGGAAAGAAAAAGAGATGAAGAAAGAAAAGAAAAGCCAGCAAGACTACAAAGGATGTAGTCCTTTCTTACAATACCCTATCTGCCCTCTTCAATCTGCCCGGTGAGGAAGATGAGGAGGAAATATGCTTTACACCCGCCACCGGAGCAAGCGAGGCTGAAGCAATGACCGCTGCACATGCAACCCGGTCGGGCCGAAGTGGGGGTGTCAGCTACCCACCAACCACGACATCATCTTCAGGGGAGAGCAACCCTATAAGATACCCCCTCCAGAGGTCATGGGAGTCCAAATCCCTTTTTCGTCAGGCCTATACAATCAGAGTGGGAGCAGCTCCACTGCTTCTTCCTTCTTGGAATTCCTGAGAATGTCAAAGGGAAAGCAGCCATGTCAGGATGCCGACCCCATAGTCGGGAATACTCACCCGCAGCCTCAACAACCTTCTGGAGTTCCAGATAAGGATGAAGCCCGCCCAACGACAGTCAATGAGAGACAGCAAGAAGATGACACCAAACAGAAGGAGCCTCAGAGCCCGATGAAGCAGGCCCATCAGGGGCCGCAGTTCAAGACTCTCCCAAGCCTAGGTGGGCAGAAGAAATGAAGCTATCCAATGTCCGAGCAGGAAGCCAAGTAGTAAAATTGTTGAAGAAGCTCCCAGCGAGATTCACTGTTTGGGAAATCCTCTCCCTGAGTGAAGAGACTCGATAGGCGATCATCACTGCTTTGCAGACGCCTGCCGAATATGAAGCATGTTTGGTTGAAGCACCGCTGGAAGCCAATGTGATGCCTCTTACCCCTCCACATTTTGTGAAGCTCTGATGGATCGACGGTTTACGCCATTGTGTTCTTCACATTTTTCTGAGTCTATCCATGTAATTTTTATATTTTATTTGAGTCATAAACTATGTAATTTTCCCTTTATTTGAGTCCGGTACCTAGGTATAAGGGTCATTTACATAAGTCTTGAGTCATGTGGTTAATTAAGTTGTCTATTGGGCCCAACTAGTGGACTTGGCCTAGGGGCACCCTCCCTTGGACTACTTTGGTCATTAGTTGCTTAGTCAGGGTCATTTTAGTCCTAGGAAAATATGAGTGCCTATAAATAGGCCACCCCACTCCCTCATATGTAATCTTTTGGTCAATCAAAAAATTGAGTGTTCTAGTGCAATTGGAGTGGATTCTCCATCTCTCTCTCCCTCTCTCTCTCTAAGGGGTAGATTCCCCTCTCTCTCTCTCTAAGGGGTCCCCCCTCTCTCTCTCTTCCCTACCCCCAAATTTTAAATTTTCTTCTCTCTCCTCCCATTCACTCTTCATTAATACCCCCCCCCCCCTTCAATAACTCATCCCCACCACCCCACCTTAACTCCACCCCAGCCCCAAGGGAGATTCCACCACTCCCCACTCCACCCTCCAACCACCAACCACCCACTCCCCTTCCCCAAGCACCCTCTCATCTCCCAATGGGGAATTCCCCACTCCCCAAGCCCCCCCTTTACCTTCCCCACACACCCCTTCCCATCCCCAAGACCAAAAATTAATCCCACCCTTAAACCCATTTTAAAATACCCTTTCCCTCTCTCCCTTCCAACCAAATTCGCAGCTCTCCCTCCCTCCACCTGCTAGACCTCCTTCCAGCCCCCATTCTGCCACTCCCACACCTTGGAACACCCCCTCCCAGACCCCCTCATAGCCAGGGGTTGCCCCCACACACATCCACCTCATTTCCCCTCCCATCTACCCCTATTTTCCATCACCACTCTGCACAGGCAAGTTCGCAGGCAGCAGTGTACCAGCAACTTACAGTAGCGGCCACGGTGTCATTGTGAAGTTTCAGGAAGCATACCATATATCGTTGAAATTGCCATCTAGTCAGCTTCGCAGCCGAGGTGGTTTCGTCTTCGTCCAAGCACCGAGCTACCCGTGAGAGCGATTCTTCCTCGACTGCGCAGAACCACTCAGGCAGAGAACCAGAGCTCCAAATCAAGTTTGACCATGGCCATCCTCTTGAGGATCTGGAGGCAGCGCTTGACTGAGATCTTCTACGACAAGTCTACTTCCAGGATCAAGAAGCGGAACCCCGTTCGGCATCCGGAGCTAAGAGTTCTCAATTTTCTTCCCCAGGTGCGCAGTTCTGTTCCTCCTGGGACTGAACATACACCCAATCTCTATTCAGGCTGTCTCTATCTACTCTGACCTCCTCAAGCACCCCCGTGGGTCTTCGTTCGAAGAGGACTTGACAACGAATCCAGCGAATCTAGCCAAGCCTGAATCAGAGCTGAGGAGCGTCCGTGGTAGCCTCGTCTTCTAGCTGTAGGGGTGCACAAGCTACCAGAACCAGCAAGCAGAGCCCCTGTTCGTGCCTCTGCCCCGACCAGCACCGCCTTCTAGAAATTCCGCCAAAAATTGTACGTCTTCCTGGGTCAACTACGAAGGATCTCCAACTGGTTTCGTCGACAACGGAGTTCGGGAGAGGCCACAGCGGTGCCAACTTCGACCGCCTATCCCCTGTTCCAAAGGGCGGACAGAACCGTTGTTTTTTTCTTTCTTTAAGTTCCTAGATTGATTATCCCCTTCCCGCTTGGCCGGCTTACCACCCCTCCCTGCGTGGAGGTAGTGTTTGACTGTATCACATTATCCCCAACCCCTTGTCCAACCCTCCTGCGTGAGGAGTAGTGGTGTACTCTATTAATTTTCAGGTCAAGCGACATCGACGTGGCGTACGGGTGCATATCCACGCCTCCCTGCTCACCCTCGTCTTCAGCTGGGGTCGGCGTCTTCACGCCGACCAGGTGAGCTACTAAACACTTCTCTTTGCTGGTTTTCATTTGCTTAATTAGTATTGCATCTTAGTGCCGTCGACGGTGAGAGAGTGCCCAATCCCGAGTTTGCTTAAAATTGAGCGACTACCGCGGGCGAGTTACGAGAGAGCCATTATATCTCACACCCTCGGCGTGCTGGCCGCCTGTGAGAGTGGGCATCCCGGGACCCTTGGGGGTTCAATCCTAAGCTAGCCAACCCCTTGGAATCTCAATGTTTAACCTAGGACCCTCATCCCCATCGCCGGTCCACCTACGGACCCGGGTGCGCGCTACGCGGGTGAGTCCGCTCGAGTGAAGTTGCCGGTCCATTGCATTGCTTGCTTGCTAGGTCCGAGGGATCTATGGTCTTGTGACTATCACCCCCAAGGTGGTGTCACATCACAATGTGACCTTCACTCAGGAAGACATGCTACTCCCGACTGTCGGCCACAATAGGCCGCTGTATATGAGAGGACATCTGAATGGTCGGGAGCTGAGCAGAATCCTGATAGATCCCAGAGCACCTGTCAACATCCTGCCGTACAGAATATATCATAGGTACCACTTCAACGTGTGCCTCGATAAAGTCAAAAATATGTGTATCGCCGGCTTCAACCAAAAATGTGAAGTGCCGTAGGGCGTAGCAGAATTCACACTCACTCTGGCGGATCTCACTACAAGGGTGCGATTTCATGTCATCAATTCCCACACCTCATACAAGGCACTGCTTGGCTGCCCCTGGCTACATGAGAACATGGTGGTGCCCTCCACGCTACACCAACGCATCAAATACACCCAGGAGGGGAAGGAGGGGAGGATATTTGCCGACCTCCACCCGTTCGAAGTATTCGAGTGTCACCTACTGGACGCTCCTTTGTATGCAGGAGGGTCATAGAAGACCTATGAAGCCAAGACCCCTGTTAGGGCAACAAGAAGCACTTCTGACGACGATTGGTTCCCACCGCCGCTGCCCGGGTACATCAATCCCAAGACGGTTTTGCACATCGCCGTCACCGGAGATGTGGGCATGACAGTGCCTCCTGCTACCTATCCTCGGGCCAATGAAACCAAGGTCGACTAGCAGCACGACCACATCGGGGTCCTGGAAGTCCTCACCAAGCCAATTCTTGGCATCGATAATAGCACAGTCGAACCTTTCAAAGCATGGGAGGTGACTCAGTTTGACAGCCCCAGCAGTTTGTTTTACACGGCTGAGGAGCATCCTACACGGGAAGACACCGATTGCCAGCTTCCTGAAGATATGGAGAACTCGTTAGTCCCCGTTCGGGGGTTGACGTTCACAACAAATCGAATGGCCAAGATGTTCCAGAAGCAGCACATCCCTTCTGGCCAGTCCCACAAGGAGAAAGAAGCATTCCAAAAGCTGTGGTATCCCGCAAACCTGGACAAAGAATTGAGGTGTGTCTCTCAACATCGAGGGTTAGGCTTCACCCTTGAAGAATATTATTATAGCGGGCGATATGAAGTGGATACCATCTCCGCTTTCTACCCTGCTAAAGACAGCTCACTGGGGGCAACTTTCGATGAGTACCCAGCAGAGGCTGAACATACTGAACTTGCTCAACCAAGAGACTCAGAATCAGAGGCTATAACACCTTGCCGATGCTGGGAGCAAGTATGCCTTGAAGAAGCGGCTCTTGAAGCCAGATTTGACACGGCCAGTAGTAGCGAAGCCAAAGATGCGGAAGAAGTAGGGTTGTCTCCCTCCAGTAGCTCTCTTCTGATAATGACGTCAGTGCCCCTCGTATCGACCAGAGAAGCTTCTGTCAAAACTAATCAGGAGATGCATGCTGCTAGAAAAGAAAGGGGCACTTCCACCGAAGATGTGGCAATCCAAGGAGTCGGGGTACTCTTGTCTTCTGCTATGAAGCCGCAATGCTGATCCAGCACGACAACAAACACCTGCCAGTCCTTCAGGACTGCAAACACATCTGCAAGGGCCGAGGTCGCTAGCTCATCTCTCAAAACCACGGCGACTATAGGCCTGCCAACAGAACAGCTCATGTAGTCACCACTGGCTGAATCAGAAATCCCTGGCAAAGCTCAGGTGGAACATAATGAAGAGGCTGAGGTACTCGAGCGTGAAGATGGTATTCCAGATTTTGTCGATCTTCAGCCTGCGCCCCCGGAAATAGAAGATGGGGGCCAAGCCACAGTCGACGAACTGATAGAGGTTAACCTGGCAGATAAGGCCGACCCAAGGCCGACCTTCCTCAGTGCCCAGTTGTCTGCTGAAGAACAGAAGCTGTATGTGCAACTGCTACAAGAATATCGGGATTGTTTCACCTGGACCTACAAGGAAATGACAGGACTCAGCCCCACAGTCTCACAGCATGAGCTAGCTATAAGCCCTGAGGTCGAGCCAATTAAGCAACCGCCACGGCGTATGAGGCCAGAGCTCATCACTCAGATATGCAAAGAAGTCGAAAAGCTCATTGACGTGGGTTTTGTCGAAGAAAACCAATACACTACGTGGCTGGCTAATATTGTGCCCGTGAAAAAGAAGAATGGGTAGATCCGGATATGTGTTGATTTCTGAGATCTGAATAAAGCATGTCCCAAGGATGACTTTCCGGTGCCGATCACTGAAGTCATGATTGATGCCACAACTGGCCACGAAACACTGTCATTCATGGACGGGTCTTCCGGCTACAACAAGATATGGATCGCGGAACATGACCGGGTCCACACTGCCTTCCGAGCCCCCAAAGGTATCTATCATTATAAAAGGATGCCGTTCGGACTGAAGAACGTTGGTGCAACTTATCAGCGGGCGATGACCAGAATATTTGATGAACTGCTCTACCACAAGGTCGAGTGCTACATAGATGACCTGGTGATCAAGACCAGAAGAAAAGAAGAGCATCTGCAAGACCTCCGAGTGCTGTTTCAGAGGCTCAGGCAATATGAACTAAAGATGAACCCTATGAAATGTGCGTTCGGGGTGTCGAGCGGAAAGTTCTTGGGTTTCATTGTCAGATATTGGGGGATTGAAATAGACCATGTAAAGATCAAGGCGATCAGGGAGTTACCCCCACCAAGGAACCTCTCTGAGCTGAGATCCCTGCAAGGCTGCCTGGTGTACATCCGGCGGTTTATATCCAACTTGTCAGGGCGATGCCACCCCTTTCATAAGTTTAAGATGAAGGATGTTCCCTTTTATTGGGATGAAGAATGCCAAACAACCTTTGACAAGCTGAAGGAGTACTTGAAGAAAAAATGATGAATGATGATGAATAGCAATGAATGAATGAAATTAATAAAAAGATGATGGAAGTAATGTCGCTTTCTCATTTACCATCCAAGTCCCACGGAAATCCCGTGTGCAACCAGCAAGTCAAAACCCCACCATCATAGGCCTTATGCGTATGCGGTAACTCACCTGTTGCTTCGACATCCAACCTATGTCGATGAATAATCCCTACCTTCATTTTTTGTCACCATCGGTGAAATCAGCAAACCAACCATTGGTCTGGATCTTCCGTGCAAATCGATAAGTAAACCTACTCTTGACTTTCTTCGTGGTTCGAGGAAAGTAACGAACCTACCCCTCACTCGGGTTCTCCGCCCCTGTCGAGGAATGAATACATTCTTGGTCTCCCGGCAGCATCGTCACCATCGGCGAAGCCTACCAATAGGCCTTCTGACCTTACCCTTTGGTCCAAGTGGCTGCTACACCTCCGCCCTTGAGCATTCAGCCTGTATTAGCCAATATTGGGCCCTGGGAGTAGTTACGCTACGGTGGAGCGAACCCCTCACCCCTTCGCTGAAGGCATGAGCACTCTCCTGCCCTAGTAACTCGTATATTCGGGCTAAGTCAATTGGCTAAGAAGAAAGAAGGAAGACAAGGTCGTGATCACTACAAATGGAGACATTTCATTTCTATGAAGTGACAAAATACATGTTGCTCGGGGCATCCCCCAAGGTACATAAGAAGTTCACCAAAAAAAAAGAGAAAAGAAGGGACAGGCCAACCAAAGTTGGCTACTACAACGGGCGTCGGAAGATGCCCTCAAGTTCCAAAATTCCCAGGGAAGGGTGAGGGGTTAGCTCCTGTAATCGAGATTCGGCAGCCTTTATCTACAAAAGCTTCTCCTCAAGCGAGGCGGCCCATCCGTCGGCCAATTCCACCTCCTCCACACTTTGGACTTCTTGCTGTTCGGCTTCCTACAGCTCAGCCTCAACCCTTGAAAGTTTGGCACGAAGTTCAGCTATCTTGGCCGTTAAAGAAGTCCGATGCTGTATAGATGTGTTGGCCATATTTCGCATTGACTGCGATGTCTCTCTCAAGGACGCAAAAGCGGCCCGGCATTCCGTCCGCTCAAGCTTCAGGGCCGTCAGCTGGTTAGCCACTTCTCGGTCGAGAAATTCCCTCCTGTTCACATATTTTAGCAACAAGACCACCCACGGCGTTCAATCGTCCATGGGGCAGCCAAAAGGCAGTAGCAAACGGGAAAGGTGCTCTACCAAGCCCCTCAGCTGCACATAGGTTAAATCCTGGCTGGCTGTTACAGTCTGTTGCAGGGTTCCCAAGAACTACCACACCAGGTCGTTCGATGACTGTAGACCAAGTGGTGACATGTTGAGAAGCTAAAAATCTACTCCACTATCAATGGCAGCCCAGATGTCATCGCTCGGTTCGGAAGATGACGACGGCAAAGCTTGTAAGGCGCCCGCACTGGAGTCGGCTCCCACAGCTAACATAGTGGAGGAAGACTCGATAACAGCAACCTCCCCACCAACCTCTTGCGGCGAAGCTGCACCAAAAATCTCAACAGCTGAGGATGCTTGCTTTTCGCGCCCAGCCAGACTGGCCTCCACCAAGGCCGATTCTGTAACGAGGGTTAAAGCCCTAAGAGCTCTAGCTTCCTCTTCAATAATTTCTCCCGCTTCCATTTCGGGAAGACTCCTCTCCTCCGAGAGCAGCCCTCTGTCGGCAATGGGTGACTGGGATTCTACAGCTTCAGTCGAGTCAGCGGTGCTCATAATTGCCCTTGAAACCTCCAAGCTTGCTACCGCAGCATAATCCTTGGGATATCGCAAAGTGATAGGCCGCAAGACTGGTGGGAATGTCGATTGACCCGCGCCCAAAGTCGGAAGAGGTATTTGCACAGTTATAGTTGGCAATACCACAACGGCCTGCACCATGAGTACAACATGGGTCAGACATCTGATATATAAAATAATGAAAAGAGCTGTGAAGTGAAAGTGGCAGAGGATCCCCTACCCCGACTGGCACTAAGCTCAAGCTTGCAACAGTAGAAATCATGGCCTCCATAGGCCCAGCCCCCTCGCTTACGAGTGGACCAGATGGCCCAAGGCCGCTCCATGCCAGCCGGGGCGGACTGAAGTGTTGTGACCCCTCTGTGTTGATGATGTTGACAATACGTTTTATTTCATTGGCAACAGCTTGTTTTGATTGATTGGCAACTGTTCTTATTTTGATGAAATTATTTTTATCAGTTTGTCTGTGTACCTAATGCAGTCAGAGTCTATACTGTCGTGCACACACCCACAGGTCTACATTGCATTGCAGCATGAACATTGCATTGCAGCATGAACATAGAGTCCATACATTTCATTATGTAGTCTGGACAGTTCTGATGGGTCGACGCTCCCTTCTGATGGGTCGACGCCCCCAAGTCCACACATTGTGCATTCTGACTTGAAGTCTATACAATGCTGCTTTGGCCAAGTCTATACACTGCATTGTTGATTATTGGCAAAGTCTGCACATTCTGCAGCTCAACATCTGCATGTATGAAGTCTATACACTGCATGGTTCGCACAGCTGCAAGTCCACACATTGCATTCCTAGCAGACCAGCAAGTCTATGCACTGCAGGGTAAAGCCCAAAGTCTAGACACTGCCGCATTGCTTGCATTTCAGAAACTATACATCATTCATGCATGTGCACAGTTCGTGGACAAAGTCTGTACATCGCAGCATGTATTCATTGTTAAAGTCTATACAGACTTCAGCGTATCGTTCATGCATTGTTTGTGAAGTCTGTACATTAGTCTGTGTCTCATGCATCGTCTATGCAAAGTCCATACATTGCATTCAAAGTATGTACAGCGTTCGTCTCAGCCAGCGTCTCATGCTGCGTCTTAGGCATGTCTGTACATTGCACTGTAGCTGCATTGTTTCACCTGAAGTCTGTGCATTGTCTCAGCCACCGTCTCATTTAGCGTCTCACGTTTGCAAAGTCTATACACTGGTCGGTGGAAGCATGTCTATACATTCGACTGTTCAGCCTGTGACTAAGTCTGTACAGCCAGGGAGACTGTTAAGTCTATATATTCATTCACTGAAGCTTGCACTGGGTAAAGTCTATACATCCTCTAGCTGGAACGTTGAAAGTCTGTACATCGATGCTTTGCCAACGTCTGTACATTGGCATTAGTTTTCCATGTCTGTACATCGGACTGGTTGAGCAAGTCTGTACAGACGTTGCATCGATCAAGCCTGTACATCGTCAAGTCTACACACTGGAAGTCCACACATTTAGTTGTCTTGATCTGATCAAGTCTGTACAGAGTTTCGTTTGGAAAGTCCATACATTGAATGTCTATACATTCGTTTGCCTTGCATCATTCATTAAGTATGTACAACCCCTTCGCTTGGCAAGTCTGTACATTGTGGATGTCTATACACTCGATTGTCTTGCCTTGGTCAAGCCTGTACAGAGTTTCTTCAGCTAAGTATATACACTGCTTCACGATGTGAAGTCTATACATGCCTTGTTCAAGTCTTCACATGATAATGTCTATACACTCAACTCCTTCACACTTCAGGAAGTCTGTACATTCTTCAATGCATTGCATGCATCGTTCGTGGAGTCTGTACATTGAGTGAACTCTGGTGAAGTCTGTACAGTTGCTGCTTCACATCTGAAGTCTGTACATTGCATTTGCACTCACAACGTCTTCACACTTGAAGTCCTTACATAGTCAGTTGATTGTCATGTTTTCATATTGCTTAAGTCTGTACAACGGCTGCTTCACATATGAAGTCTGTACAGCGGATGCTTCACATAGATGAAGTCTATACATTGAGCAGAGTCTGTACACTGCATTCGAATTCACAAGTCCATACAATGCAGTCTATACAATGCAGTTCATCTTATAAGTCTGTACAGAGTTCTTCACTTAATCTGATAATCCTATAATTTGTCTGACAGGGATCTGCTACTGAGATTGCTGACATGGCTCGTGATCTCAGGAGGACGAGATGATCAGGTGCTACCACGTGGATGGAATTGCCTCGGTTCTGGCGAATTCTCTGTGCGAGAAATGTGGAAGACACGCGCCCTCATCCACCTGTTGATAGTATATAATGAAGCCTTCGTCTTTAGATGAAAAAAAGATCGACTGAAGAGAAGAAAAGTATATACAGCAGAGAGCCATCGATCCACAGTGAGAAGAAAGAAAACAGAGTAGAAGAAAAAGAGAAAAGAGAAGAGAGAAGAGATGTGTTGAGAGAGTTTAGATTGAGAGCTGTTCTTATTGTAACTCAGTCTCTTGGTTCAGAAACCAGAGCTGAGGCTTGCTCATTCCGAGCTACATTCCCATTTTGGTTTTCTTTTTCAATTTGCTTCTGCATTTTTATTTCCGAACTCTTATTTCTTCAAGCTTTGAGATAGCATTGCAGTGGAGGTCTCCACTGGACAGGTGAAGCTGTAATCCTTAGCAGGTGAGACTTGGTCTTGGATGACTAAGCTGTATTGCCCAGCTGTTGCAGAGGGTGTTCCTCTGGTCCGGATAAGCTGTAAGCCCCAGCCGTTGTTGGCAAGCTGTAGTGCCCAGCAGATTGAAGCTGTGTATCAGCAGTAATCCACATTCGAGTTGAATGTGGGGTGGACGTAGGTCGGATTGACCGAACCACCTAAAAGTCTTTGTGCCTTTCGTGTGTTTGCTTGTCTGCTTAGCAGATCTTGTTTCGGTGCTTTGACTGTGGTTGTCCAGTGTTCTTTTAATTCCGCATTTGAATCTAGGCATAATTTTTAAATTAGCCTGTTGATCTATTCACCCCTCCTCTAGATCTACATTCTGTGGTGAAAGAGACTTCCATCCAACTCCAACAATTGGTATCAGAGCCATACTCTTCTACAGGGACTCATCACCCGAAGAGGATAGGCAGAGATGGATGCTCGAGGGATGATAGCTAAAGGTCACTCAACCACCAAGCCCCCATTCTTTGATGGATCTAACTACGCATACTGGAAGAATCGTATGCAAGTGTTTCTAAGGGCTAAAGATTACGAGATCTGGAAAGTTGTTAGCAAGGGACCTTATGAGCTGTCCCCGAATGAAGATGTCTGGACCAAGGAGGAGATCAGAAGGTCCACGCTGAATTGGAGTGCCATAAACGCCATCCAGTGCTCTCTGCACCCTAATGAATTCTCCCGCGTGTCAGCGTACACTTTAGCCAAGGAGATGTGGGATGCACTGGAAGTTATCCATGAAGGGACTTCTCAAGTTAGGGAGACAAAGGCTAATTTCCTAGTGTCTGAGTATGAAGCCTTCAAGATGAAGCCAAACGAGACCATCAAAGAAATGTATGCTCGACTGACGATCATCACCAATGGTCTAAGAGGTCTCGGGAAACCTCTGACAGAATATGATTTAGTAAGGAAGATACTTCGGTCCTTGACTCATGCCTGGCATACGAAAGCTACTGTGATGGAGGAGTCAAGGGACTTGCGCAATACAAGAGCTGATGAGCTAATTGGCTCGCTGATGGCATATGAAATTAATATGCCAAGGATAGAAGAAGCTGAAAGGAAGAAGAAGCCGATAGTGCTGAAGGCTGGTTCCAGCAAATCCAACAAATCCAGCTCCAGTAGTTCTTCATCATCAGAGGAGAGCCCGAATGAAGAATAAGATATGACTCGTTCTGAGATGGCCATGATGACCAGAGAGTTCAGGCGATTTCTCCGAAAAGGAGCAGGACGATTCGGCCAAAAGAAATACAGTGGCGGCCGAAGGGACAAAAGGTATAAACACAACCCTGCAAAGAAAACTGAAACTAACACTTGTTATCAATGCAGGAAACCAGGCCATCTGAAAGCTGACTGTCCAGATAATCAAAAATATAAGGACAAGTCAAAGAGAAGGAACACGAAAGGGAAAGCAATGGTGAGTACCTGGAGTGATGAAGATGAAGGCTCCCTGAGCAACACTTCAGACAGTGAAGCCGAATCTGAGAAGCCCATTTGCCTTATGGCAACAAGCTCAGAAGATAGAGAAGAGGACTCAGATGAGGTAATCACTAGATTTGAAAATTTTACTATCGCTGATTGGGTAGATGCCTACCATGATATAGCTGATAGAGCTGATGATATTAGAAAAGAAAACAGGCATCTGAGAAGAAAGATCAATTCCATGCAAAATGATAAAACTCTAACTGATAAAATTGCATGTTTAGAATCTGAGAATAAAAATCTGAAACTCACATGTTCTGAAGTAGATGAAATCAAAAATGAGTTAAAAGCTTCTAGGGAAGAGAATGTGAGGCTTGAAAATGAAATTGATGAATGGAAGCTGAAAATTCAGAAATGTGAGAGTGAAGTAAAAATTGTTTGTGAAAAATATGAAGTTTTCCTCAATGTAAATAATGAACTGAAAAAGTCTATTGATGAAATTCAGAAAGACAATGAGGATAAACTGAGAACCATTGAGAAAATGACTCAAGGAACAGATAACTTAAATGCTTTGTTAGGGTCAAAGGTAAATTTCAGAAAAGAGGGCCTAGGATTTAATTCAAGTGCAACGAAAACCTTTGGAATGAAAACTATTTCATTTCTTGCACAAAAAGAAAAAGGACCTCTAATTTGCACGAATCCAAACAATTCAATGAACAAAAATGCTAATCTGAAAAAGACCAGTGCTGAGGAGAAGGACAAACAAAAAGTCAGTGAGCCTAGTAGAGCTAGCACATCCAAGCAAAATCCAAAGGGTCAATCTTAGGTTAGGGGTCAAGCTACCCAGTCTTATAAACACCAGGACAAGGTAACCAAGTCTCCACCATCACCTCCACCTCTGAAGAAGACCCAAAACAAACCTATGAATAAGTCAGCAGGGTCCAAGGTGCAGGGGAGACAGAATGCTGCTAAGAGTCAACCCAATCATTTCTACCAACCCAGAGTTCAGACCCATTACAATGCACAGTCAACCTATTTCAATAGGTCAGGTTGGACTAGAACTCCGGGGAGGCATACAGGTCTTGTATATCAGGCTGCTCAATATCAAAGACCTTACACTAGAAATTGGGTTAATGGGTATGGTTATTGGACACCTAGGAACCAACATTTCCACAGCCAGCCTAGGAACTATTATGGCCACAATTCCATGAATGCAACCTGGCCAAGGCACTGGCAAAGAAACAACAATGTCAATAATCATGTTGGTGCAAATAAGAAGAAAAATAACAAAAAGAAGAGGAACAACAATAGAAGAAAACCTGTAGGATCCACTGAACAAAATACATTTAAACAAATGTGGATTCCTAAAAGCCTGCTTTCTTGCTTTGCTTCTACCTCTTCTGTTATGGAGCCCAATCAGTCTTGGGTTCCAAACCTCTCTACCTAATTGTGTATGCAGGTATGTCTGGCAGCCAAGAGCAACTTTTGGTACTTGGATAGTGGCTGCTCCAGGCATATAACAGGAGATAAGGCCAAGTTCTGCATGCTGACCGAGAAGCTAGGAGGCCTTGTCACCTTTGGAAGCAACACAAAGGGTAGGATTATTGGATCAGGTAAGGTAGGTAAGTGTTCTACCTGCTGCATTGATGATGTTATGTTGGTTGAAGGGTTAGCTTATAATTTACTTAGTATCAGCCAGTTGTGTGATAAAGGATATAAGGTTTTATTTGATTCTCAATGTTGCAAGGTTTTTGAACCTGATTCTGAAATTGTCAAATTTTCTGGAAAAAGAATAAATAATACATACATGATAGATTTAGATGACATTCAACATACTAACCTTTGCCTTACTGCCAGTAGAGAAGACTTAGCTTTTTTATGGCATCGTAGGTTAGGTCATGCTAGTTACACTGTTTTGCATAAACTGAATAAGCATGGCATGGTTAGAGGACTCCTGAAGTTTCCTTCAAAAAGGAAAATAAAATCTGTGATGCATGCACTCAATCAAAGATAACTAGAAAGTCATTTAAGTCTAGAACTGAAAATCTATCTTCTAAACCCTATGAGCTGATACACATGGACCTTTTTGGGCCAACCAGATCTGTTAGCTTATCAGGGAGGAAGTATGGGTTTGTCATGGTAGATGACTTTTCTAGGTATACTTGGGTCTATTTCTTATCTCATAAGAGTGATGCATTTTCAGAATTTCAGGAGTTCTATGCTAAAATAAATCAGAAAATTGAAAATATTTTGACTGATCATGGAGGTGAGTTTGAAAACTCACAGTTTGATGAATTCTGCAGGTCAAATGGAATCAACCATAGGTACTCCTCACCAAGGACACCTGAGCAGAATGGAGTTGTGGAGAGAAGGAACAGAACCCTAGTGGAGATGGGTCGTACACTCCTTGTAGAAGGTGGTCTACCTAGGAAATTCTGGGCTGAAGCAGTGAATACTGCTTGTTATGTAATTAACAGAGCCATGGTAAGACCTTCTACCCAGCAAACACCATATGAGATCTTAAAGGGTAAGAAACCCTCTATTGCCCACTTCAAGGTTTTTGGATGTAAATGTTTCATTCATATAAATGATAAAAAAGACCTTGATAAATTTGAACCTAAAGGTGAACCAGGAATTTTTCTTGGTTATTCTGAAAACACCCGAGCATATAGAGTGTACAATCTAAATTCTAAAACTGTTGAAGAATCTCCACACATAGTTTTTGATGATTCCTTGATAAATACTAATGTTGGTGAATGCAGGAATGAAGAAGGTGGTGATATTCTGAAGGAAGGAGATCCTGCAGATAAATCCGAGGATGAAGAAGGACATAAAGATCTTGATGAAGAAGAGCCTACAGTTCAGGGGGAGGTAAATCAAACTCATGATAATCCAATTGTAAACATAAGATATCTTAAGGATCATCCTGTAGATAATGTAATTGGAAATCTGCATGACCCCCCTAGGACTAGAGGCCACTTGAGAATTCAACATGAATTGAATGCTTATACTTTTGTTTCAAATATAGAACCCAAGTCCATTGACTGTGCTCTCCAAGATATGCATTGGATTAATGCCATGCATGAGGAGCTTAATCAATTTGACAGGAATAAGGTGTGGCAATTGGTTCCACCTCCTAATCATGAAACAGTCATAGGGACTAAATGGTTGTTTAGAAATAAAATTGATGAATCAGGGAATGTCATTAAAAATAAAGCCAGACTTGTAGCTCAGGGGTACAATCAGGAATTTGGAATAGACTTTGAAGAGTCTTTTGCCCCTGTAGATAGGTTAGAAGCAATCAGAATATTATTGACTTATGCATGCTCCCTAGGTATAAATCTTCAGCAGATGGATGTGAAATCTACTTTCCTAAATGGGGAAATTAGTGAGGATGTCTATGTAAGACAGCCTCCTGGGTTTGAATGTTTAGATTTCCCTAATCATGTTTACAAACTCAATAAAGCTCTTTATGATTTAAAGCAAGCTCCTAGAGCTTGGTATGACAGGTTGAGTAAGTTCCTCACCGACAAGAATTTCACAAGAGGTATAGTTGATCAAACATTGTTTACCAAAGTGAGTCATTCAGATATTCTTATTATTCAGATTTATGTGGATGACATTGTGTTTGGGTCAACTAATCCCAAATTGTGTGAGGAATTCTCTCAGATAATGACTAATGAGTTTGAAATGAGCTCAATGGGTGAGCTCAAACTATTTCTTGGACTGCAGGTTACACAATCAGAGGATGGCACTTTCATCTCTCAGTCCAAGTACGTAAAGAATTTATTGAAGAAGTACAAAATGGACAACCTCAAGGAAATAGCTGCTCCAATGGGTACCTCAACCAGTTTGGATGAAGATCCTAAAGGTAAACCAGTGGACCAAAGGCTATATAGAGGTATGATCGGATCCCTTCTTTACCTTACAGCATCTAGGCCTGATATTCAATTTGCAGTATGTTTATGCTCTAGGTTTCAAGCTAGTCCTAAAGAATCTCATCTTAAGGCTGTGAAGAGGATTTTTAGATATTTACTAGGCACCCAACAGCTAGGTCTTTGGTATCCTGCTAAGTGCGAGTTAGATCTTCTAGCCTACACTGATGCAGACTATGCTGGGTGTCGAGTAGATAGAAAGAGCACTGGTGGCTATTGCCAATTCCTTGGTGGTTGTCTAGTATCTTGGGCATCTAAAAAGCAACACACTGTAGCCTTGTCTACAGCTGAAGCTGAATATGTTGCTGCAGGTAATTGTGCTGCCCAAGTACTATGGATCAAGCACCAACTAGATGATTATCAGATAAAACTGGAATGCATTCCAATTTTATGTGATAATACTAGTGCCATATGCCTTGCTAAAAATCATGTTCACCATTCAAGGACTAAGCATATAGAGATAAAACATCATTTTCTGAGAGATGCTGTGAATAAAAAGGAAATCGAACTGAATTTCATTGAAACAGACAAACAAATTGCTGATATCTTTACTAAGCCACTTGGAAATGAAAAGTTTAAATTTCTTAGAAGAGAACTTGGCTTGTGTAAGTTTCAGCATGATGAATAAAATTTTCAGCTGCTTTGAATACAATCTCTGATTTGGACCTACATCTGATAGACTGTATAAAACTTTGTGAAGGTTGATTGGTGCAACAGACTCATGATCATGCATGACACTCATATTGCTTTCTCATGATCATCATTGCATATCATTTAGTCAGTAATGTGTCTAAAATCACATGCATATAGAACTGTTTTGCACTACATTTCTCTGCATAACCCTGGTGGTCACATTGCATGATAGTATAGTCTGAATAAGCATGAACTTCAAAAATCATTTGATCAGTCATCTTTTGCAAAAACTGCATGCATATAGACAGGGGGAGTCTTGTCAGAATTTCAGGGTGAACTGCTGCGTCGACGCTGCTATACTGTGGCGTTGACGCAGTGAACTAGATCTGTGAATGTCTCTGTTTCATTATTCTGATGAGTTGACGCTGCAATAGCGTGGAGTCGACGCACTGACACTATGTCAGTGTCTTATACTGTTGCCTCTTCAACTGATGCGTAGACGCCTTGAACTCCCAGCGTCGACGTTGTCTATTCAATCCTTGACTCTGAATGATTAAGTCTGACAGTATGGCAGTCTTTTAATCAGTTCTAAGATTAAGCAATAGAAAACAGACAACTTCCCTCATAAGAACTGTAATTGCTTAAAGACTGACTTAATAGTTTAAATTTTATAATCTTTAGAGTTGAAAGACTACAATCAGTAAATAAGGATGCTGAAAATTGATAAAGTACGCAACCCTCATCTTATTTCATGTCAGACAAAGTTAATTATATCTGAAATCTGAAAACTCATCTGAAATCATGTTAGAGAAACTACGTATGTGTATTGTCCTTAAACAAGTCATTCTGAAACAAATAAAGGACAGCTAAGAAAGATATTGAAAAACATTGAAAATAAATTGAAATATAGCATTGGCAGAGCAATGACTGGTAAATCACTGAGAAACTGAGTGATCCATCAAAGAAGTGGAAAACACTCATGTCATGAGGTGTATCAGCTATCTCTGTATAAAATGATCAAAACAGTAGGGTGATTTCATTGAGTATCTGGGGGTAACTGGCATCTAATAAACGTGTACCCTCAAGCAAAAAGATGTAAATCACTTATATTGAGTTTGATCATAGCAGAATGGTCCATCATGTTGAGTATCTAGGGGTATTGGCGTCTGATAAACGTATACCCTTAAGCAAAAAGACAAATGGTACCTGACTGCCCAAAAATGAACTCATATTGATAAATGCTGTTCCTTCAAAAGTAATTTCATGAATGTCAATTTGTTTAGTTTCAATACATGACTTGGTATCTCTCAATTAGTTTTGTTGAGTATAGGACAGTAAGATATTTTTGAAACTGACTCTCTCATGCAAATGTGATTCTGGTTTATTATTTTATCATGCACAGCTACCCTATCCAATGAATGTAGTGCATGAACTCTTATTTTTATAACCTTTAAACCAGAACCTCACTTTCTAAGCAGTTTCTCAATTCATATGACTGAAGCTTTTGTGCTTTAGCTGCTTAATTTCTGAACTACTTGCTAAGAATGCCAGTCAGCTAATTCTTCTTGTTCCTTCCATTGCATCTTATTTTCCCTCCTCTTTGTTGATGGCAAAGGGGGAGAATATATTGTCTTCTTGATGAGTTCACTCTAGGGAAGTGTTTGCATCATGTCTATGGCAAAGGGGGAGATTTTGTGAGCAGAAAGTTGTGTTCATGTCTCAGCATGTCATTCATAGCATCTGCATGACAATCTGAAAAATGAATCATGTCTTTCATCAAAAATACATCTGTTTGACAGGATGTTGCTATTCTATATAATAGGGTGTTGCCATCATCAAAAAGGGGGAGATTGTTGTGACCCCTCTGTGTTGATGATGTTGACAATAAGTTTTATTTCATTGGCAACAGCTTGTTTTGATTGATTGGCAACTGTTCTTATTTTGATGAAATTGTTTTTATCAGTTTGTCTATGTACCTAATGCAGTCAGAGTCTATACTGTCGTGCACACACCCACAGGTCTACATTGCATTGCAGCATGAACATTGCATTGCAGCATGAACATAGAGTCCATACATTTCATTATGTAGTCTGGACAGTTCTGATGGGTCGACGCTCCCTTCTGATGGGTCGACGCCCCCAAGTCCACACATTGTGCATTCTGACTTGAAGTCTATACAATGCTGCTTTGGCCAAGTCTATACACTGCATTGTTGATTATTGGCAAAGTCTGCACATTCTGCAGCTCAACATCTGCATGTATGAAGTCTATACACTGCATGGTTCGCACAGCTGCAAGTCCACACATTGCATTCCTAGCAGACCAGCAAGTCTATGCACTGCAGGGTAAAGCCCAAAGTCTAGACACTGCCGCATTGCTTGCATTTTAGAGTCTATACATCGTTCATGCATGTGCACAGTTCGTGGACAAAGTCTGTACATCGCAGCATGTATTCATTGTTAAAGTCTATACAGACTTCAGCGTATCGTTCATGCATTGTTTGTGAAGTCTGTACATTAGTCTGTGTCTCATGCATCGTCTATGCAAAGTCCATACATTGCATTCAAAGTATGTACAGCGTTCGTCTCAGCCAGCGTCTCATGCTGCGTCTTAGGCATGTCTGTACATTGCACTGTAGCTGCATTGTTTCACCTGAAGTCTGTGCATTGTCTCAGCCACCGTCTCATTCAGCGTCTCACGTTTGCAAAGTCTATACACTGGTCGGTGGAAGCATGTCTATACGTTCGACTGTTCAGCCTGTGACTAAGTCTGTACAGCCAGGGAGACTGTTAAGTCTATACATTCATTCACTGAAGCTTGCACTGGGTAAAGTCTATACATCCTCTAGCTGGAACGTTGAAAGTCTGTACATCGATGCTTTGCCAAAGTCTGTACATTGGCATTAGTTTTCCATGTCTGTACATCGGACTGGTTGAGCAAGTCTGTACAGACGTTGCATCGATCAAGCCTATACATCGTCAAGTCTACACACTGGAAGTCCACACATTTAGTTGTCTTGATCTGATCAAGTCTGTACAGAGTTTCGTTTGGAAAGTCCATACATTGAATGTCTATACATTCGTTTGCCTTGCATCATTCATTAAGTATGTACAACCCCTTCGCTTGGCAAGTCTGTACATTGTGGATGTCTATACACTTGATTGTCTTGCCTTGGTCAAGCCTGTATAGAGTTTCTTCAGCTAAGTATATACACTGCTTCACGATGTGAAGTCTATATATGCCTTGTTCAAGTCTTCACATGATAATGTCTATACACTCAACTCCTTCACACTTCAGGAAGTCTGTACATTCTTCAATGCATTGCATGCATCGTTCATGGAGTCTGTACATTGAGTGAACTCTGGTGAAGTCTGTACAGCGGCTGCTTCACATCTGAAGTCTGTACATTGCATTTGCACTCACAACGTCTTCACACTTGAAGTCCTTACATAGTCAGTTGATTGTCATGTTTTCATATTGCTTAAGTCTGTACAACGGCTGCTTCACATATGAAGTCTGCACAGCGGATGCTTCACATAGATGAAGTCTATACATTGAGCAGAGTCTGTACACTGCATTCGAATTCACAAGTCCATACAATGCAGTCTATACAATGCAGTTCATCTTATAAGTCTGTACAGAGTTCTTCACTTAATCTGATAGTCCTATAATTTGTCTGACAGGGATCTGCTACTGAGATTGCTGACATGGCTCGTGATCTCAGGAGGACGAGATGATCAGGTGCTACCACGTGGATGGAATTGCCTCGGTTCTGGTGAATTCTCTGGGCGGGAAATGTGGAAGACACGCGCCCTCATCCACCTGCTGATAGTATATAATGAAGCCTTCGTCTTCAGATGAAAAAAAGATTGACTGAAGAGAAGAAAAGTATATACAGCAGAGAGCCATCGATCCATGGTGAGAAGAAAGAAAACAGAGAAGAAGAAAAAGAGAAGAGAGAAGAGATGTGTTGAGAGAGTGAAATTAAGAGAGTTTAGATTGAGAGCTATTCTTATTGTAACTCAACCTCTTGGTTCAGAAACCAGAGCTGAGGCTTGCTCATTCTGAGCTACATTCCCATTTTGGTTTTCTTTTTCAGTTTGCTTCTGCATTTTTATTTCCGAACTCTTGTTTCTTCAAGCTGTGAGGCAGCATTGCAGTGGAGGTCTCCACTGGACAGGTGAAGCTGTAATCCTCAGCAGGCGAGACTTGGTCTCGGACGGCTAAGCTGTATTGCCCAGCTGTTGCAGAGGGTGTTCCTCTAGTCGAGATAAGCTGTAAGCCCCAGCCGTTGTTGGCAAGCTGTAGTGCCCAGCAGATTGAAGCTGTGTATCAGCAGTAATCCACATTCGAGTTGAATGTGGGGTGGACGTAGGTCGGATTGACCTAGCCACCTAAAAGTCTTTTTGCCTTTCATGTGTTTGCTTGTCTGTTTAGCAGATCTTGTTTCGGTGCTTTGACTATGGTTGTCCAGTGTTCTTTTAATTTCGCATTTGAATCTAGGCATAATTTTTAAATTATCCTGTTGATCTATTCACCCCCCCCCTCTAGATCCACATTCTGTGGTGAAAGAGACTTCCATCCAACTCCAACATGAAGGTTGTATAATCACTTTCGTAAGCTGAAGATGCCCCGGCATCTTCTGTTTCTGTCTCTACGGGCGGGAACTCCCCGTCACTGGAATTGCCACCATAGTCAACCTGCTTCGACGAGGAGGAGATCTCCGTTGGTACATGACGCTCCTCTACCAGAGGGGGCACTTCTCCAGCTTCAAGACCCACGGGAGGAGCATCTCCCTCAACGAAGGCTTGCTCGGCCGATTCTGCGGTGGGAGCACCAGTCGAATGAATTTCAGAGATGGGCTCACTCCCCTGAATAGCTTTCTCTCCAGCAAAGGCCTCCTCGGTAATCCCAGCGGTAGGAAGCAATGGCAGTTGTATCTCAACTGAAATTCAAATGAGTCAAGCAAGATTGAAGACTGATGTGACACCACCTTGGGGGTGATGACCACAAGATAATATGACCCTTGGACCTAAGATTGCAAGCAAGCAAATTGGCGATGATACTACTCGAGCGGCTCACTCGCTTGGTGCACACTTGTGCCCGTGTGTAACTAAGCGATAATGGAGAGGGTCCGGGGTGGGACAATGATGCTCCGGTGCTTGGCAAGCTTGGGGAGAACCTCAATTGGTCCAGGGATGCCCACTCACGGGTGGCCGTCACACCAAGGGTGTGGGTTGAACTGGCTCGCTCACAACTCGCTCGCGATGGACACTCACACGAACGGTAATTTGGGCCGGGCTCTCGCTCTCCGTCCGACGCAGCAAAGCAAGAATACTAAGCTAAGCAAGTGATATTAACCAGCAAAGAAAGGGGAACCGAGGCTCACCTAGCCGGCGTGAAGACGCCGACTCCGGCCGAAGACGGGGGCGAGCGGGGAGGCAAGGGTTTGCGCCCGCAAGCCGCGTCGGTGTCGCTTCAAAATCTGTGAAAAGATTATCACATGAACTACACCTCTCGCAGGAGGGGTGATCTTGGGGTGGGGATTAAGATTATTACATCCAAAACTTCCTCCACGCAGGGAGGGGCCTTCATCCGGCCAAGCGGGGTGGGGAATTACGCAAAGGAAATCCGACTTGCCGAATTCCGCCGGTTCTGCCAATCTGCAGGTTGCTGGACAGTGGGGCGGTGATGATGCTTCCAAAAATTCCACAGAGCTCAGATCTTGATGAGACTTTCGCCAAAAGCTTCCAAACTGACTGAGGGTGATGTCTGATTTTTTGGGAAGGCTCTGAAGCTCGGGGTTGATCGGGCCGGCGACTGGAACCAAGCTGCAACTTTCTGTCTCTGGCAGGTGCAGGGTTGGTGCAGTCGGTTGCAGAAGGTACTACGGATGCTCCCGAAGTCCGATTGGGACAAAACTGGCGGAGACCCGATCATGGACGGAGTAGCTTCGAGTAGAAGTTGACAGGGCCATAATCCGAGGTCGGAGGAGATCAAGGTAGCCGGATAAGTAGGGACAGGTCAAACCTGGACCCACAGGTGGCAGACTGTGCACTCCGGCGAGAAAATTCAGAACAAATAGCTCGGGCAGGCGATTGGCATCTTTCCTTCTGCTACTGATGGAGGACTGGCTGAAGAAGAATTTTGTAGAAGGAAGTGTGCTCGAATTCCTCCAAGGTTGACCGCTGAACAGCTTCCAAGATCGCTCTGGCCTTCAGTCTGGGACAGATTGCGCAGTTGTTGAAGATGACGTTCCTCGGGACAGCTCCGAACTCAGATGCCGACGAAACCACTTCCGTTGGAAATTTAACTCGCAGACGATTCCATCAATGTAGGCCTTGCCACCTGAATTTTTGAGAGACGGTCGTAGTTGCTTCTGCAAGTCACTGCTTTTTTGAAACCTGCAACAGGGACAGAATAGGTGGAGGAGAGGGTATGGGGATGGGGATGAAAATGGGCTTATTGGGTGGATGGGGAAGGGGGGGTGCGACCTTGGGTGGTTAGGGAGGTGGGGAGATGAAAGGGCACAGCCCAAGGGAGAGGGAAATTTGAAATTTGGCCTAGGGAAGGGCTCTTTCAGTCTTGGGGAGTGGGAGGGTTGCTTGGGAGAGTGGAAAGGTGCCTAGGAGAAGGGGTTTCCACCTAGGGGTTGGAGGGGGAATTGAATGAGTGCATGGGGAAGGGGAAGGGGAAGGGGCCTTAATGGCGGGTGAATGGGGAGGAGAGAGAATGAATTTCGAAATTGGGGTGGGGAGGAGAGAGAGAGGGGGCACAACCCACTTAGAGAGAGTGATAGTAAGAGAGAGAGAGAGAGGGAGATATTGAGAGGGAACTAGAAGGTGTGGAAATTTTCTGGATTCAATATTCAAGCATCATTGTTACAAATGAGAGAGGGGTGGGGCTATTTATAGACCCCACACTTTTCCTAAGACCAAACTGACCCTGACAAACTAACTAATGACCAAACAGTCCAAGGGAGGGGCGCCCCTGGGCCTAGCCAAATGAATTGGGCCCATTAACCTATCAAACCAACATAATGACTTCAAGACTTAGGAAAATGACTTTCTAACCTAGGTACATGACTCAATAAAGGGAAAATTACATGTTTAAGACTCAAATAAAAATAAGAAAATTACATGACTCGACTCACAAACACATGAGGAACATAATGGCGTACACCGACGATCAATCCGAGCTTCAGAAAATGTGGAGGGGCAAGGGATGTCCCCATCAAAGACATAATGGATCACGGAGATCCTATGAATAAACTACAAATACCTTCCGTCTCGTGGCTGGGTGTTGGAGAAGGCAGGTCCCCCTCCACGGGAGCTATGGGCACGCCCCCTTCCATCTCTCTAACTACAGTAGCAGTCATGGCTTCTTGCACAACCGTGGCAGCGGGAGTAGCAATAACTGCAAAGAAGAAATCAGCCGATGCGGCCAGAACAGAGGATAGAATACAAAGAATGAGAGATATACCTTTTGTGCCATGCCTCTGCACATGAGAGGCCTCAAATTCTTCAACTGATACTACCGGTGGAGGAATAATCACTGGTTCCTACCCCGTGGACTGCCTCCGACGGGCCCGCATCATCCGCGTGACCGCCACCTTGGCCTTACCGATAGCCTCCCTCACCTGGGACATTTTTCGCTTCGGCAAATCACCAGAGGGCAATGGCGTCATGGTCGGGGCCACTTCCGGAGTTTTGAAGTATGTCGACTTCTGAGCTTTTATTATCAACTCCCTGAAGTGCCGGGTCTCCTCTAAAGTGAGTCGAACTGCACAAGTACAAGGGTGAGAATGACACATGCTACAACGAAGAAAGGAAACAGACCGAGAGGCTAAAAGGAAGGAATAAAAAATACCTACCGGTCCCGTATAGAAAGGAGAAAGGGGCGAATAGAATAGTGAGGGCACTTTGTCTCTTGAGGCCGCCTCGTGAACAAGCCAACACACATCTCCTATCTTCTCGCGTTGCTCGACCAGCGATGCCAAGTCCACATGGCCACGAGAAAACAAGTGATAATACAAGCCTAGGTGGTCCAACCCCCATCCGTCGGCATACTTGAAGGAAGTGAAAAGGGGTTGGTCCAGAATAGCCTCGCTCGGGCCACCCACTGAGAGCTTATGGGAGCGGAGTAGTGCAAACAACCAGGGGGTGTTGCTATATAGTGCATCCCGCCTGTCTTCCCCTCTGATGAAAGTCCGGTAAGGGTGCAAGCTGTCACGCGTAGGACGCCAGTCGGCCACGGACGGGATAGGCTCCTCCACTGGTAGAGGGATTTGTTGAAGGACCACCCGCTCACTACTCACACGGCATAGCCCCCGAAGTGTGTTCACAAAGTCATCCCTGCTAATCTCGGGCAACTTCGGGTCAGCCCTAGGCGAGTGACGTTTCACAGCCTTCCGGGCTTCTAGATAAGCCATCACCTCCGTATTGGTCCAAGATCGCAACTTCTTCAAGTAAGAAGGATCAATGTCTAGGACCGACTCTGGCTGGGAGTCCAGGAATCTGTGCTCTGCAACAGCCCAGCAGTCTCGACGGGAGCACTTGTAAAACCCCGTCCGCGCATTCCACCATTTGATGTATTCAGGGGTAACGCAGGGAAAATGAGCGGGAGCCGGGACTCTGAATGAAACCTCCTCTCGGGGGTGAAAGTAATCCCACCATATTCGTGCATCGTCATTGGATACCTGGCCGGCTCTTTGCCTATTGGGTAATGCAAACTGCGAAGAAGAAGGAGGGATGTGCTGATCGTAGCCAAAATTCTGACTAAATCGAAATGGGTAGTATGGCTCCAGCCACAAAATGCCGCTCTTCCGAAAGACAAGGACGCTTGGTCTGATAGCCAGCGCCTAGTCAACCAGTTTCGGCTCCAGGATTGGCCTTATGCACTTGGTGCCAGAGATTGGATGGACATACTCCTCCAGCTCGAAAAGACTGCACTGCCGCGTCATGTTAACCAGCGGGCTTGAATGGGCAGCCAAACTCCAAAAATACAGAGCCCAAGGCGCATCCGTGGGGATGTTCGTCAACTTCCCCCAAATGGCAAAGAGCTGTTCCGCTGTCAATGACGGTTGCAAATTTGATCATCCTTGGAATGAGGCATGCAAACTGTAACCCCCGAGGAGCAGCTTCCAGGAATAGTGTGCAGACCCATACATTGAAGAAATGTAGTGGACCAAAAGTCCACAAATTCCTGTGGAGACGATTCCTGTGCAAGTCCCCCAGCATCTTGTAAATGAGGCATAAAGCCACTAGGCAGAGAGACAGCTTCGTTCCCCAAGCAATCAAGCAAGCAGGATAGATGGCTTCTGCCCTGATTACGGTCTCGTCGCCTTGCTGGAGAGAAAATGAGCAAATGCAGTAAGTTAGATATGCAGCACAGTGCGTGACTGCATCAACACCGACAGGGTTCGGGCCTCCTTGCTGCCCTTCCCTTAAAACAAGCGAGAAAGCGGCTTGTCGCCGGACCCTCTTCTTCTGCTTCAAGGCAATTAGTGTCACTGTGGGAAAGTCCTCATACTTATGCTCCCCACAGAAGAAATATTGAAGCCAAGCGCCCATCCGCACACGTCTCTTCTCCCTAGGCTTACGTGCTTCCCTGGCATCATACGATGAGCGGCAAAGCATACGATACGCCTTCATCAGGTACTGATAGGCGAAGCCCGTTAGATATCGACCCTCGCCGTCAGTCTAATCCTTCAGCCAATCTGGCCAGCAAACTTCTTCATATGGCTCACCATCAATTGGCAAGCCGCTGAGCTGTGAAAGACTCCAAAGGTCTAAAGAGGTTTCTCCCTTCGAAGTGTAGAAAGTGTTATACTCTGGGCAGAATACCTCGATCATGCCGCAGCACGAACCCCTGGAGATAGGGTAGCGATACCTTGAGGCGTACACGCTATGATATACGTCGGCCTTGACCAGAATGGGAGCGTAATGTTGAAGGACATAGTCCGTGATCTCCACTACTCCGGGTTTGAATGTGTGGGCATCAGTGACCTTCAACTCGGCAAACCACCCCACAGATATATGATGCTTGAAACGGACCGCCAGACAGTCCAGCAAGAAAGATTCTTCCTTATATCCCCATTTCAACGGGGCAAGAAATAGACCAAATATGGGCTTCTCTCAGTCGACACGACCCGCAGTGTCATTCCAACGAGCGGGTACGAACTTGGGTGCCCTGGTCAGCAACCCATCCTCTGGAACCAGATCCTGTAGTCTGAGTACAGTACTCCATCTCTGGGGTTCACCGGGCAGATAAATGGACCTTCTTCGCACTACAAAGTCTGTCAAGCTATCTCTCTCAACAAGCAGCGCTTGCTCAGCTTTCCGGACAAGGAACAAATCTCTCTTCCTTTGAGGGTTAAACTACCTGAGGAAGGACAATAAATGTTTATCCTAGGGGTGATCTCTCCTGACGGCATCCCCGCGGTCATAATTGAAAGAATCACCCCCGATAATGAGAAGGCGGTTGGTGTCCACTGTATCGGTCTCTAAGTCCGAGGATTCTGCGATCACAGCAAGTTGCTCGTGCCCCCGGTCCAGGGAGTTAACATTTTCCCATGTCACCATGGCACGAGAAGCAGAAGAAGAAGAAGAAAGAGATGCATCTTATCTACAAAAAGCATGACAAGAAGAATGAACAAAGTCAGAAATAGTTGATGAGAAATATAATTTCTGACAAAATTTTGGCAGAGTCTCCCCAGTCGGGGAGATTGCCAGAAAGAAGCGGAACACGTTCATCAATAGACGGTCCCTAAAACAGGCCGTGGGTATCACACCGAGGCCGAAACGGAATACCCGGGGGAATAGCTCCGAGGGCAAGCCCTATTAGAAGCCTCCCGGGGTCCGAAAAGAAGGATTCAAATCCCAAAGATAGAGCAGCAAAGACTCCCTCACCAGCTCAAGAATGTCGCTCGACCTCGCTCTCTCGGTGCCGTGGGAAGAAGAAGGGAGGAGAGAGAAAGAAATGTTGCAAATGAGGTTGGGTGAAGAAGAAAATAAAGGGAAAAGGGTTATATAAGGGAGCTCCCTTGGGTTAATCCGGTGCGCTAAATAGCACGCCGTATTAACCCCCTCCCCATTCCAAAAGGGCGCACCGAGAATGGCCACGCCGGATTAACTACCTTTGGCCGTGCCATTTTAGCAACCGCGCCGGATTAGCTACCCTTTGGCCACGCCGTTTTAACCACCGCGCTGGTTTAAGGATTATTCTAAGTCTTTGCCAACAAGATAGAGAATCTGACCAACCTGGGTGCATCCGCTGGCCCAGCATCGCTCGTGCCTTGCTCACAGTGCCCGTGGCTGGGGGACATTTGTTGGCACTAAAAATATTCTCGATGGCGATCAAGCCTAAATGACAAGAATGATACGGCCCACTGAGGTGAAGAAGTCGAAGCAAACTAACACACAAGGGTCTTCTCAAGCTGCTGGAACCTCAGGTCACCCGACATGATCACCGGGGACGTCACCTCAAGAGGAGCGGAAGAATTCACAACAAACCAGCAGTGTCGTCAGGCCTGTCCAATGAACCGGTATCGACTCGGTCGTGCCGCATAAACAATATCCGTCGTCCGACCAAGGATGAGAATGCACCTGGTGGTTAACCGCCTAACAAGAGACCCTCCTGAGGTGATAGAATGTCTCTGGCCCTTCAGAACAGGGAACCGGAGGCTCCATCGGTAGAAGTCCCGGGCAACCCGGTACGGGTACGGCCTCTCAGCAAATTAGGTCCGTTAGTGACCGAATGACCGCCCAGTCGAGGTGAAAGCACCCTGGATAGTATCCCACTCCCCGAGAAAGCTACCAATGTAGGTTTAGTTGAGCCAGCAGCACAAACCACTGTGCCGAAGGCCACGTCAGAGGAAAACCCGCGTGTCCATGCTGAAGATGCACGAGGTTTCGAAAGCAGCCGTTCAGTGGCCTGAAAGCTTTGTCAACACTACCCGCCGTGGTTTTGCAAGACCAGGGTGAGATGAAGGATCATAGTAACTCCCAAAGCCTGTCTGGGGCCCACTATCTACCTCGTGTCGGACGAACACGATGAATGGGCTTAATCTGGCGCGCCCTCTAATCCGGCGCGCCCTCCCCCCTTTCCGGCGCGCCCCCTCCCGACGTGCAAACACAATTCTAATGCTTTCTACGGGGCACTCACCTCACGCCGAGGAGGAACCACGCATCGGGTGTGCTATATATGAGCCAGTCGTCGGCCAAAAGGAGAGAGAGGATCGAAGAAGAGATAAAAAAGGGGGAGAGAGAAGAAAAAGAGAGGATTGGGGAAGAAGAAAGGAGGTATATTCCTGAGAGCGAGCCAGAGAGCCACCCTCTTCCCGTCCGTCTGTCTGAAGAAACCTGGGGCCGGAGAAGAAGCGCCGTCCGATACTCTGTTTCTGTGGTGAAGCTTAGGTGGGTTCCGGCGATCTCTCCCGACCCCCCCTACTGTTTTCCCTTGAGTGTAATATGAGCGGTGCGGGAGGGGTGATGATATGAGCCCACCTCCCTCTCACCGTCTCTCTACCTCTTCCCCTTCTGTAACTTCTCTACGATTGGGTATTATTCCCGTCTGTGTAACCAGTGGGCAGCCTCCGGGCGACAACGCCGTGTTGTGCCGAATGTGTGTAGCATCGGGTTTTCTTCCGCTAATGTAATGAATGATATCGAGCATGGCAATGCCTCTATATATATTTCCTCTCCCCTTTTCTGGATCTATATGTTCTACTGTCTCCTGTGCGTGGTCTTTGGGTTTTGCTTTGTGACATCGAACACGCCCTGGAATGGCCATAGGCTACAGAAATGGTATCCCCTCCCCGGGGTTCTCTTCTAATATCATGGCTATGCCGGACATGCTACATGCCTGTTGTGGGTTTTATTGTTGGAGACACATTCGTATGTGTATCTCTGTCTGTCCCCCTTCGGGATTGGCCTCCTTAGCACCTCTCAGCACTCACTTATGAGCTAGAGAGAACGAGACCATCCCTATAATCTATATGCTGGGCTACCGGGGACGGCCACTCACCGCCTGCCAATTGTTCGAGTGTTTGCTCCCTCTGTTTCGATCCTCCCCTAATCTGCATGCTAACTCATTAACTCCGTGAGTGCTAACCCATTAACTCTATGAGCACTAACCTGCTAACCCTGTGAGTGCTAATTCACCAACTCCTCGAATGTTATGCTACTGTACTCCTCCTACTCTCTTCAAGATCTACAATTCCGCGCTTTAATATTTCGAGAATGGCAGCTTCAATGCTCTGGGGAGGGGAACATCCCCTGTTGAAACATCTAAATCACCTTGGGGTCAAAGGGTTCTGTCTATTTATGGCAAGCATACCTAAGGACCGCCAGAGGGTGAACATTAATGGGGCTTTTAGCCCAACACTAAACCCACTATCCCAAAGGGAATGGTGGTGGCCATGGGTTATGTGCCCCTCGTAGGCTAGCCCTCGGGGTTTCCTTCCTTATTGGTCATCCCTTTTTAATCATACTTCGGCTCATGGAATATTGGTGCCCCTCGTAGGCTAGCCCTCGGGGTCTTCCATCCATTCGGGTCTGCCAGCCACTGTTATGCCACCCGGTATTAAGGAGCTTACTCCATTATGTGGGTATGCCTCCGCTTTCCCCCCGCAACCCTCTGGGGATGGGGAGATGCTGCCAAAATTTCGTCAGACATGTTTGACTGTTTGCCCTCATAATTCAGGCTTAATAAGATATGTTTTCAAAATAATTAACTTCCGTGCTTGAGTATGAACCTCGCACGAGTCTTAATCTTGTCTTAGGGGCATCATGGACTTCATTTCACTCGTCAATCAACTCAATGCATCTTAATAAACTAAATAAACTCAAAAATACTCAAAAATACCTCAAAAATCAACTAACCCGGCGCGGTCCTAATCCGGCACGCCCTAATACGGCGTGGTACCCCCCCCCCCCCCCGCGCCGGAATAGCCTCACACTCAAACTCAAAGTTTTTTATTTGGCCACCACCCGGCACACCCTAATCCGCCGCGCCCTGGGCGGGGCGCGCCGGTTAAGGCCATTTGCCTTGGCCGCGTCGTTTTAACCCTTTACCTACGCTACCTCGTGCCGTATAACCCTATACCTATGCTACCCCACGCCGGTTTTGAACAAAAATGCGTCTTTCACGCCGTTTTAACTCCTCTCTCATTCTCGAGTCAACCCCCGTCTTCCATAGCTTGGGTCGGTCAATGTAATCAACCATAAGCCAAATAAGAAGAAACCCTTTAAGTTGAAATCAGCTACCATCATGCATTTGCTAATCTATGCATTAGATATAGACATGCATCCCTACATGCTACGTTAATGAATGCTTGCCTGAACGGGACCTCGGTATATCAAATGGCATCGACGGAAGGCCGGGTCACACCCGACCGGAAGCCTTAGCTATGGGCGATGGTGGTCTTTGGACCTATGTCTTCTGCCTCGTACCGAGGGCTCGAATTTAATGAAACGTGCCTGCTCTGCATGATTAAGAGAATGATAAATGAATCATTTCATGCGGCCTTGAAAATCTCATCATCGCATGCATTTTTCTGTATTCTATTTCAACCTCGGGCTACCCCTTATCTCAGCAATTAATCAGAGGTTTTCCTCCTTATCGGAGGATGTAATTAACATCATAGCCTATATGGTATAGCGGACTTCCGGTCCCAACACGTACCTCACTTTCACCTGACCCAGGTCAGATTGAGCGCATAATAAACTCGTCACCTAGTGACTGGTACGCCCTACGCAAATAAACCTTTGATAAATAAACCCAATAAATCATAACAAAATATTTTAATAAAAATCCATTCCCACACCACTCCAAGGTGACGGTCGGTGGATGGGGGGTTGCTCTTGGTTGGACTCGTTGTAGTGGGCTTCATACTCCTCCTCCCAAACGGGAGAAGCCTCGTGTACCTCAACTCCTTCTTCATCCCCAACTTGGGGTGTGAGATTAGTTTTCTCAATGAGCAAACTAGAGGCTCCCTTGGTGGGACATTGGTTGGCGAAGTACCCATACCCAAGGAACCTAAAGCATTGCTGCCCACTATGGTGGTTAGGGGCAGCTCTAGTGGGAGGGTGAGCTGGTCCCGGGTTGGGACGATTGGGAGTGGGGTTGGGAGGGCCATTCGTGAGCGGAGAGGGAATGGTCCCACTAGGAGGGGTTGCTCGGACAGGAGGAGTTACCCTGGGAGTGGGGAAGGATGCCCCGTTGAGGGGGTGGTGGGTTGGTCCGAGGCATCATGGACTTGGGGTCCATCATAGGAGGAGGGACCATTCGGGGATATCGAGAGAATTTCTCGGCATCCTGAGCTATTTGATAGGCTTGTTCTAGGGTGGTCACATGGCGCATGAAGAGCTCCTTTTTTATGTGAAATTGAATCCCATTCCTAAACCGGGATAATGTGACCGCGTGGTCCTCTTGGACTCCGCACTTGAGAAGGTAATAATAAAACTTTTCAATATACTCCGTCACGGACTTCCCTTCTTGGGTCAGGGCCTGCCATTCATCTAGGAGGTTTTGGTGGTAGGAGGGGGGAACATATTTGATTCTGAGTTGTTCCTTCATGCCCTCCCATGTGGTAATGGGAGCTTGCCTTCTAACCATCCTTAACCCCTCAACATTCAACCAATGGGTCTTGGCCAACTTGGTCAGTTGCATTTTGGCAAGCCGGACCTTCCGATCCTTGGTCATAGGATACCAATCAAAGTACTGGTACATTGATGTTTCCCAATCTAGATAGACACTAGGGTGGTAAGACCCATCAAAGGTGGGGGCATCGACTTTCACGAGTCTCATGAGGTGGTCATGCAGGTTGTCTCGAGGGTGTCCATCATTTCTCCACGGGGTTGGATCCCTTCCATGCTCAGATGGATGGTCGAGTTTTAGCCCTCTCATGGCTGGTTCCTCATGTGGGGGAGGTGCACTCCTATCATCCGCCCTTGGGGCGGGCCTATTTTCCTCAATTTGGTCGAGTAGGGCTATTATGTCATAAAGTCGCCCTATGACATTGGTCATGGCCTCCTTGAGGAATTTGACATGGTCAGGGAGTTCTTGTTCATTGGTAGTGGGGCTACCTTGGGGATTGGGATCCAAGGTAAGCAAAGACATAACAAGATTTGCAGCAAATGCTCACCTGATCGGCTTGAGGAAACCGATCCCGATCGGAGACGAGGCGAGCGGGGGACGTGCGATACCACGCACGTGCGTCGAAGAAGCTTGATCGACCCTGTGTTATTACAACCTGCGACTCCTCTCACTGGAGAGTCGACTTTGGAAGGGGGAATTGGAAACACAACAACACTACCTCCGCGCAGGGAGGGGCTTTAAGTTGGCCAGGCGAAGGGGAGGGGGTAACGGTGACGGGATCCCGACCTTCAGTCTTCACGACCTCACGCAATGTCTGCACAGTCTGGGACCATTGTCTTGTCGGAGGCGGTGCTCTCTGCTCGGACCCCCGATCAGGACGTGGTTTGTACTGTTGGAAAGCTGAGCGCCTTGGGAAGATCCAAGAAGCAGAATCTGCTCGATTGGTGTTTGGTAGCGTTGGGGGCGGCCATTCTCGTGTGACTGTGCCGATGATGTTCTCTGCTGACTAGAGAGCTCTTCTTCGGGACTGAACTCCCAACTGAGATATCGAAATGTGACGGGACCAGTTTTGTTTTAGAGAGGTATGGCCCTAGATCCACTACAATGAATTTTGCAGTAAAACCCGCCTGTATGGAGAAACGACAGCCTCTGTTCTCCGACAGGGTCAGACTGGTCGCTGGAGTAGAAATGCTGGATCGACTTACCGGTGTTGTAGATCGTAGATCCGAAGTCAAATCAGACTGAGACCAATTTTGCTGCGAAGAAGGGCTTCTCAGGGACACGTCTGAACTAGAATGACTCCGAGCTGATGAGAGGAGAGTCGATACAATCCGATCTTGTGAGGGCACGCAGTCAGGTCTATCCGCTGGACAGAGGTGCCTTGTCGGGGATGGTACTCTCGACCACGATGTCGGATCGATCCGAAACTAACGCCGATGCGAAGAGGACTGGCTGAAGATGATCTTCCACAAATTTTAGGAGCTGAGGAGGCATGGTGGCTTCTGCAACAGGGCAGACAGTCTGCTGCTGCTGCTGGATGATAGAGGAAGGTAGGGAGTGAGAAGGGGGAAGAATGGGAGGGGGAATGAGATGGGAGCTTGTTCCTGCGTGGGGGGGGTTGGGTGAGGAGAGAGAGGGGGGCACAGATAGGAGAGAGATTTGGGGGGGGATAGATGGGGGCAGCCTAGGAAGGTGGATGGTGGTCAATGGTGGGGGTAGGTTCAAGGGGGGTGGCTTGTTTGAATTCCTTGGTCCTAAATGTGAGCTTTCAAAGGGAATCTTGGAAAATTTGTGGAGGGATATGATGGGAGGGGGAAGAAAGTCTAAATGGTGGTTGGGATGTGGTGGGGTGAGGTGAGGAAGTCCAAGTTGGGGTGTGGGATGTGATGGGAGGGGTGGAGAAGTCCACCTTGGGGGGGAATGATTTTCCACCTTGGTGGCTAGAGGGTCACACTTGGAGACTTTGAATGAGGGGAGGGAGAAAGAGACCTGTGATGATGTGGAAGAGAGAGATAGAGAGGGGGCCTCTCCCTTTGGTTAGAGAGAGAAAGGGGCACAAATCTCTAGAGAGAGGGAGAGTCTCACTCCTTAAGGGGGGGAAATCACTCAAGGGATTCTCATTTTTTTTCATTCATCAAAATTATTACAAATGGTGGGGGTTGGGTCCTTTTTATAGACACCCCAACTTTTACAAAACCAGAATGCCCTTGGCATTGATACAAAAGACCAAGGCTATCCTAAACAATAATTATGGGCCCAACTAGGATAACAAGGCCCAATCAACATTGCAATAATTATGGGTCCAACTAGGTTAATAAGGCCCAATCAACATACAACAATGGTAATTAGACTCATGACCCAATAAAGAAAATACATAAATAAGACTCAAAATATGAGATAATCACCGAGGAGCTTCCTCAAGGATGTGCGGGTGACCCTAGCCACAGGGAGTGGTGTGAGATGTCCTCATCAGGACTGGTGCCCCCAATCTGTTAAAGATTGAGGTCCGTTGAAGTGGGGCCTCCGTTGCGGGGTCGACCCGAGGAGGGCTTGAGGGTACATGCTGGCGGGGCCCGACACGAGCCTGTCTTTGCTTTGGCCTATTTAGGCTAGAGAGGCTAGGTGACTGTGCGCCGTCGGACTGTGCCGACGAAGATTCAACAATGTCCCGAGCGACACCGTGCCCGGGCGATCAAAGGGGGTGCCTGGTATGCGCCCTCCGAACAGCTTGAGCCTCCTCCGGGGTAACCCAGATTCTTATCAGGCTAAGTTATTGATGTCCCTTGTCGCTATTCTTTCGACTAGACTTGGGAGTCTGGGTGCCGGACTGGGGTAGGTGCCCCCGGTTATTTTCTGAGGCACCAACTTCTCTGAGTTCCACTTTATCCTCTCGCATTCGTTGCAGGAGGCTGAAGTGGTTGGTAGTGGGGATAGTAGACATGGTCCGATCCCGGGGTACGATCGGTTCACCTCCATCGAGATGAATCCTCAAGTCACCGACGAGAATAGTCTTGCCGAAATTGCTGGTTGCACCAACGGGTCGCCTGCTTCTGCTACCGCTGCGGCACTTTTTTTGGGGAGTGGAAGAGGACCCTGCTCCAAGGTGGTAGACGGAGAAGACGTGATCTATCGTTGCGGGCAGCGTAGAGATGTTGGCAAAAAGTGTTGGGTTCTACGTTCGTGGTATGGATCACATACCGAGGGCCGATGATTGGGTGACCCGAGTGTAGGCTTTTGCCCAGGCGGATAGATGGGTTTACGGAGCTTGAGATGCCACTCTCGCACCGAGAATCGATGTTGAGGAGAATGCTGGGGCGCCAAAAACTCGATGTTGTAAACCTATGTTAAGTATCGGCATCGCTGGAATTTGGGGCCGAAAGCCCATGCTGGGTGCTGGGGTTGCCATATCCCGAGGCAAAAGGCCTGTACTGGGAGCTGGCATTGCTGGGTCATGGGGATAGAGGCCCTGTTGTAGGGCTGGGAGGCAAGAGGCCCAAGGTGGAGAGTCTGCATCGGGGACCAACCTTGACGAGACCCAGGGTTGTGTTCCCGAGCTAGATGCTGGGAAGCCACGAACTCAGGGCTGAGAACCCATGTTGAGTGTTGGCACTTCTGGGACTCGAGACAGAAAGTCTAAGCGAAATGCTAAGGAGCCAGGGACCCGAGGTAGGGAGTCCGTGTCGGGTGCAGTCCTGGCTGGGGCTCGGCGCTGGAAACCTGAGTAGGGTGCTAGGGAGCCTTGAACCCGGGGTAAGAAACCTGTGTTGAGTGTTGGCTCTTCTGGGACTCGGGACAGGAGGTCCGAGTGAAATGCTGAGGAGCCAGGGACCTAGGGTAGGGAGCCCGTGTTGGGTGCATGCCTGGCTGGGGCTCGGCGCTAGAAACCCGAGTAGGGTGCTGGCCGGGGAGCCTCGAACCCGGGGTAAGGAACCCGTGTCGGGAGAAGGCTTGGTTGGGACTCGGGGTTGAGGACCCAAGTGAGGTGCCGAGGAGTCGGGGACACGGGGCAGAAAGCCCGTGTCGGATGCTGACATGACTGGGACTCGGGATTGAGGACCCGAGTAGGATGCTGAGGCAGTAATCGAAGTCCGGGGCGTAGAGCCCGTGTTGAAGATCGGCCGATACTAGACCCGAGAGATGACGCCTGTTCGGGAGGGAGAGGATCTGGGACCCCTGTGGGGGCGGGCCGTGGAGATCCCTAGTCTAGTACTCGGATGGGTCACCAGTGCTGGAGCAGCCCGCGGTGAGTCGGCCGCACGAGCGGAAACAAGAACTGGGATTGGCTGCAGAACAGCCACAGGGACCACACCCAGTAAGTAGGGCGATCCAATGACAGGGGTGAAGTCACCGAAAGCGATCGGCGTTGCCAAATAGCCCACCCGTGCATGGGTGGTGATGACGATGGGGCCATAGGTTATAGCCACCATAGCTGCTGAACTGATGGTTGCTGAAGAGAGCGACGGTCACCGGGCGCGGTCCGACTATCAGAACTTTAACTGGAAGCTACAGGGGAATGTGTCCTTCCTCTACCTCTTCTGCAAGGATAGGAATAGGGCACCACAGCTTCAGGGCTAGCACAGGATTCTCTTCAGCAGAAAGAAGAAAGGTAGGAGACGTACCACCGGGCGTGCCAACTTGATTGTTTCTGCCATCTTGCGACGGGCGGAGAAGTCGGTGGCTGCGGTGAGAAGGGGGAATAAAATGATAATGGAAAATAAGGGAGTTGATGTCAAATCGGGCATATTCTCCTTTGTAGCTATATGCCTCTCACGACAGTATCGTACACTCGCCTTTTACGGAAGGTCGAGAGGGGTCAACTTGAATGAGAGGTTTCTGAGGGGATAGGGTGGCTGGACAGGGTGTGGGCGTGCCAGTTGATTTCTTGACAATCACCTATGGAACCGAAGGTTGACTGGGGAAAGCATCGCCAGGACGCGGCACGTGGGCTCGGGGTCTCGGGCGACACGTGGAGAGAAGGGAGGTTCCACGGGTGCGAGTGTGCAGGCGATTGTGGGGATTCATGTACGGAAAGTCTTTCCCCACCGATCGCAAGCAACCGGTGTTCATTTACATCGGATTGAATCCGAACACCTTTGTTCCGTGCTGAAGAAAAGCTTGGATGTGTCTGAAGCCATGGATGGAGGACCGGGGGTACCCCGTAGCTATAAGGAGACAGTTGTGCTTGACTGGAGGGGTTGGTAAACTGAGATCCGGGAGACTGGTTGCACGTAGGCTAGTGCAGGTAAGAAACAGGGACCCAGGTACGAGTATGCATATTCAACTGTGTTGCATCTCCTAGTTGGTGTTTGGTTTCAATGATATCAAAATGATTGTGTTTGTATGTGTATGTGTTTCATTGAGTAACATGTGTATATCGTGATTGATGAGTTGAAAGATGGCTTCAAGGTTCACTCTTAAAAGTCATATGAATCCTTGGTATTTAAGAAACTCATGCTATATTTATCTTGGCTTGTAGGAACAAAATCTATGGCTCATGCTTGGAACTTAAAGGAGTCCATCAATGAAGCTCTTCTTGCAAAAGGGAGTTAACTCATTCATTGCCTTATGTCGACTCCCACTATGTTTCATACATTTCATCAAACAGGTTTTCAATGCCTTGGTTGGGTATTTTCATGCATTTTCCTCATAAGGTTTTTGGGCTTGAAATATCCTCAACCTAGTAACTTGAAATTTGATGAATGTGATTTTAATGATTCTCAACTCATTATATGGACTCATGGTCATTTGGTTTTGGCAATTCAAGTGAATGTGCTTAATGTGTGCTTGAAAGTTGATTAAGTTAATTCATGTGAAACTTGGTGGAATTGGGTATTTGATATTCATGTGTATTGCTCACATGCATGACTAAGTGATTTCACATTTGGCTAAGTTCCGAGTTGTTTTCATGCACATCTTCCATGAGCTCTATTTGCATTGAAAGTGTTTCATGCATATTCATATGGGGTCTTAGTCTTGGTGAATTTTGGGTCTTATATTGATTCATATGAGTTTTGAAGTATTTGTCTTGAATGGGTTTCATGTATAGCAAATACATGTCTTAATGACTGTATTTTTGCTTGAGGATTTGGTGATTTGAAAATGCCTTCATGCATATACTTCATGGAGTATTGAAGCTTCTTGTTGTTGGGCATATGAAAGATTCAAGAATGCTAATTTCATATTAAAGCTTCCATGACTATGCATATGGTTAAATATGTTTTTGTTGGTTGAGGATAGAAGACAAAATCATGCTAAAGTGGGTTCATTGAAGAATATTTGAGTGATCTTGTTGAAAGTGACATATTTGATGCTTATATTTTGATTATGATCAAACCTCTTGCTTTATCATGTCTTTTAGGATGAAAATTCATGGTTGATCTTCATTGGATTATGGTAATATCTAATCACTTTTATTCCCTTGAATTCATGGAGGTTTGACGTGTTTTTCTAACCCAAACAGGCAGGGGGTCGACCCTCAGTGCTTCTGGACAAAACAGAAGCCTTTTTATGTTGTCTGCCTGTAGGGGTGGGTCGACCCCTATGTGCTGGAATTGTTTTTTGTGTTCTGTCCGCCCTCTGGTTGCTCGAGGGTCGACCCATGGGATCGACCCATTCTGGCACGGGATTTGCGAATCTGATTGAAACCCATTCTAAACCCCATGAAACTTTACCAAACTACCCCCCATTGGTTACTAAACATATAAGGGTGTTTATAACATGTATTGGGAGGGTTTTATGAGTCTTTTACCCACTCTTTGGTATATATATATATGTGAACTCTGAATTTGTGTAAAAATACCCTAGTGCTTGTTTGTTCTTTCTTGTAGGAGAAGAAAAGGGGGAAAACAAGGAAGGAGCTCTTGCAAGGTGGTTTTGATCTACTTGGAGTGATTTTTGGAGCTCGTGGAAGAAGAAGAAAAGGAGCGGATCGACGAGAGGATCAAGAGGACGCAAGAATCGCCATCATCCGATCCGAGAGTCAAGCATCTACGTCCATTGGCTTTGCAAATCAAAGGGGAAACATCTTCTACATCTTATTCCTGCTTATTTGAGATGTTTGTCATGGGTTTTATTTTGATTTGAGCATATTGGGATATTTGTGTTTATTTTATGAACACTAGAGATATTCATGTGTGTGAACCGTCTGCGTACGGTTGTGTTTATTATGCTACGGTTGTTGCAGTGTGTGTGTGTGTGTGTGTGCTGCTGGATTCACGATGTAGAGCGTTTGGGGTTCATCCCCGTGTTGCTGTGTCTACAGCGTGAGGAGGGTTCTCCTCATGGGGATTTATTCCCGTGTGTGTGCAGGCGTCGTCCTGCGTGTGTTTGGAGCGTCGTCTCCATTTGGGGATTTATCCCCGAGTGAAGCCTTACCGGTTCGGTAAGGGGTGGACGTAGGGAGCCCGTCGTGATCCCGAACCACCTTAAAAACCATGTGTATTGTGGTTTGCCTTTGTGGTTGTGTGTTTAATAGTTTAATTTGTTTATCTTGATCGTGTGTGAACAATGAGAATGAGAGAATGTAGTTATCTTATTTAAGTTAAATCTCCAATCTCGTTAAAGTTGTTAATTCTGTTGTGTTAGCTTTAAATTTACCATCAATCATGGGGGACAATTCAACCCCCCCCCTTCTTGTTTACTCGCCTACCCGGGGACCAACAATTGGTATCAGAGCCGCGGCTCTATCTTCTAGGGTCTAACGACCTTTAGTGTGATCCCTCGGCGAGTTTCATTTAGCAGCATGTCTAGCTTTACTCTTCCTTCTCGTTATGATGGAAATAATTACATTTCTTGGAAAAATAGCATGTGTGCTTATCTTGGTTTTAATGAACATGAAATCTGAAAAGTCATATGTGATGGTCCACATAAACTTCCGTCAAAAGAAAGAAAATGGAATGACAAGCATGTGAACAAAAATGAAATTAACCTTCGAGCTTTGAATTTTCTTAGGAGCAACATAGAGTCTAATGTTCTATCTCAAATTTTTTCGTACAGGTCAGCGAGAGATTTGTGGATCAACTGGAAAAATTTGAAGCTAATGAAAAGACTTCACAAGTCGGCTCAAGCTCAATGGCCAGTGATGAAGAAAGCAAAGAAAGCTTAGAGGTAGGATCCGAAGGTGAGGAAATTTCTTTTGAAGAGATAATGGAGCTTTTTGAGGAATTGTTAGGTAGATACAAAAAGGTCAAATCTGAAAATAAGAAATTGACAAAGAAGATTGAAGATGTTGTGAATTTCCCTACTTCACGTGAAAATGTGCATGCTAACTCCTCTTGTGAAAACTGTAAAACTTTGAAAAAGGAAAATGAAGCTTTGAAGTCAGAAAATGAATGCTTGGAAAGACAAAATGAAGATATGGAATGTAGAATAGATGAGCTTGATAAAGAAATTTTTGACAAGCATAAAGAACACAACTTGGTTGTAAAATCTGATAGATCTTTGAATCTTGAAAATGATTGTCATGATTTGCGTGAGCAAATTAAAACATTATTGTCTAAAATTTACATGCTTGAGAAAAATGAAGAATCTCTTAAGAACAAGCTAGCTTCACTGTCTGACGATGATAAGATGTTTGAAAAACTTCTTGATTCTGAAATTGATGGCAAAGACATCATGAATGAAAATGAAGAACTTAAAAAGGAAAAAGGTGCCATGTTGATTCAGATTTCTCTACTTGAAGGTAGTTTGAAAAGTTTTGATAAACTTGAAAAAGAAAACATGTTGTTGAAACCTGAAAATGAACAAATGCTTGCTAGGATTTCAAAACTTGTTGAAACTGAGAAAGTCCTTGAGAAATTGACTGAAAAATTATATTCTATAAATGTTGAAAACAAAGAACTCAAGGAAGAAAATGAAAACTTCAAATCTCTTGTTGAATGATAAAGTTTGTGCATGCGAAGAAGAAATCACTAGTGCCGAATTGCATGTTTCTGCTCTTGAAGAAGAAGTGCGAAGTTTAAAAGATTATTTGTCTAGATTTGTCAAAGGGAAGGAAAATTTAAATAAAGTGTTGGGTGTTAAGGTGAACTTTTAAAAAGAGGGTCTTGGATATATCCCGGTCAACAAAAAGTCTTTTGAATCTAAATTGAAAATATCATTTGTTCATGCATCCGATATTCCGAGCACTTCTGAAGAACCACCTCCAATTGCACAAATGAAGAATTCTAAAAATAGATTTGAGAAAATGAAGAATGTCAAACCAACCATGTCAAATGGATTTCAAAAATTGAAGTCTAATATTGAATGCTTCTATTGTGGTATGTTTGGACATGTGATGGATGATTGTGTTGTCATGAAAGAGGATGACAAACTTGCATGTCAAAAGAAAAATATTTTCAAATCACAAAGAAATGTTTCTTGCTTTCATTGTGGTAAGCTAGGCCACACGATGAAAAATTATTTTTCAAAGCAGAAAGTTGAACAAAATACTTTCAAGAGAAAAAGGAATGTTTCTTATTTTTATTGTCACAAACTTGGCCATGTCATTGACAATTATTTTGTGAAGCAAAATGATGATTTTCATGCCATGAATGCTAAGTTTAATGTTCAAGAAAAATTCAAAAATGAACATGTGTCTCATGCTCAAAGGTTTGTATCCTCTAAGAAAAACTTGCTTCTAAAAACTCATGTAAATAATGAAAAGTCATTCCGTAGACCCACAACTCCTTGTTGCTTTCATTGTGGAAAATACGGTCATGTTATGAATGAATATTGGTTTTTGAAAACTAAGAATTTTCATATTTCTAGAATGAATGCTAGGTTTGATTTTGTTAGACCTAAAAATTTTGAAAATAGAAGAAGGAACGTTTTTGAAAACTCTCTTGATCATGTTAAAAGAAAATCTTTTGCCAGAGTTGTCACTTCTCAATGCTTTTATTGTGAAAACCATGGACATATCATTGAGGATTGCAGGATCATGAAGAATGATGATATTGTGGCAACGAAAAAGAAGAAAGTGTTTGGTGGCAATGCTACTAATATCAAGGGACCCAAAAAGGCTTGGGTGCCCAAATCCGTTGAATGAATTGGCTTTGATGCTAGTGTGCCTTGAGGTAAATAAAGAATGAAAGGGGTTCCAATAAAAAGGAACAAGGCACACTCATCAGGTAAAATCCCAACTTTGCTTCTTTGACTGTCAAATTGGTATTTTTGATATTTTCCTTCTTGCTACTCTGGTATGTTCTGAATTCTTTACAAGTCATACATGTACTCATCGAATAAATTTTTGGTATATCAAATGGTGATATGTGAAATGACAAGTTAGGCTTGTCACGAAGCTATCACTATGAGTGAGTTGGGTCTTCGGATTCAAGTTCTCCACCTTGTACCAAAATTCAGAAATTGAATTGTTTGACTTATGATGAATCATGTGTTTTGAATGAATTGAATTTACCTTTGAACTGCAATATCTTTTAAACTGAATCTGAAAAATTCTCTTGTTTCAAAAAGGTAAAACTTCTGAACTGTGGACTTGCTTGATCAAATGCAATAATGGATATTGGATGTTGACCATGGCTCAGTTTGAAGCTCATTGACCATGTGTGATTGCTTTACTAAATTGATAAGTTGTTTTAAACACTTGTCTTGCTCTTTTGCCAAAGTCTATGTGAAATCTGTTGAACACTTGATTATTTGCTTATTCACATATGTAGGGGATATCATGTTCAAATTGAAGCTTATGTCTTATGCAAGGTTACTTTTGAATGATCATGGTTGAATGTTTGGATTCCAAGGAAAATGGTTCATCATGAAAAAATCTGAAATAAAATGCTCATGGTTCTGTGCTAAATTCATTGAAAATCCATCTCATGCATTTACTTGCTTCATGATTTTCTTAAATGCTCAAGTCATTACAAAGATTGAAAATTGGCATAAAAAGAATGCATTGACATTTTTGCATATCATTCACATACTATGCATAAAAAATGACAAAAAGATTCATATTGCATATTCATGCATATAGAGCATATGCATATATTTCATGATAATCGCATATCTTGACTCATGAATACTTGCATGAATGTTTCATGAATCCTTGCATGTTTGTAAGTATTTACCCTATGAAACCATTTCTTGATCTTTCTAAGGTCTTCCTCATGAGTTTTCTCCTTTGTTTCAGGGGAGATTCCCGATTACTCGGATCCACGTTCCACTTATTGAATTTTTATGGGATAGGCAGCTTTTTCCTCACGATTACTCCTTAATGTCCAAGTAGAGATTCGAGTTCCCTAAAGTGTTGGAAGGAATTTCTTAAATTCTTATCAAGTAAAATATATGACTCATGTTTGGAACTTAAAGGAGTCCATCAATGAAGCTCTTCTTGCAAAAGGGAGTTAACTCATTCATTGTCTTATGTCGACTCCCACTATGTTTCATACATTCATCAAACAGGTTTTCAATGCCTTGGTTGGGTATTTTCATGCATTTTTCTCATAAAGTTTTTGGGCTTGAAATATCCTTAACCTAGTAACTTGAAATTTGATGAACGTGATTTTAATGATTCTCAACTCATTATATGGACTCATGGTCATTTGGTTTTGGCAATTCAAGTGAATGTGCTTAATTTGTGCTTGAAAGTTGATTAAGTTAATTCATGTGAAACTTGGTGAAATTGGGTATTTGATATTCACATGTATTGCTCACATGCATGACTAAGTGATTTCACATTTGGCTAAGTTCCGAGTTGTTTTCATGCACATCTTCCATGAGCTCTATTTGCATTAAAAGTGTTTCATGCATATTCATATGGGGTCTTAGTCTTGGTGACTTTTGGGTCTTATATTGATTCATATGAGTTTTGAAGTATTTATCTTGAATGGGTTTCATGTATAGCAAATACATGTCTTAATGACTGTATTTTTGCTTGAGGATTTGGTGATTTGAAAATGCCTTCATGCATATACTTCATGGAGTATTGAAGCTTCTTGTTGTTGAGCTTATGAAAGATTCAAGAATGCTAATTTTATATTAAAGCTTCCATGACTATGCATATGGTTAAATATGTTTGTGTTGGTTGAGGATAGAAGACAAAATCATGCTAAAGTGGGTTCATTGAAGAATATTTGAGTGATCTTGTTGAAAGTGACATATTTGATGCTTATATTTTGATTATGATCTAGCCTCTTGCTTTATCATGTCTTTTAGGATGAAAATTCATGGTTGATCTTCATTGGATTATGGTAATATCTAATCACTTTTATTCCCTTGAATTCATGAAGGTTTGAAGTGTTTTTCTAACCCAAACAGGCAGGGGTCGACCCATGGGGTCGACCCTCAGTGCTTCTGGACAAAACAGAAGCCTTTTTATGTTGTTTGCCTGTAGGGCCATGGACCCCTGTGTGCTGGAATTATTTGTTGTGTTCTGTCCGCCCTCTGGTTGCTCGAGTTTGCGAATCCGATTGAAACCCATTCTAAACCCCATAAAACTTTACCAAACTACCCCCCATTGGTTACTAAACATATAAGGGTGTTTATAACATGTATTGAGAGGGTTTTATGAGTCTTTTCCCCACTCTTTGGTATATATATATGTGTGAACTCCGAATTTGTGTAAAAATACCCTAGTGCTTGTTTGTTCTTTCTTGTAGGAGAAGAAAAGGGGGAAAACAAGGGAGGAGCTCTTGCAAGGTGGTTTTGATCTACTTGGAGTGATTTTTGGAGCTCGTGAAAGAAGAAGAAAAGGAGCAGATTGACGAGAGGATCAAGAGGACGCAAGAATCGCCACCATCCAATCCGAGAGTCAAGCACCTACGTCCATTGGCTTTGTAAATCAAAGGGGAAACATCTTCTACATCTTATTCCTACTTATTTGAGATGTTTGTCATGGGTTTTATTTTGATTTGAGCATATTGGGATATTTGTGTTTATTTTCCGAACACTAGAGATATTCGTGTGTGTGAACCGTCTGCGTACGGTTGTGTTTATTATGCTACGGTTGTTGCAGCGTGTGTGTGTGTGTGTGCTGCTGGATTCACAATCTAGAGCGTTTGGGGTTCATCCCCGTGTTGCTGTGTCTACAGCGTGAGGAGGGTTCTCCTCGTGGGGATTTATCCCCGTGTGTGTGCAGGCGTCGTCCTGCGTGTGTTTGGAGTGTCGTCTCTGTTTGGGGATTTATCTCCGAGTGAAGCCTTACCGATTTGGTAAGGGGTGGACGTAGGGAGCCCGTCGTGGTCCCGAACCACCTTAAAAACCATGTGCATTGTGGTTTGCCTTTGTGGTTGTGTGCTTAATAGTTTAATCTGTTTATCTTGCTCGTGTGTGAACAATGAGATTGAGAGAATGTAGTTATCTTGTTTATGTTAAATCTTCAATCTCGTTAAAGTTGTTAATTCCGTTATGTTAGCTTTAAATTTACCATCGATCGTGGGGGACAATTCAACCCCCCCTTCTTGTCTACTCGCCTACCCGGGGACCAACAAACTAGTTTTATGTCTTATAGGTGCCACATGGGCTTTACAAGCGGGCCGAAAGGGCCAAAGTACATATGGTGCAAGCCGCGGGACAATTTCGACACTTGGGTCGGTCCCCGGGTAGTTACGGGATAAAGCGGATCATCCGTGTGTTTTTACATGGGGCTCTCCGCAAGGGGCTAGGGACGTGCTCACATCGCCGAGGGAGGGCTAGACTGGATGGCAGGGTCAGACACTGGCGGGCTCCTGAGGGAGGTCGGACGTGGCTCGAGGTGAGCAGTCGGGTATAGGTCCCAGAAGGCGAATGTCTTGGTGCCGGGGAGTCAGGGCCGATCCCGAGAATGTTATTTTCAGACCGGGGTCTGGCTAACTCGGGTCAGCGGACGGGACCATCGGTGGCCGGATCGGTGCGAGCGGCGGGCATGTGGTCCAATGGCGGGAGCAAGTCTGGCATTATAGCATGTGCGTTGTTATCAGAATGCTCCATACGCGGGCGGACCCGATGTGCGGGTGTGTTCGCCGTTATCATAACGCCTCATGCACGGGGGGATAAACTTGAGTGAGAAGGCTAGACGCCATATGAGGGGAGTACATATGACATACCCTCGGCGTATACGAGCCGATCAACAAGCCACCCAACACGCGCTTAACTCCCCGCGTTCCTTGCCGCTTTAGTCCTCGAGAGCTTATAGCTGAGTGCCTACGGATGTCCAAGTGTTGTCTATGCCCCTTGGGATTCTAAGGGGGGAAATTTATAGAGAAGTTGAAGGGTCATGGGGGGGTTTATGCGGGCTGGCCCGGGGGGCCGGGCTAGTCCGCGTAAACCTCCCAAAAAGTTATTTTTTTTATTTTGGAGTGGGGGAGGGAGGTTTACGCGGAGCAGCCCGGGGGGGTGGGCTGGTCCGCGTAAACCTCCCCCCCCTTGGGGGTTTACGTGGGGTGAAAACCCCCATTTTGTTTTTTTTGTTTTTTAGAAGGTGTGGGCCTGGGTTTACGCGGACCAATTTGGGGGGGCGGGCTGGTCCGCGTAAACCCCCTGGGGGGGGGGGGCTGTTCCGGGTAAACCCCCCCGGGGGGTTTACGTGGTGTGAAAACCCCATTTTTTTCTCAAAAAAAAAGTTTTTTTTTGTTATATGGCTATGGTCCTGGGTTTACGTGGACCAGTCCGGGGGGGCGGGTCCGTGTAAACCCCCCCTGGGGGTTTACGTGGGGCAAAAGTGGGATTTTTTCCCCAGCCTATAAAATTTCCTACTTTCACTCATTTGGGCCCACGTTGACTCTGTGTGACCGCAAGAGGACAAAGGATACGAGCACGGATTGGTTGGGTGGCCGCTTGTGCGCGTAGACCGGGGAGTTGACCCGTGTGATCCCGAGGCTCCGTCTTTGTGAGTTTCTCCACACTGGTACATTCATTGACCTCGCCCGGGGATGAATCCACACGAGGGTTGACCGGGCTGGGTGAAGGGGCCGCCCCTGGGGGAGTTCGCCCCCATATGGGTGCGGCCGCGCCTGGGGCGAACTCACCCCGAGCAACCCGTGGCCGCAGGGGGTGGTCCCAGGGGCCCTCCCGTTCTTCTTCTGAGTCATCCTTTGAAGGACTTAGTGCTTTAGGGTGCTGGGATTGGCCCGTGGGGGTCAATTGTCCAGTGTTGTCACTGCCGCTTGCAAGGTGTTCGGGGAAATTCCTGACACACCTCGAGTTATCGAACGACTCGGGTAGTTGGCCGACGGGCCGTGAATTTGGCCACAGGCTAGGGGTAAGAGCTCATAGGAGTTTAGGAGAGGCGTTTTAGGCATGTGGGCCCCACCTTGGAGTGTTAGACCGAGCTGCTTGGTGGCTTGACAGGGCAGTCCCAGGTTGGCACAGGTGTTAAAGATAAACGGCTCAACGCCGTGCGTCTAAGGGTCGGGGGTGCCCCCCAACTTGTTGGAGGGTTGCCGCAGGATACGGCTGGTGTGTTCAGGTAGCAGGTTGGTCCCCGGCCTGCTTTAGAGTGGCTGGAACATATGCACCCACAAGGTGCTTGGGGAAATTCCCGATATACGAGCACGGGCCGTATAGGCGTTGTAAGGCCTCTCGGGGCCCGTAGTTGACGGTGAGAAGTCTTCCTTGGACTTTTGAAGGCTGGAGGGAGGCATCTTGGAGAGAATCTCAGCCTCGTTGCTGGGTGCCACGTGTCGTGGGTTGTGGTCAGGGAGCCCAAGGGTTGGCCCGGGCGGCTTGGTTGAAGGCGGGTAGACCCGCAAGCTAGGTTATTGGGAGTGGCCCCAATCGATTATTGATGTCGCCGTGGGTCACGGCTAGCTGGTTCAGACCCTTGGTTGGGTCCGACATGATGTCGAAGGGACTGGGTAAATAACACCTTAAAGGTGTTTGGGGAAATTTCCAAGCCTTTATTTCTTATTATTTTTGCTGGGAAAATGTATGGGTACAACAGGTACCGAGGTTCCTTATGGTTCAAGCACGTGCATATGCATATCCTTCAGTTTTTCGCTAGACACGAAGGTTAGTACCTTACAGTTTAACTGTTTGGAGGGAATGTTGTGATTGGACCGGGCGAGGGTGCCTTGTGTGTACAATGCTCCCCGTTGAGGCGAGATCGTCTAAGCGTATGTACCTTGGTTAGGACAAGTATACATTGCTAACGGGTGCAGTGGTGCATACCCCGTGTCGGGATGTAGGACACGGCCGTGCTGTTGGGTGCAGAAATATGGATCCTAGCCAGTCCTAGGGTGTGGTGTGTGTAAGTGTCTCTTCTTCTCCTCCCGAGACCTGGGTGTAAGTAATGTATGCACATATGAGGCCTTGGCGCAATATAAGACGTTAGTGGATGCATCTGGCCATGTTGTGTATGCTGGTAAAGGTTGAGTTACCGACGGCGTTGTCGTGGCCCTTCCGGTAGATGGACTGGTGTTGCCCTGTGTAGAGGGCATGGTTCTTTCGCTAGTCCTAGCTCAAGATCGAGGGTTACTGGTGTTCAGATGTTCTCTCGAGGGTGGAGGTCCCGTGTTTGGCCGCGTGGCCTGGTTAGAGGTTCCGTCTGCGAGGATGGATCGTCCAACCGTGAGAGTCGGGGTAGCGTAGAGACTTCATGTTCCCTCTGTTTGCCGTTCTTCTTGTTACGGCCGTCATTGTTATGTTGTTATTATTGTTATTTTTTTATTGCCGCTACTGTTGTTATTGTTTACCACTTTCGTTATGGTGGGGATCCGCGGAACCCCCTACTGAGCCAATGAGATGAGGCTCACTCCCCGCTTTTTAGGTGTAGCGCTTCTCCTTGGGGTGGTGCATCTCAGTCAGAGGTTCGATAGTTGCCAGCTCGCCAGGTTGCCGGGGTATGCCCCGAGGTAGTGTACATTTCTTTTCCTTGATTGTACTTGTGGATTGAACTCTACAGTATGTTATTGTTATAAAATGTAATTTTTTTCTACCAGAATAGTAGATTAATTTCGTAGATTTATTTTCTGCTATTGTTTAGAATTTTAATGCATAACCACAACACTCCAAATAACCCTTCCGAGCCTTCCAGCTTGTGGGTGGCGGGCCAAGATTCGATTGGTATTGGGTAATTCCCAGTATCTGAATCTTGGGTCGTTACATCTCCCATCTCTCGGGAGTCTAGTTTCTGACAGTGATGTCGCGTTACTCTCAACAGTCGAGACTATGTTTCCTCAGCAGCTAGGCTATGTTTCCTTTAGCACTTCAGTGGAGTTATCCAAAGTGAAGATGCGTAATCTCGCGCCGATCCTAAGTTGTGAGATCCTAGAAGAATCCTTGATCACGGCCACCACGCGTATATGCACTGTAAGGCAGGAAACAGATCAGGGGTGCCCAGGGGTGAAACCCTGGGGGTAACCCTCCGATGCTTAAGTCAGCGAATATGATAGAGCAGGGTGCGAAGGGATGTGGTAGGAGAAGGAGAGGGCGCGAGATTATTCTCCACCAAGAGATGTGGTGGTTCTCACTTAGGATCATTGCTTACCTCCTCGGAGAGTCTCCCTGGGGTTTATATAGCGGTCCGTTTAATGTAGGGGCCCTAGGAGTCGAGGGGATTCAGGGGGGTTACGTTCTCGTCGTGGGCTCTTTATGGCACGAGGACTCTTGCTCTACCTTATCCCTTGGGGTTCCCTACTCCTGAAGGATGCGTAACGGACGCTTGGATAAGCTTCCGACAGTCGGTCCGAGCTTGGGATGCTTGCACGGAGTTTCCTCTCGAGCGATGGGTGTGTAGCTCGGATAGGTTGCACTGGGTCCTGTGGGGACGGATTTATTTCGCTTATTATTTTTATTTATTTATTTATTAATTTGGTTTATTAGGCGTGCCAGTCACCAGGGTGACAATCTTATTATGCGCTCGACTTGACTTGGTCAGTCGATTGTGAAGTCCGAGTCGGGACCGGAAGTCCATCACACCATAAAGGCTATGACGTTAATTACGCCCTTCCTAAGAAGGACAACCCTTGATTAAACGCCAAAATAGGAGGTCACTCGGGGCGGCTAAAAATGAAGTGTATGATATTGAAACCCTTGTTATTATGGGAAGATAATTTAGTGCACAGTAGATTACTACACCGACATGACCACCACTTATGTGGGTCGTGCCAGGTAGGAATAGGACACCGTCCACGCAGTGGCGGGACGGGGTCCGGACCATCATCGGGGAGATGTCCTCTTTCATTTTTATCATCCAGCCAAGGGCCTCGCAGTATTCATATTCCCCGGAAGATTGAGCCGGACGGGGGTGTGTGATGTGCACCTCCCGGGACTTATCGGGGTTAAAACATCGATCGACATTTCGGCAGCACCTCCCTATAATCTGGATTATGCCCAGGGGAGAATAGGCTATCACCCACGGAGTGCCGGGATGAAAGTCGAGAAAAGGAGAGAGCGAACCTCCCACATTGCACATGTATGCCCTGGGGCAATGTTTGACTCTTCCCTTATAGGAGCCGGTGACACTCATGCAGTGGCAGAGCTCACCTTAGCTAAAGGGGTTGCTCATAAATCCGACGCGGATCAGTGGAACATAAGGGAGTCTGACTCCCTTTGATTTATCCCCGGGCCGGGTCTGGTGAATCATGGGCATCCCTGGCTTGGTTTGATCAAGGTGCCAGGGGTTCGATGGGTGGCAGAGTAGGCTCTCGGCGCACCTTGGACTGGCCTGGAGGTTCCCGGCGCCAAGGCAAGGAACAGGAGGGGTTCCCGGCACGCCCAGGAGATAGGGTCTCGGCGCAAGGGCCAAATGGCCAAGGGAGGTTGTCGGCGGCAGGGCCAAATGGTCAAGGGTGTGGGCTTCTCGGCGCGCAAGAGGCCAAGGGGGGTTTCCCGGCGAAAGCTTCTCGGCGCGAGGAAGAAAGAGCCGGGGAGCTCTCAGCGGGCCCAATGAGGAGGGTTTCCAATGCGACGGGGAAGAAGCTCTCGGCACGCAGGGCAAGGAGCTTTCGGCACAGGTAATAAGGTGAGGTGGGGGTTCTCGGCGCCTGTAGGATCGCGCCGAGAACTATTCACCCCTTTCACTGTGTACGGGGCCGAGATGTGTGATGGTGTCGAGAGGAATTTCTGGGGTTCTACGGCACCCTGTTTTTGGGTTTGTTGATGAATCAGGGGTTTCCTGGTGATTCAGGCCAAGATAGACGGGCCTTGGGAAATCAAAAGGGATCAGTTCATCAGGCGGCAACTGGTTTTGGCTTGGGTTTCAAAGGGAAGGCCAGAAGCAGAGAGGAATTTGGGGGAAACATAGTCCAAGGAATCCCTGTCACCAGCGTTCATAATAATCCTCGAAGATGACTTTGATATACTCTTCATCATCTGGGGGCCAAGAGATGGCTGTCTCTGGTCCCTGGAACGACTTTAGCAGAGCTGATGAGCAGCATAAATGTAGCATCCAAAACGGAGCAACAGCTGTTGCTGTATATGAATCTGCTTAGCTTTAGAGGCCAAGGGATAGTCTATCCCTGGCTCTGGAACAAGCACGAGCATCATTCGAAAACCAGGCGGGTAAACAGGTGATTAATCGAACTGGGGAGGGGGATAGCGTGCTACTGAGTCCAAGAAGAGACAGAAAACACGGGGAGAGGAAGACGCCCAAACGGGCCACCGGAGCATTTCATTCCATTGCATCATCCCAAACTTACACCAACCACAAGGGGCAATGAGGGAAAGGGAGATTGAAAAGAAGGCCGGGATTTCCCAGCTACATTCGATAAATCGAGGTAAGACTCGTAAGATTACATAAAGAGGAAAAGAAAGCATGGGGGAGGGCGGAGCATTGACTCCTCTCCCTCCCCAGCTGCCCACCTGAGGTCTTCTCTTCACTCTGTTTCTTCTCTCAGTCTCTTCTCTCTTTTCTCAGTGGAGGAGGCTCTCTCTCTCTCTCTGTTGGTCTCTTGGTGGTCTCTTCTCTTCTGCTCCTGTTCCGCTCTTTTTTTCTTCCTTCCGCTGTTGCCTCTTTTCGCTGCTCCTCCTCTCTTTTCTGAGGGGAAAAAAGGGGTTTTATATATCTCCTTGGTATCTTATCGGCGGGCCTGTCCCGGCGTGCCTCAATCGATGGAAGACTTCCCGGCGCGTGGGACTCCAGCTTCCCGGCGCCGCTCTTGGGCTTCGACAAAGGGGATCCCGGCGCCACTTTTATAGGCCCATTTAGGGCTTTTTAGACTTCACATATACCTCGGCCTTTATTGGTCCTTCAAATATATCAGAACCCAAGAAGGCCCTCCATTGCTGGCACAGTTTCTATTGAGATCATTCATAGATTTTCATCAGTTGGTAGACTGGGGTTTCATCGGCATTGCCATCTGAATGATGACAAAGTCGGACGTCATTTCATCGGTATCGTCACCTGAAAGGTGACAAGACCGGACATCAGCTTTAGCCTGAAAAGACTTCAGCCAGGTGTATAGTCTGTGGAGACTCTTCTTTTGTTCTGACTTTGCAGAAGCCTTCACAATCTTTATTTGCTGGTTCTCGCTTCATCTTTATCTTTGCTCATATCACATCTGTCAATAAGCCGACATCTGACTTACTCTGACATGTTACCTGTGGATTCTCGGACGAGGCAGTAATACAGCTCTTATTGAGGTGTGATAGGAGGTCTCATCAGTCAGGTGACTGCTACTTCATCAGTGCCGCCGTCTGACTGACAATGGCACCGGACACCAGCTTGGCCGGGAAAGGCTTCAGCCGGGTAGATGGTTGACGAGCTTCATCATCGATCTTTCACTGTTGGTCTGATCTTCTCTTCAATTCTGTTTCAACCCTTGCTCATTTTCAAGGTGTCAACAAATGCCCCCACCTGCAGGCGGCGTAAGCGTAGAATAAGCGGCACGGGGTCTGCAGGTGCCTTTCATCATTCGAGGGTATCTTCCTCCATCTCTCTTTGACATTGTTCTTCAGCTTGATCATGTTGTAGTAGCAATACTCTGTACATATACTTCTTTATTTCTATGTTTTCTTTTTTGATGATGAGTTTTCTTTTCTTTTCAGCACTTGGGAGTCTTCTCGGCACGATGTTCATGGTCTTCTTGACTGATCTTTTAAGGCGTCCTTCGAGACTGAGCTTCTCTTTATCTGATACAGCCCTGGAGCAGGTTGCAGTGCCTGTAGAAAGGGACACGAGGCTGCCTTCTCCTACCCCGGCTGGCGAGGAGGAGGGTAAATGTGCTTTCTCATCTTTTTTCTTTATACTTCTGTTGTTGTTCTTCTTTTTTTTGTTATATCCCTCAGAGTTCCCCTTTTGTTGAGGTGGCAGTCAGGGAGCAGACTGAGGCCATGATAGCAATGGGAGAGTCACCTCAGCCGCAGGAGGGTCACAGGATTCAAACAAAACGGAGCCCTATCCCGGCCAGACGCATAGTCACCCGGTCCGCATCCCGGCATGCTCTAGAGGCGACCCCGCAGCATATAGCTAGTGTGGAGGTATCCTCGGGCAGCTCTGAGACCGTCCCTGATAATGAGGAGGAAGTGACTTTCAGCGACAGTGAGGAGGAAGTCCTAAAATCAGAAGCCTTGCCCGTATTTGCAAAAGGCCTTCCGCCTTTTCAGCCTCCTAAGCTGCTGATGCTATCTTCTGAGGAGGAATTGCAAGAGGAGTTTGCCGGGCTCGACACCGAGGTTGACATAACCCCTCCGTTTGTTGCTTCAACTACGGAGCTTTCTCCCCTTTTGTCTCATTTCGGGGATATAGACCCCACTTTAAAGGTAAGCTTCTCTTTTTTGTTTGCTGTTCTATTTATTTTCTTTCATTCATTGCTAAAGATCATTCTGCTTTGTCCTCAGGACCCTGTCATCACCAGCTCAGACGCGGCGGCAGTTTCTATGGATGTTTCATCTGCAGACTTGGTCATCATCCCTGCTTTACCTTTAACTTGCATGGGGATTTCTGAGGTTATTCGCCCTGTGCCAGTAAGAATACAATCTTCAACTGACTTAACATCACTGGACTTGGGATCATCAGGAGAGATTTCTGTCCCTGTCAGGGCCTCAGAGTTTAGAGCCGAAGCAGACCCAGCCAGAAGCTCCGCTTTTATACCGGCCGCCGTAATGTCAATTGCGCCCGAGTCAGCAGTCCCTGCCGCAGTGGCTATAGAGACTGGATTTCTGCCTCTACAGACTAGGGACCCTTCGTCCCCATTATCAGAAAGAGCAGCTGAAGATGAAGCCCTTATTCAGAAGACTCATGAAGAGATAGCTCCATCATTTATTGGTTCTCCCTCCGCGGATGTTCAAGCCATAGCTCCCGAGACAGCGGTAGAGGAGGAGTCTTCAGCTCAACAGGAGAGCACAGAGAGGGACCGGCCAGTTCTTCCAGCAGATTTGCCGTCTTCGTCCTCTCAGCCGGATGTTGCACTGTGGGCAGTCATTGACGGCGAGGTGACTTTTGAGGTCGTCCCATCTGCCTCCTTTGGCTTTGCTTCTTCTGACAGCTTTGTCTGGCAGCATTTGGACATGCTACGCCAGCTGGTAGAATCCCAGCCTGGCTTGACGAATCTGCAACTGAAGGAAATTGCCAATCGCTTCACCGCTGGCCTGCAAGCCATGGGCTACCCTCTGGACATATGGGCTCAGCGGGTCTTGCTTTTGCTGAAATTCGTGCATCGGAGAGACTTCCTAGCACGGACCATGGCCGACAAGCTGACGGCACTGAGGTTGCAGAGGTCAGAATATAAATCTGAGCTGGGGCAGCTGACGCTCGCACTTGATGAATGCCGAGCCGAGCTACAGCGTGCTGTTCAGCGGGAGGAAGCTGTCTAGGACCGGATAGCCATTCTGGAAGCGGAGCTCACCGAACTCCGAGCCGAGCTGCAAAAATTATCCTCTATTCGGCCGCAGTCCATCGAGGAGGTGGCCTCGTTGGAGGGACGAGTGATGTCTCTCCAAGACATGTCTGTGAGGCTTCAGGAGGAGGAGGCGCGCCTTCATGAGCTAGGAGCTGCTCCCTATGTGGGTCTTCTGGCCTTCAAAGATATATTCTGGCGGCCATGAATTATCTCTTCTTTCTTTTTCTTCTGCCCTATTTTGTGATACAGTGTCCCCTCGGGGCTCTTTATGTACTCCTCTTTTAATGAAAAGGAATCTTCGGCTTCATGTGTGTCCATTGTCTTTTCCATGTGGTTTCATCACTTTGGGAAGTGGGGTAGTGGTTCTAGCAGTCACTCATGCGAATGGCTCGTACCTGGCAGGAGAGCGTCCACCCCTTCAAAGAAAGGATAGGGAACTCGCTCCACCGCGTGACGGCCTCCGGGGGCGGTGCTTAAACCGAACTCTGCTGGTAGCAGCAAACGTCCTTTTTGGCCATATGTGCCGCAAGGGAGACGGTTTGCGGGAATGTGAATGAAGAGGTTTAGAGTATCATCCGGAACGGGCAAATGGTCCATCCCGGGTAGATTTCAAAGCCAGTCGGGGCAATGTGCCAATCGACCAGTGCATGATTTCATCATCGATATTGGGATCATATCGATGCAAAGAAATCTTATAGGTTTCATTAGAGTAGACGGAAGGTCTAGACTGAGTAGAGGTTATCGCAGGTGGGACATTGAAGGGTGCGTGGTTTTTATCAGGACAGACATAGGGTCTGAACTAGATAGGATTTCATCATTGATCGGGTGAGGTGCCGGTCGATCAATAGCTAGTTTCAACATCGATATTGGGTTCATATCGATGCAAAGAAAGTGTTATAAGTTTCATCAGAATAGACAAAAGGTCTAAACTAGCAGGGTTTTAATTGGACATGGTTTCATCACTAATCGGGCGAGGTGCCAGTCGATCAGTGGTTGGTTTCATCGTCGATATGGGGCTTATATCGACGCAAGGAGTTTCATAGGTTTCATCAATATAGATGTAAGGTCTAAACCAGATAGAGGATTTCATCATTGATCGGGTGAGGTGCCGGTCGATCAACGGTGGGACGTATGTAGAGGTGTAGGTCTCGTCAGGACAGACGTAAGGTCTATTCCAGCAGGTTTTATCGCGGGTGGGACTTCGCCAAGAAATACATAGGTTTCATCAGGATAGGCGTAGGGTCTATCCTGGTAGGGTTTCATCGTTGACCGGGCAAGGAGCCGATCGATCAAGGGAAGGTTTAGGAGTTTGATCAGGACAGACGTAAGGTCTGAGCTGGCCAGGCTTTATCAGAATGGTGACGGGTTTTATTATTGGTGGGACATTTGCAAGAGGGTATGCAGATTATATCAGGGTAAACATAAGGTCTGCCCTGGAAAGGTTTCATCGTTGACCGGGCAAGGAGCCAAACGGTTAACGGAAGGCCATATCAAGGGAAGGAAGTATGGAATTTCTCAGAATTACCACGTTATTGGCCCAGGCGCCCTTTCGGGTTTTCACCGGAGCCAGCCCCCTCTTGCTTTTGCCCACGCGCCCTTTCGGGTTTTCACGTGGCGGGGTACCCGATTTTACCTGCAGTGCCCTTTTGGGTTTTCACCACAGCTGGGTTTTAGCCATTCTTGCCCTTGTCCAGAATGCCTGAACAAGTCTGGCGGGGTATCTCTATTTTTAACCCCATTCTTCATATATATATTTTTATTCTTTCTCTTTTCTTTTGTCATCGTCTTTCCCGGAACTAGAACTTTCATTCTATGGACCATGGGGGGCCATATGTTTATTGTGGATACACGATCATCGATGTGGGTGTCAACATCAATGCAAAGGGAAATAGGGTTTCAGGATCTATCCAGACGAAAGGTCCGAATCGATTTAGAGGATATAGATAGCAGCCCGGGCACGAAGCCATTCGCTGGAAATGTGAGTTTCATCATTAATGTGGGGTTTGACATTAACGCAAAGGAATAGAGTTTCATGATCTATCCAGATGAAGGGTCTGAATTGATTCAGAAAGTTGTGTCGTGTTTGTCAGAGCAGACGGAAGGTCTACCCTGGATGGGTTTTAGCATCGATCAGGCAGTCTGCCAACCGATCAATAGCAGATTTCATCATTGGTATTGGGCTCATACCAATGCAAAGGTTTCATATGTTTCATCGGGATAGACGTAAGGTCTAAACCAGACAGGTTTCATCGCCGTTCGGGCAGTGCACCTAGTCGATCAATATCAGGTTTCATCATCAGTATTGGGTTTATACCAATGCAAAGATTTCATAGGTTTCATCGGGATAGACGTAAGGTCTAAACCGGACAGGTTTCATCGTTGATCGGGCAGTGTGACGGTCGATCAATATCAGGTTTCATCATCAGTATTGGGTTTATACCAATGCAAAGATTTCATAGGTTTCATCGGGATAGACGTAAGGTCTAAACCGAACAGGTTTCCTCGTTGATCGGGCAGTGTGCCGGTCGATCAATATCAGGTTTCATCATCAGTATTGGGTTTATACCAATGCAAGGATTTCATGGATTTCATCAGGATAGACGTAAGGTCTAAACCGGGTAGGTTTCATCGTTGATCGGGCAGTGTGCCGGTCGATCAATATCAGGTTTCATCATCAGTATTGGGTTTATACCAATGCAAGGATTTCATGGATTTCATCAGGATAGACGGAAGGTCTAAACTGGATAGGTTTCATCATAGATCGGGCAGTGTGCCAATCGATCAACAGCAGGTTTCATCACGGCGGGACGTAAAGAGACATGTAGAGCTAGTCAGAATAGACGTAAGGTCTAAACCGGGCAAGGTTTTATCGCTGATCGGGCAGTGTGCCGGTCGATCAGTAGCTGGTCCCGTGGTGGTGGGCTTATTATCGAGGGAATTTTTCTTGAGCAATGCATGAAGGTTTCACAAGAATAGACGTAAGGTCCATTCCGGATGGGTTTAATCGTTGATCGGGCAAGGCGCCGGTCGATCGACGAGGAGTTTTATGGTGGGAGGTGAGGCTTTCTTTGGGATCACCACATTACCGACCCAAGCGCCCTTTCAGGTTTTCACCAGAGCCAGCCCCCTCTTGCTTTTGCCCACGTGCCCTTTCGGGTTTTCACGTGGCGGGGTACCCAATTTTACCTGCAGTGCCCTTTCGGGTTTTCACCACAGCTGGGTTTTAGCCATTTTTGCCCTTGCTCAGAACGCCTGAACAAGTTTGGCGGGGAATCTCAATTTTTAGCCCCTATTTTGTTATCTTCTATTCTCTCTTCCTCTATTTTTTTTAGAGGGTGACAGGTCGGAATGCCATTAGATCAAGATAAGGGGTGGCTTGGCAAGGGCGGAGTGCCTGTTAGACCAAGAAAGGGTATCCTGGCTAGGGCAGAGTACAGCTAGCCCAAGGAAAGGGTAGCTCGGTTAGGGCGGAGTGCCGCTAGACCAAGAAGAGGGTAGCTTGGTTAGGGCGGAGTACCGCTAGACCAAGGAAAGGGTAGCTCGGTTAGGGCGGAGTGCCGTTAGACCAAGAAGAGGGTAGCTTGGTTAGGGCGGAGTGCCGCTAGACCAAGAAAAGGGTAGCTTGGTTAGGGCGGAGTGCCGCTAGACCAAGAAAAGGGTGTAGCTTGGCTAGGGCGGAGTGCCGCTATACCAAGAAATGGGTAGCTCGGCTAGGGCGGGGTGCCGCTAGACCAAAAAAAAAGGTAGCCTGGTTAGGGCGGAGTACCGCTAGACCAAGGAAGGGGTAGCTCGGTTAGGGCGGAGTGCCGCTAGACCAAGGAAAGGGTAGCTCGGTTAGGGTGGAGTGCCGCTAGACCAAGGAAAGGGTAGCTTGGCTAGGGCGGAGTGCCGCTAGACCAAAAAAAGGTATAGCTTGGCTAGGGCGGAGTGCCGCTAGACCAAGAAAGGGTAGATTTTGCCCGATTACTCGGGGAATGTTGGTTGTGCTGTATGATACAGCTTTAGATGTCTTCCGTTGAGTGGCGAGAATTGGATTTCCCCTCGATGGTTAACAACCACGTAGGCCCCTCCTTCGTAGACCCTCTGTATCACATAAGGACCTTCCCAATTAGCATTCAGCTTTCCTTTTGGGTTGGACGCCATGACTTCTTTTTTCTTGACCATGACAAGGTCACATTTCTTGAATTCTTGTCCTCTTACGAGTTTGTTGAATGCAGTGGCCATGCGGGCCTGATACATTTGGATACTCTTCTGAGCTCGGAGGCGCTTCCCTTCCAATTCAGCCAGTTCTTCTAGTCTTCTTTCTGCATTGGTCTGTTCGCCACGGGCCAGGCCATATTGGACTGCCACTCTGAGTGACGGGACTTCCAGCTCTAGCGGAACCACTGCCTCTGAGCCGTATACCAGCGAGTATGGTGAGCACCCTGTAGGTGTCTTGAAGACAGTGTGGTATGCCCATAGAGCTTCATACATTTTCTCTTCACAGTCCTTCTTATTAGAACTGACGACCTTGGCCAGCAAGGTGCAGAGAGTCTTGTTAAAAGCTTCTGCCAATCCGTTTGCCTGTGGATTGTAAGGAGTGGAAGTCCTCCATTCGATCTTATACTTCTCAGCAAGCCGATAGACCTTCTGATTTCTGAAATGACTTCCATTGTCGGATATTATTCGGCTGGGGATCCCGAACCGGAAGATAATGTTCTACTTGATGAATCTGGCGACCAGTTCACCAGTCACTTCTCTTAATGCTACAGCCTCCGCCCATCGGGAGAAGTAATCTGTTATGGCCAGTATGTACTTATGTCCGACCGAGGAAGTCGGCAGTGGCCCGACTACATCAGTTCCCCATTGTGCAAACGGCCAACTGGGAACTGTAGGGTGCAGAGTCGTAGGAGGCCTTCTAGGCACAGTAGCATGCTCCTGGCATTTCTGGCATGATTTTGTAAATTTATAGTAGTCTTCAAACATGGTGGGCCAATAGTAGCCCAGCTTCTTGATTTCTATCTTCATCTTGGGACCAGCCTGGTGGGCACCTGCTGTCCCAGCATGTGTTTCTTTCATCGCTTGCCAGGCTTCCTTAGTGGATAGACAGCGGAGTAGAATCTTCTTACGTGCATCTGCCATTATTCAAAACAAAATTCCATTGCTGAGTTCATAAGAATCTTTGATTCTCAGGAGTTTCATCTTTTCTTCTCTTTTCTGCGGCAGCTGTTGGTGTACCAACCACTGCAGCAAGTGCTGTCTCCAATCAGACGCCTGTACCGTACTGATAGTAGCAACTTCGTCTTCTTCGGGGCACCCTTCTAGCATACTGGGGACCTGCCGCCGGTTCATAACAACAATGTTCAGTGTCTCATTTGGTGGGACTGCTAGTGAGCTGGCCAGCTTCGTTAGTGCATCAGCCTGGGCATTGTGTCCACGGCCCACATGCTTGAGCTCAATATGGTAGAATTTCGCCATGAGGCGCACAGCTTTTTGGTGGTAGGGATTCAGTTCTGGCTTCCGCACTTCGAACTCCCCTTGGATCTGTTTTATTATCAACATCGAATCCCCGAATACTTGAAGCATTTGGATACCCATGTTGAGGCTAATATATAGCCCGATTATCAGAGCTTCATACTCGGCCTCATTATTGGTGCAGGGCTTGTTTATAGAACAAGAAGTATGCACGACCTCCCCTTCTGGTGATTTCAGCACAATACCGGCTCCAGCCCATATTCTGGTCTTTCCATCGGAGTCTGTCTCTGTTCTAGATGCTCCATCAAAGAATAGTTGCCATATAACTGACTGAGCCTGGCAGGCCTCGAGTGTCTCATCATCGAGTAACTCAGTCCCTAGCATATCATTTTTCGGCACAGGATGCTCTGCGAAGAAATCAGCCACGGCCTGTCCTTTTATCACCCTCTGGGGTGTATAGGTAATATCGAATTCCATCAGGATCACTGCCCATTTGCCCAACCGGCCCTTCAGTACTGGCTGAGTCAATATGTATTTGAGCGGATCTGCTGCAGATATCAATCTGACTTCATGTGACAACATATAGTGTCGGAGCTTCTTGACAGCAAAGATTAGTGCCAAGCAGGTCTTTTCTATGTAGCTGTAGCTTTCTTCAGTTCTAATCAGCCTCCTACTCAGGTAGTACAAGGCCTGCTCTTTGCCTTCTTCATTCATCTGTGCCAGCATCGCCCCCAAGGAACAGTGTGTGGCTACGATGTATAGTATTAAGGGCCTGCCCTTAACGGGTGCCCCCAGCACTGGAGGGGTCTTGAGATATTCTTTCAGCTTCTCAAAGGCTTCCTGACAGCCATCGTCCCAGAGGAACGGCACATCTTTCATCATGAGCTTGTGAAAGGGGTGGCATCTTCCCGACAGATTTGATATAAATCGTCGGATATAGGCCAGACGCCCTTGTAGAGATCTCAGCTCGGGTAGATTCCTTGGTGGAGGGAGCTCCTGGATAGCCTTAATCTTGGATGGGTCGATTTCAATGCCCCTATGCCGGACAATAAACCCGAGGAATTTTCCACTGGACACGCCGAAGGCACATTTCATGGGATTCATCTTGAGTTCATATTTGCACAGCCTCTGGAATACTACCCTCAGGTCTTGTAAATGGTCTTCTCTTCTTTTAGTTTTTACTACCAAATCATCAATGTAGCACTCTACTTTCTTGAAGAGCAAATCATCAAAGATCTTGGTCATAGCTCTTTGGTAGGTAGCGCCGGCATTCTTGAGGCCAAACGGCATCCTTTTGTAGTGGAATATCCCCTTCGGAGTGCAGAACGCAGTGTGCACTCTGTCTTCTTCAGCAATCCAGATCTGGTTATATCCGGATGACCCATCCATAAATGATAGGGCTTCATGACCAGTAGTCGCATCGATCATCACTTCAGTGATTGGCACTGGGAAATCATCTTTCGGGCAGGCCTTATTAAGGTCCCGGAAATCAACACATATTCTGATCTGCCCATTTTTCTTCTTTACAGGCACTATGTTGGCTAACCATGTAGTATACTAATTTTCTTCAACAAAGCCTACATCAATCAGCTTGCCAACCTCTTTGTTAATCTGATTTATTAATTCAGGGCGCATTCTCCTGGAAGGCTGCTTTACAGGGCTAGCCTCTGGGTTTATTGCCAATCGGTGATGTGCCACATCAGAACTCAGTCCCGGCATTTCATCATATGTCCATGCAAAGTAGTCTCAGAATTCTTTCAAGAACTGTATATACTATTCCCTAGAAGTTGGCTCCAGCAGTGCACTGAGGAATGTCGGCCTTGGCTCATCTGCGGTCCCCAGATTTATTTCCACAAGCTCATCGACGGTGGCCTGACCTCCATCTTCGACCTCGGGCGGGGCTTCTTGCAAGTCAATGAAGCCTCCCGGGATATAATCTTCTTCAGTTTCATGATTCTCTGTTTCATCATACTGGTCATCAGCGGGTGCTGGCTCGTCATATACGACCAATATTGTTGGATTCTGTTCAGTCTGCCCCGAGGACATGACTGGCTCAGCAGGAAACTCAAAAATGGAGTCTTCCGCCCTTAGAGGCTCTTCTGATGCAGACTCCCTTGAGAGATCATCATTCTATAGAGCCCGGACTTCTTCTAGAATGCGCTCAAACTCCAGGCATTCCCTTAGCTCTTTGGCTATTTGGTCTTCATCCGGGGTTCCTGATGGGAATCGACGCCGAGCATGTACTTTTTATTTTATATTTATGTCCTTTTAGTTTGTGTTTATATCCTTGGGAAAGTATGTACGTAAATGTAAGGCTTTATAAGCCAAAGAGTCATTCCCATGGATTGTGTGGGTTTTTGTGCAAATGTGTAGTAGGTCCAGCTAGGGGGCCCCCTTCCCTTCCCCATTGGTCCACCTCATCCATGTGGGGCTGGTCAACCATCCTAGGTGGCCATCTAGAAGGTTTGAATGCTAATTGACCACATGGGAGACAAAGGGGTTAAAATTTCAAAGGTAGGCCACCTACCTTACCTACCTAGTCAAAGGAGTGCCCATTCATATGTAATTTATTTATTTTGAGTTTTGACCACATGGGGGATGAAAATGACATATTTCTCACGAAATTATCAGCCCCCCCACCCCTTGATATTTTCTATATAAGCCTATGTATAGTGTCATTAGAGATTAATGAAGAAATGAAGAGAAAATTGTTGGAAAATCAAGAGTGTTCTTGAGCCCCTCCTCTCTCCCTATGGTTTATCTCCTCCAACCTCCAGTTCTAGAGTGATTTCATCTTCTATCATCCCCTCTTCACCTCCGGTGATCATCTGTGCCGCCGCCGCCGCCGTTCGTGCCGCCTTCGAGCCGCCACGGGATCATCTTCGGTGTTCTGTCCTGCTGGACAGAGGTGAAGCTCGGAAATTCCTCAAGTCAGCCACGAGTTCAGATCGACTTCAAATTTTGAGAGTTGGTTCCTACCTTATAGATCCTTCCCCACAAAAAAATTCCTCTCCAAATTCCCCCGTTTCATATTGTTTCCACTTCGTTCATTCCCAAAACTCAAATCAGATCTGTCTCTGTCTACAGTGACAAAACCTTTGAGTTCGTCCCCTTCTACCACTCTTTTGAATTTCTTTTGCCCTCCCAATTTAACTGGGGTTTCTGTCCATTTTTCCCTACCACCACCATTTTTATTAATTTTTTTTTAGTCTTTTACCTATTTTTCAAAATTCATGTTCTACCGGAGCTACAGTACCTCCAGCCAGATCTCAGATTCGACCTTCTTCCAGTAAAAACATCATAGAAATTCATAGACATATCCAAACGTGTCCAAACCAACTTTGCCATCTTCCCAACTCACAATACTACAACTTGCATGAAGAAGTCGAAGTCTGAATCCAAGTTCTTCCTAGCGGTCAATGGCAGTTATCAGAGATCAGCTCTGCAGATCTGAGTGTTTAGTTACTGTACAACAGGAGGTTGTAAATTCCATAAGTCAAGATCAGCGAAGATCCAGGCCAGATCTCTAAGCCTACATTAAAGTACTTCGAGTCAGCTTTCCAACGGTGCTAATTTCATGTCAATCCGACATCGGATCTGATCGCAGCGTTCGTTCCCGTCCGAGCGCGCGCTGAAAATCAGAAAGTGCAGGTCCGTGGCCGGTTTTTCCGACCGGTGCCGAACAGAGCCGCCGGGCCTCCGGCCGGCGTTCCAGCGCGCCGCCATCCCAAGGAGAGACCCTCCGGGCATCCACCACTACAGCGGTGCCACCGGGTCCCACACGGCCCCTCCGGACAGCACGTGGGCCCCACCGTCACGTGTTCGGGTGTTGCCGAAACAGCGCGAGAAGCCGCCCGTCAACCCGAATTCGGTCCTCCCGGACCCCATTGTGTAGCCCTTTACCTCCCTGCGTGGAGTGGGCAGCGGCTTACATTTCTGTAATATTGTGTAATATTGTTCCGGGAGTACGAGTTTCGGCCGGGTCCGTCGTCCCCACGCCGAGCGCGTGGAGGTATCGTCTTCGCTCCTACACTTGCCATTTCGCTTATCTCATATATGCTTGTTTATGCCACTGCTAGAGAGCATGTTTTAGGACCTAGCTCGTTATAATTTCATATCACCGTTGCTGCGAGAGAGTGAGCGAGACCGTCCCGTGACCCGATCCGGGCACGAAAGTGCGAGCCGACCACCCTAGCTCTTGCCGGTTTCTCAACCGTGCACGTCCGACGCTTCCCTCATCAAGGGACGATCGCGAGCTTGCCGTGTCCGTGTCTCGTCCCGCATCAATTTGGTATCAGAGCGAGTTTGAGTCTAGGGTGTCAAAAAAGAAAAGAAAAGAGTGTCATTCATTAGTCATTTACGTCTAGTCATTAGTCTGTTTAAGTCGAGTCTAGGATCATCATTGTTTTAAAACAAAAAAAAAAGAAGTGTCTTTTGCATCGCATCCCAATAACCCGGTATATCAAAAGGTGTTGCCCGAACGTTAGGCTACGCCTATCGGGAAGGCCGCACACTTGCGCGAGTGGTCTTCGGATCGGTTATCTCCGCCACGTACCGAGTCTTGGTCATCATGTTTAGGGTTGTAGTCCATTGTCTAGGTGGTTCATCTACTAGTGTCGACGTGCCCACCCACTAATCCCTAATCCCCATGGATTCCCAAACACCCGGATGGTGGAGATACTATCTCAAATGGAAGGACCACCCGAACCACCCCACGAGGCCCGAGACCCGGGACTTCTACGGGTCCGATGACCCGAGTGTCTATCTAGAATGGGAAGCCATCATGGATGATTACTTCGAGGTGTACATTATGTACGGGCCCATGCAAGTTGATGTTGCCAAAAGGCGACTTTTTGGTGAAGCCGCCGCAACTTGGAGGAACATCAAATATTGGAGGGAGGATAGGGATCTAAGGCCCATCGAGTCATGGTGGGAAATGAAGAGAGCGCTTAGGAGGGCCTACTTGCCCCGCCCACCTACTTCCAACCACGGAGGTCATACCACTCACCCACCCCACCAACTCACCCACAACCAAGTGGGCCACACCGCTACCCAATCCCACCCCTTCACCGCCGTCCAAGCCCAACAAAGCGACCCCAATCTAGTGGCCAGCCCAAGCACCTCCAACCAACCTCCCCTTGGCACCCCCATCCCAACCCCCTCAAGTACCTCCAACCGAGTGGAAGCCCCACTTATAGCCGAGCCTAGGACCACACCTAGGTCGAGGGACGAGGAGCGAGTCCACCCCAAGGTCCCTACTCCAACCCGCTCCTTTGAGGAATGCAAGAAAATGATTTCGGATTTATTGGAGAGGATAAGTGCTTCTTCACCTCTCGTAGGTGCTCCATCACCACCCGCTCCTTCCGAGCTCTATTCGGAACCTTCTTCTTTGGAGCTACCAAAGCCCGAGCCACCCGTGTTTCTTACGGGAACACTTTACATAGCCGAGCCACTTCTTAGTTGGCTCAAGGATGGCTTGGTCCCACATCCCTTTCCATCCATGGACCCCATCCTACCTATAGTGCCGGTCAACTCATTCCATACCACATTTCGATCCCATCACCATGTTGATACGTTGGATGATCTTGTCATGGGATTAGATTTACAATGGGAGTTGACGCATCTTTTGGCCCGAGGCTTTGACCAACCCGCTAGTCTTAGCTTCACCCATCCGGCCTTCGGGTCCATTACCTCCGAGTGCACCGTGGGTTGTGTCACCACGGAGGTTCTTCTACTTCTCCCGCTACCGGACGAGCCCGAATTCATACCCTTTTGTCCGAGGGAGGAATCATACTTCTTGCCTATGATCCCCGTCCCACCCGTCACAATTCAAGAAGGTGACTATCCGCACCTTCAAAACTTCTACACGTGGGACCGTGACTTGTGGGAACCCACCATAAGGGGTCATACCTTCTTTGATCCCTTTGACCCACTCCCTAGTGGATCCTTAGACCCTCCACATTCACTTCACTTCTTCGAGGGAGTCCGCTACCACACCCCTTCCCCACGGGCCGGGTCGTCTATGCCCACCAAGCCCGTACCCATACAAGATACACCATCATCTAGGGGAGATACTCTTGGCCTTCCCACATCCACATCCCATATGCATGCATGGCCCACCTTAGGAGGTCTAGGATTTCCGTATGATGTCAACCACCGGTTATGTCAGATGCATGCGTGGCACACATTCGGGTGTCCTGGTCCGCCGTCACCCATGTACGGGTCGGACTAACATTAGGTGTGTCTAGGGTCATATATGAGTCGGTGTGTTTTCCTTGTATGGTTTGTTTTGTGTGGTTTGTTTGCATGGTTTGTGTGTATTGTATGGTGAGTCTGCATGTGTCTTGTGCAAGCTTGTTGTCGTTCTCTTATGAGTAAGAGACGAGTGGACTCACTTGATGAGTATGGGATCGGTTCCACATCTATACCCGGATCAGTCACTTATAGGGACTCAGCGGTGATTCCTAGTGAGTCTTCGAGCTGTTTTCTTTCCTTTTGAGAGTGCCCCTTCGGAGTGACCACCTTTAGCCCATAGCAGTTCGCATATCGAGTATATATGGAATGAGCAAGTGACGATCGCTTGGAGTGGAGCGTACCCGCGTTACTTGGCACGGTGACGGATCCGCCGGAGTATTCGAGCATCCTTACCCCTACTCGACGGGGTCGAGTTCCTCCCACCAGGGGAGAGTTGATGGGAATCGACGCCGAGCATGTACTTTTTATTTTGTATTTATGTCCTTTTAGTTTGTGTTTATATCCTTGGGAAAGTATGTACGTAAATGTAAGGCTTTATAAGCCAAAGAGTCATTCCCATGGATTGTGTGGGTTTTTGTGCAAATATGTAGTAGGTCCAGCTAGGGGGCCCCCTTCCCTTCCCCATTGGTCCACCTCATCCATGTGGGGCTGGTCAACCATCCTAGGTGGCCATCTAGAAGGTTTGAATGCTAATTGACCACATGGGAGACAAAGGGGTTAAAATTTCAAAGGTAGGCCACCTACCTTACCTACCTAGTCAAAGGAGTGCCCATTCATATGTAATTTATTTATTTTGAGTTTTGACCACATGGGGGATGAAAATGACATATTTCTCACGAAATTATCAGCCCCCCCACCCCTTGATATTTTCTATATAAGCCTATGTATAGTGTCATTAGAGATTAATGAAGAAATGAAGAGAAAATTATTGGAAAATCAAGAGTGTTCTTGAGCCCCTCCTCTCTCCCTCTGGTTTATCTCTTCCAACCTCCAGTTCTAGAGTGATTTCATCTTCTATCATCCCCTCTTCACCTCCGGTGATCATCTGTGCCGCCGCCGCCGCCGTTCGTGCCGCCTTCGAGCCGCAACGGGATCATCTTCGGTGTTCTGTCCTGCTGGACAGAGGTGAAGCTCGGAAATTCCTCAAGTCAGCCACGAGTTCAGATCGACTTCAAATATTGAGGGTTGGTTCCTACCTTATAGATCCTTCCCCACAAAAAAATTCAGCTCCAAATTCCCCCATTTCATATTGTTTCCACTTTGTTCATTCCCCAAACTCAAATCAGATCTGTCTCTATCTACAGTGACAGAACCTTTGAGTTCGTCCCCTTCTACCACCCTTTTGAATTTATTTTGCCCTCCCAATTTAACTGAGGTTTCTGTCCATTTTTCCCTACCACCACCATTTTTATTAATTTTTTTTGAGTCTTTTACCTATTTTTCAAAATTCATGTTCTACCGGAGCTACAGTACCTCCAGCCAGATCTCAGATTCGACCTTCTTCCAGTAAAAAAATCATAGAAATTCATAGACATATCTAAACGTGTCCAAACCAACTTTGCCATCTTCCCAACTCAAAATCCTACAACTTTCATGAAGAAGTCGAAGTCTGAATCTAAGTTCTTCCTGGTCAACGGCAGTTATCAGAGATCAGCTCTGCAGATCTGAGTGTTTAGTTACTGTACAACAGGAGGTTGTAAATTCCATAAGTCAAGATCAGCGAAGATCCAGGCCAGATCTCTAAGCCTACATTGAAGTACTTCGAGTCAGCTTTCCAACGGTGCTAATTTCATGTCAATCCGACATCGGATCTGATCGCAGCGTTCGTTCTCGTCCGAGCGCGCGCTGAAAATCAGAAAGTGCAGGTCCGTGGCCGGTTTTTCCGACCGGTGCCGAACGGAGCCGCCGGGCCTCCGGCCGGCGTTCCAGCGCGCCGCCATCCCAAGGAGAGACCCTCCGGGCATCCACCACTATAGCGGTGCCACCGGGTCCCACACGGCCCCTCCGGACAGCACGTGGGCCCCACCGTCACGTGTTCGGGTGTTGCCGAAACAGCGCGAGAAGCCGCCCGTCAACCCGAATTCGGTCCTCCCGGACCCCATTGTGTAGCCCTTTACCTCCCTGCGTGGAGTGGGCAGCGGCTTACATTTCTGTAATATTGTGTAATATTGTTCCGGGAGTACGAGTTTCGGCCGGGTCCGTCATCCCCACGCCGAGCGCGTGGAGGTATCATCTTCGCTCCTACACTTGCCATTTCGCTTATCTCATATATGCTTGTTTATGCCACTGCTAGAGAGCATGTTTTAGGACCTAGCTCGTTATAATTTCATATCACCGTTGCTGCGAGAGAGTGAGCGAGACCGTCCCGTGACCCGATCCGGGCACGAAAGTGCGAGCCGACCACCCTAGCTCTTGCCGGTTTCTCAACCGTGCACGTTCGACGCTTCCCTCATCAAGGGACGATCGCGAGCTTGCCGTGTCCGTGTCTCGTCCCGCATCAGTTCCCGTATCAAACTTTGCTTCAGCATGGAACAGATCCTCTTTGCAGGGTAGGTCTTCCCAGCACCAATCTCTCTCTGTTTCATTAGATGTCCCCGTCTCCGGCTGACTGTCTGGGGCTTCATTGTTCATTACGGATTGATAAATGATTTCTTCATCTTCCGAGGGGTACTTGTCATATCCCACCTCGGGAGGGTCTTCATGCTGGTAGGAGACAGAGATGACGTCCACCTCAGCTTCATAGTATTCTTGAAGGGTATAACCCAATCCCGGGTGCTGAGTGATCTTCCTCAGTTCTTTATTATCCCGAGGAGGATCTCATAGCTCCTTGAACGCCTTCTTCTGGGCAGCAGGCTGCAATGACGGCATTTGCATCTTAGAGAACATCTACGAAACCCGTTGGGTTGTATAATCCAAGCCTGTAATCGGCACCATCCGGTTTGCTGCTTCTTCAGGGACCATGCAGTCTTGATCATCTTCCTCGACTGACTCTCCGGTGTAGAATATGATAGGAGGCTCGCAGAAGCGAGGGATTTCCATCTTCTTCAGTGGTAGCACCGTCTGGTACTCTAGGCCGGCGAGGGGCTTGACTAAACCCTACGAAACCTCCACCTATGTGTACTTTTCTTTCATTTCTTCATCGGTATCATCCGGGTGAATTCTAGGAGGGGTGATCCGAGCAAAGTCACTAGCATAAGAGATGTGAGATACCTCATGCTTTTTAATATAGCCCTTTGGTGGCGGTGGAGACCAGTTTCTTGCCTTCGTCGCCGGCTTTTTCCTGGCTGCCCACAGCCTCTTTCTCTTCACACTTTTGCGACACCTCGGTGTAGTAGGATGCATCGAGCATATGACACTCGAATACTTCGAAGGGATGTAGATCCGCAAACACCCTCTCTTCTTTTCCTTCATGGCAGTATTTAATGCACTGATGTAGCGTGGATGGCACTATTTGATATTCATGCAACCACGGTCTCCCCAGCAGGGCCTTATACGTGGTGTTGGAGTCGATTACATAGAATCGTACCACGGTAGTGAGGTCCCCCAATGTGAGGTTGAAGTCAGCTACCCCAAGAGGTGTCTCACATTTCTGGTTGAATCCTGCAATTTTCATATCTCTGACTTTGGTAAGTTGAAGATCAAAGTAATATTTCTGATAGATGCGGTATGGGAGAATGTTCACAGCAGCCCCGGGATCTATCAGTATCCTGCTCAGCGGTTGATAGTTCAAGGAGCCTCTCATATACAGCGGTCTGTTATGACCGGAATTCAGGATTAGCATATCATCTTCTGTGAATGTGACCGAGGGCCCAGAATTCACTTCTGTCAAGAGTGCTTCATATTGTGCCGGCGACTGCAAGGCATCAACAATCGCTTGGCGAGCTTCTTCACTCAGATAGAGAATCTCCCAGATGGAGAATCTGATAGGGAGCTTTTTCAGCATTTTCATGATCCGACTGCCTACCCGGACATTAGACAGCCTCATTTCTTCTGCCCATCGGGGTCTTGGAGGTTCATGTGGTGCCTGTGGCCTCTGCTGCCCAGTGCTGGTTTCACCCTCTAGATTGGCTTCCTGGGAGGCTTCTTCTGTAACAATGGCCCCTGGCGTTGTTGGAGGGTTATCCTCCTCTTTCTCATTCTATTTGCAGGCAACCAATGCCGATTGCTGAGGTCTCTTGCCTTTATCTGGCCCAACCTGTGTTGACTGCTCATTTTCCAGACTGGACAGAAATTCCAGAAATGTTGGAGCTTGACCTCCTTTCTTCTTTTCTTGGTACAAGCTGGCAGGGGGAGGAACCTGGACACCTCGTACCTCCGGTTCGGGAATCTGGTAGGGTTGTTCCCCTCTGAACATAATGTTATGATTAGCTGGTGGTGGGCGCCCCCATCTTTTCCCAGAACGTGTTGCATGGGCTGAGGTTGAGGCCTCGGCATGGTTGGCTTCTAATGGGGCATTCGATGCTTCAGCCTCATCATTCTCCCCGGGCAAGGTAAAGAGTATTGACAAAGTGTTACATTGTACTGTCACGACTCTCTTTCCCTTTTTGGACTTGGGCCGTCTCTTCTTTTTCTGGGAATTTGGCTTTATTGGCTCCTGCCCTCAGAAGGGTTCAGTCTCAGCTTTTTCTTGTTCTGCCTCTGACAGCTCTTTAATTTTCAATTCTTCGAGTTGTTCCCAGAGTATACAGTCTTTCACCAGCAGGTGTTTGGGCTTTTTCTGCTCATAATCATCGAGCTCATTCATGTACTACTGCAGACGCCTGGTTGCATGACTTACTTCTTTATGTGCAGGTAGGGGAACCTGTTTCCTCCGATTGTGAGTGGGGATCCGGATGACTGGCCCCGCCTCAGCTGTGCGCCATACTGGCTTTACTGGAGGCGGTTCGGGTCTTGGTGTGACACCGCGGATAACTGCCCCACTGGTATTGGCTGCGGGAGTCGTCTTTCTGTTCTTTATGGGTTTCATCTGCCATCCTTCCTGATCCTTCAGTGGGGTGAGGAAGCAAGCTTCATAAGTATGCCTGGTACATTCTTCAACGGCCTCCTTAGGCAGCTGCTGGTAGACTGAAATCATATTGGCGGCCATTCTTAAGGCCGAAGGCTCATGTGGACGAGGCGGCTCCACTTGGTAATCTCCCAGCTGTAGCTCCCCCTTTTTGGCCATGCCTTCCATAATATCTTTGAAGACGTAGCAATCTTCAATTGCATGCCCCAGCGCACGGTGATATGGACAGAACAGTGGATCACCTTTCTTTGCCGCGTCCTCGGGTCTCTTTGGCTCAGGCAATGTTACCTTGTTGAACTTGTATGCCCAGTTGAATAGTACGGCTGTCTTATCTTTCGAAAAAGAGTATGGCTTTCTCATTTTGTTTCTCAGAGAGACCTTATCTTTTCTTTCTGCTGTGTCTGCTGGCGGGGGAGCTTCATCTGCCCCCTTCTTCCCTTTCTGTTGCTCGAAGGTTCTGAAATCGACGGTGTTAGCCTCAGAGTGCGATGGTCGTCGATCATTAGATTTCCCTTTCGGCACAGTTGGAGCATTGGCCGTCGGACGCTTGGACAGGAACGTCTCGACCTCCGCCACTATATTGTTCAGCCGGTCAAATGTTCTGACATCTGCACCAATCATTTTTTCCAGTACCTCTCTCCTGAGGCTCTGCTTACATATTTGCACTGCATCTTCTTGGTGAGGAGGTCTTCTGCATCTCATAGCTAAGTTCCTCCACCTCTTGATGTAGTCCAGTGCTGTTTCATCTTGCTTTTGCCTGGTTGCATATAGTTCTGCTATTGTAATTTCTCTTTCTGTGACGTGAAATCTGTTGCGGAACTTTCTTTGCATATCAGGCCAATCGGCCACTGACCCAGCCGGCAGGCTTGAATACCATTCAAAAGCTATCCCGGTGAGGGATGAGCCGAAGAATTTAAGCAGATAAGCTTCATCAGCTGCCAAGTCACCCATAATGGTGGTATAGTAAGCTATGTGCTCCCTGGGAGAGCCCTGGCCATTAAATTTTTTAAATTTCGGCGGCTTACTGACGCTTGGAGGTAGTCTCTTAGCAGCATACTGGGGAGGATATGGTACCTTGTACACATTGTAGGTACTAGCATCATCACCAGTCTTCTCAGACAGCTTCATCTCCACAATTCTTTCAATCATCAGCTTGTGGGCTATGGCTGGATCTATGTTTTCCGGGAAGAAGTGAGCTTGTTGCTGACTGTAAGGAGTTGTCATCACAGTTGCGCGCAAGGTAGGTGTGGCAGGCTGCGTCTGAGATACAGAGGGCTGAGCTACCGTCTGCTGCAGAACGGGTTGGCTCGGTGCTTTGCCCTTATTAGCCGGGAGAGGATTAGCTGGGATAGCCATTTCTGTTGAGCTGGCAGTCTGCCCCACAGGCTCGGCTTGCTTGGAAACCGGTGTAGCTTCATGCCTCTCATTTAGCTGTCTTCTGAGAGCATTGATCTCTTGTTGATATCTTCTAAACATCATCTGGATCATGGGATCCAGGGTTGACGGGATCTGTAGATCTTCTGAAGTCCCTTCAGCATCATCAACGAAGGGATTGTCTTCCTCTTCCGCTGTCACCACATTAACTGTCATAGTGGTGATCTTGCATGCTTCATCATTAGTCTTCACCTTATCTTTTGTCGCCTGGCCTCTTCTTGTGACGGGGCCTGGTCTGGCTGCCAGTCTGAGCAGTTCGTCTGGCTGAGTTGGTAACATCTCCTGCCCCCTGGCAAGTCCGGCCATGTTACAGGCGAAGATCTGCATTTTTCCCTTCTGCCTGTGGACTTTTCTCTTCACCTGGTCGGGGTATTTGAGTCGGTCAAAGACCGATATTCTTTCTTCAGCTTCTTCCCTGTATAGGTCTTCTTTCCCATATCTGACTCTGTGGCCTTCTTCATAATCATTGGAATCAGAGGAAGAGACTCCGAGCATCACTTCTTGATGGGTTTCTTCTTCTTCATCATCCATGGTGCCCAAGGCACGGGATAATCTTTGCTGCCCGAGGGCGGAGTTCCCAAGGTAGTGAAAGTAGTCTTGAGCCACTTGTTTCATCTCCTCTTGATTGTGCCTTCGTGGCTCTGGTTGGAGCATCAATCTTTCCTGGCCTTTTTGCTGATAAGCCAGTCTCTCCACCTTAGCAGTCAAGTGCTCGGCTTTGCAGTATTTGAATATATCGGCCTGTCTGGCACAGGCTCTTGGTCTTCTTGGCACGACAACAGTGACTGGTTCACTTATTCTCATTTTCTCTTTCTCCCTGAACCTCCTGCTCCCATCCTGGCAGCGGTTGGCAGCAGCAGCATAGTTCTTCCTTTCCCATCTTTTGCCCCCAGCCATGGGGTGGGTGACCGTGAGGTCTTCCTTTTGCTCATATCTTCTGCCCCTCATCTTGGGGCGAATAGTAGTCAGATTTCTTCCTTCATTCTCTTTCTCATCTCTCCTACCCCGAGCCCTGGGGTGAACAGCAACAGCATTTCTTATGTCTTTTCCTTCTCCTCTTCTGCTTCCTGCCCTAAAGCGGGAAACAGTGGTATCAGCAATGTTTCCTTCATCTTGAGCTGGGACCCAGCTCTGGATTTTCTTCGGCCGCCAGATCTGCCTGAACTTGGGCGGCTTTGGTGCCAGTGGCTTTCTATCCTCCTCTTTCATGTCGGCCCTCCTGGTAGCTAGTACCCAGAATCTGTTGGTAGTAGGCACCATCGGGACGATCACGTCCGGCTTGACCGCCCTCGGGCAACCATTGAGGTTTGCCCGGACATCTCCAATCAGCATTGTCTTTCCTGAGTTGGATATTCGACGACCCGCAGCAGTGGACTGGGCTCTCCTGTCGGATCTCCTCCTTCTTCCAGCAGCGGCAGAGGGTGCGCTCCCTTTCGCCTCGTGATGGATGAAGCAGGACACGACTTCTGGAGTATCTTTCATCACCTGGCTTATCTTGGGACCGGTAGCCTTCGGCGAAGTTTCGACAACAGTTTTTTGCTCCTGGTTGTCGATCTCGAGCAGGTCAGTGAAGATAAGGCCCAGGCAGTTGGGCATCCCGACAGCAGGCGGCATCGATCCGAACGACAGAGGTACCGCCAGGTAGCCTTCTCGAACATGCACATCGACCGCTTGTTGATCAAAGCATACAGATATGATTCCAACCGTCATCGTAGCTTCCTGAAAATAGAGAAAGCACACAAAATCAGAAATTTGAGGGGGGACCAGCTGGGCCTCCTATTTTGGCGTAGAGATGAAGGGAGACACGGTCCCACCGGGCGTGCCAGACTTGTGGGGACGGATTTATTTCGCTTATTATTTTTTATTTATTTATTTATTTATTTGGTTTATTAGGCGTGCCAGTCACCGGGGTGACAATCTTATTATGCGCTCGACTTGACTTGGTCAGTCGATTGTGAAGTCCGAGTCGGGACCAGAAGTCCGTCACACCATAAAGGCTATGACGTTAATTACGCCCTTCCTAAGAAGGACAACCCTTGATTAAACGCCAAAATAGGAGGCCACTCGGGGCGGCTAAAAACGAAGTGTATGATATTGAAACCCTTGTTATTATGGGAAGATAATTTAGTGCACAGCAGATTACTACACCGACATGACCACCTCTTATGTGGGTCGTGCCGGGTAGGAATAGGACACCGTCCACGCAGTGCTGGGACGGGGTCCGGACCATCATCGGGGAGATGTCCCCTTTCATTTTTCTCATCCAGCCAAGGGCCTCGTAGTATTCATATTCCCCGGAAGATTGAGCCGGACGGGGGTGTGTGATGTGCACCTCCCGGGACTTATCGGGGTTAAAACATCGATTGACATTTCGGTAGCACCTCCCCATAATCTGGATTATGCCCAGGGGAGAATAGGCTATCACCCACGGAGTGTCGGGATGAAAACCGAGAAAAGGAGAGAGCGAACCTCCCACATTGCACATGTATGCCCTGGGGTAATGTTTGACTCTTCTCTTATAGGAGCCGATGACACTTATGCAGTGGCAGAGCTCACCTTAGCTAAAGGGGTTGCTCATAAATCCGACGCGGATCAGTGGAACATAAGGGAGTCTGACTCCCTTTGATTTATCCCCGGGCCGGGTCTGGTGAATCATGGGCATCCCTGGCTTGGTTTGATCAAGGTGCCAGGGGTTCGATGGGTGGCGGAGTAGGCTCTCGGCGCACCTTGGACTGGCCTAGAGGTTCCCGGCGCCAAGGCAAGGAACAGGAGGGGTTCCCGACGCGCCCAGGAGATAGGGTATCGGCGCAAGGGCCAAATGGCCAAGGGAGGTTGTCGGCGCCAGGGCCAAATGGCCAAGGGTGTGGGCTTTTCGGCGCGCAAGAGGCCAAGGAGGGTTTCCCGGTGAAAGCTTCTCGGCGCAAGGAAGAAAGAGCTGGGGAGCTCTCGGCGGGCCCAATGAGGAGGGTTTCCAACGCGACGGGGAAGAAGCTCTAGGCACGCAGGGCAAGGAGCTTTCGGCGCAGGTAATAAGGTGAGGTGGGGGTTCTCGGCGCCTGAAGGATCGCGCTGAGAACTATTCACCCCTTTCACTGTGTACGGGGCCGAGATGTGTGATGGTGCCGAGAGGAATTTCTGGGGTTCTACGGCACCCTATTTTTGGGTTTGTTGATGAATCAGGGGTTTCCTGGTGATTCAGGCCAAGATAGACGGGCCTTGGGAAATCAAAAGGGATCAGTTCATCAGGCGGCAACTGGTTTTGGCTTGGGTTTCAAAGGGAAGGCCAGAAGCAGAGAGGAATTCGGGGGAAACATAGTCCAGGGAATCCCTGTCACCAGCGTTCATAATAATCCTCGAAGATGACTTTGATATACTCTTCATCATCTGGGGGCCAAGAGATGGCTGTCTCTGGTCCCTAGAACGACTTTAGCAGAGCTGATGAGCAGCATAAATGTAGCATCCAGAACGGAGCAATAGCTGTTGCTGTATATGAATCTGCTGAGCTTCAGAGGCCAAGGGATAGTCTGTCCCTAGCTCTGGAACAAGCACGAGCATCATTCGAAAACCAGGCGGGTAAACAGGCGATTAATCGAACTGGGGAGGGGGATAGCGTGCTACTGAGTCCAAGAAGAGACAGAAAACACGGGGAGAGGAAGACGCCCAAATGGGCCACCAGAGCATTTCATTCCATTGCATCATCCCAAACTTACACCAACCACAAGGGGGCAATGAGGGAAAGGGAGATTGAAAAGAAGGCCGGGATTTCCCAGCTACATTCGATAAATCGAGGTAAGACTCGTAAGATTACATAAAGAGAAAAAGAAAGCATGGGGGAGGGCGGAGCATTGACTCCTCTCCCTCCCCGGCTGCCCACCTGAGGTCTTCTCTTCACTCTGTTTCTTCTCTCGGTCTCTTCTCTCTTTTCTCAGTGGAGGAGGCTCTCTCTCTCTCTGTTGGTCTCTTGGTGGTCTCTTCTCTTCTGCTCCTGTTCCGCTCTTTTTTTCTTCCTTCCGCTGTTGCCTCTTTTCGCTGCTCCTCCTCTCTTTTCCGAGGGGAAAAAAGGGGTTTTATATATCTCCTTGGTATCTTATCGGCGGGCCTGTCCCGGCGCGCCTCAATCGATGGAAGACTTCCCGGCGCGTGGGACTCCAGCTTCTCGGCGCCGCTCTTGGGCTTCGACAAAGGGGATCCCGGCGCCACTTTTATAGGCCCATTTAGGGCTTTTTAGACTTCACATATACCTCGGCCTTTATTGGTCCTTCAAATATATCAGAACCCGAGAAGGCCCTCCATTGGTGGCACAGTTTCTATTGAGATCATTCATAGATTTTCATCAGTTGGTAGACTGGGGTTTCATCGGCATTGCCATCTGAATGATGACAAAGTCGGACGTCATTTCATCGGTATCATCACCTGAAAGGTGACAAGACCGGACATCAGCTTTAGCCTGAAAAGACTTCAGCCAGGTGTATAGTCTGTGGAGACTCTTCTTTTGTTCTGACTTTGCAGAAGCCTTCACAATCTTTATTTGCTGGTTCTGACTTCATCTTTATCTTTGCTCATATCACATCTGTCAATAAGCCGACATCTGACTTACTCTGACATGTTACCTGTGGATTCTCGGACGAGGCAGTAATACAGCTCTTATTGAGGTGTGATAGGAGGTCTCATCAGTCAGGTGACTGCTACTTCATCAGTGCTGCCGTCTGACTGACAATGGCACCGGACATCAGCTTGGCCGGGAAAGGATTCAGCCGGGTAGATGGTTGACGAGCTTCATCATCGATCTTTCACTGTTGGTCTGATCTTCTCTTCAATTCTGTTTCAACCCTTGCTCATTTTCAAGGTGTCAACAGGTCCCCGCAGGGGCCTTCTCGAACGATCTGTCGCTCGGACTTCCGGACCCGGGGGTCGCCTAGGAAGTGCTGCTCCGAGTGAGTTTTGGGCTTGAAGTAAGTGGGCCCAAAATGGGGCTATCACTTTGGGGAGCTGGGCCTGGTTTGGTCAAATTGGACCTAGTTGGGCCGTGCTCTTGGGCAGTGGATTTTCCCCCTCTCCACAAAGTTATATAGACATGTCGTGGCTTAGCAGTTACATGATAGCAGTTCTTCTGATACTCGAGGTATCATGTTGCCTGCACAAGGCTTATTTGACCAGTAGCTTAGTTGTGTTTATTTATGGTTATCAATATTGTTCTCCTTTCGATATTATTATTGCTTATGTTTATTGTTGTTTATTATGATTTGTTGTGGTGGGGATCTGCGGGACCCCTATTGAGCCAATGAGATGAGGCTCACCCCCTTTTCTTTTTAGGTTTGGTGCTCCTCCACGTTGTCCAGAGCCCTTGAGCAGCGCCTGTAGGGTTCAAGTGTCACCAATTTTTGCCAATCGGGGTATGTCCCAAGGTTTTGCACTTTTCTTTTGTTGAGTTGTACTTTTGGGACTTGTACATCTGGACTATAACCTGTGTATAAATTGTATAAATTGGATTAAATATATACACTTTAAATACTGCATTCTAATTACTACATTCATTTTAGATTCCCATACACTCCCGACACATCTTTGAACCCTTCCGAGCTTCACGGCTTGTGGGTAGTGGGCCGGGATTCGGGTCACGCTGGCTACTTTTCGATACCCAGATCTCGGGTCGTGACAGATGGTATCAGCGCGAGGTTGTGGCGGTGTGTAGGAATTTATAATTATAGTAGTATTTAGAAGTCCAGAGAGTCCAATACAATCAACGGCTGGCATAGGGCGTTAAGATTTCTTACCGTGTTGTTTTCTTTGTGTGGTTAAGGATCAGTGATGGCGCCGAGGAGGCAGGCGTGGTCCACGACAGAGCTGGCCATAGGAACCCAGGAGGAGTAGGGTGGAGAACCACTCCCTCTGGCAGTAGTAGCTTCGGGTGCACCGGGACTGGCATAGTTTTTTAAGTGATTCACTCAGTTTGGCATTAGCACAGGGAGATTTGTCGGTTGCCCTATATTGGGATAGATTTGTGGAGTTGAGCCAGTATGTGCCACCGTCTATGGCGGATCAGAGGATTTGACTTAGCTGTTTGAGGCTAGAGATTCACCAGACGCTTATGGCAGCCGGTGTGGCTGATGTAGAGGTGGCCTTTCGCACAGCAGCGATCTTGGAGGTAGACCTTTTGGGAGCCCGAGAGCAGGCTAGAGCGACACAACTTCATCAGGGAATTCCTCGGTGATGGGGACATCACCAGTCGTGCCAGCACCCTCGGCCTGTCATATCACCTTAGATTTACCCGGCTTGATCTAGTCGCTTAATTCTTGAGTCATATGATGTATTTTCTATTTTTATTTGAGTCATATTATTATATTTTTCCTTTTATTTGAGTCGTGTCCCTAGGTCCATAAGTTATTTCCCTAAGTTTTGAGTCATTTGCCCCATGGTCTGCTTTCTAGGACATCAGTGGTCATTTAGTGTAAAGCCATGGGCAGTTTGGTCCTGTAAAAGGTTGAGCTCCTATAAATAGGACCCAAGCCCCCCTTGAGAAAGCTAAGGAATATTTGAGCATTTTCATAAAATCCCTATTTGTGTGATCCCATTGGTGAGAAGCCAAGTCTTTGGGTGAGAAGCCCTTGGAGTGAGAAGCTCCCTTATCTCTCTCTCTCTCTAAGCGGGGCGCCCCTTTCTCTCTCCTCCCTCCCCTCCACATCACCAGCCACATCAGCCCACCCCTCCACCTCATCAAGTGTCCCTTCACTTCCCCATAAATCCATAAACCCCCTCATTAACTCCACCTCTCCCTAGACACCCATTCATATTCCTAAGACACCTCTCCACTCTCCAACACAACCCCCCCTCTTCCCAAGCCACCCCTTCCCTTCCCCAACACACCTCTCCATCTCCCAACACACCCCTCTACATCCCCAAGACCCTAATTGACTACCCACATTAAACCAAAATTCAAAAATTAGGGAAACTTCCGCTCCCTTGGCCATTTGTGCCCTGCTCTCTCCCACCCTTGGCAGACCTGCGACCCCAACTCTCCCCCCTTGCTAGCTTCACCTCCAGCAACTCATCTCCCTCTTCCCTCACCCTGGTTTGACCCTCCCCTAGTCCCCTCTTAACCAGGCTTCACCCCTGACCCATCTCCACCCATTTCCCCCTCTCACGTCCCCCATTAGCATCTCCCATCCCCACCCACCACCCTGTCTACCACTGCATCAGAACTGGATGCAACTTGCAGCGTCGACCCTGCCTCATCTGAGTAGATCTAGGTGAACCTCCCAATAGCAACAACATTTTTCTCCAAGCTAGCTTACCAACGAGTGCTGTTCTACCACCATCCGACGTCCGTGCTGTCCGAAGGAGCTGATTTCGTCAGACTGCACCCTCTGTCTCCGGCAGACAGACAGAGGTGGCTTGCAGAAGCTCTCACGGCCATCTCGGTGAAGTTCCTGGCGCATCCTTCGGAGGAGACCATCTTATGGAAGTCCTCTACCAGACCCAAGAAGAAGGGAGCCGTTTGAGTATCAGAGGGCTGCGTTCCAGACGTTTCCCCCAACTCGCGCAGATCTGCCCCACCAGCACCAGGTCTAACCCCCGGATACTCTTTTGTTCCCTGTGCTCTACTCCAGCCTCTTCTCGGAGCCCCATTGATTATTGCTCGAAGAGGGCTTCCCCATGGCCGCAAGGACACCGGCCTCGCCTTCATCGGACTCCGGGAGAGTTCATGGCAGTAGCTTTCTCCGGCCCCTGTGGCTCTGGGTACGGCACACGCAGTTTCTGATTTCAGACTTGAGCCCCAGTGCAAGCACAACCACGGCCGTTCCTGTGAGGATTCTGGCTTGATTTTTAGAGGAGGTCATCTTCATTCAGTCCCCTCCACGTCCCAGGAAGCGGGAAGCCATTCACCCACCGGAGCCCCCTGCACTGGTCGTCTTCCCCAGTCTGCCCCAGCAGCACTCGCCAGAACCAGGTCGGACACCTTCTTGCTTATTCCATTTCAGCGCTCTACTCCAACCTTGTCTTGGGTTCCCGTTGGTTTTTGGTCAAAGAAGACTCTCTCACGATCGTTTCTGCACTAGCCTCACCTCTATCGGAGCTCGGGAGAGCTCGTGATGGCCCCATCTACAGGCTGTTGCAAATCTAGGACAGATAGAGTCAATCCCGAACAGTCCAAGTCCCGAAGCGGTAGCGCCCCCATTCAGTCTCAGCTCAGTCTACCAGCCTGACGGCGTGATCCAGATCCATCTACGGCCAATTTTACGCTTGTCCCATGCCCAACAGCGACCGGAGGATATCGTGGTGACTTCATCTTCAGCTTGCTGTCCCAGCCGAGCTAGCACCGGCATAGACCGGTCTCGACTTATTCCCCTCCCTCGCCTGGCCGGCTTAGCGCCCCTTCCTACATGGAGGTAGTGGTTGAATGTATTTGAACATCCCCACCCCTTGTCCACCCCCCCTGCGAGAGGCGTAGTGATGTACTCTATTAATTTTTAGGTTGAAGCTTCATCGGCGTAGCGTGCGGGAGGTGCACCACCCACGCTTCCCCACTCGCCCTCCTCTCCGACCGGGGTCGGTTTCTTCCGACCGGCCAGGTATGCTCTCGACCCTTGCTTCAAATTTGTGCTTGTTCCTTCAATATTCGACGTTTGCTCCGTCGGTCAAGAGAGAGAGCGCCCAGTCCCAAAGTTCCACCACCTTCGAGTGACCGCCGTGGGGGTAAGAGAGTGAACCCCGTGCCCTACGGCACACGGCCTGCCCTTTGATTCGGGCACTTGTACCTAGGGGAGGCTGACCTTAGCCTTGCTGGCCCTCCACCAGCAAGGGTCCTGTCCCACACCCTTGACTCGGTATCCCCGAAGTCACCCCCGGGTTGAGTGTGCGCACCATGTGAGCGTCCGCCGACGTTAACTTCCTGTTCTTGCGATTGTGCTTGCTTTGTTAGGTCCGAGGTGCATCGGCCTAGTGACTGCCACCCCCAAAGTGGTGTCACATCAATTGGTATCAGAGCAAGTTTTAGACTTGTCTCTATGAGTCTAGTCCTAGGGCACGCTTGCATTGGAGTCATCATCGGTCCGACCCGTGCATTGTCCACCCACCATTGTCATCGTTGAGTCTATGGTCAAATGGCCCCTCTCCCAATCATATTCCATGCATACCTACCTAATGGAGAGCCCACGGAAATTGATTTCATTGACATGGAGTCCAATAATTGGATATCCCCTGATATCGTTGCCTCTTTTTCTAGGACTGGACAAATTGTACACAATGGGGAACAAGTCTTTGTTGAATTCCACAAATGGTTCGGAAAAACCCAATACCTCAATGGGGCATGATGTCAAGTAGGAACGTTGGCGGGTCCATGCATAATCCTAGGGAAGCAATGGTTAGATGAGAGGAATGTCGTCATCAATCCGACACGTCAGTCTTGCCTAGTGCATCCGCCACACCTCTCGGGAGCCTTTAGATTCAACAACCTAGTGTTCTCCCATCCGTCGGAGCCCCGTACTTGGTCACCATGCCCTCCCGACCCACCTCCAAGAATGAATGAAGCCATGGGTGAACATGAGGAGATCACGGCCCACAAGCCCGATTCCCCGAGAATGAATGCCAACCCGGAGCCTCCCCACACCCTTAAGGAAACACATATTCAAATCAATGAGGAGGAAGGACATCAACTCACCCCCATTCAAGTTAACCCATACCTCCCCGAGCGACTCGACCACACCCAGAAAGTGGTGACCGTAGGAGAACCCATCATCAAGTGGCTCAAACAAAATCTCATTCCTCATGTCTTGAACTCACAATCCCCACCCATGGGGCACCATTCCCCAACAGTGCCCATTATCTCCTTTCGCACCACATTCCCAACCTACTATGAGGTAGAGACTTTGGATGATCTTATCAAAGGCCTAGAATGGCAACTTGAACTGACTAGCATGTTGGCTCTGGGAACCAACCGACCTAAGAGGCTTGACCTCATTCACCTATGTGTCAGGTCCATCACCTCAGTCTACACTGTGGGTTGCTACACTAGTGACCTCCTTTTACTCCTCCCTACACCCGAGGAACCCGACCTTATCCACGATCTAGAACTTGTTGTCTCAGATAGGAAGTTGATCCATCACATTGAGGCCAATGTCCCACCGCCCTTTACACTTAGGGAGGACATAACACACATTGGGCATTGGGGATCTTATAACTAGGCCGATCCAATTTGAGGATTTAAGTGAGATGCACATCCCCAAAGTCCCAAGGTTCCTTGATCCTTTTGACCCATTCCCTTGGGAACTCCAATGCCAACATACCCCCTTTCCTTCCCTCACCATTATATACTCCCCATCCTTTCCTAAAGACCATTTCATTAGGCCCAATCCGGCCCTTACCCATTGCTTCCTCACCACCACATGCCTAATAGGCACCGAACCGGCCCCTTGGAACGAGTCACACCCACACTTCACCAAAAACCTGACCTTCCTTCACCCTTTTGATCCCTCATTTTGGGAACCCCTCAACCCACAAACCACACCCCAACCCTTCAAAGAAGTCCACCACTTTACCCCTCCCCAGGACGGCTACCCAAGGGGCAATCACTTCCCATCCTTGCTTGCACACACCCGAGGGAGATTGATTAGCCAGAAATCCATCATATGGATAGAGTTGCATGAGCATGGTAGGTCCGCATTAGGGTGTCCAGGTCCACCTATGACAAATAATAGGAAGCAAATACATGCTAGAGCCACATTTGGATGCCCGGGTCCACCTATGGCAGTTGAAGTTGATAGGAAGCACACACATGATACCGTATTTGGATGCCCCGGTCCCCCAATCTTCAAAACCCTTAATAGGGGGTCTAGACATGCTAGGTCCACTTTTGGTTGTCCAGGACCCCATTATCCACTAGAGAGTTAGCATTCATGATAACCTTTGCAAGCACATCAACAAGAGCAACAAAATTTACAAAAGTCAGGATGATTCGCACCGACGCCAGCAAGAAGCCCAAGTGGGTGATTCAGGGATGGTGATGACTGAGAGGCTCTCCCCTAGAGCCATCTCAAAACTGAGGCCTCGTGGGGCTGATCCCTTCACGGTTCCTAGGTGCATTGGCACCAACGCTTATGAGCTAGATCTCCCCGAGAAGTATAGAGTTAGCCCCACTATCAATGTGGCAGGCCTTGTGCCATACATGGGCCCCACGGTGGCACCTAGAGAGGATATCGAGCACACTTCCTCCCTTGTGAGAGCACCCACCCCCTTTGAGCACACCATCAGCCCAGAGAACCCGACGTGAGCGAATTGAGAATATCGGATGAACAGGTCACCGCCACCAGGAGCAAGGTGTATGATTGCTACCGCGTTGGGTGGAAGGATCGGCCTCCATCGGTAGATTCGTGGGAGGCCCTACTGCAGCACTCTCAGAGCAGGGAGGACTCTTTCTCGACATAGTCGAGTTGTCCGCACCTCGGGAGTATGATGGGGACATCGCCAGCCATGCCGGCACCCTCAGCCCATCATATCACCTTAGATATACCTGGATTGATCTAGTCGCTTAATTCTTGAGTCATATGATGTATTTTCTATTTTTATTTGAGTCATATTATTATATTTTTCCTTTTATTTGAGTCATGTCCCTAGGTCCATGTTGACACCTGAAATATAACCGAGAATAAAGATGAGACCGAAGAGACCGAAGAGAAGATTGAATCAGAAATGAAGATCCCAGAGATTCCTGCAAAGTCGGAACTACAAAACAGTCGTCACTAAAGCTACCACCCGGCTGAAGCCCTCCCCGGCCAAGCTGATGTCCGGTGTTGTCATCGCCCAGATGGTAGTACTGATGAAGAATTGCAGTCCATTGACTGATGAAAATCTCCAGAAATGTTCTGATAAAGACTATGCCAACTCACCAACTAATGGGCCTTCACCTGTTCTGACAGATTCGAAGGACTGACAAATGAAAAGGCAGATTAGGCAGCTTTGACAGCTCAAGCCTACTGATGAGGAAGATTAAAACATTAAAAGTCCTAAATGGGCTCACTAGTGTGGCGTCGAGAGCTCCTCACCGAAGCCCAAAAAGCCCATGGAGGCGGCGCCGGGAAGCTAGACTCTTGGCGCCGGGAAGCCTCCACAACCGACTAAGGCACGCCGGGAAGGTGTGAAAGGTGCGCCAGGGTCGATCATGCCGAGAAGGGGGGGGGGGGGCACTGCGCTTATAAAACCCCCAGTTTCGTCCAAGACAAAAGAGACAGATAGATAGACAATCATCATAAAAAGAATAGCCACACTCACCAAAAAGAGAGAAGAGAAGAGAAGATGTTGTGAGGTCTGAAAGAAGGAGAAGGTGGGGTGCTCGGGAAGGGAGAAGAGTCAATGCTCCGCCCTCCCCCATCCTTTGTTTTTATCCTTTTGCATTTTCATTTCTCCAATGTGCATCCTTTGTATTGCTTCTGTTTCTTTACTTCTTTTAAAGAATGCTATTGCCCCCCCCCATTTCGTATGGATGGACATAGTCAGATGATGTAATCGACAGTATATATATAGACGAGCATGGTCTTCCCCTTGTTTTCGATACTGAATGCATCTAGTTGTTACTTTCTGAAACATATTTTCTCTTATATATAGACGAGCATGGCTAACTAATTTTTTTAATAAAATTTTAAAGGAACGGAGAATGCCAGAAGTTTGGAGAAAAAGTGTTGTAGTTCCTTTCTATAAAAATAAAGGAGATATTCAAAGTTGTAATAATTATCGTGGAATTAAGCTTATGAGTCATACTATGAAACTTTGGGAAAGAGTAATTGATAAACGCCTCCGTGGTATGACTACTGTGTCGGAAAATCAGTTTGGTTTTATGCCAAATAGATCAACTACAGAAGCTATTTTCTTGCTACGGCAGCTAATGGAGAAGTATAGAGAGATGAGAAAAGATTTGTATATAGTTTTTCTTGATTTAGAGAAGGCGTACGATCGAGTACCAAGAGAATTGATTTGGTGGACATTAAGAAAGAAAGGAATCTCTCAAGGATATGTTGATTTGATTAAGGATATGTACGACGGTGCTATTACTAGTGTTCGAATTATTGCTGGGGAGACTGGTGAATTTCCCGTTTCTATAGGTTTACATCAAGGTTCTGCACTAAGTCCGTATCTCTTTGCCTTAGTTATGGATGAAGTAACTAAACAATTGCATGATGATATCCCTTGGTGTATGCTATTTGCAGACGATATTGTTTTAATTGATGAGAGTATTGATGCTCTAAATGCTAAGTTAGAGCGTTGGAGACTTGCCTTGGAGTCTAAAGGTTTTAAAATTAGTAGGAGCAAGTCAGAATTTATGCACTGTAATTTTAGTAATGGGAGAGTGGTTCAGGAAGACATGGTTCTAATTGCTGGACATAACATTCCGAAGAGTAGTAGCTTTCGATATTTAGGGTCTATCATACAAGAGAATGGGGAGATTTATGATGACGTTACACATAGGATTAAGGCAGGCTGGTTAAGATGGAGAAGTGCATCAGGTGTCCTTTGTGATCGTCGTATGCCTGTGAAACTCAAAGGGAGGTTTTATAGAACGGCTGTGAGACCTGCTCTGTTATATGGTACCGAGTGTTGGGCAGTACGAAAGGAACACATCCACAAAATGTGTGTAGCAGAGATGAGGATGTTGAGATGGATGTGTGGCAAGACTAAGAAAGACAAGATTAGGAATGAGCGCATCCGTAAGGACTTAGGGATAGCTCCAATTGATAGTAAAATGAGAGAAAATAGACTCAGGTGGTTTGGACATGTGTTTCGTCGCCCTAACTCAGCGCCGGTTAAAAGATGTGATCAAATCTTAGTGGATGCTAGCAAAAGAGCTCGAGGAAGGCCTAAAATGAGATGGTGCGATGTTATTAGGAAGGACATTAGTTCCTTGAGTTTAAATATGAATATTGCACTTGATAGAAATCTTTGGCGGAACAGGATTCATGTAGCCGACCCCAATTAATTGGGATAAGGTTCTGATGATGATGATGATGATGTATGTTCATCCGGAAGTGGGGGTCTGGCGTGAGCTTTGGCCATGATCCTCTGCTCCCTTTTTGCTGTTGTGTCCCTGTGGTTTTTATGATTGGCTTTGATGTGAGTTAATTATTTGATGATTGGTTTTAGATGTGAGTTAATCACTGTGAGTCATCTTGTTGTTATTCAGTCATTTTATTAGATCATAATGCAGTCTTTCATATGTTCAGTCATCTTGCTGTTCTGTTAGTTTATCAGAACTGAAGCATTGCATATTTTATGATCAGTCATGTTATCTGCTGCATCAAGCATTCATATACACAATTGCATTGAGCATACTGTCAGCACTCTTGTTAAGCCATAAAGTCCATACATTTGTCTTCTCTTCAAAGTCAGTACATTGGCGTTGGGCATCCAAGTCAATACAACGCCAATCTGTTCATGCATCATATCTCAAGTCTACACACTGCATTTTAGGCAAAGTCTGCATATTGGTAGAGTCTGTACATTGCCTTCAAAGCCTTCCAAGTATGTACATCGGTCTGTTGAATCTTCAAGTCTATACAGACTTTGCTTGTTCAAGTCTGTACACGATTCAGTTGTTTTGGCATGCCTACTCATCATGAAGTCTATACATCCGATTGGCTTTGCATTGCTCAAGTCTGTACAGCCCTTTCCCGTTTCAAGTCTACACATTGTGTTTAGTAGCTCACCAAGTCTACACATTGCTCACAGCACACACGTTTAGCCTGAAGTCTGTACAGCCTTGGCAAATGCCCCTAAGTCTATACATCGCTTTCAAGCTTTCAAAGTCTAAACAGCCCAAGTCTGTACATCCACCGTCTCATGCAATGCCTCATCCAAGTCTTTACAACGCTTGCCTGACTTCTGTTTCAAGTCTATACATTCGTCTGGGAAGTCTATACATTCTTTCATCTGAAGGTTCATCAAGTCTGTACAACGCTGCTTTGTCAAAGCCTGTACATCGCAGCTATGTTGAAGTCTGTACAGCCAGTCTCTTATCAAAGTCCATACATCCTTCTGTTGAAATTCCAAGTCCATACATTGATTGTTTGGGTAACTAAGTCTGTACATCGTCTTCAAGGCATCAAGTCTATACATTAGACTGTGCTTATAAAGTCTGTACAACGTGAGCTTCGGTTCTTCAAGTCTATACATCCACAGTTGGACCCCAAGTCTGTACAGCCAAAGCCTGATCATGCTTTCACACAAAGTATGTACAGCCACATCTCAAAGGCCAAGTCTATACATCACTGTGGTTGCTCGAAGTGAAGCATAGTCTATACACTCCTCACCTTTCCCTACGTTTGGCCAAGTCTATACACTCATACCTTTCCCTACATTTTCTGGCCACCTAAAAAATCTACTGTGCAGTGGTTTGTTTTGTGCGTTTGCTCCTTGCCTTCTACCTCCCATTCACAAATTATGCATGCATGGTTAGTTGTGTTATCTTGGATTGTTTGTATTGTTCTTATCTGCAGTAACCTTGAGCATTATATTTTGCTAGGTGTGTTTGGGTTGCATAGTTCTGTCTGCATTTCTGGGTTGATCAGGTGGCTGCATTGTTGCAGTCCAACTGTTTGATCATGTGTTATCTTATCATCTCATCTTGCAGAGCTCATTAGTTTTTATTCCACATATCTGAGCTTTAGAGTTTTAATTTGGGCATTATTTCTGAAGGGGATACATTCACCCCCCTCTGTATCTGGACTTAGCACCCTAACAATTGGTATCAGAGCGGTGTCTGCTTAGAAGGTCCAGCGACCTGCAGATCCGATCTTATAGTCTTCGGTGCTAATTTGCTTTTGGTGCATCAATATTCCTGTTGTTTTGAATCTACTTGCTATCTGTTTCAATGGCTCATCCACCCGTCTTTAGTGGTACTGATTTTAATCAGTGGCACACTGCTCTCCGTGCTTATGTTAATACTGTTAATCCTGATCTGTGGAAATTAATTTCACAGGGTCCTCACACCTTACCAACGAAAGTGTCCAAATGGACCGACAAACACAGATCAAAGGACTGAGAAAATCAGAAAGCCTTTAATCTGATGAAAGCAGCTACTGACAGAGCCTTGTGGTCTTGCCTTCATAATTGCAGGTCCGCTAAGGACATCTTGGATTTGCTGAAGTAAATTCACAGGGCAAATGAGGACAGCTGCATGATGGCTGACAGAAATAATCAAGGCAGCAGTCAAGATGAAGATGATGATGATGATGAGGTAAATCCCTTTGAAAACTATACGTTAGATGACTGGGAAAATGCATATTCTGAGCTACTTGAATCTCATGAACTGTTAAGAAAATAGTATAAAAAATTGAAGAAGGGTACTGGGTCAGTTAGTTCAAGTTCTCCATGTAGAAATTGTGTTGAATTGAAAAATGTTCATGATGCCTGTATGTCTGATTTTCAAATGTTGAAGAAACAAATCTCATTATTGAAAACTGAGAATCAAGATCATATAAATGTGATATCTGAACTCAAAGAAAAATTCCAGTCAGATAATGATAATCAGACTCTTGTTAACTATCATGACCAGTATAAAAATTGCTAAAAAACTTTGAAAGTGTGAACTCAGATTTAAACAAGCTAAAATCTGAAAATAATTCTCTGAGAAAATCTGTTAATGAAAATGATGAAAAATTTGAGAAACTTGAGCAGGAGAAGAACCTGTTTGCTGAAAAATTCAATGCCATAAAATATGTAAATATAGAATTACAGAAAGATCTGGAGAAACAGCAAAAAGAATTAAAGGAATTTGAGGCTGAAAGAAAACTTGGAGTTAACTCAGATGATCAGACTCTAATAAATGAATTGGTTCAGAATGACAAACTTAAGGAAGAAAATGAGATATTAAAAATGCTGAACTCCACTATGTCAGAGAGACTTCTAGCTTTGGAAAGAGGAAAAACTGTTTGCATTGAAGATTCTGATAAACTGAGCAATCTAGAACAGGAAATTGAGAAATATAAAACTGCTAACAAAGTTTTGAGTGAAGCTATGAATTACAGTGAGCAAGAGATTGCCAGTTACGAGTTGCATATTTCCTCTTTAGAAAATGAAATTCAAGACTTAAAAAACTCTTTGTCTAAATTTATTAGTGGGCAAGATAATCTGAACAAATTACTGGGAACAAAAGTCAATGTCAAAAAGGAAGGGTTGGGCTACAACAATGTCAATAAAAAGGATTTTCAGAACAAGCTAATGACATCATTTGTAAATGCTTCAAATGTAGCCACAACATCAAAAGACAAACAGCCCACTGTTCAGAAAAAGCTGGGAACAAAGATTAATTTTAAGAAAGAAGGACTGAGTTACAGTCCAGTCATGAGGAAGGTTAATGGAGCCAACCTAAAAACTATTTTTGTTAAATCTTCTGAACAGGAAAAGCCTTCTACTTCATCTCCAACTCAGTACAAGGCTAAGAAAATAGGAAAACAGGATAAAAATCAGAAAAGGACTGTAAATCAGAAAATAAATGAAAAGGGTTCATCAGTGCATATTGATCACAGTCCTCACACACACTCACAGGCATCTAAAAAGAAGATTATCTATCATTACTGTCATAAATTTGGACATCTGATGCATGAGTGTAAGTTGATGGAGAAGGATGATAAGAATGCTAGGAGATCTCATGATAAAAATCCTTCACCTCAGAAAAGGAAAACTGAATGTTTTCACTGTGGCAAACTAGGACACGGCATTGCACAATGCTGGTTTGTAAATAGTAAGAAAATATCTTTTTCACATCATGCTAAATTTCCTGCAAGCCATAATGATGTTGATAGAAATAAATTTGCTGTAAATAGAAAATATTCTGCATGTTTCAACTGTGGAAAGACAGGCCACAGGGCCATTGAATGCTGGCATGCTCAGGGTAGAAATGAGAATTTTAAACATGCTAAAATCCCTGCAAATAGACATGCTTTTCATGAGAATTTTAAGAGAATGAATTCTTCTCATTGTTTTAACTGTGGAAAGCCAGGTCACAGGGCTGCAACCTGTTGGCTGGCAGGATACCAAAGTAAGACTGATTTTGGTAAACAGAATTTTAATTCTGTTAATAAAAATTTTCATACATATGCACATAAAAATCATGTTTATAAGAAGGTGCATAAATCTAATCTGAAACCTGCTGCATCTTGCTATTATTGTGGCACATCTGGTCATTCAATGAAAAACTGCTACTTGATGAAATCTGATGACCATGCTGCTAGAAAATTGTTTAGAAAACCTGCTAGGAATGTCACTGTTAATTCAGGACCCAAGACCTCTTGGGTACCTGTTTGTGCAAAATAATTTATTTTACAGGTGTGCCTTGGGTCTGAGGAATAAACAGGGGTAAATAAACCAAGGCACTCAAAGAAAAACCCCTTCTGAAATTTTCAGGTAAATTCTCTGCATTTCCTATTTTGAAATTCATTGCATATCTGATTTAATGTAATCTTGCATATCTGCCATTTGTAGTTGTTTGATAATTGTTGAAATGCATAAACTCTGAAAACAAATTGCATTCTGAAAAACCTGAATTGCATATAGGACTGTTGGTTTGCATTGTTATTCATGACCTCTATGGTATATCAAATGATAAGCTACCAAAAGACAGGGAAATCTATCTGGAGGTTCTTACTATGTGAGAGGTAGTCTTTTAGACCAAGTGCTCCGCCTAGTACCATGGGTCATTTTGCTTGATAGGGCAGTCTGAATGTGCATAAATCAAAATCATATGTTCAGTTTCTCATGGCAAACATTGCATGTTTTCAGGGGGAGTTAATTGCATGACTTTGCATAGCAATCAATGTTGAGTAAATTGCATATCCTTGCATACATATAGTGCATTGCATTTCCTAATATTGAAAAATGCCAAAAAGAGTGATTGAATGCATGTTGTCAGGGGGAGTCCATGCATTGTATATAGGTTTTCAAATGCATACATTCGTCAAAATTCATTGCATATCCTTTCTTATTCATTTTGCTGACAAACCTTGATCATATTCGGAAAACACTGGGCTTCAAAATTTCTCTTATCAATAGGTATCATTTGGCTTCAGAATTCTATCAGTTTTTTATGAAGATTTCAATGGGCTATCTCGATCATAAATCTGAAAAGTCTTGGACTAGAAATCTTCTATTATACATTCTTATGAATGTCTGAAATAACTCATGTGGTTTAAGTTTAATGTATTCAAGAGTAGACTTTAAAATCTCTTAAAAATATCTGAAGCATGTTTAATAAACCTTAACCATTTGTTTCATGCTGTGTCTTGTGAAAACTTCTGAAATCTGCACTTTTGAATACATGACTTTAATTGGTTAAGTACATGAAACTATTATTGATTTGAAGCAAATGCATTTTTCTAAAATGTCTAAAGGGTAATATCAGTCAGAGTAATGACCTTGGTCACTGAGAAACACATGTCCAAAGGACTGTGTCATGAGGTACCATAGTTAACTCTGATTAAGAATAATTGAAAATCAGACAGAGCAATGGCATGCACACTGAGAAATACAACTCACTCATCAAGAAATGATTTGTAGTGTGTCATGATGTGTAAATGCTATCTATGTTCATATATAGCATGACAGTTAGTCACACTAAGTGCTTAGGGATATTGGCATCTGATCAAGGTATATCCTCTAGTTACAATGTGTGCACTGAACTAGAGTGCTCGTAAAATTTTGTAGCATAAAAAAAATTTTGTTGAACAAATTGAAATATTTGAATATTGATGCTAAAATCAAATTGCTACAACCCTAGACAAAATAATATGACTTCATAATTGCTTGATTTCAATACTAGTGCATGTAATTCCGAAAGAAGTCATTAAATTTGATTGTGTAAGAGAAAGGGAGATTAATCAAGATAAAGATGAGGACTTGGTTCATTTTTATTAAACCATGGTTTTAGATATCAATACAGAATTTTATTGATAAACTCTGCATACATCATGTTTAAACCATGTTGATCAATAAAATTCATTCATAAGCCCTTATAATGGAAGACTTTGAAAACTTATGTTTTGGATTTATGAGATTGATATCTCTCTGAAAATCTGACTGAATTTCTTGTGATTGGAGCTTCTTTGAAAATCTGCTACTTGAAACTCTTCTGCTCAATGTCATTGATTCTTTGACCTGAACTTCTCCTTCTCATTCATTTCATAAGATTCCAATTATTGAGGGGGAGCTTCCATGTCATATGCATCATGCTGCATAGAAACTCTTAAAGGGGGAGATCTTGCATTCTGGTATCTGCATCTACATTCATACCTTCCCATGGTTCATCTTGATTATATCAAAGGGGGAGAATTTTTGTTTGCCTAAGGGGGAGAATTTTATTCAATCATTGCATGCCAGTTTGCTTTTAACTTCTCAAACTATTTTCTTTTTGATGAAGTCAAAGGGGGAGAATAGTTTGTGTCATCAGCATTACTCACAGTGTAGTGTTGCCATCATCAAAAAGGGGGAGATTGTTGTGCCCCTGTGGTTTTGATGATTGGCTTTGATGTGAGTTAAACATTTGATGATTGGTTTTAGATGTGAGTTAATCACTGTGAGTCATCTTGCTGTTTGTCAAGCCCCGAGCGCGGAAGATACCCGGAGACGCGTGACGAGTTTATATCAATCATGTCAATCAGAGTGGTCGTGTATTCGACACAAAGACAGAGATGCGCAAAATAGTAAGATAACCCAATCCTTTATTTCATAATGGATAGACTATTACAAATCCAATACTCTGTTTAATAAAAAGGAAAAGAATACATATTTGACTCAAGAAACTATAGAAAAGACTAGATGACACTTGAGCAGCTCTATCACTTTCACTCTTGACCATTCCCATTTCGATTGACTTCCCTCGTCGTCGGACTCACCTAAAAAGTAAAAAGGGACAAACGGAATGAGCGAACGCTCAGTAGGAAATTATATCTCAAGTACTAGCAAGGGGTTTAAGTAATTACATCTTTCATGAATGCAATAAAGCTATGCATGCTCGCATAAAACGACAAGATAGAGAGAATGTAATATCAAAGAATAAGATGAACTAATCATGAACTTTTTCAACAAGATACTCAAGATATTCAAGCAAGTACATTTAACAAGTCATGTCAAGAACTTTGGCTATCATGTATCAAGCAAGCAAGTAACTTACCCTTTTTCGGGCCACGCATTTCATTTCATGTCAAGTACGATTCAAGTACAAGATATGAGTGGAATGTCCAATCAAGCAAGTCATGCACTCGGTATAATGCCAGATACCTTATCATTTTAACTCCCATGGGCACAAGTACTTTCGGGTGCTCCTCCCAGGACCAGATCGGGCCCTATATGCGCAGGCATTTATCATGTGTTTTGACATCCACTCTTGTTTATAGCCAACATAGAATTTCAATAATCAAGCTTGTAGACACGTATGACAACTTTGATAGAATAGAGTCCAAAATATGACAAAGGACATAGATTGGCGATAATAACGGTATAATCACGATTAACGATAAAACTAGGTAGAATTAGGTTCTCTTAACTTAGGTACCATGACAAATCGATATGGACATTCTTTATATAGAATTTAGTCCATATGAACATTATATCAAAGGTAAGATACCCTCATTCTTATCATAGAATTGAGGTTTACAAGAATGACATGATATGGCATGATATCATCATCCCATTAAGAATTTCTTATGATATACTCTTTGTATAATCATAAGGGCCGGTATACCATGTTTCTTTAGATTGACATGGCATTAATTGTGTAATAGGTTTTTAGGGTACAACCAGCTCAGTCGACTTTGAGGGAATCCAAGGTACGAGGAGTCTTACGGAGGTCTCTATGACTAACTCGCTAGTTCAAAGGAACGGAATGTCCAATGGAGAGCTTGTATGTCAATGAGAGTTGAGTGTGATCGATGAAACAACATGAAACATGGGACTATACTCACGGAGTGGAGAATAGTGCCGATATATATATTATATAACATATGAAACCATCGGTTAACAGAAACAGTGGAAAATCAGTTTTACAGTAAAGTAACGACTTAAGTAGAGTCGTTTATCAAGTAATTAACGCCTAACAGAAGGGCGTTTACATATGTTTCCATTTTGCAGAATTTCAATATTTCATTAATTTATCTAAAACGCGCCCTGGTCAGAGGCGTTTCTTTGCAATGAGACGACTACAGTAGCAGGCGTCTTTTTATTTACAATATTTTACAGAACATATTTATTTTCAGAAATTATCAAAAACGCGCCCTTGGCAGGGGCGTTAATCATTAAATTCTTATTTTTTACAGAATATATTGTTCGGGAATTTAACAGAAACGCGTCCTATGAAGGGGCGTTACTTTTCAATTCACGCCCTAGTATCGAGCGTTAGTACAGTGAAAGACGACCTAGACACGGTCGTGAATTCAAGAAATACCATGAATTTTCATGGGCAGTAATAATTTTAAGATAATAGAATTCATGGAGAACGAATGTATGGTCATGACAATAAAATTAACAGGTTTGAAGACATATGATCATGCATTATTGTAGAATCATGATTTCATAGATAATCAATTCTTAACATGGGTGATTACTGATTAAATGAAATTAACGCCTGTGTACAGGGCGTCAAATCTAAAATTGACGACCTGATCAAGGTCGTTTCTTTACAAGTAGCGCCCTTGTTTGGGTCGCGTATTTCAAAATCACGCCCTTGGTAAGGACGTTCCTTTCAAAAATTCAACAGAAACGTTTTAAAACTTAGGAAAACTATATGCAGGTGTATGCTCATATGATTTCACTACGATTCTTATATACTTTGGGCTACATACTTGAGAAAATCCTACCTTTAATAGTTGATTTTAAGATGGACGGATGAATAACTTGGTGAGAAGCCAACAACTCTGAAGCTTTACTGCAACTCGATAATCAGCAGCAGCAAAGGTATGCAGATGAAGAACCTTGGCTCAGTTGATTGTTTTCTTCAACAGTCAACCTGGAGGCAGAAGAACGAAGAGATCATGCTTCGTATTAACTGGAGAGGAGGTAAAGGAGGAGAAGGGAAGAAGAAAGAAGACTTACCCGCTAGTCTTCTTAACCTGCAAGAATAGAAGAAACGAAGAATATTAATTCTTCACATACTACGTTCATAAGGAAAAGAAACAGAAGAAGAAGAAGAACATATGTTCTTCACGTACCTGTGCAGTTCGATCGTCCAAATAGGTTTAGGGTTCGGGTGATCAAGAGTCTTTATAGGATTTTGGGAAATCTTATTAGGGTTAGTGATTGTGTGGAAGTAATACTTCCATGATAGAGTCATTACCACCTTTTAACTCTTTCTAATACTTATCCATTACCCTGGATAAGCTCCCGTGTCGAACGGAACTCGAATGGAATTAACGACCTAGGTCAGGGCGTCGATTCTTGAATTGACGACCTGGTTCAGGTCGTTTCTTAAGAAGCGCCTGATATGAAGGCGTTCTTTGTTTTAAAACACGTCCAAGATAGGGGCGTTTCTTGGCCTTACCATTTTTTCGTTCAGAATTTGACGCCGTGTGGTCAGGGCGTCACTTCTTGAATAACGCCTTATCTAGAGGCGTTTATAATTTAAATAGCGCCTTTATCCGAGGCGTTATTTTATATTGTTTTATTTATCTAATTATTTGATTTATTTTTAAAATCTTTATTATTATTAATATTTTATCAGGGTTGCTACACCCTCCCCCACTTAAAAAGAATTTGGTCCCCAAATTCAATTGCATATTATGTATACACGCGGAGAGTGTAGAGTATATACCTCTTAGAACAACTCGGGAAATCGTTTCTTCATAGATTCCTCGGTCTCCCATGTCGCTTCGTGTTCAGTATTCTTATTCCATTGTACCTTAAGCATGGGAATAACCTTATTCCTTAGAGCTCGTATTTCACGATCTAAGATCTTCATAGGCTTCTGTTCATATGTGAGATCTTTCTGGATCACCAGATCTCCATGTTCAATAATATGCGATGGATCGTGCACATACTTCTTCAACATAGATATGTGAAATACATTATGTACCTCGGACAATTGAGGAGGCAATGCGATGCGATAAGCAACCTCGCCAACTCTTTCGAGTACCTCAAATGGTCCGATGAATCTTGGCGTAAGCTTGCCCTTAACACCAAATCTTCGTATGCCACGTCCAGGTGATATCTTGAGAAATACATGATCTCCAACCTGGAATTCAAGATCTCTTCTTCTTGTATCTGCATAAGCCTTTTGCCTGGTCTGAGCAACTTGCAATTTTTCTCTGATTACTTGTATCTTCTCAGTTGTATCCCTTACCATGTCTGGACCTAATAGTTGTTTTTCTCCAACTTCGTTCCAGCATAAAGGTGATCGGCAACTCCTTCCATACAAGGCTTCGAAAGGTGCCATTTGGATACTAGCTTGGTAGCTGTTGTTATATGCAAATTCAACTAGAGGCAAGTGGCCATGCCAGTTTCCTCCAAAGTCAATAATGCATGCTCTAAGCATATCTTCAACAACCTGATTAGTTCTCTCGGTCTGACCATCCGTTTGAGGATGAAAAGCTGTACTAAAACTTAGTCTTGTCCCCAACGAATGTTGTAATCCATTCCAAAAATGAGAAGTGAAACGGGGATCTCTATCAGCCACGATTGAGACAGGAATTCCATGTAACCTGACTATTTCCTTGATGTATAGTGCAGCTAGTACATCAATTGACCATCGGCTTTTTATTGGCAAGAAATGCGCCGATTTAGTTAATCGGTCAATGATAACCCATATTCCATCATGTCCTCCTTTTGATTTAGATAATCCCATGATGAAGTCCATACCAATATCCTCCCACTTCCACTTAGGAATATCTAGAGGATGTAGTTTTCCAGCAGGCTTTTGGTGTTCCGCCTTGACCTGTTGGCATGTGAGACAGCGTGATACATAGTCGCTATTTCTCTTTTCATGTTGGGCCACCAAAAGTTCCTCTTTACATCTTGGTACATTTTGGTTGATCCTGGATGAATAGTGTACCTTGATCTGTGAGCTTCATCTAAGATCTTCTTCTTTAATTCTGGACAGTCGGGTATACAAGTTCTACCTTTGAACAATAATCTTCCATCAGAAGTTAGTTGAAAATCAGATTGTCCTTCTAATCTGCCTTTGATTTCCACTAATATAGGATCATCATCCTGAAGTGCTTGTATCTCAGATAATAAGTCTGACTGTATGCTTACAAGAGATAAGGTGACAAATTTGGATTCCGTGTCCAAGCTTATATTGAGCTCGGAGAATTGTTCTAGCAACCTCCATTCTTGTATCATACAATTGGCTATCATTGCTCTCGGCTTTCGACTAAGGGCATCAGCAACATAATTACCCTTTCCGGGATGGTATTGTATATTGAAGTCGAAGTCCTTGAGATATTCTAGCCAGCGTCTTTGTCTCATGTTTAGCTCCTTTTGTGAAAATAGATATTTGAGACTTTTGTGATCGGAGTATACAGTAAACTGCACTCCATAGAGATAGTGTCTCCATATCTTCAGTGCAAATACCACCGCGGCCAGTTCTAAGTCATGGACGGGGTAATTCTCCTCATGCTTCTTCAGTTGACGAGAAGAGTATGCTATGACCTTCCTTGTTGCATTAGGACACATCCGAGGCCAATGCCAGAAGCATCGGTGTAAACCTCGAATTTCTCTCCTTCTATTGGTAGAGCTAAGACCGGAGCTGTAGTAAGATGATCCTTGAGAGTTTGGAAACTTCTTTCACATTCCTCACTCCATTCATATCGGATCTCCTTGCGAGTTAACCTTGTAAGGGGCACGGCGATCTTGGAGAAGTCTTTGATGAATCGCCGATAATATCCTGCAAGACCTAAGAAACTTCTGATCTCGCTTGCATTAGTGGTCTTTCCCAGTTTCTAACAGCTTCAACCTTTGACGGATCTACTGATAATCCATCCTTTGATATCACATGTCCTAGAAAAGCCACTTCTTCAAGCCAGAACTCGCACTTGCTGAGTTTTGCATATAATTGATTTGTCCTCAAGACTTGCAATGCAATCCTCAAATGCTTCTTCATGTTCTTCCTTAGTCTTGGAATATATCAATATATCATCAATGAAGACTACTATGAATTGATCCAAGTAAGGCCTGAATATGCTATTCATTAACTGCATAAAGGCAGCAGGGGCATTTGTTAGTCCAAAAGGCATAACAACAAATTCGTAATGGCCATACCTGCTTCTGAATGCAGTCTTATGAATGTCATCATCCTTGATTCTTAACTGATGATATCCCGACCTGAGATCAATCTTGGAAAAATATTTGGATCCTGAAATCTGATCAAATAATTCATCGATCTCGGCAGTGGATACTTGTTCTTGATAGTGAGATGATTCAACTGTCGATAGTCGATGCATAGTCTCATGGATCCATCCTTTTTCTTTACAAATAATACCGGTGCTCCCCACGGGGAAGTACTTGGTCTAATAAACCCTTTTCGAATTAATTCCATCAATTGCTCCTTCAACTCTTTGAGTTCAGCAGGGGACATTCTATATGGTGCCCTTGAAACAGGACCAGCACCAGGGACTAAGTCAATGGTGAAGGCCACTTCTCTTTGAGGGGGTAATCCCGGCAAATCTTCCGGAAATACGTCTGGAAATTCTTGCACTACCTGAATGTCTTCTATCTTGGTTTCCTTAGCTTCTTTAACAGTGACAAAAGCAAGGAAGGATACACATCCTTTCCTGACGAGCTTGCTTGCTCGAAGAGCCGAAATAAGAGGGGATTTGCTTCGACTCTTGGGGCGAGTAAAGACTAATTCTGGAAAATCTTTGAAAGCAATTTGGCTATTGCGGCAATCAACCGTTGCCTGGTATTTGGATAACCAGTCCGCTCCCAGTATAACATCATACTCCTTTAGATCAAGGCATATGAGATCTATAGGTAAATTCCTACCTTGAACCATTACCTCACAGTTTTGGTAGTGATGAGTAATATCATTTTCACTTCCAAGAGGAGTAGTTAGAACTATTTTTATCCATTCTGGTTCTAACGGTAACGGGTCGGCAAACTTCTTAGAAATAATGGAATGCGATGCACCCGTATCAAATAAGACATAAGCACTTTTGGAACAAACTGTTAATGTACCTTCTACCAGTCCACCTTCTTCTTGCTCGGTCTCCTTTATTGCATGAAGTCGAGCGTTCTTTGTCACCAGGGCGTTTACCATCACCGGCTTGGTCATTCATTAATGGACACTCGGGAATCCGATGCTCACGGCTTCCACAACGGAGACATGCTCCTAACTTCCTCCAGCATTCTTCTGTCTTGTGACCAGCCTTGTCACAATGCTTACACACTACATTTGAAGGGGTAGTGGTGATAGAGAAGGGCTTGGATTTCTTGAACTTGGAATCTTGAGAGGATGAACCTCCATTATTGGGCCTCTTCTTAAAGTTGGGTTTAAAGAACCCGAACCTGTGACTTGCTCCTTCTTGTCTTTTCACGGATCCTATCAGATAGTTCCGTGGCATCTTCAAGTAATTGAGCTCGGCGCACTATTTCAGAATAAACTTGGATGTCCATAGGCGCCAGTTGAGTAATATAGTGGGGCCTAAGCCCATTAAGAAATCTACGGGCTTTCATCTTCTCCGTGCTAATAAGATGCTTAGCATATCTAGACAACCTGGAGAACTGAGCTTCATAATCTGCTAATGATAAAGATCGTTGCTTTAATGCAGCGAATTCTGCAGCCTTCTTTTCTTGGACTCGGTCCGAGAAATATTTAGCATTGAAGTATTCCACAAATTCTTCCCATGTTACTTGAGTAGGATCGATGGTTGCTTCAATAGACTCCCACCAGCATCTAGCATCTTTCTCTAACTGGAATGTAGCTAATAGAACTTTGTCCTGATCCGTGCATTGCATGACACGGAATATGCGTTCGGTTTCCCGAACCCAATGCTCGGCATCGTCCGGATCGGTCGATCCTATGAACTTCGGGGGATTCATACTCTTAAATGCTTGGTGTAAGCTTCCAGCTCGTGGAGCACCACCTTGTGCTACCTGTTGTAGCACTTGAGTCATCCCTTGGAGGGTACGCTGCATGTTGCGCCATTGAGCACGTTCGGCAGCCATTATCCTACAATTACAATAGCTACGTTAGTATTATATCACTGTGATCTTATTAAAAGACTCATTGACTCTTAACCCTTGGTTCTACCCAATCTCACTTGGTTAAACGTTCAACTTATCCTTGGACTTGGGTTTTTCCTAGGAATTGAATACCTTAGGCTCTGATACCACAAAAACTGTCACGCCCCGAGCGCGGAAGATACCGGAGACGCGTGACGAGTTTATATCAATCATGTCAATCAGAGTGGTCGTGTATTCGACACAAAGACAGAGATGCGCAAAATAGCAAGATAACCCAATCCTTTATTTCATAATGGATAGACTATTACAAATCCAATACTCTGTTTAATAAAAAGGAAAAGAATACATATTTGACTCAAGAAACTATAGAAAAGACTAGATGACACTTGAGCAGCTCTATCACTTTCACTCTTGACCATTCCCATCCGATTGACTTCCATCGTCGTCGGACTTACCTGAAAAGTAAAAAGGGACAAACGGAATGAGCGAACGCTCAGTAGAAAATTATATCTCAAGTACTAGCAAGGGGTTTAAGTAATTACATCTTTCATGAATGCAATAAAGCTATGCATGCTCGCATAAAACGACAAGATAGAGAGAATGTAATATCAAAGAATAAGATGAACTAATCATGAACTTTTCAACAAGATACTCAAGATATTCAAGCAAGTACATTTAACAAGTCATGTCAAGAACTTTGGCTATCATGTATCAAGCAAGCAAGTAACTTACCCTTTTTTGGGCCACGCATTTCATTTCATGTCAAGTACGATTCAAGTACAAGATATGAGTGGAATGTCCAATCAAGCAAGTCATGCACTCGGTATAATGCCAGATACCTTATCATTTTAACTCCCATGGGCACAAGTACTTTCGGGTGCTCCTCCCAGGACCAGATCGGGCCCTATATGCGCAGGCATTTATCATGTGTTTTGACATCCACTCTTGTTTATAGCCAACATAGAATTTCAATAATCAAGCTTGTAGACACGTACGACAACTTTGATAGAATAGAGTCCAAAATATGACAAAGGACATAGATTGGCGATAATAACGGTATAATCATGATTAACGATAAAACTAGGTAGAATTAGGTTCCCTTAACTTAGGTACCATGACAAATCGATATGGACATTCTATATATAGAATTTAGCCCATATGAACATTATATCAAAGCAAGATACCCTCATTCTTATCATAGAATTGAGGTTTACAAGAATGACATGATATGGCATAATATCATCATCCCATTAAGAATTTTCTTATGATATACTCTTTGTATAATCATAAGGGCCGGTATACCATGTTTCTTTAGATTGACATGGCATTAATTGTGTAATAGGTTTTTAGGGTACAACCAGCTCAGTCGACCTTGAGGGAATCCAAGGTACGAGGAGTCTTACGGAGGTCTCTATGACTAACTCGCTAGTCCAAAGGAACGGAATGTCCAATGGAGAGCTTGTATGTCAATGAGAGTTGAGTGTGATCGATGAAACAACATGAAACATGGGACTATACTCACGGAGTGGAGAATAGTGCCGATATATATATTATATAACATATGAAACCATCGGTTAACAGAAACAGTGGAAAATCAGTTTTACAGTAAAGTAACGACTTAAGCAGAGTCGTTTATCAAGTAATTAACGCCTAACAGAAGGGCGTTTACATATGTTTCCATTTTGCAGAATTTTCAATAATTTAGTAATTTATCTAAAACGCGCCCTGGTCAGAGGCGTTTCTTTGCAATGAGACGACTACAGTAGCATGCGTCTTTTTATTTACAATATTTTACAGAACATATTTATTTTCAGAAATTATCAAAAACGCGCCCTTGGCAGGGGCGTTAATCATTAAATTCTTATTTTTTACAGAATATATTGTTCGAGAATTTAATAGAAACGCGCCCTATGAAGGGGCGTTACTTTTCAATTCACGCCCTAGTATCGGGCGTTAGTACAGTGAAAGACGACCTAGACACGGTCGTGAATTCAAGAAATACCATGAATTTTCATGGGCAGTAATAATTTCAGGATAATAGAATTCATGGAGAACGAATGTATGGTCATGACAATAAAATTAACAGGTTTGAAGACATATGATCATGCATTATTGTAGAATCATGATTTCATAGATAATCAATTCTTAACATGGGTGATTACTGATTAAATGAAATTAATGCCTGTGTACAGGGCGTCAAATCTAAAATTGACGACCTGATCAAGGTCGTTTCTTTACAAGTAGCACCCTTGTTTGGGTCGCGTATTTCAAAATCACGCCCTTGGTAAGGACGTTCCTTTCAAAAATTCAACAGAAACGTTTTAAAACTTAGGAAAACTATATGCAGGTGTATGCTCATATGATTTCACTACGATTCTTATATACTTTGGGCTACATACTTGAGAAAATCCTACCTTTAATAGTTGATTTTAAGATGGACGGATGAATAACTTGGTGAGAAGCCAACAACTCTGAAGCTTTACTGCAACTCGATAATCAGCAGCAGCAAAGGTATGCAGATGAAGAACCTTGGCTCAGTTGATTGTTTTCTTCAACAGTCAACCTGGAGGCAGAAGAACGAAGAGATCATGCTTCGTATTAACTGGAGAGGAGGTAAAGGAGGAGAAGGGAAGAAGAAAGAAGACTTACCCGCTAGTCTTCTAACCTGCAAGAATAGAAGAAACGAAGAATATTAATTCTTCACATACTACGTTCATAAGGAAAAGAAACAGAAGAAGAAGAAGAACATATGTTCTTCACGTACCTGTGCAGTTCGATCGTCCAAATAGGTTTAGGGTTCGGGTGATCAAGAGTCTTTATAGGATTTTGGGAAATCTTATTAGGGTTAGTGATTGTGTGGAAGTAATACTTCCATGATAGAGTCATTACCACCTTTTAACTCTTTCTAATACTTATCCATTACCCTGGATAAGCTCCCGTGTCGAACGGAACTCGAATGGAATTAACGACCTAGGTCAGGGCGTCGATTCTTGAATTGACGACCTGGTTCAGGTCGTTTCTTAAGAAGCGCCTGATATGAAGGCGTTCTTTGTTTTAAAACACGCCCAAGATAGGGGCGTTTCTTGGCCTTACCATTTTTTCGTTCAGAATTTGACGCCGTGTGGTCAGGGCGTCACTTCTTGAATAACGCCTTATCTATAGGCGTTTATAATTTAAATAGCGCCTTTATCCGAGGCGTTATTTTATATTATTTTATTTATCTAATTATTTGATTTATTTTTAAAATCTTTATTATTATTAATATTTTATCAGGGTTGCTACACTGTTATTCAGTCATTTTATTAGATCATAATGCAGTCTTTCATATGTTCAGTCATCTTGCTGTTCTGTTAGTTTATCAGAACTGAAGCATTGCATATTTTATGATCAGTCATGTTATCTGCTGCATCAAGCATTCATATACGCAATTGCATTGAGCATACTGTCAGCACTCTCGTTAAGCCATAAAGTCCATACATTTGTCTTCTCTTCAAAGTCAGTGCATTGGCGTTGGGCATCCAAGTCTATACAACGCCAATCTGTTCATGCATCATATCTCAAGTCTACACACTGCATTTTAGGCAAAGTCTGCATATTGGTAGAGTCTGTACATTGCCTTCAAATCCTTCCAAGTATGTACATCGGTCTGTTGAATCTTCAAGTCTTTACAGACTTTGCTTGTTCAAGTCTGTACACGGTTCAGTTGTTTTGGCATGCCTACTAATCATGAAGTCTATACATCCGATTGGCTTTGCATTGCTCAAGTCTGTACAGCCCTTTCCCGTTTCAAGTCTACACATTGTGTTTAGTAGCTCACCAAGTCTACACATTGCTCACAGCACACACGTTCATCCTGAAGTCTGTACAGCCTTGGCAAATGCCCCTAAGTCTATACATCGGTTTCAAGCTTTCAAAGTCTGTACAGCCCAAGTCTGTACATCCACCGTCTCATGCAATGCCTCATCCAAGTCTTCACAACGCTTGCCTGACTTCTATTTCAAGTCTATACATTCTTTCATCTGAAGGTTCATCAAGTCTGTGTTGGATTTTTGTGACTTCCCTAGTGTTTTGATGATGAGCATCACTATGTTAAATATTGTCATTTTAATCAGATATCTTGAGTAATGTTATGCATTTGAAATTTCCATGATTAACAGGAAAACTGCCATGAGGTAGTACCTTACATGTCCGTACTGTTGCTTTCTTACTTCGTGTTGTTTGTGTTTACTACACTTCGTGTTGTCCGTTTTGAACGTCGTTATTTGTTCCATCGCGTGCTGAACACTGCAGCACCTCGTGCTGCTTTCTGTGCCACCTCGTGTCGCTCCATCTGTGTCACCCCTATATCTTCGAGTCTTATGTTCTGGCCAAGTCTATACAGCCTCATCTTTACCTTCGTTCCAAGCCAAAGTCTACACATTCATTTCCTTGGGCAAAGTCTATACATCGTGGCCTTGAACTCTCAGTCTGTACACTCTTTATTTCAAAGTCTGTACATTGTTGCCTTGAAGACCGTTCTAAGTCTATACATCCAGTTGAATGCAAAGTCTACACATCGCCTGACATCATATGAAGGATGTACGTTGGAAGTGTCTTTCTTGCTTTATGACCACACTTCGTGTGGGTTTCTATTTTCATCTTCGAGTTGATTTCAGTCCGTGTCGTTTCGTGTCGTCCTCGTCTTCGAGTCGTTCGTTAGTTCGAGCAATCTTGTATTCGAGTCGTGTTTTATGTCTTTGTGTTATCTTTTGTGTTTGTGTCTTCGTGTTATCTTCTGTGTTTGTGTCTTAGTGTTGTTTTATGTCTTCGTGTTGCTTCTTTCTATCTTCGTCCAGGTTTCCTCTGATCGCGTGTCTTACTACCATTTTACTCCGTGTTATTTCTTTTTACCTCGTGCTGTTCTCATCTGACCTCGTGTCGTTCCCTTTGTAGTGTTAGCTTTATTATTGTGTATCTCGTGTCGTTCTCTTTTACCTCGTGCTGTTTTCATCTGACCTCGTGTCATTCTCTCTTTATTTCGTGCTGTAGTTATCTTGTGTATCTCGTGTCGTTCTTAGTGTAGTGCATCTAGTATTGCTATCACATACCTCATGCAGTTTTAGTTTTTGTAGCCCTTAGTTTTACTGGTTCTAATTTCTTTGCAGGAGAAGAAGAAAAACAAAAAGAAGAAGGTGGTCCGAGGAAGAATATTCACTGGTGTCTGGGCTGCACGTGATCCAATACTAAAGGAACCAATGCTATAAGGGCACGTGGCAAAAAGGTTCTGGATCGAGCGCGGGAAACACACGCCTTGCATGCACCCTCCTGATCGCTTATAAAAGCACTGCCTCACCATCTACGAAATGAGGAGCTCCGAGGTTACAGTAAAGAAATTTGAGTGAGAGCAGAAGAGAAAGAGCCTCCCTGAGAAACTAGAGTGTTCTAGTTGAGAGAGAAGAGAGAGCAGAAGAGTGATCAGAAGATGGGTATTGACTTACGGATCAAATCCGAAGTCTGCTGCTCAGTTTGAGCTACATTGTTTCTAGTTTTTGAATTTTGGATTCCTTCTTTCTTATTTTCGTTTCTTATATGTTTTTTCTTCTTGATTGAAAGTTCTCTGTGTTACCTCCTGGTGTTCAGGGGAAGAGAGAGACGTGTTCTCTCTGGTTTACTTGCAACAGAGGTTGCAGTATTGTTCCCTCTCGTAGAAGAGGTGTTCCCTCTAGGATTCAGAGGAAGAGAGACCTTGGTCTCTGGTTCTAGTGACTGAAGATCACTAGTGTTCCCTCCGGTTGGAGGAAGAGGAACTTGTTTCCTGGTTTCTAGGGACTTGGCATCCTTAGGGTTCCCTCCAGGTGTGGAGGAAGAGGGGAGGGTGTTCCCCTGGTGAAGCTGTGAATCAGCCGTTGTCGCAGACTGAGTCTACTTTGCTAGCAGGTGCTAGTGGAAGCCTTACTTCGATTGGAAGTGAGGGGTGGACGTAGGCAGACTGGAGGTCTGACCGAACCACCTTAAAAACCTCTGAGTACTCGTGTGATTGTCTGTGGTGATTTTGTGGTGTGCCTTCTATCCACTCGAGCTATTGTCCGCACTGCATTTTTGTGGGTTCAACTCCGAGATTGCTTGTTTTAAGTGAATCATTCTTCAGTAATTTTTAATCGGTTGAAAACAGTGATCTATTCATCCCCTACCCTTCTAGATCACTTCATATTTCTTGTATCACTTGGTATCAGAGCGGGTATTTCCCAACATGTGGTCCAACGGCCAGGGAAACGGATCCGCTGGTCCTCGCAGCTACATTGCTGAAGGGCAGTCAATCACCTGTCCCCCTTTCTTCGATGGTAATAACTATTTCTTTTGGAAGAACAGGATGGAAGTCTTTATCAGGGCCCAAAGCCACAAGCTCTGGAGAGTAATTACAGATGGTCCGTACCAACTTCCACCGAACGAAGACATGTGGACAGAGGAACAGGTTAAACTTTCCGCACTGAATTGGACAGCTCTTAGCATCATACAGTGCGCCGTCCACCCGGAAGAGTACTTGAGGATTTCAGCGTGCAAGACTGCAAAGAAAATGTGGGATGAATTGCAGTTAATTTATGAGGGCACATCTCAAGTGAAAGCTACCAAGATCAATATGCTTACAACTCAGTATGAGTTGTTTAAGATGAAGCCAGAGGAGTCGATTACAGAAATGTATGCTAGATTGTCTGTGATCATCAATAGTCTGAGAGGATTTGGAAAGGAGATTCAGCAAGAAGACATTGTCAGGAAGATCCTTAGGTCCCTAACTCCTATCTGGGATACTAAGGTAACCGTCATAGAGGAATCTAGAGATTTATCCACCATGTCAGTAACCCAGCTGATTGGGTCTCTCATGACCCACGAAATGAACTTCAGACAAGGGAATGATGGACATGACAAAAAGGGAAAGAATGTTGCTCTGAAAGTCTCACGACATACTAAGAAGAGCAGCAACAGCAGCAGCAGTGGTGGTAGCAGCGAAGACTCTGACGGATTCTCAGACCTGGACAAGGGTGAGCAGGCCATGCTCACCAGGCAATTCAGAAAGTTCTTGAGGACTAAAGAGAAATTCTACAGGAGAAAGAGATTTAATGCTGCAAGGAAGTCTCCTGAACGAGAACTTGAGAAGAATCGGTTTGTCAAGAAAGTTACATGCTACCATTGTCAGAAACCTGGTCACATGAAAAGTGAATGTCCAGAGCTGCAAGCTAAGGCTCCCGGATACCAGAAGAAGATGGTGCACAAGAAGAAGAAAGCCGTGCTGTGCACATGGAGCGACGAGGAGGAGGATCCAGAAGCCACCTCATCCAGTGAAGGTGAAGAGAAGACTTGCCTCATGGCCAACCATGAGGAAGAGGTAACGAACTTATTTGAGAATTTTACTTTGGATGATTGGGAGGACACCTATGGCAACCTGTTAGCTAAATATAATTTTCTAACCAAGGAGCACAGAATGCTTAAACGAAAGTTTCACTCTGTTTCTGAGGAACACTCTATTGCTGTTACAGATAACATGAAAACCAAGGAGATGGCCATTGAGCTAGATCAGGTTAGAAGTGAGATCTAGAAGTTTAGAATGGAAAGAGAGGAAAATCTAGCTAGGATGAATGAGCTGAAGAGTAAAATTGAAGAGAGTAAAAAAGAGTTTAGACTGATTGCAGAAAAATATGAGGCAGTTAGAAAAGTTAATCAGGAACTCCATGACCAATGTAATGAACTTCAGAAGGAGATTGAGGACAAAGGAAAAATGCTAGAAAAATTTACAGAGGGGAGAAACAATCTGGATGCCCTTCTGGGGTCAAGGGTAAATTTTAATAGGGAGGGACTAGGATACTACCCCACAAGTAAAAAACCCTTTGAATTTAAAACTGTCACGTTCTGCCCCGCCAAGGGCAAAGAAAAACTGGAAACACCATCCAGTTCCAAATTGTCTCTACATTGAAGGTTTCGACCAGCAAATCCAGTCAATCCACTGGTCAGCAAGCTAAGTCAGGAAATCCTGAGACTAGAACTGCTCTTGTGCAACAGTTGTGGAACAAAGGTTTTCACACGACCATTCCTATTGATGTCACTAGAAAGGTGAACAGTTCCGCTAAGAAAGTTCAGCATGATAGTTACCAAGGAAAGCATGCGAACATGCATCACCTTCAGCACAATTTTCATTTGAATAAAAATGGTTACATGAATTATGCTCAGCACACACGTGTTTCCTCTAAGAGGCCAAACAACAATTTCTCTGCTTGGAAACAGCATAATTTTAATAGGAATAGGCTCATTCAACACCCACTGAGAAATGCCAAGAAGGAAAAATCAATCCACATGAAATCACTGAAAAGAACAGTAAAACAAATGTGGGTTCCTAAGTGTGATTTGGATAAATTGAAAACTGTCTCTGGACCCAATTTGAATTGGGTCCCACATTACTTTGTCTGAACTCTCGCAGGTTAACCTGGCAGCCGAGCATAACAAGTGGTATCTTGACAGCGGCTGTAGCAGGCACATGACAGGAGACCAGTCCAAATTCAGCAAACTGAAAATGAAGTTTGGGGGCTTGGTCAAATTCGGTGGAAATAACAGAGGAAGAATAATTGGAATTGGTACAGTTGGTAAGTCCTCTACTAACTCCATTGAAGATGTGTATCTTGTAGAAGGACTTCAGCACAACTTGATAAGTATAAGTCAACTCTGCGACAAAGGACACAAGGTACTCTTTGACCACAATTCCTGCACTGTTTTTGAGCTGAATTCTGATAACGTCATGTTCAAAGGTCATAGAGTAAACAATGTATACATCGTAGACCTGGATGATAATCCTGAAACTAACTTGTGTATGTCTGCTAACTCTGAACAGGTTGCTTTTGACTGGCATAGGCATCTAGGCCATGCTAGTTTATCTACAATGAATAAACTGTCTAAGCATAACCTAGTTAGAGGTTTTCCCAGAATAAGATTTCAGTTAGGGTCCAAGCTATGTGATGCTTGTGCACAAGGTAAACAGACTCGTGCAGTTTTTAAGTTGAGAACTGAGAGTCTTTCATCTAAACCGCTGCAGCACTTGCACATGGATCTCTTTGGTCCTACTCGCATACAAAGTTTGTCAGGTAAGAGATATGGATTAGTCATAGTTGATGACTTCACTAGATTTTCTTGGTTGTTTTGTTTAGCAAATAAAAATGATGCCTTTGTTCACTTTGAAGAACTTTTCAATAAAATCAAACTGCAAGGTGAACATAATATCATTACAATTCAGTCTGACCATGGAGGAGAGTTTGAGAACTCTTCATTTTCTGAATTTTGCTCAAGAGAGGGAGTGACTCACAAATTCTCTTCTCCCAGGACACCGGAGCAGAACGGAATTGTTGAGAGAAGAAACAGGTCAATAATTGAAATGGCCAGGACTATGATGATTGAGAGTGGACTTCCAAGGAGATTTTGGGCTGAAGCTGCGAATGCTGCATGCTACATTCTAAACCGAGCCTTGGTAAGACCTACTCATAGGAAAACTCCTTATGAAGTTATCAAGGGTAAGCAGCCAAACATTTCTTACTTTAAAGTTTTTGGCTCCAAATGTTTTATTCACAATAATGGTAAGAATGGTTTGGACAAATTTGAAGCTAGAAGCTCTCCTGGAATTTTTCTCAGATATTCAGAAACCTCAAGGGCTTACAGAGTTTTCAATAAAGATGATCAAACTTTTGAAGAAACACCGCATGTAGTGTTTGATGAAAATGATTTCTCTAACAAAGCGATGAATGATGACAGGGAGCCATCTAATGAGGGAGATTTCTTGGAGAGAATTGAAGAAGAAGAGATGCAGCCAGCTGCTCAACTAGAAAACTCACAGCAAGAAGGAGCAGCTGAGGTAGGTGAACCCTCAGGTGAGATAATATTTCACAAAGACCACCCTAGTGAAAATGTCATAGGCAATTTGCATGATCCTCCTAGGACAAGATCTCATTTTAGAATTGTCCAAGAACAGGACTTAGCTGCATTGGTATCTCAGGTGGAACCCAAATCTGTGGAAGAAGCCTTAAAACATGATTCTTGGGTATCCGCCATGTGTGAGGAATTAAATCAATTTGAGAAAAATATTGTATAGGAACTAGTTCCCAGACCTGATAACACTCATGTCATTGGCACTAAATGGGTTTTCAAGAATAAAGTTGATGAGAATGGAGCTATTTCTAGAAACAAAGCAAGACTTGTAGCTCAAGGCTACAGTCAGGAATTTGGTGTGGATTTTGATGAATCTTATGCCCCAGTGGCTAGGATGGAAGCTATACGAATTCTGCTTGCATTTGCATGCTCTAGGAACATTCGGCTGCAGCAGATGGATGTTAAAAGCGCATTCTTAAATGGGGTATTGAAGGAAGAGGTATATGTTGAACAACCTCCAGGTTTTAATTTCTCTGTTCAGCCTAACATGATTTTTAGGTTGAATAAAGCCCTCTATGGATTGAAGTAGGCTCCCCGAGCCTGGTATGAGAGACTTTCTGAATTCCTCTTAAGCAAGGGCTACACTCGAGGTAAGGTTGACCAAACCCTCTTCACCAAAAATCTCGAAAAGGATTTAATAGTGGTCCAGGTATATGTTGATGATATCATCTTCGGATCTAACAATTCAAAATTGTGTAAAGAATTTTCTGAATCTATGTCTCATGAATTTGAAATGAGCTTAGTTGGCGAACTAAAGTATTTTCTTGGGCTGCAGGTCAAACAGATGGAGGATGGTTGTTTCATAAATCAAACCAAGTATACTCTGGAGATGCTGAAAAGGTTTGGAATGACCAACCTCAAGACTATCTCAACACCCATGGGCACCAACTCCTCACTGGATTCAGACGAAAAAGGTAAAGAGGTGGATGCTAAATTATATAGAGGTATGATCGGTTCACTCCTCTACTTAACAGCATCCAGGCCTGACATTCAATTTAGTGTAGGGATGTGTGCCAGATACCAGGCTAGGCCTACTGAATTGCATGTGGCAGCTGTAAAAATAATCTTTAGATACTTATCTGCTACCCATGATCTAGGTCTTTGGTATCCTGCATCATGTAGTTTAGATCTCATTGCATATACAGATGCAGATTATGCAGGATGTAAATTGGACAGGAAAAGTACTAGTGGTCACTGCGAATTTTTAGGAGGGTGCCTAGTTTCTTGGGGATCCAAGAAGCAACACTCTGTGGCTCTTTCTACTGCTGAAGCTGAGTATGTGGCAGCGGGGAGCTGTGGCACACAGGTTATATGGATAAAACACCAGCTTCTGGATTACTCAGTTGAGCTAGGTTGCACTTCCATCTTTTGTGATAATACTAGTGCAATAAATATTGCAAAGAATCCTGTACTTCATTCTCGAACTAAACACATCGAAATTAGGCATCATTTTATTCGAGATGAAGTAGCTAGGAAGACCTTTGAGTTGATCCATGATGGCTCTAACTCACAAATTGCAGATATTTTCACTAAGCCACTGGATACTGAAAAATTTAGCACATTGCGTAGAGAATTAGGTATCTACAGGATTTCATGATTGAATAATTGATATCTGAATAATCTGTCATGTGCTCTTATGCTTATCTATGCTCATTGTCTATTGCTGAAAATAACCTCATTATGAGTGTTTGCTGATTCACTCGTATTGATTGATATCACTTTGTTTTCTTTGAGGTGTTTTGAGGTATGTCTTGGTTAAGTCTGAGTTGGAGTCAAGGTCTCAGGGGGAGCTAGATTAATAATAGGTGTCATGCTCTTTTGGCCAAATCTGAACATACTTTGAACGGACTTTTGCTGACCTTATAAGAGAATCAGTTTGAGTAGGTGTATAAAAGAAATTTTTGGATGTTTTATCCGTTAAGACTGTTCATCTAATTTCTTGTTGGAATTTCAGCTGTTAGTCCCACTGAGATCAAAATCTAAATTCAAGACTATCTTCCTACACTGTAACTGACCTCTGATCTAGCCAGTACAGCATACCTACTTAGTCTAGTTAAGTCCGAAATGAGGTATATAGTGTTTTTGTCTGAAAAAACTTTGGAGCTGGTGTATTGTTCTCAAATTGAATCAAGACTAATTTACAAGGTTTCAAGTGCAGATTAATGAAAAATTCATGAAAGAAGTTTTAACAACCTTGTTAACTGTTCATTGAGAAACTGGGACTTTCATCAATGAAGTGAAAGAATCCCATGTCATGAGATGGCAGTATAAATCAGGCTTAATTAGCTGTCTTGATCATACAGAGCTATGGTACATATCTGGTTAGTAACTGGGGTGTCTGGCCTCTGGTAAAGGTGTCACCTTAATGTCAACACCAGTTAGAATATTATCTCTGTCCTCTTGTCAGAAGGGGTAATGTGGTCTTGCCACCAAGTAACTGGGGATTCCTGCCTCTAAACAAGGTGTCTCCCTAATGTCAAAGGTGTACTTGACAGATTTACCTTTGATCTTGACCATCTTTGAAAAATTTTCTCCCTCTTTGTATCAAGATCCTGTTCACTTGGCATTTAGGTCTTGGTTTGTTTGTTTTCAATACCACAGGTCTTTATTTTCCTGACTTCCTTGCTTTATACTCTCTGAGTAAAGACTTACTCTGACCATACTGGTATCTTGTACCTTACTTGCTTAGAATCTGGTTCTGTGTATGGAGCGGATCTTCATTCACCATTTTGTACACAGTCTGACTAACTGATCCTCAAAATCCTCACATAAAATTAATGGCTTTCTTAATTGCCTAAACATCTCAATAACTTTCCTTTATCAGCCATACTCTCTCTTGTTTTCTCTCCACTATCAGCAATTTTCTTTTCGTGATATCTTCAGACCTGCCCCTAGTTTTTGATGATGTCAAAGGGGGAGAGTGTCTTGCTTGTGCTTTGCTGAGGGGGAGCGAAAGATAAGTGGGGGAGCGAAAGATAAGTGCCCTGAGTTATCTAGTCAGAGGAAAGCAGTTGTTGTGTTCAGGGGGAGCTCTTGGGAGTCGTCAGAGGAGGCGAGTGTGTTGTGTGTCTACATTGCTTATCTTCACAGCTTATCTTCATATAATCTCATTGCACTTCATCTCTGTTATTTAATATAGTGTTGCCATCATCAAAAAGGGGGAGATTGTTGGATTTTTGTGACTTCCCTAGTGTTTTGATGATGAGCATCACTATGTTAAATATTATCATTTTAATCAGATATCTTGAGTAATGTTATGCATTTGAAATTTCCATGATTAACAGGAAAACTGCCATGAGGTAGTACCTTACATGTCCATACTGTTGCTTTCTTACTTCGTGTTGTTTGTGTTTACTACACTTCGTGTTGTCCGTTTTGAACGTCGTTATTTGTTCCATCACGTGCTGAACACTGCAGCACCTCGTGCTGCTTTCTGTGCCACCTCGTGTCGCTCCATCTGTGTCACCCCTATGTCTTCGAGTCTTATGTTCTGGCCAAGTCTATACAGCCTCATCTTTACCTTCGTTCCAAGCTAAAGTCTACACATTCGTTTCCTTGGGTAAAGTCTATACATCGTGGCCTTGAACTCTCAGTTTGTACACTCTTTATTTCAAAGTCTGTACATTGTTGCCTTGAAGACCGTTCTAAGTCTATACATCCAGTTGAATGCAAAGTCTACACATCGCCTGATATCATATGAAGGTTGTACGTTGGAAGTGTCTTTCTTGCTTTGTGACCACACTTCGTGTGGGTTTCTATTTTCATCTTCGAGTTGATTTCAGTCCGTGTCATTTCGTGTCGTCCTCATCTTCGAGTCGTTCGTTAGTTTGAGCAATCTTGTATTCGAGTCGTGTTTTATGTCTTTGTGTTATCTTTTGTGTTTGTGTCTTCGTGTTATCTTCTGTGTTTGTGTCTTAGTGTTGTTTTATGTCTTCGTGTTGCTTCTTTATATCTTCGTCCAGGTTTCCTCTGATCGCGTGTCTTACTACCGTTTTACTCCATGTTATTCCTTTTTACCTCGTGTTGTTCTCATCTGACCTCGTGTCGTTCCCTTTGTAGTGTTAGCTTTATTATTGTGTATCTCGTGTCGTTCTCTTTTACCTCGTGCTATTTTCATCTGACCTCGTGTCATTCTCTCTTTATTTCGTGCTGTAGTTATCTTGTGTATCTCGTGTCATTCTTAGTGTAGTGCATCTAGTATTGCTATCACATACCTCATGCAGTTTTAGTTTTTGTAGCCCTGAGTTTTACTGGTTCTAATTTCTTTGCAGGAGAAGAAGAAAAACAAAAAGAAGAAGGTGGTCCGAGGAAGAATATTCACCGGTGTCTGGGCTGCACGTGATCCAATACTAAAGGAACCAATGTTATAAGGGCACGTGGCAAGAAGGTTCTGGATCGAGCGCGGGAAGCACACACCTTGCATGCACCCTCCTGATCGCTTATAAAAGCACTGCCTCACCATCTACGAAATGAGGAGCTCCGAGGTTACAGTAAAGAAATTTGAGTGAGAGCAGAAGAGAAAGAGCCTCCCTGAGAAACTAGAGTGTTCTAGTTGAGAGAGAAGAGAGAGCAGAAGAGTGATCAGAAGATGGGTATTGACTTACGGATCAAATCCGAAGTCTACTGCTCAGTTTGAGCTACATTGTTTCCAGTTTCTGAATTTTGGATTCCTTCTTTCTTGTTTTCGTTTCTTATATGTTTTTTCTTCTTGATTGAAAGTTCTCTGTGTTACCTCCTGGTGTTCAGGGGAAGAGAGAGACGTGTTCTCTCTGGTTTACTTGCAACAGAGGTTGCAGTATTGTTCCCTCTCGTAGAAGAGGTGTTCCCTCTGGGATTCAGAGGAAGAGAGACCTTGGTCTCTGGTTCTAGTGACTGAAGATCACTAGTGTTCCCTCCGGTTGGAGGAAGAGGAACTTGTTTCCTGGTTTCTAGGGACTTGACGTCCTTAGGGTTCCCTCCGGGTGTGGAGGAAGAGGGGAGGGTGTTCCCCTGGTGAAGCTGTGAATCAGCCGTTGTCGCAGAGTGAGTCTGCTTTGCTAGCAGGTGCAAGTGGAAGCCTCACTTCGATTGGAAGTGAGGGGTGGACGTAGGCAGACTGGAGGTCTGACCGAACCACCTTAAAAACCTCTGAGTACTCGTGTGATTGTCTATGGTGATTTCGTGGTGTGCCTTCTATCCACTCGAGCTATTGTCCGCACTGCGTTTTTGTGGGTTCAACTCCGAGATTGCTTGTTTTAAGTGAATCATTCTTCAGTAATTTTTAATCGGTTGAAAACAGAGATCTATTCATCCCCTCCCCTTCTAGATCACTTCATATTTCTTGTATCAGTCTGTACAATGCTGCTTTGTCAAAGCCTGTACATCGCAGCTATGTTGAAGTCTGTATAGCCAGTCTCTTATCAAAGTCCATACATCCTTCTGTTGAAATTCCAAGTCCATACATTGATCGTTTGGGTAACTAAGTCTGTACATCGCCTTCAAGGCATCAAGTCTATACACTGGACTGTGCTCATAAAGTCTGTACAACGTGAGCTTCGGTTCTTCAAGTCTATACATCCACAGTTGGACCCCAAGTCTGTACAGCCAAAGCCTGATCATGCTTTCACACAAAGTCTTTACAGCCACATCTCAAAGGCCAAGTCTATACATCACTGTGGTTGCTCGAAGTGAAGCATAGTCTATACACTCCTCACCTTTCCCTACGTTTGGCCAAGTCTATACACTCATACCTTTCCCTACGTTTTCTGGCCAAGTCTACACATCGTTTGCCTGGCGTTTCCTTCAAAGTCTATACATCGGTTTGATTGAGTAAGTCTGTACAGCGGTAGCTTTCATTGGAAGTCTGTACATCGCTGTTGTGTCAAAGTCTGTACAGCCGTTTGCTTGCCAAAGTCCATACACTCAACTGCCTTGTCTTAATCAAGTCTGTACATTGGTTCAGACTTTTCAAAGTCTGTACATTGGGCCTTCAAGTTTTTTTTTTTTTGAAGTCTATACACTGGCTTACTCTTCTAAGTCTACACAGCCTGCTTGGGCGTTCAAGTCCAAAGTCTATACATCCGTTTGTGCCTTATCCTGGCCATCGTCTCTCAACCGTCAAGTCTACACATTGGTCGGTGGCAAGTCTGCACATTGGACTCTTTCTTAAAGTCTGTACAACCATTTCTTTGGCAAGTCTGCACATCGTGAAGTCTACACACTCGATTGCCTTGCTTTGCTTCAAGTCTGTACAGTCTCTCCCTCAGCAACTCTATACACTGGAGTCGTCAGCTGCAGGGACAGGATGTCTGTACATTGGGTGCTCATGCATTGCTCTCATCGAAGTCTATACATCCGATAGGCTTGTTACAAGTCTGTACACCGAGGACGCTTGAAGGCTTTCAAGTGTATACACTCTACACACTTGGTTAACTAATGCATTTAACTGCAAGTCTATACACTGAGCTCGCATGAAGATATCCAAGTCTATACACTCAATTCCTTCATGCATTTCACAGAAGTCTACACACTCCCTCCTGTTATGATAATGCATTCTTCAGCAAGTATATACACTGAGATCGCATAAAGTCTTACAAGTCTATACACTCTCTCAGTGTACACACTTACTCACTTACTGCTTCTAAAGTATATACATTCGTGGTTGTATGACTGAACTAACTAATCACATTTCATTTGTCTCTGCCTGCAGAGGATTCAGATTAATGAGGGCACGTGATCCAAGAATGGATAAAGGCCCAGGATCGTGACACGTGTGCTGAAGCTTGCTGGAGAGCTGCCACGTGATCCAAGGTTTGGGCGGGAGCTGTGGAGACCACACGCGCCCAGTGCTGCTGCTGATATAAATAGAAGGCTTCATCTTCGGATGAAGAGTGATCGAAGTGGCCAAGTATATACAGAGAGAATAGAAGCCAGTGAAGAAAGCAGAGAAGCAGAAGAAAGAGAGCAACGATCAAAAGAGCAGAAGAAGAAGAGAAAAGAAGAGATAGGGAGAGCCTGCGAAAGAGAAGAAAATAGAGAGTGAGAGCAGCAGAAGAAAGAGAGAAAGATTGTGTGAGCTGAGAAGAAGAAAGAAGAGGAAGAAAAGAAGAGAGGAGAGAGTTCTATTGAAGACATGTTCAGTCTGTTCGTGGATCAAATTGTGTTTCATTTCCAGCCTTTGTCGTTGTTCCTTTTATGTTTTTTTATTTTTCATTTTGTTTCTCTGGTTAGCTTTGTTCTTCCGATTGCCCTGTTGGGGATTGGGTTCCTCCTGTGGACTCAGGAGAAGGGAGATCTGATCTCCGGTTCTGGGCTTGTGGGTTGCAAGTCCAGGGGTCCCTCCTGGTCTGGAGGAAGAGAGGTCTTTGACCTCTGGTTTCCTGGTGACTGGGAGTCACTGGTGGGTTCCCTCCTGGTCTGGAGGAAGAGAGACTTCGGTCTCTGGTTTTCAAGTGGCTGGGAGTCACTTGGGGTGTCCCTCCGGTTGTGAGGAAGAGGGGAGGCTGTTCCCCTGGTCAAGCTGTGTGGCAGCAAGTGTTCGCAGACTGAGTCTGCTTGTTTCTAGCGTTGGCTAGTGAAGCCTCACTCCGGTTGGGAGTGAGGGGTGGATGTAGGTCTTGGTGACCAAACCACCTAAAAAATCTACTGTGCAGTGGTTTTTTTTTGTGCGTTTGCTCCTTGCCTCCTACCTCCCATTCACAGGTTATGCATGCATGGTTAGTTGTGTTATCTTGGATTGTTTGTATTGTTCCTATCTGCAGTAACCTTGAGCATTATATTTTGCTAGGTGTGTTTGGGTTGCATAGTTCTGTCTGCATTTCTGGGTTGATCAGGTGGCTGCATTGTTGCAGTCCAACTGTTTGATCATGTGTTATCTTATCATCTCATCTTGCAGAGCTCATTAGTTTTTATTCCGCATATCTGAGCTTTAGAGTTTTAATTTGAGCATTATTTCTGAAGGGGATACATTCACCCCCCTCTGTATCCGGACTTAGCACCCTAACATTTGCTTCTACTCTGGGTGAGGGGCAGCAGGTTCCCCCCATTCTAACCTATGGATGTTTGGGGTCCATGGCTCCCGAGGAATCCCAGTGCGGTAGGTTTTAACGACCTCCCTCCCCTGATTGTTCCCTAGATGTCATTAAGGCCATCCCAGGAATTAGAGACAGTCATCTCTTGATTTTCCTGGGCGGCCGGCAACAAATAAACATATACATCCGCAGGGTATTTTGAGTGTGTTTTGGATGAACGATGGTCTCGATTCCTCTACAGACCTTGTCTCTGGATGATTCCCTAGTATCCCTCCAGTAAAATCTTTGGTCCAATTCACTCTTGCATCCCAATTCCTGTCTCGATTGCATAAATCTCCAGAACAGAGCTCCGTAAACTGAAACCCTATACGTTATCGACACTGAACCCTCCCGGCGCACCAAACAGTCCCCGACGTGGCACTTCGCGCACCGAGAGCTGGGCGCACCGATAACCCCATCCTTCCTTTCTAACCGGCAAGGAGCCTCCCTTCAGGTGACCTTCCCGGCGCGATGGCTTCCGCGCCGAGAACCCCCGCGCCGGGAACCTTCTTTTAGGCTATAACTGTGCCGAGAAACTCCTGCGCCGGGAACCCCTCCCTTCATGCTATAACTGTGTCGAGAACCCCCTATCAACACTCCATTTCATTTCAGATTACTCCATGTATCTATCTGAGGGATATCCAGAGACCATCGTGTATACCCTGAAGAGATACAGCAACGGGGAAGGACCTCCCCTACATTACTCAGTCCAGATCCGGATTCCTCTGTAACCCTATGAACCCAAAGAGCTCTGCCACTGCATGCGCTCTGATGGTTCCCATGGGAATATCAACTGGTGCTATGAATGCAGACAGTGTTCTCGGGCCTAGTGCTCTCCTCTTTCGACCTTCATCCCGGCATCCCGTGGATGATGGTCTATCTCTCCTTGGCATGCTCCAAGACAAGGGGATATGCTGCCGAAATTCACCCACATCACACCGAGTGACCGTAATATTCTCTTCTAACCCTGCTGAACCTAAGGAGTTCTAGCACTGCATGTCCTCCGATGGTCCCTCGAAGGGGGATATTAGTAAAACATTGCATCGACATACGGTGTATCATGGTATGTCGGTCCCTCTCCGGATTCCGGGTCGAATATACCCGATCTTTCACGGATCCCGTCCTGCCGCTGCATGGACAGTTTCCTATTCCCATTTGGCATAGTCCAAGACAATGGGGATATGCTGCCGGATTTGCCCCGCACCTGACGTACTCTTGCTTTATCCAGTCTATTTAATGTTCTGCGAGTAAACTAGCACGCTCTTATTTGGGCTTTTGCCGCTATCCTCCTCATGTCTTTGGCGTTTAATCAAGGGTTGTCTTCCTTAGGGAGGACATAATTAACGTCATGGCCTTTACGGCATGGCGGACTTTTGGTCCCGACTCGGACTTCACAATCGACTGACCAAGCCAGATCGAGCGCACAATGAAATTGTCACTCCGGTGACTAGCACGCCTAATAAACCAACCAATAAACCAAATAAATAAATCAAAAAAAAAAACAAGATCTTCAAAACAAATCCGTCCCCCACAAGCTGGCATGCCCGGTGGGACCAAGTCTCCCTTCATCTCTACGCCAAAGCAGGAGGCCCGGCGGCCTCTCTCAAAATTCTAACTGTGTGTTAATCTTACTCGCAGGAACTACAAATGGAAACTGGATTGATTGCTGTTCACTTCGGCCAGCAGGTGGTCAATGGCCACATCCATGGAGGGTACCTGGCGGCACCGATGGAGTTCGGATCCATGCCTCCGGCAGTGGGTCTGCCCAACTGCTTGGGCCTAGTATTTGTCGACCTGCTACAGGTCGACAACGAAGCTGGCAGCGCCACCACGGTGGCATGAAAAGATGAGGAGGAAAAGACGGCGGTTGCCCCTACTGTCGTTTCTTGCTTCGTCCATCACATGAGGACTGCTGTCTCCGCCACTGCTGGTAGGAGAAGAAGAAACAACCGGAGGAGCCGGTTTGCTGCAACCGGGGGTCACCTTTCTGCCTCTGGAAAGACAATGATGGTGGGGAGCATGAGAGTGAACCTCAACGGCCGCCCTATGGATGCACGACCTGACAGGGTCATTCCATCAGTCCGTACCAACAACAGATTCCAAGTGTTGGCCACCAGGAGGGCCGACTGGGAGAACAAGGGCAAACAGCCGCTGGCACCTAGGCCGACCAAGTGCAAACAAGTTTGGAGGCCAAAGAAGATTCAGAGCTGGGCACCAGCTCAAGAAGAGGAAGTTGATGTCGCCTGCCCCAGAAGATATGAAAGGGAACAAGAATATGTTGCTGCTATCCGCCCCAGGACCGGGGGCAGAAGATATGAAAGGGAACAAGAATATGTTGCTACTATCCGCCCCAGGACCGGGGGCAGGAGATGGGAGAAGAAAGAGAAAGATATTGCTGACACTCACCCCGAGAGGAGGGGCGAGGATTTTCAAAAGGAAGGTAAAAGAGAAATGGGGGAAGTTGCTCTCGATGTTGTTCTACAAAGACCCAGGGTCTACGCCAGGCAGGCCGATGTGTTCAAATACCCCAAGTCAGAGTACTTGGCTACTCGAGTCTCGAGGCAGGTCTATCAGCCCAAGACTCAGGAGAGACTACTGCCCTGTCCGGAGCTACAAGGGCGTAGTCAAGAAGAGATGAACCGGGTGGTTCAAGATTACTTTCATTGCCTAGGGAACTCCTCCCTACGGCAACGAAGATTATCTCGTGCCCTGGGCACCATGGGGGAAGAGGAAGAAGTCCCAGAAGGAGTGATGCTGGAGGTTTCGTCCTCTGACTCCAATGACTATGAAGATGGCCGCAGGGCCAGATATGAGAAAGATATCTACCAAGAAGAGGGAAAAGAAAAGAGAATGTCTGTATTTGACCGTCTAACATATCCTAGATAGGTCAAGAGAAGAGTTCGCAGACAGAGAGGGAAGATGCAGATTCTTGCTTCCAATATGGTCGGCGTCGCCGGAAGATATGGTATGTTACCAAATCAACCAGAAGAATTGATCAGCCTGGCCCACAGACCAGGTGCAGTCACAAGAAGAAGCAAGGCAGCAAAAGATAAGATAATAGCTGCTAATCAAGATGACCTCTCGGCCGTCAATGAAGCCCGAAGAGTCACCATGATGACAGTAAATGTGGTGACCGCTGAAGAAGAAGACGATCCTCTCTCAGACCCCGCTGAAGAGACTTCGGGAGAAATGCGGATTCCAACAACCATGGATCCCATGATCTAGATGATGTTTAGAAAATATCAGCAAGAAATTGTCTCTCTCAGGAGACAATTGAATGAGAGGAATGAACGGACACCTGTCTCTAAGCAGGCCGAGCCAGCAGGGCAGACGTCCAGTTTAGCAGAGGCGGCCGTTCCAGCTGTTCCTCATCAGAATAATATGGGCAAGGCACCAGGTCAACCTCTCTTACAGTAGGCGGCAGCCCAACCCTCTACATCTCAGACGCAGCCCGCCATGCCGGCACCTCAGCCAACCTTACATATAACGGTCATGACGACCCCTCTCAGTCATCAGCAGGCACACTTCTTCCCGGAACCAGTGGATCCAGCTGTGGTAAATAAACTGATGATAGAAAAAATGATCGAGATGAAGCTGTCTGAGAAAGTCGGGTACGACTCCGGTACTTATGATGTCTACAAGGTGCCGTACCCTACACATTATGCTGCCAAGAGACTACCACTAGGCGTCAACAAGCCGCCTAAGTGTGAAAAGTTCAATGGCCAAGGCTCCCCCAGGGAGCATATAGCCTATTACACTACAATCATGGGCGACCTGGCGACCGATGAAGCATACTTGCTGAAATTCTTTGGCTCGTCCCTTACAGGTTTAGCCTTTGAATGGTACTCCAGCTTGCCAGCTGGGTCGGTGGCTGACTGGCCCGATATGCAGCGAAAGTTCCGAGACAGATTTCATGTAACAGAAAGAGAAATCACAATAGCCGAACTGTATGCATCCAGGCCAAAACAGGATGAGACCGCCCTAGATTACATAAAAAGATGGAGGAATTTGGCCATGAGATGCAGGCGACCCCCCCATCAAGAAGATGCAGTACAAATATGCAAGCAAAATCTCAGAAGAGAAGTGCTGGAAAAGATGATCGGGGCGGATGTCAGAACATTCGACCAGTTAAGTAACATAGTTGCAGAAGTCGAGACGTTCCTATCCAAGCGTCCGGCCACTAATGCCCCTGCTATGCAAAAAGGGAAAGCCGTTGATCGATGGCCATCACATTTAGAAGCCAATGCTGTTGATTTCGGAGCCTTTGAACAACAGAAAGAGAAAGACAAGGCGACTGATGCTCCTCCGCCAACAGGCCCGGCATAAATGAAAGAAAATGTTTCCCTAAGAAACAAGATGAGAAAGGCATACTCCTTCCCCAAGGATAAGACGGGTGCACTATTTAACTAGGCTTATAAGTTCAACAAAATAACGTTGCCCGAGCCAAAGAGACCCGCTGATGTAGCAAAGAAGGATGACCCGCTGTTCTGTCCCTATCACCGGGGACTGGGGCATACTATAGAAAACTGCTATGTCTTCAAAGATGTTATGGAAAGCATGTTCAAGAGGGGTGAGCTGCAATTAGGGGATTACCAGGTGGACCCTCCACGCCCTCATGAGCCTCCAGCACTGAGAATGGCTACAAACATGATCTCTCTATATCAGTAGTTACCCGAAGAGGCTATTGAAGAATGCACTAAGCACACATACGAGACCTATTTCCTTACCCCAATTAAGAAGCAGATAGGGTGGCAAACAGTGCCAGCTAAAACAAGGAAAAAGCCCTCAGCACGGACAGCACCAGGGGCCTCCATCCGGGGTGTTACTCCGAAGCAGACTTTGCTAGCAGTAGAGCAGGTATGGCTAACCGCGGAGTCACCGCCAGTTATCCGCATCCCTACTCACAACCGGAGAAAGCAACCTCCGCCACCTGCCCATGAGAAAATAAGCCCCGAGGTGAGGCGCCTGCCACTATATATTGATCAGCTGGATGAGTATGAACAGTCTGAGCCTAAGCCGATGCTAGTAAAGGACCATGTCCTCTGGGAGCAGCTAGAAGGGCTGACCGTCAAAGAAACAGCAGGAAAAGAACAAGAGAAAGCTGAAGCCGAACTCTTCTGGGGGCACCAGCCAGCCAAGAAAAGATCCCAAAGAAAGAAGAAGTCAAAGAACAAGGAGAAGGTGACGACAGTGCACTACAATACCCTCTCAGTGTTGTTCACTTTGCCTGGGGAAAATGATGATGCAGAGGCGTTGGCCATGCCACTAGAAGCCAACCATGCTGAAGCGTCAACCTCAGCGCATGCTACCCGTTCTGGGAGAAGATGGGGGCGTCCCCCGCCAGCCAATCACAATATTGTTTTCAAAGGAGAACAGCCTTATCAGTTACCAGAGCCAAAAGTGCGAGGTGTCCAGATTCCCCCTCCTGCTAGTTTATACCAAGAAGAGAAGAAAAGGGATGGGGCCCCGTCATTCCTTGAATTCCTATCCAGTTTGGAGGGCGAAAAGCCGATACAAGCTGCACCAATCAGAAGTAACAAGCGCCAACAGCCAACGGCTCTGAAACCTAAGCAAGGTGGAGGAGAAGAAAAGGATCCCCCGACAGCACCAAGGGCCATCCTTTCAGAAGAAACCCCGCAAGAAACTAGCCAAGAAACCGAGGCAAGAAGTGGGCAGGTAATGCCACAGGCACCTCATGAACCTCCAAAGCCCCGCTGGGCAGAGGAGATGCGGCTCTCCAATGTCCGAGTAGGCAGCCGAATTATGAAAATGTTGAAGAAGCTCCCCACCAGATTCTGTTAGGTTCGGTGCAGTATTCAGAGGGGGGGTGAATGAATATGACTATAAAAACAAAACTTTTGGCAAAGTTAAAATTTCTCTCACTAAAATGCTAGTTCGCAAACTAAACAAACTTGAAGGCTAGATGGCAGTTGTGGAACTAACCAAACACACAGTGAGATCACTAGAGAGCCAACAAGACAGATTTAGTCAATCTGAAAACTAATAAATCTTCTGCTCAAACAGACGCCAAACACATGGAGCGCCCCTATGCAATCACCTAGCGGAAGCACAAATAGACAAATCAAACCACGGTGCACAAGGGGATTTTAGGTGGTTCGGTCCTTCAGACCTACATCCACCCCTCACTCCCAACCGGAGTGAGCCTTCACTAGCCAATGCTAGAACCAAGCAGACTCAGTCTGCAACAGGTGCTGACACACAGCTTGACCAGGGGAATAAACTCCTCTCTTCCTCCCAACTGGAGGGACACCCCAAGTGACTCCCAGTCACTTGGAAACCAGAGACGTAAAGTCTCTCTTCCTCCAAATCGGAGGGAACACACCAGTGACTCCCTGTCACCAGCAAACCAGAGGTCGAAGACCTCTCTTCCTCCAACCGGAGGGACCCCTAGACTTGCAACCCGCAAGCCCAGAACCGGAGATCAGATCTCCCTTCCTCAAAACCGGAGGGAACACACAAGTGACTTTCAGCCACTTGCAAACTAGAGGTCGCAGACCTCTCTTCCTCCAGACCAGGAGGGACCCGACCTCAATCCAGAGGATCGGAAGTACAAAGCTAACCAAAAAGAAAAGAAAAATAAGAAGGGGAAAATACACAGCGATCAGAAAGCTGTAAAGAAAGATAACACAGATGTGGCTCGCATGGAGCTGACTGGCCTGGATTTGATCCACGGTCCAGCAGACAGATCTTCAGGTAAGCTTCTCTTCCTCTTCTCTTCTCTCTCACTTTCTTTTTCTCTTAACCCTCACGAGCTCTCTAACTCTCTCTTTCTCTTCTTTTTCTTCTGCTCTTCTTCTCTTTCTTTTCTTCTTCTTTCGCAGGCTCTCTCTGTCTCTTCTCTTCTCTTCTTCTTCTTTTTCTTCCTCTTTTCTTTTTCTGGATCGAAGGGCTTTCTGCTCTCCAGGCTTCTTCCTTGATCCCTTTCATCTGTTGGATGAAGGCTTCCTTTTATAAGCAGCAGCCAGCAAGAGGGCAGCACTGGGCGCGTGTGGCTTCCTCATTTCCCGCCCAGAACTTGTGGCCATGTGTCAGTCTCTCAGCCAGCTTCAGCACACGTGTCACAATCCTGTCTGCCCTTCCAGCCTCGGATCACGTGCCTCCCATTCACTGAGGAATATTCTTCCTCGGACCACCTTCTTCTTTTTGTTTTTCTTCTTCTCCTGCAAAGAATTAAAATGATTAAAACTCAGGGCCACAAAAACTAAAACTGCACGAGGTGTGTAGGAACAACAATAGGTGCACTATACTGAGAACGACACGAGGTACGGAGAAGGAAATAACACGGAGTAAAAACGATAGAAACACGCGATCAAAGGAACCTTGGACGAAGATAGAAAGAAACAACACGAGGACATAAATACAAGAATAGCACGAAGACACGAATGCAAAAGCAACACGAAGACATGAATACAAAAGCAACACGAAGACACGAATACAAAAACAACACGACATAACAAACAGCAAAGAGAACGGCACGAGGTGAAACGACACTTTACTAAAAAGACTTGAATACACACGAAAACAACTCGAGTACTAAGTTGCTCGAACGTACGAACGACTCGAAGACGAGGACGACACGGGCTGACAACAACTCGAAGACGAGAACAGAAACCGACACGAAGTGTGGTTACAAAACAAGAAAGACACGAGGTCTAGGAAAAGTAACACGAAGACAGAAATAACAAAGAAATGACTCAAACTAAGGACGACATGGAGACAACACAGTCAGACTCGACTTGAGACACTTAAAGCTTGAATTTAGAGAAGAATGCACGAAGTAAAATCAACACGAAGACAGAAGACAGACACGGCTATCACGACACGTGATGAAGCAGTGAAACCAGGAAAGAACGACTCGAGGAACAACAGTAAGTGACACGAAAAACACAAGAGCAAATATAAAACGGATGACTCGAGATGAGCAACTAAATACTGAAGAAACGACACGAGGTTCACAGGAAAATGACTCGAAGTTCATCAGAACAATTCGAGCTGCTTCAGTAAACAACACGAAGACAATCAACAAACATAGTTGGAACAACACGACGTACAAAAGGACAACACGAAGTGTAGTAAACACCAACAACACGAAGTATGAAAGGAATAGTACGGACATACAAGGTACTACCTCATAGCAGTTTTCCTTTTAATCATGGAAATTTCAAATGCATAACATTACGCAAGATATCTGATTAAAATGAGAATACTTAACATAGTGATGCTCATCATCAAAACACTAGGGAAGTCACAAACAAGAAAGTTGTGAATAACAAGGCATGTTGTACAGACTTCAAACAATATGCATCAGACAACTGTGTATGGACTTGAAGACCCTTAGCCAATGTATAGACTTCAGGTGGAGACCAATGTGTAGACTTCTCGTGAAACCCCAATGTGCAGACTTGACGCTGTACAGACTTTCCAAAGAGAACGTAACGATGTACAGACTTGAACTGAAGACCAATGTATGGACTTCAAAACAGATGCTAAGGCCAAGAGGAGTGTATAGACTTTCACGATGTATGGACTTGGTCTCAAAAAAATGTAAGCGATGTACACACTTAGCCAATGTGTAGACTTTGCCTTAGACGCTAAATGAGACGCTAAAGTCTGTATAGACTTGAAGAACCTGAAACAAAGTGCTTACTCACGGGGTTGACGCTGCAGACTTGAGACTTGAGAATACTCACAGCGTTGACGCTGCAAGAGATGTAGGCTGTACAGACTTAGCCTAAGACAATGCATGAACATATCAGTAGAGAAGCAATGCACAGAACAGAAATCAAGCACAAGCCAATATATCACAGCATGACTCAAGCATACACATGCATTCTTCACAATTCAGACATGGCACACTTATGCAATCTCCCACAGAAAAAGTCAGACATATTCAAGACAATGTGGTGACTCATTCATGTTGCTATCATTAAAACATCACATCATCAACAAAGCACAAGGGGCACAACAGATTCTCTATATGGGAAATTCTCTCCTTGAGCGAGGATGCCCGCAAAGCAATTATTGATGCTTTACAGTCGCCAGCACAGTATGAAGCACTGCTAACAGAGGTAAACTCTGGGTCAGCGGTCACTTTCACTGAAGATGACATGTTGATTCCAAACCCCAGCCATAACAGGCCGATGTACATGAGAGGACATCTCAACTGCCAGCCACTAAGCCGGATATTGATAGATCCAGGGGCCACTGTAAACATTCTGCCATACCGCATCTATCAGAAATACTACTTTGATATGCACCTCACTAAGGTCAGGGACATGAAGATTGCTGGCTTTAATCAGAAGTGTGAGACACCTCTAGGGGTAGCAGATTTCAACCTCACATTGGGAGACCTCACTACTATGGTGCGATTCTATGTAATCGAGTCTAACACCACATATAAGGCCTTGTTGGGGCGACCGTGGCTACATGAATATCAAATAGTGCCGTCCACGCTGCATCAGTGCATTAAGTACTGCCATGATGGTAAAGAAGAAAGGGTGTTTGCAGATCTACACCCCTTTGAAGTATTCGAGTGTCACATGCTCGACGCATCCTATTATACGGACATTCCGCAAAAAGATAAGGGGAAAGAAACTGTGACTGGCCAGAAGAAATCGGCAGTAAATATAGAGGATTGGTCTCCGCCACCACCGCGGGGCTATATCAAAGAGCATGAGGTATCCCACATCTCTCATGTCAGGGATTTGGCACGGATTGCACCTCCAAGCATTCATCCCGATGATACTGATGAAGAAATGAATGAAAAATGTACACAAATCAAGGTGCCAGAAGGATTAGTCAAACCCGTCACCAGTTTGGAATGCCAGACGGTGTTGCCACTCAAGATTATGGAGGTCCCTCGCTTCTGCGAGCCTCCTATCATATTTTACGCCGGGGAGCCTGTCGAGGAAGATGATCAGGACTGCATGATCCAGGAAGAATCCACAAGCCGAATGGTGCCAATTGTAGGCTTGGACTACACCACGCAACGGGTCTCGCAGATGTTCTCCAAACTACAGATGCCTTCACTACAGCCCGTCGCCCAGAAGAAAGCATTCCAAGGACTTTGGGATCCGCCCCAGAACAACAAGGAATTGATGAAGATCACCCAGCACCCGGGATTGGGCTACACTCTACAAGAATACTATGAGGCCGAGGTGGATGTCATCTCCACCTTTTTCTCACATGAAGACCCTCCTGAGGTGGGCTATGATGATTATCCCTCAAAAGAAGAAGAGATTATATATCAGTTCATAATGAATGATGGGCCTTCTGATGGCCGGCCAGAAGCAGGAAAGTCTGATGAAGCAAATATGTGTCGGTGTTGGGAAGACCTGTCTTGCAAAGAAGATCTGTTCCAGGCCGAAGCAAAGTTTGACACAGGAACCCCGGATGAAGATCGGATTTCTGATGATACAAGAGAATGCTTAGAGTTTGAACGTATTCTGAAAGAAGTTCAAGCTCTGCAAGATATAGATCCCCCAGAGGAATCCATGCCAGTGAAGCCTCCGGGAATGGAAGACATCTTCTTCAAATCGTACACGGAGCTGATCATATCCCAGCATCAAGCTGAACAAAGTCGAACAGCTTCGGTCCTGTATGATGAGCCGCCATCGGCCGGAGACCAGCATGAAGAGTTAGAGAACTCTGAGACCGAAGAAGACTATATCCCGGGAGGTTTCGTCGATCTGCAGGAGGCTCCGCTCGAAGTTGAAGATGGTGGCCAGGCCACTGTTGATGAGCTAATAGAAGTAAACTTGGGGACAGAAGAGGAACCAAGACCAACCTTTCTTAGTGCTCTGCTAGAACCAGAGGTCCGGGAACATTATATACAATTCCTGAGGGAGTTCAGAGACTGCTTTGCCTGGACGTATGATGAAATGCCGGGATTAAATCCCGATGTGGCACAACACCTGCTGGCGGTTAATCCAGAAGCCAATCCCATAAAACAGCCACCCAGGAGGATGCGACCTGAGCTGATCAACCAAATCAACAAAGAGGTCGACAAGCTTATTGATGTTGGCTTCGCCGAAGAAAATCAGTACACCACATGGTTGGCCAATATAGTGCCCGTAAAGAAGAAAAATGGGCAGATCAGAATATGTGTTGACTTTCGAGACCTTAATAAGGCTTGCCTGAAGGATGATTTCCCAGTGCCAATTACTGAAGTAATGATTGATGCAACCACTAGTCATGAAGCCCTTTCATTTATGTATGGTTCATCCGGATATAACCAAATATGGATTGCTGAAAAAGACAGAATACACACTGCATTTCGCACTCCAAAATGGATATTTCACTACAAAAGAATGCCGTTTGGCCTTAAGAATGCCGGCGCTACTTACCAAAGAGCCATGACAAAGATTTTTGATGACTTGCTCTTCAAGAAAGTGGAGTGCTATGTTGATGACCTGGTGGTGAAAACCAGAAAGAAAGAAGACCATCTGCAGGACCTGAGGGTAGTGTTTCAAAGGCTGCAAAAATACGAGCTGAAGATGAACCCTATGAAGTGCGCCTTTGGCGTGACCAGCGAAAAATTCCTTGGATTTATTGTCCGGCATAGGGGTATTGAGATTGATCCATCCAAGATCAAGGCTATTCAAGAGCTCCCTCCATCGAAGAATCTATCTGAGCTAACGTCTCTGCAGGGGCGTCTGGCCTACATCCGACGATTTATATCAAACTTGTTGGGTCGGTGCCACCCCTTTCATAAGCTCATGATGAAAGATGTGCCGTTCCTATGGGACGACGGATGCCAAGAGGCTTTCGAAAATCTGAAGGAATATCTCAAGACCCCTCCAGTATTGGGGGCACCAATCAAGGGTAGCCCTTTAATCCTTTATATAGCAGCCACACATTGTTCGCTGGGGGCAATGTTAGCTCAAATAAATGAAGATGGAAAGGAGCAAGCCTTATATTACCTTAGCAGAAGGTTGATCAGAACTGAAGAAAGCTATACTTATATAGAGAAGATTTGCTTGGCACTGGTTTTCGCTGTCAAAAAGCTCCGACACTATATGCTGTCACATGAGATCAGATTGATATCTGCAGCAGATCCGCTCAAATATATATTGACTCAGCCGGAACTCAAAGGTCGACTAGGCAAATGGGCTGTGATTATGATGGAGTTTGACATCACCTATATACCTCAGAGGGCTATAAAGGGCCAGGCTGTGGCTGATTTCTTTGCAGAGCACCCTATACTAGAAAGTGCTATGCTGGAGACTGAGCTCCCTGATGATGAAGTGCTTGAAGCCTGTCAAACCCAGCCAATCATGTGGCAATTATACTTTGATGGGGCATCAAGAACAGAAATTGATTCCAGTGGGAAAACAAGAATACGTGCAGGGGCCGGCATTGTGCTGAAATCGCCAGAAGGAGAAGTGTTGCACACCTCCTGTTCTATAAATAAGCCCTGCACCAACAATGAAGCTGAATATGAAGCTCAGATAATTGGTCTCCAGGTCACCCTCAGTATGAGTATTCGGATGCTTCAGGTATTCGGTGACTCAATGTTAGTGATAAAACAAATACAGGGAGAATTCGAAGTGCGAAAGCCAGAATTGAACCCCTATTATCAAAAGGCTATACGCCTCATGGCGAATTTCTACCACATTGAGCTCAATCATGTGGGTCGGGGACATAATGCCCAAGCTGATACACTGGCAAAGCTGGCCAGCTCACTATCAGTCCCGCCAGATCAGACGCTCAACATTATTGTCATGAACAGGCGGCAAGTCCCCAGCATGCTGGAAGCGTGTCCTGAAGAATATGAGATTGATGCCGTTGACAAAGTCCAGGCGTCTGATTGGAGACAGCACCTACTGCAGTGGTTCCTACACCAACAGCTGCCCAAGAACAAAGAAGAGAGAATGAAACTCTTAAGGATCAAAGATTCCTATGAATGTAGAAATGGAACTCTATTCCGAATCATGGCGGACGCCCGCAAGAAGATTTTGCTTCGCTGCCTATCTACTGAAGAAGCTTGGCAAGCAATTAAAGAAATACATGCTGGGATAGTAGGGGCACACCAGGCTGGGCCTAAGATGAAGATTGAAATCAAGAAGCTGGGTTATTATTGGCCCACTATGTTTGAAGACTGTTGCCAGTTTACAAAGTCATGCCAGAAATGCCAGGAGCATGCCACTGTACCCAGGAGGCCTCCTGTAGCTCTACACCCTACAATTCCCAACTGGCCTTTTGCTCAGTGGGGAACTGATGTAGTCGGACCACTACCGACTTCTTCAGCTGGACACAGGTACATCCTGGCTATAACAGACTACTTCTCCAGGTGGGCGGAGGTAATAGCACTCAGAGAAGTGACTGGTGAGTTGGTTGCCAGATTCATCAAGCACAATATCATCTTCCGGTTCGGGGTCCCCAGCCGAATAATATCTGATAATGGAAGTCACTTCAAGAACCAGAAGATATATCGGCTTGCCGAGAAGTATAAAATTGAATGGAGAACCTCCACTCCTTACAATCCACAAGCAAATGGATTGGCCGAGGCCTTCAATAAGACACTATGCACCCTGCTAGCCAAGGTCGTCAGTTCTTACAAAAAGGACTGGAGTGAAAAGATGTATGAAGCACTATGGGCATATCGCACTGTCTATAAAACCCCCACGGGTTGCTCACCCTATTCACTGGTGTACGGCTCCGAGGCAGTAGTCCCTATAGAGCTGGAGGTACCGTCACTCAGGATTGCAGTCCAGCATGGCTTAGTTCGTGACGAACAAACCAATGCTGAAAGGAGACTTGAAGAACTGGCTGAACTGGAGGGGAAGCGTCTGCAAGCCCAGAAGAATATCCAGATGTACCAAGCCCGCATGGCAAATGCCTTCAATAAGCTCGTCAAGGGGCAGGAATTCAAGAAAGGAGACCTGGTCATGGTCAAGAAAAGGGAAGTCATGGCTTCCAATCCAAAAGGCAAACTTGCTGCTAACTGGCTGGGTCCATACGTAATCCAGAGGGTCTACGAGGGCGGAGCCTACGTGGTTGTCAACCATCGAGGGGAAATTCAATTCTCGCCACTCAATGGGAAGCATCTGAAACTCTATCATGCTACACCACTGCCTGCTGGGGAAGTGGCGAATGAACAGATAAATCAAGACTGATGACAATCAGATGATGAAGCCCTATTCGGACCCTTCGTCCGGATTAGATAATAAAACCCTACTCTTCCTGGTGTTGATAAAAAAAATGTGACTAAAAATAAAGATGTCCCGCCGGACTTGTCCAAAACATCTTGGACGAGTGCAAAAATGGCAAACAACCCGGCTGTGGCGAAAACCCGAAAGGGGGCTACGGGCAAAATTAGGTACCCCGCCACGTGAAAACCCGAAAGGGCGCGTGGGCAAAAGCAAGAGGGGGCTGGCTCCGGTGAAAACCCAAAAGGGCACTTGGGTCAGTAATGTGGTAACACAAAAGGTTCACTTCATGAATCTCCTTCGATAGCACATCCACTGCACGTCCCACCGATGATGAAACCCTGTTGGTCATGAGGCATATCGTCTCGATCGACGCTAAAGCCCATCCCGGAATAGACCTTCCGTCTGCTCTGATGAAATCCTTCCACCTTCTGTCTGATACCTACAACGATGAAACCTATCCGGCTTAGACCTTACGTCTATCCCGATAAAACCTATGAAATCCTTGCATTGGTATGAACCCAATACCGATGATGAAACCTGCTATTGATCGATTGGCACACTGCCCGATCAACGATGAAACCTAGCCGGCTAAGACCTTAAGTCTATCCCGATAAAACCTATGAAATCCTTGCATTGGTTTGAACCCAATACCGATGATGAAACTTGCTATTGATCGATTGGCACACTGCCCGATCAACGATGAAACCTAGCTGGCTTAGACCTTACGTCTATCCCGATGAAACCTATGAAATCCTTGCATTGGTATGAACCCAATACCGATGATGAAACCTGCTATTGATCGATTGGCACACTGCCCGATCAACGATGAAACCTATCCGGTTTAGACCTTACGTCTGTCCCGATGAAACCCATGGAATCCTTGCATTGGTATGAACCCAATATCGATGATGAAATCAGCTACTGGTGGAGCGACACATTGCCTGATCGATGCTGAAACCCATCCAGGGTAGACCTTCCGTTTGCTCTGATAAAAACACAACATATTTCCCCAAATCAATCTAGATCTTCCGTCTGGATAGATAATGAAATACTATTCCTTTGCGTTAATGTAAAACCCCATATTAACGATGAAATCTACATCCCCAGCGAATGGCTCCATGCCCAAGAAGCTACACACATTTCTTTAAGTCAATCCGGACCTTCCGTCTAGATAGATGATGAAATACTATTCCTTTGTGTTAATGTAAAACTCCACATTAACGATAAAACCTGCATCTCCAGCAAATGGCTTCGTGCTTAAGCTGCTACACACATCCTCGAGTCAATCTGGACCTTCCGTCTGGATAGATGATGAAATCCTATTCCTTTGCGTTAATGTTAATCTCCACATTAACGATTACAGTCATGCTCCCGGCGAATGGCTTCGCGCCTAAGCCACGAAACACACTCAAGTCAACCCAGGCCTTCTGCCTGGGTGAACAATGAAACCCCATACCCCTTGCGTTGATGTTGACACCCACATCAATGACGATGCATACACAACTGAGCATATGGGACGACAACCCGTAAGGTTGAAGTCCTAGTTCAAAGAAAAAAAGAAGGAAAGAAAAAAAAGGGAAAGAGACGAAATGGGGCTAAAAATAGAGATGCCCTGCCAAACTTGTTCGGGCATTCTGAACAAGGGCAAAAAGGGCCAAAACCCAGCTGTGGTGAAAACCCGAAAGGGCACTGCAGGCAAAATCGGGTACCCCGCCACGTGAAAACCCGAAAGGGCGCGTGGGCAAAAGCAAGAGGGGGCTAGCCCCGGCGAAAACCCGAAAGGGCGCTTGGGTCAGTAATGTGGTAATTTAAAAAAATTCCATGCCAATGACATGCTACCTTCATCTCCCGCCATTCACAAGAAGCCTTCCATTTGTCGCTCGGCATTTTGTCCGGTTAGCGATAAAACCCTCGCAGGACAGACCTTAAGTCTGTCCTGATAAAGTCTTCATGCCCCTTTCAAAGTCCCACCGACGATAAAACCCATCACCACTCTTATGAAACTAGCTAGTGATCGACCGGCACACTGCCCGATCAACGATGAAACCTATCCAGTTTAGACCTTACGTCTATTCTGATGAAACTTATGAAATTCCTTTGCATCGATATAAACCCAATATCGATGATAAAACCAGCTATTGATCGATCGGCACCTTGCCCGATCAATGATAAAACCCTATCCAGTTTGGACCTTACGTCTATTTTGATGAAACTTATAAAATTTCTTTGCATCGATATAAACCCAATATCGATGATGAAACCAGCTATTGATTGACCGGCACCTCGTCCGATCAATGTTGAAACCTGTCCAGGTCAGACCTTACGTCTTTCCTGATGAAAACCACATATGCTCTCACGTCCCACCTGCGATAAAGCTTACCCAGTCTAGACCTCACGTCTATTCTGATGAAACCTATACAACTTCGTTGCATCGATATAAATCCAATACCGATGATAAAATTAGCCACTGGTCTATCGGCACATTGCCCCGATCAGTTTTGAAACCTACCCGGGATGGACCATATGTCCGTTCCAGATGATATTCTAACCCTTTTTATTCACATTTCTGCAAATAATCTCCCTTGCGGCACATATGGCCGAAGAAGACATTTGTTGCTACCAATAGAGTTCGGTTTAAGCACCCTCCGGATACCGTCGCGCGGTGGAGCGAGTTCCCCATCCTTTCCCTGAAAGGGTGGATGCTCTCCTACTAAGTACGGGTTATTCGCATGAGGATTGCTAAAACCGCTACCAAATCACCATGAAGCAATAATAGTACAGCAAGTAAAGAACAATTGTATATGGGACCGACGTAAAGTTTCCTTTTCACTATATGAATGAGGAAAAGAGTACAAGAGAAGCCCCTATGAGGGAATTGTATTACAAAAAAGGGAGGAAAAGATGTTCACTGGCACCGGAATATGTCTTCAAAGGCCAGAAGACCCACATACGGAGCAGCCCCCAATTCATGTAGACGAGCCTCCTCCTGTAGCCGAGCGGACTCGTCCTGAAAAGATGCCACCTGCCCCTCCAACAGAGCTACTTCCCTCGTGAATTGCGGCCTAGAGGTTGTTATCGATGGTAGCTCAGCTCGAAGACCAGCCAGTTCAGCCTCTAGAACGTTCATCCGGTTGCGTATGAATTGCTCTCGCTGTGTCAGAGACTGCAGCTGGCCTTGGTGCTCCTGAAGGATAGAGCTCATTTTCTCTAGCTCAGATTTGCACTCTACCCTCTGCAACTTCAAAGCTGCCAGTCTGTCACACATAATGTGTGCCAAGAAATCCCGGCGGTGTACAAATTTTAACAACAACATAACCCGCTGGGCCTATATTTCTAGGGGATAGCCCATCGCCTGCAGACCAGCGGTGAAACGTTCGGCTATCTCTTTCAACTGCAGATAAGTCAGTCCGGGCTGGGACTCCACTAGCTGGCGCAGCATGTCCAGATTTTGCCAGACAAAGCTCTCGGATGAAGCGAAACTAGGGGAAGGAAATGGAGCTACTTCAAAAGTCACCTCACTGTCAATGTCTGCCCATAATGTGACATCCGGCTGGGAGGAAGAAGACGGGAGATCTGCTGAAGATGCCGACTGAACCTTCTCTGTGATCTCTTGCGGAGCTAAGGGGCCTTCTACCTCCATCTCCTCGAGGACTGCTGTTTGAATGCTCGGAGAGGAAGGGCTAATGAGTGCTGGAGCGACTGCTTCGCGGGTCCCTGGTGCAGTGCCCGCGTCTTCAACATTCTCTACTCGGGCCACCTCCTCCTCAAACCCTGAACCCATGGAGATTGATTCTGTGCCAGCTATGGACAATAGTTCCATCTCTGTATCCATTGCCTCTCCTTCTTCCATCTCTTCTTCAACGGCTATTCCTTTCAGCGTTGAGACCGCAGGGGCTACAGCCCGAAGAGGCCGGGGTTCAATCTCCATAATTGCTGTTATAGGAATTGCTGATTCGGGTGCAATGGTCATCACCGCGGCCGCTACAAAGGCGGAACCCCTAGCTGGGTCCGCTTCAGCTCTGAAATCCAAGACCCTGATTAGAGCCGAACTATCCCCTGAGGTTCCCAAGTCCAGTAATGTCAGGTCCGTGGAGGACTGTATTCTCACTGGCACGGGGCGAATAATCTCAGAAATGCCTGCACAGGTTGCTGATGAAACAGGGATGATGGCCAAGGCGTCAGACGGAGTGGCTTCAAAGGCTGCAGTCGTTACTGGGCTAGCAACAGTGGATTCCTGTGAACAGATCAATACAACATCAAGCAGCAAATAAAAGGGAAACCGAGGAGGAGAAGGAGAAGATACTCACTCCTAATGTGATGCCGATATCCTCAAAGGAGTGCAGGGAGAGGAAAGCTCCGCTACTGAAGCAACAAAGGGAGGGGTTATATCTGCCTCGGTGTCCAGGCCGACAAACTCTTCCTGTAGCTCCTCCTCAGAAGACAGCACCAGCAGTTTGGAGGGGGTGAATAGCGGAACAATGTCAGTACATACGGATGGGGCCTCTGATTTGGAGATACCCTCCGCCTCGCTATCGCTAAAGCCCGCCTCTTCTTCCTCTGCATCAGAGGCAGTCGCGGAACTACTAGAAGATATTTCCACGCTGTCCACGGGCTGGGCAGTCATCTTTGAAGTATGCCGGGAGGTGGACCAGGTAACTATGCGCCTTGTGGTGACAATCTCCCGTTTTGTCTGCGCTTTGTGACCCTCCTGTGGCTGAAACACATCTCCTCCCGCTGCTATGACTCCGGTCTCCTCTCCAGCTGTCACTGTAGCAAAAGGTCCATGAAATAAATGACAGAAAAATAGCTGAAATGCACAAGAAAAGATGAGAAAACACACTTACCCTCTACTTTGCTGGCCAGCGTAGGAGAAGGCAGTCTAGTGTCCGCGTCAGGGAGCGCCACAACTTGCTCTTGGGCTGTACAAAAATAGTGGTTAGATATCCAAAGATCTCTTTCAGATTCAGCAAAGAAGAGAATGAAAGAAGTAGCTGCAAGCTAGTAATGTTACCCTCAGCGGATGCCTGGGCGGCCTCCCTCTCGGATGCAAATTCATCAAACGAAGGGATATCAGGGAGAGGGGTCCCGGTGTCCGTCGCTGTCAAGTCTGGTTGCTGGGCGTAAGCTGTCTTAGCCTTCTTGGCCTTTACGACTGCAACCTTAACCGCCGAAGTCTTTCTCTTTTTGCCCGGAGGCAAGGGAGTGGTAGTCGGCGCTGCTGCAGGGACTTCAAAATGAGCAGGCTTCTCAGCTTGTGCAATGATCTTTCTATAAAGTCCTTGTCGCTTTATATCTGGTCTATCTGTTGAAGACAGAAGAAAAGCAGCGAAATCAGTGAATGCAAAGTTCAACACTGAGCGGAAGGCACTACAGTCATAAAAGAAAGATCATACCTGCTGGACCGTCATAAAAGACAGAAAGTGGCCGATATAGATAAGCTACCTCCTTGGAATGGGAATCAGCCTCCTTGACGAGCCAGCAGACATCACCAACTGTCTGGCACTTCTCCACTAAGGCGGCCAGGTCGCTATGACCGTGAAAGTCAAGACATCGGAATAAGTCAAGGTGGTCGATACCCCAGCCGTCAACATAATGAAAAGAAATGAACAATGGCTTATTCAAGATGCCGGCTATCGGACCCTCTGCAGATAACCCATGTACGTTCAGCAGAATAAACAGCCAAGACGTGTGCTTGTAATACGTCTGAGTCCTATCTTCCCTACGCACAAACGTCCGGTAAGGATGAAATCTGTCCGTCAGACCCTTCCAAGTTCAACAGGGAATGGGTACTGTTGCGCCTCCAGACGAGCGCCCCCTACATGACACAGATACTTCAAGTTTTTCATGAAGGTGTCTTCATTAATAGCAGCAAAGATAGGAGTGGGCGGCTCAGAGCCTTCTTCTTTCAAAGCCCGACGTTTGGCCAAATAGTTCTCTGCCTCCCGCGGGTGCTGTGAATAAATCCTTTTCAGATGGGCCTCTGGAATGTCAAACACGGGGCCGGGTTGCTGTTTCAAGAAAGAACGCTCGGCCACGTCCCAGAATGCGCCCCTGCCATCCCTATAAAAACTGGTTTGGGTGTTCCACCATTTAATATATTCTGATATGACCCGGGGAACACTGTTACAAATGGTCGAAATCTTGAAAACCGCGCCATCCTGGCGATGAAAGAAATCCCACCATAGCCGGCCATCACCAACAATTGTGGACCCATGCTTGGCCCGACTATCCAGAGGGAACTGAGCGACTGATGTGGGGATATGTTGGTCGTAACCGAAATTCCTCCCGAAGCGGAATGGGTAATATGGCTCCAAGAGAAGCAGACCACCCTTTCTGAAGACCAAAACACTGGGCCGAATGGCCATGGCCCACCTAACCAGCTCCGGCTCCAGGATAGACCGAACAGCATTAGCCCCTGAGACAGGATGAACATAAGTCTCTACCTCTTCCATCTTACATTCTCTTTGAGAGTGAACCAGAGGAGCTGAGCCTGCTGCCAAGCTCCAGAAATGAATGTTGCCGGGGGCGTCTACTGGTACCCTTACCAGTCTGCCCCTTATTTTGAACAACTGATCAGAGAAAGAGCCAGGCTCGGCACTGGCAAATTCAATCATCCTGGGTAATACTGTATCTGCCTGCAGAGTTCTAGGAGCCAGCTCGGGAAACAGACTGTAGACCCAGGCATTGAAGAAATGAAATGGACCCACGGTCCTCAAAGAGCGGGAGTCCGATGCTTATACAGGTCCCCTAGTGATTTGTAGATCAAGCACAAGGCCACCGGGCAGAGTGACAACCTCATCCCCCAGGCCATTTGACAAGCCGGATATATGGCTTCTGGCCGGATGATCATCTCGTCCCCTTGAGGGAGAGCGAAGGTGCACAGCCAGAATGTGAAATAAGCCGCACAATGTGTGATAGGGTCCACCCCTGCCGGGTTCGGACCATCTTTGCCTATACGGCGCAATGAAGACGACAGCGCTGACTTGTAACAGTGGAGTCCTTATCTGCTTACTGGCAGTCGGACCCACAGAAGGGAAGTCTGCATACTTTAAAGGACCGCCAAAGAAGTACTGGATCCACTGTCCTATCCGGACCCTTAGCTTGCTACTTTTCTCTCGAGGTTGATAACCCTTGGAGGATCCTCTACTATGAGCCAAACAGATGGAGCGATAGGCTTTCATTAAGTATCGGTACGAGTAGCCAAGTGAGTACCTACCTTCGCCATCAGAGCTGTCCTTTTCAGAATCTTCCAAACATACATCTTCATAAGGCTCGCCGTCAATGGGCAGACCAGAAAGCTGTGATAAACTCCAGAGGTCGAGAGATGTTTCACCCTCTGCTGTATAAAATATGTTGAACAAAGGGCAGAATACTTCGAACATTCCACAGCATAATCCGCGGGATATGGGATAGCGGAATCTAGAAGCAAAGACACTGTGGTATACCCCGGCTCTGATCAGCAGCGGGGCGTATTCCTTCAAAACAAACTCAGTGAATTCCACTGCTCCAACTCGGAATAAGTGGGCGTCGGTTATCTTGGCGTCTCCGAACCAACCAGCAGCTAGCTGATACTTGAACTGGACAGCCGGACAATTCAACACAAAAGGTTCTTCTCGGTACCCCCACTTTATCGGTGCCAGGAATAGACCGTAGCCGGATTTTTCCTTGTGAACTCGGCCACTAGCATTGTCCCACCGAGCGAGTGTAAATTCCGGGGCCCGAGTCAACATCTTTTTCTCCGGCTCCAGTTCTGATATACCGAGGATTGCGTCCCAGTCACGCTTCTCCCCGGGAAGATAAATAGCCTTGCCACGATACACTGATCCCTTCAGGCTATCCCTCTCGGCAAGTATAGCAGCTTTGACTGCATGAGCTAGCCGATAGTCTCGCATTCCACCCACGGTGAAAGTCCGGATAAACGGCATCAGGTGTCTATCCTTCGGGAGATCTGGACGGTAACCACTGCCCCGTCTGAAGCATGTTTCCACGACAGTGGAGTAGATCCTGGACGTTGATACTGTGTCAGTTTCAGAATCAGAGGATTCGTCAACGGCGGCAACTTTGTCGTATCCGAAGTCCAGGCTATGCACGTTCAGCCAGTTCACTACAGCCCGTGATATATCTGGCTGGGCTGACGAACTTGTTCCAGCAGCTCCAGAAGACGCGGCAGCGGAACTGGAGGCCATTGCAGTGTCTGCAGTCAAAGAAGAAATGTGAATTAAATCCTAAAATAAGAAACAGTCTTATAAGGATTGTAATGTGAAGCTCTGTGAAAATTTCGGCAGCATCTCCCCTTATTCAGGGTCTGCCCAAAGAAGATGGGGAGTCACCCACCAAGAGGGAGTGATCCCGGAAGCAAAAGGGATTTAATCCCCAAATAATGTCCTACCCGGGGCAAAGTCTAATGAAACGGGAAGAAAACGGGACGGTCGGAGGGGAGAAACTCGCCGCCACCACCGAGAGAGTGAAGAGAGAGAAGAGCAAGTGAGAAATGAGAAAGGAGGAGGCATTCGGCACCTTAAATAGGGCCACCGGAGGAGGGGTTCTCAGCGCGATGAGAGGCACGCCGAGAACACCCCCCCTCTTTGCCAAAGGCGCGCCGAGAAGTGCCGCCGAGAGCCCCCCTCCTGGCCAATAGCGCGCCGAGAAGCCCTGCCGAAAAGCCGCGCGCCGAGAACCGACGCGCCGAGAAGGCTGTGCCGAGGAGCTGCGTTGAGAAGCTCGCGCCGGGAGCATTCAAGCGAAAGAAATTGGAAGAAATTCAAAGAAATTGAAAGGAGTTACAAAAAATGCCAAAGTAAGGATGCTTCCAAGTTGAATATGAAAGATGACTAATAATGTCAAGCTGAGAAATGGGTTCAGATGCTGAATGATACATACACCTGCAGGCACTGTGTCATTTATTCTGCATTTTCGCTACCTGCAAGTGGGGGGCATTTGTTGACACCTGAAATATAACCGAGAATAAAGATGAGACCGAAGAGAAGATTGAATCAGAAATGAAGATCCCAGAGATTCCTGCAAAGTCGGAACTACAGAACAGTCGTCACTAAAGCTACCACCCGGCTGAAGCCCTCCCCGGCCAAGCTGATGTCCGGTGTTGTCATCGCCCAGATGGCAGTACTGATGAAGAATTACAGTCCATTGACTGATGAAAATCTCCAGAAATGTTCTGATAAAGACTATGTCAAGTCACCAACTAATGGGCCTTCACCTGTTCTAACAGATTCGAAGGACTGACAAATGAAAAGGTAGATTAGGCAGCTTTGACAGCTCAAGCCTACTGATGAGGAAGATTAAAACATTAAAAGTCCTAAATGGGCTCACTAGTGTGGCGTCGAGAGCTCCTCACCGAAGCCCAAAAAGCCCATGGAGGCAGCGCCAGGAAGCTAGACTCTTGGCGCCGGGAAGCCTCCGCAACCGACTGAGGCGCGTCGGGAAGGTGTGAAAGGCGCGCCAGGGTCGATCATGCCGAGAAGGGGGGGCACTACGCTTATAAAACCCCCAGTTTCATCCAAGACAAAAGAGACAGATAGATAGACAATCATCAGAAAAAGAATAGCCACATTCGCCAAAAAGAGAGAAGAGAAGAGAAGCTGTTGCGAGGTCTGAAAGAAGGAGAAGGTGGGGTGCTCGGGGAGGGAGAGGATTCAATGCTCCGCCCTCCCCCATCCTTTGTTTTTATCCTTTTGCATTTTCATTTCTCCAATGTGCATCCTTTGTATTGCTTCTGTTTCTTTACTTCTTTTGAAGAATGTTATTGCCCCCCCCCCCATTTCGTATGGATGGACATAGTCAGACGATGTAATAGACAGTATATATATAGACGAGCACGGTCTTCCCCTTGTTTTCGATACTGAATGCATCTAGTTGTTACTTTCTGAAACATATTTTCTCTTATGTATGTTCATCCGGAAGTGGGGGTCTGGCGTGAGCTTTGGCCATGATCCTCTGCTCCCTTTTTGCTTCTGCTCTGGGTGAGGGGCAGCAGGTTCCCCCCATTCTAACTTATGGATGTTTGGGGTCCATGGCTCTCGAGGAATCCCAGTGCGGTAGGTTTTAACGACCTCCCTCCCTTGATTGTTCCCTCGATGTCATTAAGGCCGTCCCAGGAATCAGAGACAGTCATCTCTTGATTTTCCTGGGCGGCCGGCAACAAATAAACATATACATCCGCAGGGTATTTTGAGTGTGTTTTGGATGAACGATGGTCTCGATTCCTCTACAGACCTTGTCTCTGGATGATTCCCTAGTATCCCTCCAGTAAAATCTTTGGTCCAATTCACTCTTGCATCCCAATTCCTGTCTCAATCGCATAAATCTCCAGAACAGAGCTCCGTAAAACCCTGAAACCCTATACGTTATCGGCACTGAACCCTCCCGGCGCACCAAACAGTCCCCGGCGTGGCACTTCGCGTGCCGAGAGCTGGGCGCGTCGATAACCCCATCCTTCCTTTCTAACCGACAAGGAGCCTCCCTTCAGGTGACCTTCTCGGCGCGATGGCTTCCGCGCCGAGAACCCCCGCGCCGGGAACCTTCTTTCAGGCTATAACTGTGCCGAGAAACTCCTGCGCCGGGAACCCCTCCCTTCATGCTATAACTGTGCCGAGAACCCCCTATCAACACTCCATTTCATTTCTGATTACTCCATGTATCTATCTGAGGGATATCCAGAGACCATCGTGTATACCCTGAAGAGATACAGCAACGGGAAAGGACCTCCCCTACATTACTCAGTCCAGATCCGGATTCCTCTGTAACCCTATGAACCCAAAGCGCTCTGCCACTGCATGTGCTCTGATGGTTCCCAAGGGAATATCAACTGGTGCTATGAATGCAGACAGTGTTCTCGGGCCTAGTGCTCTCCTCTTTCGGCCTTCATCCCGGCATCCCGTGGATGATGGTCTATCTCTCCTTGGCATGCTCCAAGACAAGGGGATATGCTGCCGAAATTCACCCACATCACACCGAGTGACTGTGATATTCTCTTCTAACCCCGCTGAACCTAAGGAGTTCTGCCACTGCATGTCCTCCCATACTGTGTATCATGGTATGTCGGTCCCTCTCCGGATTCCAGGTCGAATATACCCGATCTTTCACGGATCCCGTCCTGTCGCTGCATGGACAGTTTCCTATTCCCATTTGGCATAGTCCAAGACAATGGGGATATGCTGCCGGATTTGCCCCGCACCTGACGTACTCTTGCTTTATCCAGTCTATTTAATGTTCTGCGAATAAACTAGCACGCTCTTATGTGGGCTTTTGCCGCTATCCTCCTCCTGTCTTTGGCATTTAATCAAGGGTTGTCTTCCTTAGGGAGGACGTAATTAACGTCATGGCCTTTACGGCATGGCGGACTTTTGGTCCCGACTCGGACTTCACAATCGACTGACCAAGTCAGATCGAGCGCACAATGAAATTGTCACTCCGGTGACTGGCATGCCTAATAAACCAACCAATAAACCAAATAAATAAATAAAAAAAACAAGATCTTCAAAACAAATCCATCCCCCACAGTCCATAAGTTATTTCCCTAAGTTTTGAGTCATTTGCCCCATGGTCTGCTTTCTAGGACATCAATGGTCATTTTGTGTAAAGCCATGGGCAGTTTGGTCCTGTAAAAGGTTGAGCTCCTATAAATAGGACCCAACCCCCCCTTGAGAAAGATAAGGAATATTTGAGCATTTTCATAAAATCCCACTTTGTGTGATGCCATTGGTGAGAAGCCAAGTCTTTGTGTGAGAAGCCCTTGGAGTGAGAAGCTCCCTTATCTCTCTCTCTCTCTCTAAGAGGGGCGCCTCTTTCTCTCTCCTCCCTCCCCTCCACATCAGCCCACCCCTCCACCTCATCAAATGTCCCTTCACTTCCCCATAAATCCATAAACCCCCTCATTAACTCCACCTCTCCCTAGACACCCATTCATATTCCCAAGACACCTCTCCACTCTCCAACACAACCCCCCCTCTTCCCAAGCCACCCCTTTCCTTCCCCAACACACCTCTCCATCTCCCAACACACCCCTCTACATCCCCAAGACCCCAATTGACTACCCACATTAAACCAAAATTCAAACATTAGGGAAACTTCCCCTCCCTTGGCCATTTGTGCCCTGCTCTCTCCCACCCTTGGCAGACCTGTGACCCCAACTCTCCCCCCTGCTAGCTCCACCCCCAGCAGCTCATCTCCCTCCTCCTTCACCCTGGTTTGACCCTCCCATGGTCCCCTCCCAGCCAGGCTTCACCCCTACCCATCTCCACCCATTTCCCCCTCTCACGTCCCCAATTAGCACCTCCCATTCCCACCAACCACCCTGTCCACCACTACAGTAGAACTGGGCTCAACTTGCAGCGTCGACCCTGCCTCGTCTGAGAAGATTTAGGTGAACCTCCCAACAGCAACAAGATTCGTCTCCGAGCTAGCTTTCCAACGAGGGTTGTTTCACTACCATCTGACGTCCGTGCTGTTCGGAGGAGTTGATTTTGTCAGACTGCGCACTCTATCTCCTACAGACAGATAGGGGCGGCTTGCAGAAGCTCTCACTGCCAGCTCGGTGAAGTTCCTGGTGCATCCTTTTGTGGATACCATCTTATGGAAGTCCTCTACCATACCCAAGAAGAAGGGAGCCGTTTGAGTACCGGAGGGCCGCATTCTAGCCGTTTCCCCCAACTCACGCAGATTTGCCCCACCAGCACCAGGTCTGACCCCCAACTACTCTTTTGTTCTCTGCGTTCTACTCCGGCCTCTTCTCGGAGCCCCGTTGATTCATGCTCAAAGAGGGCTTCTCCACGGTCTCAACGAGACTAGCCTCGCCTTCATCGACCCCGGGAGAGTTCGTGGCAGCAACTTTCTCAGGCCCCTTTGGCTCTGGGTACGGCACACATAGTTTCCGGTTTCAGACCTGAGCCAGAGTGCAGGTGCGACCATGGCCGTTCCTGTGAGGATTCCAGTGTGATTTTTGGAGGATGTCATCTTCATCTAGTCCCCTCCACATCCCAGGAAGCGGGAAGCCATTCGCCCACCGAAGCCCCCTGCACCGGCCATCTTCCCCAGTCTACGCTAGCAGCACTCGCCAGAATCAGGTCGGACACCTTCTCGCTTATTCCTCTCCAGCGCTCTACTCCGACCTCGTCTGGAGTTCGTGTTGGTTTTTGGTCGAAGAAGACTCTCCCACGATCGTTTCTGCACCAGCCTCGCCTCCATCGGAGCCCGGGAGAGCTCGTGGGGGCCCCATCTTCAGGCTACTGCAAATCTGGGACAGACAGAGTCAATCCCAAACAGTCCAATTCCCGGAGCGGTAGCGCCCCCCTTCGGTCTCAGCTCAGTCTACCAGCCTGACGGCGTGATCCAGGTCCATCTACGGCCAATTTTGCACTGGTCCCATCCCCAACAGCGACCAGAGGAGATCGTGGTGACTTCATCTTCAGCTTGTTGTCCCAGTTGAGCTAGCACCGGGACAGACCGGTCTCGACTTATTCCCCTCCCTCACCTGGCCAGCTTAGCGCCCCTCCCTACATGGAGGTAGTGTTTGAATGTATTTGTACATCCCCACTGTTTATCCACCCCTCCTGCGAGAGACGTAGTGTTGTACTCTATTAATTTTAAGGATGAAGCTTCATCGGCGCAGCGTGCAGGAGGTGCACCCACACTTCCCCACTCGCCCTCGTCTCCGACCGGTTGGGTAAGCTCTCGACCCTTGCTTCTAATTTGTGCTTGTTCCTTTCATATTCGACGTTTGCTCCATCGGTCAAGAGAGAGAGTGCCCGGTCCCGAAGTTCCACCACCTTTGAGTGACCGCCGTGGGGGTAAGAGAGTGAACCCCGTGCCCTACGGCACATGGCCTGCCCTTTGATTCGGGCACTTGTACCCAGGGGAGGCTGACCTTAGCCTTGCTGGCCCTCCACCAGCAAGGGTCTCGTCCCACACCCTCTACTTGGTATCCTCGAAGTCACCCCCGGGTTGAGTGTGCGCACCGTGTGAGCGTCCGCCGATGTTAACTTCATGTTCTTGCGATTGTGCTTGCTTTGTTAGGTCCGAGGTGCATCGGCCTAGTGACTGCCACCCCCAAGGTTGTGACGACCAGGGATCCGAGTACCGGAAAGGAACCGGCGCGTCTCGAATCTCGGCCCGCCAACCCACGAGCCCGAAGACTCGGAAGGGTAAAAAGGGATGGAGTGGGAGTACAAGAGAAGGTGAAACGACCGCAGAGATAGCACAATGATCAAAAATAAAATGCACAGCATAATATAAATAAAATAAACTGCTATAAGGTCCACAGAGTCTCATGTCCAAAATAAAAGTACAGTCAACAGAAAGGAAAGTACAACCAGACAGGGCTTCCCCCAGAGTACAACTACACGGGATATCCTCCAACTCTCGCACCAGCTGTGACGACCCGGGATCCGAGTACCGGAAAGGAACCGACGCGTCTCGAATCTCGGCCCGCCAACCCACGAGCCCGAAGACTCGGAAGGGTAAAAAGGGATGGAGTGGGAGTACAAGAGAAGCTAAAATGACCACAGAGATAGCACAATGATCAAAAATAAAATGCACAGCATAATATAAATAAAATAAACTACTACAAGGTCCACAGAGTCTCATGTCCAAAATAAAAGTACAGTCAACAGAAAGGAAAGTACAACCACATGGGGCATCCCCCAGAGTACAACTACACGGGGCATCCCCCGGCTCTAGCAGACTGGCGACTAACCCTGGATAGAAGAACCACGCTGAAACTTGACCGCGCCTCTCGACGACCCCGCCTCACCTGAAAAGTAGGGGTGAGCCTCATTTCATTGGCCCAGTAGGGATCCCGCGAACCCCCACCTCGCGCGGAAAACAAGGCAGGAAGCAAGAAGGTAGAAAAGCAACCCCACCTAACAGGAGTACGATAAAACCAACAAGCTAAAGTAAATAAACAGAAAACCGTCTACTCTAACAGTACCGTACTACTAACCACGGTCCAACAAAACTCGAGTCCACACCTGCCAGCAAACAGGAGCACTACCCACTAGAAGAACGACCGGATGTGTCCCCTGACGTCTTACACCGCGTCACAAGTGTCTAGCTATGACGCCCCGGGCGTGAGACTCAGACACGCAACAAGTACCACAACAAGGACTAGCTGGGGTCACGCTCGTCAGCGCGTGTCCTAGGCCCCCAACTACGTGTGCACACATAAACCATCTGCTCTAGGTCGGGTCCTCTAGCTGGTTTCCCCCCCTCCACCGGACTCTGGTGGCAAAGGCAAGGGGCCCTATTGTAACCAGCCTAAAAATAGCCTCTCACCAGAGTCCGGTGGGGGGGGAAACCAACTAGAAGACCCGACCTAGAGCAGATGGTCTGTGTGTGCACACGTAGTTGGGGGCCTTGGACACGCGCTGACGAGCGTGACCCTAGCTAGTCCTTGTTATGGTACTTGTTGCGTGTCTGAGTCTCACGCCCGGGGCGTCATAGCTAGACACTTGTGACGCTGTGTAAGACGTCAGGGGACGCATCCGGTCGTTCTTCTAGTGGGTAGTGCTCATGTTTGCTGGCAGGTGTGGACTCGAGTTTTGTTGGACCGAGGTTAGTAGTACGGTACTGTTAGAGTAGACAGTTTTCCGTTTATTTACTTTAGCTTGTTGGTTCTACCGTACTCCTGTTAGGGTGGGTTGCTTTTCTACCTTCTTGCTTCCTGCCTTGTTTTCCGTGCGAGGTGGGGGTTCGCGAGATCCCTACTGGGCCAATGAAATGAGGCTCACCCCTACTTTTCTGGTGAGGCGGGGGCCGAGTTTCAGCGTGGTTCTTCTAGATAGGGTTAGTCGCCAGTCTGCCAGAGCCGGGGGATGACCCGTGTAGTTGTACTCCGGGGGATGCCCCGTGTGGTTGTACTTTCCGTTCTGTTGACTATACTTTTATTTTGGACATGAGACTCTGTGGACCTTGTAGCAGTTTATTTTATTTATATTATGTTGTGCATTTTATTTTTGATCATTATGCTATCTATGCGGTCGTTTCAGCTTCTCTTGTACTCCCACTCCCTCCCTTTTTACCCTTCTGAGTCTTCGAGCTCGTGGGTTGGCGGGCCGAGATTCGAGACGCGCCGGTTCCTTTCCGGTACTCGAATCTTGGGTCGTCACAAAGGTGGTGTCACATCACTTGGCAACTTCAGGAGTAGCCAGTTGTGTCCTCTTCAACTGCCTATGAGCCTCCTCGGCAGGCCGAACGGAGGCACAGAAGAGGTGTTTCCCAACACCAGGAGCGGAGGCATCAGCAGTAGGCACGACAGGAGCATGCACGTCAGTAGTAGAGGCATCAGGAGTAGGTGCGGTAGGAGTAGGTGCAGGCTTCGAAAGATAGTGTGTAACAACCGATAGCTAGGTGACAACAGCACAACTGCGCGGAGCAGTCAGGGCAGTGCCCGAGGTGGGGCGGTTTCCATGTTGTCCAGCCTTGTACGGTGGATGTAGGGTAGTTGAGGTGTTTTAGGTACTATCGAGTGGGGCATGTGATGTGTGATTGTATGGAAGGCATGAGTTGCTATAGGTGCGATCAGGTCGGGCACGTCGTCTGTGAGTGTCCCCAACTGCCACTTTAGCCACAGTAGTTTCAATTACGGCCTCGGCGAGGCAGAGGTCCCGAAGGCAGGTGACCGTGTTTTGACTCGGGCTGAGGTGCTAGTGTAAGGAGGTATGGTTATGATGTTCATTTGACTTTTGTCTGCTTCCAATGTTCCTTGTGATTTTATTATGGGTTATATGTGTGTATGGGCATGTGTTTGAGAATTGCCTTAGACTTAGTAAGTCGTGGCTGAATGCTATGAGGTGCTATAGTTATGGTCAGGTGGGACTTTTTGGCACATGATTGCCCTGAGAGGCTATCCCAGCAACATCAGTGACCTTCCGGTGTGGCGATGTTGAATTCCCGAGGCACGTGAGATGTGTAGCAGGGCTAGCATGGAGATATCCTATCTCATGACAAGTGAAGAGGCAAGATCTCGCGCTGGTCCTGAGCGGGCAGTGGATCACCAGATAGTGAACTGCAAGAAAGGGAAACAGATCAGAGGGCCCAGGGATGAGTCCCTGGGGAAAACCCTCCGATGCTTAAGTCAATAGAGCTATGGTGGGAGCAATATAGGGAGGAAGTAGCTTCTGCGCGAGATCTCTCTCCACCAGAAGGGTGAAGTGGTTCCTGCTCAGGAGTTTTGAGCGTGTGATTGCCCTTACCTTTCGCTGGAGGGTATCCCTGGGTTAAATAGTGCACCATCTTCTGGGTCCTGTAAGTCGAGGGGTTTCAGGTGGGGGTTACGTCCTTGACGTGGGCTTTTATTGCCTTGTCGTGGGAGCGTTATCACCTTGGGGAGCTGGAGTCCCTCACCTTTATAACTTCCTGCTCACAGAGGACTCTTAATGGCTGCATGGATAAGCAATCGTCAGCCGTTCCAAGCTCAGAGAGGCCAGCCCTATCCGGGCGGTAGGCTTAGCTCGGATGAAGATGGGTCGGATCAGTCGGCATGCGCCTTCTTCTCCCGGGCGGAGGGATGGCTCGGGCATGGACCTTTCCTATGACCTGACCGATGCTCGGGCCTTTCCAACCTAGAGGCCGCCTAGGAAGGTAGTATCCTCGAGCAAATCTTTTATTGGGATTTCTCACCTAAGTGGGCCCCAGGGGGCTGTCACCTGGCTGAGCTGAGCCTTGTTGGGCCCTAAGGGGCCTAGTTCGGCTGCTCTTAATTGGGCTACAGAAATCCCCCTCTCCACTTGTCCCCCTCCTACTCCTGAGCCAAAGGAGGCTCAGATGAGTAGCCTTTTAGGGTTTTGGACCAACGTGGCTCAGGTGGGTGGAGATCTGGCGGTGTTATGAAGCCACATGTCATGGTCACCTGGGCCCGTAATAATTGCAATCCTAACGGATTTGAAATGAAGGGGCCCCCTTTTCTCGGAGGTCGGAACGACGCGCCGCCTCCCGCGTGGGTTTATAGGCGTTGGGCGCTGGTTGTCATCCCAGACTCTTTCCGTTGTTAGGGTTTTGGCTTTCCTTCGCTTCTTTACTTTTGGGGCTCTTCGATGCGCCGTGAGGACACAACGGAGGAACAGAAACTTGCGGCAGCATTTGAGGAGTTGGCGAAGATAACTGCGGAGGCAGTCTGGTAGCTTCCTCCTCCCCCAGAATCTTCGAGGTCTCGAGAGAATTCGTTTTCAAGTTCTTCCTCGGAATCCATGGCGGGCCAGCGTTCGGGTGCCGAGGGATGGGGCAACGAATCGGTGGTGAGAGCGCCGGTCCAGAACTACAGCGAGTTGGGGGAAGCCGAGGTGAAGAGGCTGGAGCATCAGTTTTGCCTGCCTCACAAGTATAGCTTTGCTACTGCTGCCCCGTATGAGACATGCCTGGATTCTCGCACGGGCGACATCTGCATCTTTCTTCTAGCATGGAAGAGCGGGTTTCGCCTCCCCTTCGAGCCCTTCATCCTCACGCTTCTCAACTTTTTCCAGTTGGCGCCCATTCAGTTGGTAGCCAACTCGTACCTTCTCCTCTCCACTTTTCGAATCCTCTATCGTCAGTGTGGGGTTCCTCCTTCCTTGGACTTCTTCCACTATTTCTTCGAGTTGAAGGCGCACCCGTCGGTTGGGAAGGGTTTTTACTTCATCCAGGCGAGAAGGAATAGGAGTTGTATTTCGCTGGCGGTGAAGGATTCTTCGCATAAAGGGTGGAAGACCCAATTTTTCTGGGCGGGGATTAACTCGGTGGAGAGACTTGGAGGTGCCAAGTAATGCCCAATTTCCACCCGAATATCCCTCCCCGGCAGGAGGAGTTCCCCCCACATGTGGAGGAGTATGCCGCTCGTTTGCTGAAACATCGCCAGTCGATCGAAGAGCTAGTGACGCCAGAGAATATCGAGCGGTGTCTTCTTATGCGGTAGAAGCCGTCAGGTGCCACAACTTAGATCCTCCTTCGGATGTGGGGGTCATCTTTCTTTTTCCTGATCACGCCTTCTTCTTTGTTGCAGACACCAGGCGGGAGCCTCTAGAGGAGGCCGCTGAGATCATTGACCTTGGCGATGACTCGGCGGCTGATGAGCCGGGAGCCCCTGTGGGTCGCTCCCAAGCCCAGGATAAGGGCAAGGGGGTGGCCTCAGGGGGGACTTCTCGGCCGCGCGGAGCGAAGCGCAAGGATCCCATGGAGGGGAGGTTGCGGGAGGCCGCGAAGGCCAGGAAACGGGCCAGGAAGGCCGGTCTCCTCTCCACTGCCGAGGGCGATCCTAGCTCGGCGGCACTCCCCTCTCTGGGGTAAGATAGGGCCGACCCTACCGAGCCAGCTCTCCCATCTGCCGAGCGAGAGGGGGCCGAGGAGACCAGGGGCACCCCGGGGGGTGACGGTGATGGGTCGGCTCTCTCCTTGTTGGGAACAGAGGGGGCCGAAGTTGAAACAACCGCGGCCGAGGCAGGGGCGCCGGTCGAGGTGGGCGACGTGCGGGCCGCGACGGTTGAGGTTGGGGGTTCGCCGGTAGAGGCGTCGCAGCCCCAAACGACCGTGGTGCACGGAGCGGCCAGGCTCGTAGCGTTGGTCGAGGTCGGGGGTTCACCTATGGAGGCGTCGCAGCCCCAAATGACCATGGTGCATGGAGCGGACAGGCTCGTAGCGTCGGTCGAGGTAGGGGGTTCGCCTATGGAGGCGTCGCAACCCCAACCGACCGTAGCGCGTGGGGCGGCTGAGCCCGCAGCTCGATCTGGGCCTTCCGGCGAGGCGCCAGGTGCGGAAAGGGTTCCCATGCCGATGGCTCTGGAAAGGCTCGCATCTCGAGCACTTTATACCAGCTTTGCCGCGAGGTGTCCGCGAGGATGAAAGGGGGAGACAAGCGTCATTCTCCACCCAGGGTCCTCGACATCATTATGGAGGGCGGCCTGGTCATGGCCCAGATGGGGACCACAATGGCGGAGACTTATGCCTGGTCGGAGTCAGAGCGGTCGAATCTTGCTTGGACCATCGGAGGGTGTGAGAGGAAACTAGCTCGACTCAATGAGGCGCATGAGGGGCTCCGACGGGAGTTTTTCGCGATCAGGGAGTTGTCGCGGTCGAGCCGGCTGGAGGTCAGAGTGCTGACCGAGCAACTAACCAAGGCCCGGGAATCGCTCGAGAGGAAAAGTAAACTCCTTGAAGAGGAGTGCCTTCTTCGTCCCGAGCTGGATGGCCGTTGGGAGGCCGAGCGCGTCGAGTTGGTGGACTGGGCAGAGGTAGCGGAGCGCCTCCATTTGGAGGCTGAGGCCGATCGAGCTGAGGTGGAGAGGCGATCGGTCAAGGCCAAGGAGTGGGCGGCCGAGGCCAAATGAAATTCGGCTGAGCCAGAGAAACGATCGGTGGAGGCCGAGGAGCGGGCGGCCGAGGCAGAGCGGGAGAAGGCCGAGCTTGCCGATAGGATGGGACTGGCCGAGGCGGAGGCGATTGAGCAATACAAGGGCTCAGAGGCCTACCGGGCCGACCTGCAGGAAGCTGCCCTTCCCTATTATGAGTCAGCACTTCGCCGAGGCATCCTCAAGGGGTTTAAGCAGGGTTACTGCCGGGCAGTAGCTTATGCCGGGGAATAAGATTCTGGGATCAACTTCCCCTCTGGCCAACGCTATGACTCGGACATGTCGCCTTCCAGCTCCTCTGCGTCGGGCGGGGAAGATCTAGAGGGCTCTTCTCCTGAGGGGTCGCCAACTCCAGCTGCCTCGGGAGGGCTCGCGACTGAGGCAGTTCCTGCGCAGGCGGGGTCAGTGCCCTGGCCGGCCGTCACCAAGGGCGCCGGGGGCGAAACACCTGTGCCTTCCACTTCCGAGCTTCAAAGTGGGCCCTAGGCCTGATGTATCGTCCTTTTCTGCCTCCTTCTTTGTTTGTCTCTTTTTTCAAAAAAGGACTTCCACTTTTTGTAAGGCAATAAATAAAATCTTACTTGCTTCATGCTATCCTTGCCGTGATTTGATCAGCGTATCTGTAGTAGTTGGAAAGGACCTATACTTTCTGCGCATATCTCGCATGATGGTTGGGTGAGCATCTGACAGGGTGCCTTTCCGCGTTCTCATGCTTTAAATGCATGGCCGCTTCGTGTGTCCCGCTGGGGTGAAAGACGAGAGGTTTGAGGTGACCGTTCATAGGGGGAAATTCCTTTGGCGTGTTTTCGAGGAGGGAGTCGTTTAAGGCGAGTAGCCTCCCTTTCCCTATAAAAAGACCGAAGGGCGTCCCTTCTTCTCCATCGCTTAGGATTTTCCCTGACAGTCTTTCCACGCCCCTTCTTCACGTTGCGTTGTGCCGTTGCATTCGGAGCATGGAGGATCCTTCGGAAGACGATGCTGCCGATGATGGAGGGCGGCAGGTTTTTGCCGCTTCAGGTTTTGAGTAGGTCTGACGGTCGTGGCGCGGGTTTGAGGAGGGTCCGATGGTCGTCGCGTGGATCTGGAGAGGATTTTGATGGAAAAATCACGTCATTTCCTCTATCAGTTCCGGAGAGGCTTCCCGGAGGGGGGCGAGATGGAAGACGGATGGGGGCATCCGGCATCTCCGCCGCCCGTCCCTCTCTACCCGCTTCAGGGATGGGGGGAGAAGCAAATTAAGCTCCCTCCTTTCCGGGCCTTCCCCTGCCTCCTCGTCCAGCTATGCTGGACTTCTTTTTCTTTCTGGCAGCCTCTTTTTCCCTCTTCTGCTCTTCCTTTCTTTCACTCTTCGGAGGGTGCTTGCTCTTGTACGTTCCAAAGAGTTGGCAGGTTGGAAGAGAGGAGGCCTTCATAGGCGTTCCCTCTTACCCAGCCTCTGTCAACTTGGAAGGTAGCCTTCCCCTCCGCAGTCCCTTCTGTCACCTTTGTCATGGGCCACCCGAGCCAACTGGGTCGACAGCCTTTTATCCGAGCCAGTTTCTACACGAGGCAGAGTCAGTGGCTGGACGCAAGGAGATCAACCGAGTCAGCCGAGCAATGGCCTCTTGCAGTGGTGCCAGATGGATTTTTTGCTTTCTGTTGTGTAATGTATTGGCTTTTGCCTTTCTGATGTACCAATAATCGTTTGAATGAAAAGGAGAAAAAAAAATTTCACTCAGATTGTTTGCACGAACTTCAAAAGTAGAACCTGCGTAGTGTGGCTGCGTTCCACGTCCGAGGGATGGGTTCCCCTTCCATTGTAGATAGTCGGTATGCTCCTTTCCTGAGCGTCTCGACCACTCGATAGGGGCCTTCCCAGTTAGGGGATAGCTTGCCCGCCGCCTCTAGTGGTCGAGAGGCTTCTGCTTTCCTGAGGATGAAGTCTCCCGGTTGGAAGTGCCTGTCTCGGACTTTGGCGTTGTAGTATCGAGTGAGGCGATGATGGTACTCCGTTGCTTGGATGCTGGCAATCTCTCGGAGTTCATCTGCTAGGTTGAGGTTCTCGAGTAATTTTTGCTCGTTTACCTCGGGCGAGAAGCAGATGACTCGGAGGGAGGGATTGGCGATCTCCAACGGAATGACGGCCTCGGTGCCATATACCAACTGGAAAGGACTCTCACCGGTTACCGTTCTACGAGTCGTTCTGTGGGACCAAAGTATGCTAGGCAGTTCCTCGAGCCAGTTGCCCTTGGCCTTGCCGAGTCTAGTCTTTATGCTTTTTAAGATAGTCTTATTGGCATTCTCGACTAGCCCGTTGGCCTGAGGGTGGGTGACCGAAGTGAAGTGGTTGCGAATACCTAGGTCGGCACATCTGTCCCGAAAAAAATGAGAGTCAAATTACCTACCGTTATCGCTCACTATCACCCGGGGGATGCCGTAACGACAAATGATTGACTTCCAGACGAAACTCCAGACGACTGTCTCGGTGATCCTCGCCGTGGCTTCGGCCTCGATCCACTTGGTAAAGTAGTCGATGGCGATGATGATAAACTTCTTCTGGGCCTGAGCCGTAGGGAACAGCCCAAGAATGTCGATCCCCCACCGAGCGAAGGGGTATGGCTCGGTCACGGTGACGAGCTCCGTAGCCGGCTGATGGACTAAGTGGACGAATCGCTGGCATCGGTCGCACTGTTGCACATATGTAACACCCCGGTTTTTAAAATCTGAAATTTAATTAAAATAGTGAATTTTTAATTTAGATAAATGAATTTCGGAAATTAATATTATATTCCTCAGTGAATAGTGCTAGCATAATTTCAACTTTCTCACAAAAATCTAGAAAAATAGTAAATTGATAGAGAATGATTTATACAACAACTTTGCCTTCTTGAGTTTTATCAGTAAAAATATGTAATTAGATCTATTTATCGTTTAAGTGAGTTTCATTAAATAATATTTTATTCCTTGGAATAGTACCATCGACAATTCTTCTACTTGATAAAAATCCATAAAAATGGTAATTTGGTTGCTGGAAGTGTATGTAACAAATTTGTCTTCTGGGATTAACCCAGTGAAAATCTGTAGCAAGATCTATTTAATGTTTTAAGTGAAAAATCCACACTTTTCAACCTTTACCTAACATTGACTTCAAACACAAAATCTGACCTTAATACTCAACCATTTGATCTGAAATTGGTGTCAAATTAAAGGCCATGATCTTAACTTCAATAGCCCTCTAAACATTGCTCGAAACCCTAACCCTAATTGAGGCGGCTGGTCGAGTTTGACTTGGTCCTTGATTTCGGCACCTTGTTTAACACGCCTCTTGTGGCATCGATTCCTCTCTCCACAGACCATCCCAGAACGTGTATAAACTATCAAAATGAAGCCCTTCCAGTCTATTTTCGTTTGGTTACCGCGGCAGTCGCTGAAGTTTTCAGATCTGGGAGATATCTCTCGTTGAGTGCGTGGGTGTCGGCTTCCTTCTTTCTTTCTTCCTCCTTTGTTCTTCCTTGTTCTTCATCAAATTGAGGTAGGTTCTCTCGGGCTCAAACAGCAAACCATATATCAAAATGTTCAGCATGAAGTCCTCTTTCTTTTGATATATAAAGCCCCAAACATCATGTAGTATCCTGCGAGTATTTCGAGGTTTAGTAGAAGCATGTTAGAAGCATGTTAGATTAGGGTTAACATTGTTCCTTCTTCGATTAAGTTCTGATTTCAAGGTGTAATTATGAAATTGAGCCATGCATATTGTAGAGTTTTTCGTGCTCTTTCCATTTATCATAAAAGCCCTAAATTCTATTGAGCATGCTTTGTGAATTTCGAATTTTTGTAAGAGCATGTCTAGAACATGATTCATATAGTGTTCCTTTAAGTCAGATCTTGATTTCGGGCTAATTTTGAGTCATGTAACCTGATCTTCATGTAGCATATCATACATGGTTGGATTCATAATCGAGTTAGCTTTCTTTTGACGCAAGAAGCCCCAAAATTCATTGCTTATGTTGAGAGAATTGCATGATTTAGTAGAAGTAGGTCAGGAACTAGGGTTTTCATGTATTTATCATGTATAAGTTGAGATTTAATTGATTTCTGTGAAAATTCATGTTTCTAAACTCATGTATCATGACCATAGAATGTCTATTAGGATTCCTAGATCATGTGGTTTTGATTTCAACACAATTGGACCTCATTTGGATGAGTTCATGTGTTTTCCGGAGTCAACTTTCGTTGATGTTCTTGCAGGGGTCGACCCTAGGGGTCGACCCATTTTCTGGGAAACCCAGCAGGCCCGAGGGTCGACCCATCCAACCCCTGCATGGGGGTCGACCCCAGGGGTCGACCCTTGCGCTGGATTGAAGGGGTCGACCCTAGGGGTCGACCCATCCTTCAGAATTTGCTGGGGTCGACCCCAGGGGTCGACCCATTCAGCTGCCAGACCCCATTTTTATACGGGTCGACCCCAGGGGTCGACCCATGTACCAGAAGCCCGGTTTTCATCGTTTTGCGACCCGTGGATCGATCCGGATCATTAGGGGATCGACCCATTGAACTTAGACCAATTGAAAACTATACTTTTGAAGAACCAGTGACCTGTTCTGGAAACCTTATGATTTCAATTTACATTGGTTCCTACTTGCAAATATAGGGTAAAAACATGCCGTTTACCATCTTCATTTCGACTCATACATTGGTTAAATAGAAACCCACATAATTAGTGGTTAATGGTGTAATTAAATCTCTGTTAATGCATTCTTTTTCCTTCCTGTACAAGCTTGTTCCTTTACCTTATACCTTGAATCAGCTTTTGGCAATTGTCTTAATGCAAATGATAATGGATAATCTTTGACATGTTAACTTGATAATTAGGATTAATATGTTGATTAGCTTGTTGAATAGCTGCTGTACTACAGTAGCGCAGCATGATTAACTCTTATTGTGATCGGTTTTCAATCTTCTTGATGATTGTGCTTACCTTGAAATTCTGAAATGAATCTCCTTCCTACTTGAAATTGTTATTGCTACATGATTCAAACCTTGGAATTCTGGCCATAAATTGTGGAAGTCTAGATTCGTGGGATCTTTGATCCAAAGAAATCAATGCCTGGCAAACAATTAAGGGCTCGGTCTAGTCCTGGGAGGAGCGCCCGAACACTACGTGTACCCCCGGGGAGGTGATTGACTAGGTGTGGCATTTGGCACCAGTACTATGACATGGGTTAAATCTAGGACTGGCCACTACTCTCTACTACTTTTCACTTTCCACTCTTCAATGTTCTATACTCTACTTGTTGTTACTTAGACGTGGAAATGAAACTACACACGTGCTTGACATGACTTGAATTATCTTGATATGGCCAACTCTTTATCGTTATCTCCTGCAGTAAATTCTTGTCTTTGTTATTCCTCTTAAGTATTACCATTCTGTTCCTTTATATTTCTTGACCTTGCAAGATCTGTTTTATTATCGTTGTTTCTTTATATCGTCATTTATTTCTCTTATTAGCATGGCACATGAAACTGTAATTTACTTGCTAATCACTTAAACTATACCTGATGATAGAGTATAATTCCTACTGAGCTTTTTGCTCACCCCTACTTCCAACCATTTTCAGGTTTTGCGAGTATCGGTACGTGCATTGGGAAATGGATCAGTGTGATCGAGTGGAACCTGGAACCTAGAGTTGGAGTCTGCTCTTTCATTCTCTTGAGTCTAGCTAGTCTAGTTATTTCTTTTTGTTATTTATTTTGAATCTTTTATTGTAAGTGGTGTCAAGTATATCTTTTTAAATTAATAAGAGTTCGTATTTTCTCAAATGTGTGTCTGGCCTCTTTGTATTTTATTGTGATTATTTATCTTCCGCTCTTGTTATCGTGACTTGTCTCTTGCCACGTTCCGAGCATCGCTTCCCGCTGCTATCGGTTCGGGGCATGACAATTTTGGTATCAGAGCCTCCATGCCTGAGTCGCTTGGATTTTATCCAAGTGTTGTCTCCTTGCCTGAGTCCCTTGGATTTTGTCCAAGAGTATAGGTTTTCCTAAGTTCTAGGCTTCCTAAGTTTTGCCTTGCATCACAATGACCCGGTATATAAAAAGGTGTTGTCCAAACGTTAGGCTACGCCTATCGGGAAGATCGCACACTTGCGCGAGTGGTCTTCGGATCAATTATCTCCGCCAGGTACCGATTTTGGTCATGTCTAGGTGCATAGTACCCCTAACCTTGTTAAAGTCTTAGAACCCGACCTGGTGAGATTGGGTAGTATCGTGGGGTAAGTAATAAAATATATGCAAGATTGTGTTGCGTTACGCGTAAGGGTAATGAAAGGTTAACCATATAACTATCTTGCAGGTTTTTAAGCCAATTCTTAAAATGAAACCGAGTGGTTCCGGTAAGCTAAGTTCGGTTCCGCGAAAGGCTGGCGAGTCCGTCGTAAGGAAACCCGACGTGATAAGAAGAAGAAGCGTAGTATTAGTATATGGTATCGTTCTCTTTTACCCCTAGCTATAGCTAATTCTTTTAATTGTATAGTTAACATGCTATTTTTAATGAATAAGATCATCTTAGTTAGCTAATTCCTTTCGTCATCAATTGTATAGTTAACATTATTTTGATAAGTAAGATCATCTTAGTTCGAACATTCGCATAATTGATAATAGTCGGTGAATTTGGGGACCAAATTCCTTTAAGTGGGGGAGGGTGTAACATCCCGATTTTTAAAATCTGAAATTTAATTGAAATAGTGAATTTTTAATTTAGATAAATGAATTTCAGAAATTAATATTATATTCCTCAGTGAATAGTGCTAGCATAATTTTGACTTTCTCACAAAAATCTAGAAAAATAGTAAATTGATAGAGAATGATTTATACAACAACTTTGCCTTCTTGAGTTTTATCAGTAAAAATCTGTAATTAGATCTATTTATCATTTAAGTGAGTTTCATTAAATAATATTTTATTCCTTGGAATAGTACCATCGAAAATTCTTCTACTTGATAAAAATCCATAAAAATGGTAATTTGGTTGCTGGAAGTGTATGTAACAAATTTGTCTTCTGGGATTAACCCAGTGAAAATCCGTAGCAAGATCTATTTAATGTTTTAAGTGAAAAATCCACACTTTTCAACCTTTACCTAACCTTGACTTCAAACACAAAATCTGACCTTAATACTCAACCATTTGATCTGAAATTGGTGTCAAATTAAAGGCCATGATCTTAACTTCAATAGCCCTCTAAACATTGCTCGAAACCCTAACCCTAATTGAGGCGGCTGGTCGAGTTTGACTTGGTCCTTGATTTCGGCGCCTTGTTTAACACGCCTCTTGTGGCATCGATTCCTCTCTCCACAGACCATCCCAGAACGTTTATAAACTATCAAAATGAAGCCCTTCCAGTCTATTTTCGTTTGGTTACCGCGGCAGTCGCTGAAGTTTTTAGATCTGGGAGATATCTCACGTTGAGTGCGTGGGTGTCGGCTTCCTTCTTTCTTTCTTCCTCCTTTGTTCTTCCTTGTTCTTCATCAAATTGAGGTAGGTTCTCTCGGGCTCAAACAGCAAACCATATATCAAAATGTTCAGCATGAAGTCCTCTTTCTTTTGATATATAAAGCCCCAAATATCATGTAGTATCCTGCGAGTATTTCGAGGTTTAGTAGAAGCATGTTAGAAGCATGTTAGATTAGGGTTAACATTGTTCCTTCTTCGATTAAGTTCTGATTTCAAGGTGTAATTATGAAATTGAGCCATGCATATTGTAGAGTTTTTCGTGCTCTTTCCATTTATCATAAAAGCCCTAAATTCTATTGAGCATGCTTTGTGAATTTCAAATTTTTGTAAGAGCATGTCTAGAACATGATTCATATAGTGTTCCTTTAAGTCAGATCTTGATTTCGGGCTAATTTTGAGTCATGTAACCTGATCTTCATGTAGCATATCATACATGGTTGGATTCATAATCGAGTTAGCTTTCTTTTGACGCAAGAAGCCCCAAAATTCATTGCTTATGTTGAGAGAATTGCACGATTTAGTAGAAGTAGGTCAGGAACTAGGGTTTTCATGTATTTATCATGTATAAGTTGAGATTTAATTGATTTCTGTGAAAATTCATGTTTCTAAACTCATGTATCATGACCATAGAATGTCTATTAGGATTCCTAGATCATGTGGTTTTGATTTCAACTCAATTGGACCTCATTTGGATGAGTTCATGTGTTTTCCGGAGTCAACTTTCGGTGCTGTTCTTGCAGGGGTCGACCCAGGGTCGACCCGTTTTCTGGGAAACCCAGCAGGCCCGAGGGTCGACCCCAGGGGTCGACCCATCCAACCCCTGCATGGGGGTCGACCCCAGGGGTCGACCCTTGCGCTGGATTGAAGGGGTCGACCCCAGGGGTCGACCCATCCTTTTACAGGGGTCAACCCCACGGGTCGACCCATGTACCAGAAGCCTGGTTTTCATCGTTTTGCGACCCGTGGATCGATCCGGATTATTAGGGGATCGACCCATTGAACTTAGACCAATTGAAAACTATACTTTTGAAGAACCAGTGACTTGTTCTGGAAACCTTATGATTTCAATTTACATTGGTTCCTACTTGCAAGTATAGGGTAAAAACATGCCGTTTACCATCTTCATTTCGACTCATACATTGGTTAAATAGAAACCCACATAATTAGTGGTTAATGGTGTAATTAAATCTCTATTAATGCATTCTTTTTCCTTCCTGTACAAGCTTGTTCCTTTACCTTATCACCTTGAATCAGCTTTTGGCAATTATCTTAATGCAAATGATAATGGATAATCTTTGACATGTTAACTTGATAATTAGGATTAATATGTTGATTAGCTTGTTGGATAGCTGCTGTACTACAGTAGCGCAGCATGATTAACTCTTATTGTGATCGGTTTTCAATCTTCTTGATGATTGTGCTTACCTTGAAATTCTGAAATGAATCTCCTTCCTACTTGAAATTGTTATTGCTACATGGTTCAAACCTTGGAATTCTGGCCATAAATTGTGGAAGTCTAGATTCGTGGGATCTTTGATCCAAAGAAATCAATGTCTGGCAAACAAGGGCTCGGTCTAGTCCTGGGAGGAGCGCCCGAACACTACGTGTACCCCCGGGGAGGTGATTGACTAGGTGTGGCATTTGGCACCAGTACTATGACATGGGTTAAATCTAGGACTGGCCACTACTCTCTACTACTTTTCACTTTCCACTCTTCACTGTTCTATACTCTACTTGTTGTTACTTACTTGCTGTTACTTGGACGTGGAAATGAAACTACACACGTGCTTGACATGACTTGAATTATCTTGATATGGCCAACTCTTTATCGTTATCTCCTGCAGTAAATTCTTGTCTTTGTTATTCCTCTTAAGTATTACCATTCTGTTCCTTTATATTTCTTGACCTTGCAAGATCTGTTTTATTATCGTTGTTTCTTTATATCGTCATTTATTTCTCTTATTAGCATGGCACATGAAACTGTAATTTACTTGCTAATCACTTAAACTATGCCTGATGATAGAGTATAATTCCTACTGAGCTTTTTGCTCACCCCTACTTCCAACCATTTTCAGGTTTTGCGAGTATCGGTACGTGCATTGGGAAATGGATCAGTGTGATCGAGTGGAACCTGGAACCTAGAGTTGGAGTCTGCTCTTTCATTCTCTTGAGTCTAGCTAGTCTAGTTATTTCTTTTTGTTATTTATTTTGAATCTTTTATTGTAAGTGGTGTCAAGTATATCTTTTTAAATTAATAAGAGTTCGTATTTTCTCAAATGTGTGTCTGGCCTCTTTGTATTTTATTGTGATTATTTATCTTCCGCTCTTGTTATCGTGACTTGTCTCTTGCCACGTTCCGAGCATCGCTTCCCGCTGCTATCGGTTCGGGACGTGACAACATAGGCCGTGCAGTCGCGCTGCAGAGTGGGCCACCAGTAACCCTGCCGTAGCAGGATCTGGGTGAGTGACCTTCCTCCTGAGTGCACTCCGCACAGGCCTTCATGAATATCTTGGATAGCTCGGTTGGCTTCGTCGGGGCCGAGACACTTTAGGAGGGGACCGGAGAAAGATCTCCGGTAGAGAGTGTCATCTAGAACGACGAAGCGTCGGGCTTGGTACTTCAATCTGCGCGCCTCTCGAGGGTTGGAAGGCTCTTGAGAGTCCCGGAGCCACGACAGGTAGGGGGTGCGCCAGTCGCTCGGAATGGCTGAGTCAACAGTAAGAAGCTCCGAGTCAATGCTCGGGTGCTCTAGCTCTTCAAGGAGGACCGATCATGTACCTTCGGGGTCGAGAGAGGAGGCCAGCCGAGAGAGGGTGTCCGCTCGGGAGTTTTCCTTCCGAGCTATTCGGACTACCTCGAATCTCTTGAACTGTTGGGCCAGGTCTCTGACCAGTTGGAGGTATTTGATCATTGGTGCCTCTCGAGCTTCGTACTCGCCGTTGACTTGGCTAGCGACCAGCTGGGAGTTAGTATGGATTTTGACTCGCTCAGCCCCTAACCGTCGGGCCATGCGCGCTCCCGAGATAAGGGCCTCGTACTCGGAAGCATTGTTGGATGCCTGAAAGCTGAACTTCAAGGCGTATTGTAGTTCTGCTCCTTCGGGGGACTTCAGGAGGATTCCGGCACCACTACCGACCGAGTTGGAGGATCCATCAACGAAAAATTCTCAGGTCGGCCCGGGAGCGGACGGGGGTCTTTCTTTAGTCGGGATGGTGCTTTCGGTGGCGAAGTCGACGAGCGCTTGGCCTTTCACAGCTGAGCGCGGCCGATAGGATATATCGTAGGCCCCAAGCATAATGGCCCATTTGACGAGTCGTCCCGAGGCTTCGGGGTGGGCCAGGATCTTCTTCAATGGTTCACCGGTTAGCACGGTGATGGGGTGACCCTGGAAATAGGGCCGAAGGCGCTTGGCGGAGGTAACCAACGCTAGCATGAGTTTCTCGGTTGCGGGATACCTCTTTTCAGCCTCGTTGAGCACCTTACTGGTGTAGTAGACCGGCCTCTCGACTCCTGAGTCATTTCTGACTAGGACCGAGCTAACCGTAGATGGTGTTGCCGAGAGATAGAGCAGCAAGACTTCACCCAGAACGGGCTTGGAGAGCACCGGGGGCGAGGCCAAGAACTCCTTGAGCTCGGCGAACACTCTCTGGCATTCCTCATCCCATGCAAACGTAGCAGATGCCAATTTGGGCCCCCTCAACAGCTTGAAGAAGGGCAAGCATCGTTCGGCCGCACGGGACAGGAACCGGCTGAGAGCGGCGACACGCCCAATTAGGCGTTGGACGTCCTTGATGCAGGTGGGCGGGCGCATGTCCAGGATGGCCTGGACCTTGTCGGGTTGGCCTCGATCCCACGCTGAGTGACTAGGAAACCCAGGAACTTCCCGGATCTCACTCCGAAGGCACACTTGGCAGGATTGAGCTTCATGTTGTACCTCAGGAGGGTGTCGAAGGTCTCAGCGAGGTCAGTGAAGTGGTCTTCGGCCTTGGGGGTCTTGACGAGCATATCGTCGATGTAGGCCTCGAAGTTCCAACCTAGCTGTCCTTCAAACATGTGGTTGACCAGCCTCTGGTACGTGGCTCGGCATTTTTCAACCCGAAAGGCATCCGGGTGTAGCAGTATACGCCGTAGTCGGTGATGAAGGCGATCTTCTCGACATCTTCTGGATCCATTCTGATTTGGTGGTAACCTGAATAGGCATCTAGGAAGGTGAGTATCTCGTTGCCCGAGGTTGAGTCAACCAATTGGTCGATGCTCGGCAACGGATAACAGTCCTTAGGGGTGGCCTTATTCAGGTCGGTGAAATCCACGCACATCCGCCACTTGCCTGAAGCTTTCGGTACCAGCACAACGTTGGCTAGCCACGTCGGGTACAGGACCGGCCTAAAAAGGCCAGTCTCTTGCCCCTTGGTGACCTGCGCCTTGATGATCGCATGTTTCTCCGGTGCATGCTTCCTCCTGCGCTGCTGTACGGGCTTCACGGCTGGGTCAAGGTTGAGCTTGTGCATTACAGTCTCCTCTGGTATCCCAGAGAGTTGATCATCAGCCCAAGCAAAAACTCGGATGTACTCAGAAAGAACTTTTTATATTTCTATTGAACCTCAGACGGTAGGTCGGCTCCGATATTTACTCCTAGGGCCGGGTCATCGTTTAGGAAAACCACCAGTAATTCGCCACCAGGTTCGGTGGTTGCAGATTTATCCTCGACTCCCCGAGGGCCCTTGTCCTTCCCGTCCGGCCTTGTGGCCTCTACGGAGGTATTATGGCACCTTCTGGCCGCGGCCTGGTTACCTCGGACTTCCCCCAACCCATTTTTGGTGGGGAACTTCATTTTCTGGTGATAGGTAGACGGCACCGCTTTTATTCGGCTGAGGATTCCCTGACCGAAGATGGCGTTGTATGCTATCATACCTTTAATCACTATGAAGTCCACCATGACCGTAATGGTTTTGGGTGGGGTGCCAAGGATAACCGGCAGGCTTAGGGCTCCCTCGGGATAGGTGGCCAGGCCATTGAACCCGCAGAGAGGGGTTCGGATTGGGCGGAGTTTGGATGGTTCCTCTCCCATCTTAAGGAAACAATCATAAGACAGTACATCAGGGGCACTCCCATTGTCATCTAGAATCCTATCTACGTTACAATGGTTTATCGTAGCCGAAATCACGAGGGCGTCGTCATGCGGGGTGCTCAGCCCTTCCAGGTCTTGGTCGGAGAAGACTATGACCTGGGGCTCACTCGGCGAGGCCTTGGGAGGCTCTATGGCTCGGCTCACCCGCTCGGCATGACGCCTCCTTCCTCGGCTGCTGTCGCCGCCTGATGCTGCTCCTCCGGAGATGACATTGATGTGTACCCCGCGGGGGGCATTATCAATCTCCTCTGGGGCGCCTCGGTCTTCTTTACGCTCGGCTATGAACTGAGCTAGATGTCCCTGACGGATGAGGCGCTCAATCTCATCCTGGAGCTGGTGGCAGTCACCGGTGTGGTGCCCGTGATCGCTGTGGAACAAGCAGTGCTTGTTGCGATTACGGTTCTTCGATCTCATTGGCTCGGGTTGGCGGAGGAGGCCCGAGTCCTTGATGCCTTCATAGATCTCGTAGACCGGCGCGGCTAGTGGGGTGTACTGCTCGTACTTCCGTGACGGTTCCTTGCGTTCCCCATCGCGGTTCCGCCTTTTCCCCGAACCTGAGCTTGGCTCGGAAGCCCGCTTCTTGTCCCCCTCCCGACCCGAGCCGGTTGCGTCTCAGCAAGCGCTGATCACCTCTTCGCACTCGGCGTGGCGTAATGCCAGAGTCACTAGCTCGGCAAGGGTCGAGGGAGGGTGGAGGACAAGTTCGCGGCAGAGATTCTCGTCCCGGGTGCCCCCAGTCAGTGCGGTTATGGCTGAGGCCACGTCCAGGCGGGGTATTCTCAGGGCTTCCGACTTGAATCGGTGAATATAAGCCCGGAGTCTTTCCCCTTGCACCTGTTTGAGGGCCAGGAGCCCCACCACCGACCTTGGGGGGGCACTTCCGGCGAAACCCTCTTTGAAGACTCGCCCAAATTACTTGAAGTCTCGGATGGATCCGGGGGCGAGGGCCCGGAACCATGCTTGGGTGCCCTGGACCAGGGTGGTCGCGAAGGCTCGGCACTTGATGGCGTCGGATGCTCCGTGTAGGGTCATCAGAGCGTCGAAGCTATCGTAGTGATCGGCCGGGTCGCCCTGGCCGTCGTAGAGCTTGAAGGTCGGGATGGAGGTTCTCGGAGACACCTCTGCCTTCAAGATGTATTCGGAGAACAGGGATTTCTCCTCATCCTCCGGGAAAGAGGTCTTCTGTAGGGCGCGGAGGGCGCGCTCCTACTCTGCGAAACACCTTTCAAAATCTCGCAGTCGGAGGGATAACTCCGGATGTTGTCGTGCCGTGGAGCTGGGAGGAGCGTCTTGGTGATCCCCGGGAACATCGATCTCTGGGTTCGGACGGTGCACCCTAGGTTTTCCCCGCCTTGGTGTGGAGGAAGCCTCTTGCTCTGGAAGCGGAGCCTGCGAGGTCCTCCAATCCTGTTGTGGATGATCTGCTGGCCGCGGAGAGTGAAGTGGCCTCCGGCGGTGTGCTGGGATGCATTCTCACGGGGAGGGCTCCCTGACGGTGTAGACACGCCAAAATTGACGCTTTGTTGATCAAATCTCATGTCACTATGTTGACGCCCCAAGTGAACTTCAATACATTCATAATATGAAGTTTTTCTATTTTTGTGTGTTTTTTTGGTTTGTTCTTGCATTTTTGTGATTCGCGACCTGAAGAGAGGCGTTATTTTAAAAGCGACCTTACCTAGGGCGTGTTCAAAAGAAAGGACGACCAAATGTCAGGGCGTCAATTCCTGGTATTATCCGGTTTCAAAATAAATTCCAATTACTGATTGGCGTCCTTCCTCAGGGCGTGTTTTCAAGTAACGCCTTTATCTCAGGCATTTTCTCATAATTTTCAAATAAAGAAAGTTTTATTTCCAAATTTAAATCCAAGAAGTGACGCCCTTGACCAGGTCGTGTTATGGAGTAACGTCTTAAGGTAGGTCGTCAATTCAAATTTGACGCCCTTCTGAAGGTCGCGTTTTATGTTTCGGTGTCCTGTTTGAGTGTGCCTTTCCTGAATAGTTCCCTGCCTTCTTTGGTCACCTTGCTCGATCAGGGAACTGGAGTCCTTGCCATTGATAACCATTGCCCGTTCTTATCTTCCCAAATCTGTGGTTATCTTGATCTAAACCCTATATAAGCATGCTCTGGTCGATCTTGACAGAAGTTACCGAAGGTCAGAGGTTACGGAGGTCAGAAGTTACCAAAGTTCAGACGTTATACATATAGATACATACAGGGTTACAGAGGCTCTCTTCATCTTCTTCCTGTGCGATCCTTTAGAAGAGCTTTCTACATTCTCTTCTTCCTGCCAGCAGCATCAACCCCGGTTCCCCTCTACTGTCGTCAGGGACAGCAGGGGTCTCTTACTTATCTATTTGTGCTTTTTCATCGATCATCATCCATCGTTTTCTTTTCTTGCATTAGTATCATATTTCTCCTTTCCCTAACTCTTTAGGGGTTTTAAAAACAAAAAAGATGTGTGCATGTTGTGTTCTCTTTCATCATCGTATCTTTTATTTGGGATTGATGCTACATTCACTCTTGGCTGATCCATCTTTTTTACTTGTTTGTTCTTTTTTGCAAGGGTAATCAATAAGGAAAACCCCCTTCGTCGGCCGGCCGATAGAAGGAGGAGGAAGGAATTCACAATCCATCCCGCATCCCACTTATCACCAGGTATTCGCGATCATTTATTTTATTATTGAGGTAACCCCTCTGGCGATCACTCTCCTTTATAGCACCACGTGCTTTCTTTTGTCTTTGTTATCATCTCTCTCCATCATTTTTTACATATCTCATATGAGTGGTTTGTTCCATATGTGTGGATTTATCACGATCTACAAATTGGCGATCACGGTGGGACTTCCATTATTTTTCTTTTGATTACCATCTCCTATTGGCACCCACGTGTGCCCTTTCCTATTGGCACCCACGTGTGCCCTTTCCCCTTCGGCACCCACGTGTGCCCTTTCCCCTCGGTACCCACGGTACCCCTCCTTTTGTGCCCCACGGCACCCTCCACCGTGCACACTGCACACTCCCGAGATCAGCCAGTTTGTGATCTGAATTAACGCCTCACCTAGAGGCGCGTTTTAATTTAACGCCTTCATCCAGGGCGTCTGTCTTATGTTTAACGTCTTCTGATAAGGTGTGCTTCATCATATCCCCTGCTTTTATTACGCTGTTTGTGGATTCACGCCCTGCCCCAGGGCGTCTCTTTATTGCTTAGCGCTTCACATCAAGGCGCGTTTCCAGATTTGACGCCCTCTTCTGAAGGCGTCCTTTTTACGTATAGCGCCTCACACCAAGGCGCGTTTTCTCCATTGCCTGTGGGATCCCCAGGGATTCACGACAGTCTCACTGTCGTCTTTTTTGTTGATAGCGACCGTGGCTAGGTCGTCTCTTTCCTGTGATTTTACAGAACCCTGCTGTCTTTGCTTATTCATGCTGCATTGATTCTTATATTGATTATTTGGCTATATTGGTGTGATCTGCATATCTTGGCTTGCATCTTGTGGCATTTGGTTGAGAGACCTCCTCTCTCTACACTAGGATTCCACACACCTCTCTTGGAATCGGGACAACCCTCCATTGAGCATTCCGTCTCTTTAGACCGAAAATCCCTTTTCCAAGACCTCCGTAAGTCCCCGCACCCGTGGATTCCCTCACGGACGCCGGGCTGGTTGTACCCTTGAAGTACCCGAGTATAGAGAACCCATCGTTGGTGAAGAGAGAGAAAGAACCTAGTTGACCCGGAAGTTACACTTGGATCCAAACTAGGTTTCACTTTGCAAAAGGAGTGAATTATTCTGCAAATTAATCCACTCTAATCTCAAGCATAACATTAAAATTTTACGTTCATCTCAACTTGATTGCATAAATTTGGTTGGATTGATTTGCTTAAAGTTTGCTTGGATTGAGTGCTTTTTGTGTGATAACACCTTTCATAAAAGCTTTCCCCCTTCTTAAACATGAAACTCCGTTCAGGTAAAATCATCAACATGGCAGGCTACGGGTATTCTTATGATGATGAGGATGAGAATGTTTTTGGTCAATATGAAATCCCCCTCCAAGATTCCATTTATCATGAGGGAAATTACCCTCCTCCTCAGTCTCATTACCCTCAGGTTCATGTGGTTGATACCACTCCTCAAGAGGTTGTGCCCTCTTCTCAGACTTTACCCTCTAACACTTCGGGGAACCCTTCCCCATCCTTCAATGTCACGGATTTAATTAATGCTCTATCTCAGTTAGATGATTCCCAGCGGCAGGCAGTTCAGTCCGCTTCGAAAGGGAAGTTTGTTCCCTCTTCATCCTCTAATCCCCCTCCGGCCGAGAGTGGCCATCACTTCACTAATGACCAGGCGGTCTTGCACAAACCCCCCTCTCGTCCACCAACGCCCGGTGCGGCCATGCCGGCCCAACAGGCGAGCTACTCAGCGGTTATGCCTCAGTCTCTCCAACCTCCCCGAATTCTACGGACGCCTATACCGCATTCTTTCATTCAAAATCCGGCCCCAGTCGAGTCTGATACTAATATTCTACTGCTTCAGAAGTTGGCTAGCATGGAAGAGCAACTTAAGAAAGTCACTGCGGCCAAGAATGCCCCGGAAATCTCTCTCCCCACACTGCCAGTCTTCCATCTGCCACCCTCTGAGATGCCAAATTTCTGGCGATATAATGGGACTGGTAATCCTTTCATTCATTTGAAGGATTTTATGTATGAGACCTCCTTCTGGCAAGACAACAAGGCCTCTTTGGCCTATTTATTCAGGAGATCCCTGGAGGGGCCAGCCCTTGAGTGGTTCTATTCGTTGGATCCCGCTGATGCCAGCGATTTTGATATTGTTCAAAAGAAGTTTTTGCAGAAGTATAGGGACCGGGTTGGACCCTCCCTCTCAGTCACCGATTTGGTTGCAGAAAAAATGAAGCCCGAAGAGGACTTCATAATATTTGCTGATAGATGGCGGTTAATGGCCGAGAAATTGAAAGATACACTGTCGGAACAAGAACAAGTTAAGATGATAATCTCCAATGCAACTCCTCAGTTCCGGCATATCTTGGCCATGAACCGATTAACAACCATGGAGGAGCTCTATGAAAGGGCTCGTTATATCCAAACACAGATGAAGGATTCGCCCATCATGGGCATGTTTGAGCCGAAGCCACGACTATTTAAGAAAAGTACAAATGTCAACAACAGCGGGCCCACGACTGAGGGCACAATTGCAAACGAGCAGGTTGGCATAGTTGGCCACCCCCACCATCAATCTAACCCACGGCCTAACCCACCTCCACCACAAAACCCCCATTTCAACTCCACTCCCCAACGCCAATTCTCACCCCAACATTCCTTTGCTCCACCGTAAAACCAAGCGCCCCGCGCTGACCCTTCAGCTCCGCAACAGTACCACCAGGTACCACCACCTACCAACTATGGCCAACAACAACAACGGAGACCACCACTTGGCCCCAAGAGAGCCCACTACCCTCCACTACCAGAAAGTCTCCCGGATATTTTCAACGCCTTAATGGCCTGCCAACTTGCTCGTGTTACCAAGGGAAAGAACAGCGTGGCCCGCTAATGTTGACACATCCCGTTACTGTGCTTTCCATCGCGCCCCTGGTCACAACCTTGATCATTGCTTTCACTTCAGAGATTATATTTATGATCTAAATGACCAGGGCGGCATCAATTGGGATGAAATGAGACAGTTCATCGCCACCATGAAAGAAAGAAGGTCTCCTCGGCAGCAACAGGCTCAGCAGCCACAGCAACCAGCTCCACAGCAGCAACAACAAGCTCCGGCACCTCAGCAGGATATGGGGATTGTCCACAATCCACTACCGGAGCACCCGCCAAATCAGCACGTGAACCCTGTCACGTCTCTCCATGAGGTTGAGAGAGGGCAGGGATGGCATGAAGAAAACGCCTCTGTCGGGGCATTTAATCACAATCAAAATCAACCTCCGCGCCTCTTGCGCACCCTTCCTTCTTCTCCTACTCCCCAATTGGGCCGTTCCCTTCTACGCCCCATCAATCCATCTGCTTCAACTAATTCCCCATCCTTGCCGGCTCACCCCTTCTTACCCGTTCTCCACCTCCGCAGCCTACCACATAGCAAACTTCTCCATCCACCACCAACCCTTCACCACTGCCATCTAGGCCACTCCTTAACCGCCCGTCGCCAACGCCCGTTGCACCCGCCACCACTACTCCTCCACCGGCAAGGATCCCTCCACCATCGGCTCCCCCACCTTTTATGCCCAGATCTCTCCTCGTTCCACCCACCAATTCCCCCCGCATTCGGGTATCCCTTTCTACTCCTACACCTCCTACGGGGGCATCTTTATTGAACTCTTCATCAACACCCCCTGTGGGGCTCCTTCTTCAAACACTCCTCCACCGCTTATCAACACTAACACACCCTCTTCTTCTTCTAACCCTCCTCCCACACTTGCCCCGACAGAGGCGCGTCAAGGCGTGGCGCCGCTCTGCAGTGGACGGATGTTCCACCGCATTTTTCCACAGAGAGGGTTAGAGCCCGCGCAGGGGCCGCAAGAACAGGAACAAGAACAGGAGTCCATACCAGGCACAGAATACGACTTGTTAAAGCATTTGGACCGGACTCCGGCAAGAATTTCGATTCTAGAACTAATCAAGAGGTCGACCACTCATCAGATGGCTCTAAAGGAATATCTGCAGAAAGTCATGGTCAATGAGGACATTCCGGTCGAGCAGATAACCGCAGTCTTAACACCTACTGGCAGTCAACCAGCAATCACTTTTTATGAGCATGAGCTGGCACCAATCTCAGCAAGAAAATATGCTCTATGCATCACAGTTGATATCAATAAGGTGGCTGTACAACAGTGTTTGGTGGACACTGGGGCATCCATCAATGTCTTGCCGCCGAGCACTTTGAAGATGTGCGGCATTCCCGAGAATCTGATCCAGCCATCCACCATAACAGTCATTGCATATGATAACACTAAGAAGCCTCCTATGGGCATGATAACACTAAAAGTAAGTTTGGGTCCTGTCGCCATCACAGCAGATTTTCACATTCTGGATATGGATCCGACATTTAATGGCATTCTGGGACGCCCCTACATCCAGTAGCTCGACACGGTGCCCTCGACAAATCACCAATGCCTTAAATTTCCACACAAGGGCCGCATTATTAAAGTCACCAGTATGCCAATTTTGCCAGAGGAGGATATTCATGTGGCTTCATCAGTTCCTTCTATTTGGCCTGCCAATAATCCATTGTTATCTGTATTGGACGTACCTCGCCCACAGTCGATGCCATCCGAGACTATCACAACAGTTGCTATGACACCCCTACCTTCCAAGGGGAAGAAGAAGAAAACGGTGATGAACACCCATGGCTGGAACATTTTAATGAAAATGGGGTATCAAAATGGCAAAGGTCTGGGCGCCAATTGTCAAGGCAGGATTAGGCCTGTGAAGCCTCAGAAATTGATTGCAAGAGGTGGTTTGGGCTACAAACGGACAGGCAAAAGTGAAGATGAACCGTGGGCAGTTATGACATCTACATTGAAGACAGATCGCCAGCCGCTTACCTGGACATTGCAGACACATTTTGTCACGGGTGGCTTTCAGAATAATGAGCAAACTACAATAATCACTTCCATACTAGACTGTCAGGATGTTCATGCTAGACAGTTTGCTCGTCATATTGCCCCGCTGGCCACATATAAAGCCCTGGAATCCTTAAGGCCTGACAAGAGAAGAAAAATGGATGATCCAGAATGTGACTGGTACAGGTGGTTCGATATGCAAGACATTACTATTTCCTTGAGCCGCCTCTTTATGCCGACAGATCCGGAATGGCCACCACTTATTCATGAATTAATTGAAAAACCTGCTGTGATTACAGACAAGAGGCAGCTGCAAAGTGACTACACTGATACTGGAGAGCCAGATATTCCGTTTGAGGAAGGTTTCACTGTGGACAGGCTGTGGGCCGGCCTCTTTTCTCTCACTTTCATGCATCCATCTGTTCTTGCTTCTCTATATTCTCATTGGTTTGGTCGCGTGCCAAGACCGCCACCGATTACGATCAATTTGTCTCCAAATTCAATCCAAGTTTCTCTGCCGATTCCTCCCTCGCTCCCTGAGCGATTTTCTAAACTCTCCATTGCGCCCCCACGTGGGCCACCACCGATTCAATCTTTCTCCAATCTTGCACTCTCCACTCCTCCTGCTATTCTCCCCTCGCATTGCTTTCTTCTAGAAAAAGAGAATAAAAATGAAGATAAAAATAAAAATGAAAAAAAATGCCAAAATTCCAACTCTCCAATCCTCCATCACTTTTGAGGAAACCTCTTATCTCCTTCCCGAGTGTGTCCCGACCCAGGGGCCGCTCTTCCAAGATTCCTTGATAAATCTCTTTTCCCCCTCTGATGAGGGGTCTTCATCTGTATTACCTCCTGTATCCGCTTTCTCACCTCCTTCTTCGTCTAATAAAGCTAGTTGCTCCTCCTCTTCTTCTGCTAATAATAAAATTCATGGGGGAGATTCACATAAGAAGTCTAAGGGTAGACAGATTCCCCGTAGATTTTTGTTTGAGTTAGCTATCAGATGTCGTGCTTGTTTAGTCATCTCGGAATTTGTAGAGGATCCGATTATCCTGCCAGAATTAGAATATGAGGATACTGATGTTTCTTATGAGGGTTTAGGTGTCTACGAAATCATGAATGATGAAGACCCTATTGAAGAGGGGGATGAAAGTTATGAAGGATATGAGGACGAGGCTGATGCCTTTGCCAGTGGCATGAGAAGATTTGACGAACCATCAGCCTCTGTAGAAGAGCCTACCAAAGAAATTAATTTGGGTACCGAGGAAGACCCTAGAATTGTCCTCATTAGCAAGAATTTGCCGCCCTCCGAAGAGGAGGCACTTATTTTAGTTCTTCAAGAATACAAGAACACGTTCGCGTGGAGTTATGAGGATATGCCTGGATTAGACCCTGCGCTCGTTGAACATCGGCTTACACTTAAGCCAGGGTCTGTCCCGGTCAAGCAACGGTTGAGGCGTTTCTACCCTAATATGGCTTTGAAGATGAAAGAAGAGGTCGACAAACTCCATAATGCTAGATTTGTTAGAGTTGTCCTCTACCCCAACTGGGTGGCTAACATCGTCCCGGTCATGAAGAAAGATGGAAAGGTTCAGATTTGTATAGACTTCCGGGACCTCAACCGTGCGTGTCCTAAAGATGACTTCCCCCTCCCTCATATTGATGTTCTAATTGATAATACGGCAGGATTTGAGACTCTCTCTTTCATGGATGGCTTTTCAGGCTACAATCAGATTCGCCTAGCTGAGGAAGATCAAGAGAAGACATCCTTCACAACACCGTGGGGCACATACTGTTATGTGGTCATGCCATTTGGACTCAAGAATGCTGGAGCCACCTACCAGAGGGCCATGATGGCGATTTTTCATGACATGATTCATATTTATATTGAGATATATGTGGATGATCTGGTAGTGAAATCAAGGACAAGGATTGAGCATCCTGGGGTTCTAGCTAAGGTCCTGCAAAGATCATGAGAATACCAATTGAAGATGAACCCCAAGAAGTGCGTGTTTGGCGTTTCATCTGGGAAGTTGCTTGGTTTCATTTTTAGCAAGAGGGGAATTGAAGTTGATCCCAACAAGGCGAAGGCCATTAGAGATATGCCTCCTCCCAAGAATCTGAAGGAAGTTCGAGGATTAATCGGGAGGTTGCAATTTATTCGCCGCTTCGTCTCCCAGCATTCACAAAGATGTAGGCCGTTTTACGAGCTCACTAAGTCGGGAGTCAAGTTTAATTGGGATGACAAGTGTCAGGCAGCCTTTGACGGATTAAAGGATTATTTGGCCAACCCTCCTGTCCTGAGGCCCCTAATTCCAGGCAAACCGCTTGTTCTTTATGTTTCTGTCCTGGATGACTCTGTAGGTGCTGTCTTGGCTCAAGTGGATGAAGAAAGTAAGGAGAGGGCAGCATACTATTTGTCTAAACTTCTTAACCTCTGTGAGCATAGGTACTCAGCCATGGAGAAGACTTGCGCTGCTTTGGTCTGGGTAGTTCAGAAATTAAAACATTATTTCCTAGCTCACGAGGTTCACCTCATTGCTCGCATGAATCCGATCAAATTCCTTCTTGAAAAATATGTCCTCACTGATCGATTAGCACACTGGCAAAGCTTCCTCTCTCAATTTGACATCACTTACATTCAACAGAAAGCTATCAAAGGATACGCCATTGCCGAACACCTTGCTCATCACCCTCTCCCCTGCTTTGATCCTGTCAATTCGGAGCTTCCAGATGAAGAACTGATGTCCATTAATCAACCCCAGGATCCTATGTGGACATTACATTTCGATGGAGCTCTAAATTCCCAAGGAAGAGGGATCGGCATGGTTCTTTTAACACCAGAAGGGGTCACCATCCCATTTGCTGCTCGGCTCACTTTCCCTGTCACCAATAATATAGCTGAGTATGAAGCTCTTTTGACCGGTCTTCAAACCGCTCATCAATATGGTGTCACCCATTTGAGGATTGTTGGTGATAGTCAGCTTATTCTACGCCAGGTGCTTGTCAAATGCCGCACTATCAATCCCAAGCTCAAACCCTACCAGGAACTTGCTTCAGCTTATGCCAAGCTCTTCACCAAATTGATTTTCGTCCATGTTCCTCCTAGCCAGAACATCTTGGCTGACGCCCATGCCTCTTTAGCTTCTGCTTTAGTCTTCCCTCCTGAGCGTGATTTTCATGTTCCTCTGATTCATCAGCGCGACACTCCAGCTATTAAGGATCGTGCATTTCTCGATGTTAAGGACAGGGTGCTCGAGAAGGTCAAGCACAAGGAAGCTCTTAAAGGCAAAGAGGTCATGTTGTTAGATTGGCAAGAGGAGTTGGCTGACGAAGAAAAACCTTGGTATTATGAGATTGCCAGGTATTGCAATGATCAGTCCTATCCCGAGGAAGCCACTGCAGAAGAAAAGAAAGCAATTAGAAGAGTGGCTCAGCGTTATGTCTTGGTTGGAGGTGTGCTCTACAGAAGAGGGCTCACTGGTGTTTTATTAAGATGCCTCGATGATGATGAATCTTGGAAGGTTGTGGAAGAGGCGCATTCTGGAGTGTGTGGTGGTCATGTGAACAGCCAGATGCTAGCTAAGAAGATTCTTAGGCTAGGTTTCTATTGGCCAACTCTAGAAGAGGATTGCTCCATCTATGTTCGAAGGTGTGTTAAGTGCCAACTGCACGTCGACAAAATTCATTCTCCTGCTTCTTCACTCCATCCTATGTCCTCCCCATGGCCTTTCTCCATGTGGGCTTTTGATATCATTGGACCTCTTGGTGATTCAAACCTCCTAACCAAACAAAAGTCGTTCATCCTCACGGCAACGGAGTACTTCACCAAGTGGGCGGAAGCGGAAGCTTACGTGGAGATCAAAGCATCAACTATCTGCAAGTTCATAATGAAGAACAACATCACGAGGTTCGGCATCCCGAATACCATCGTCACCGACAATGGACCTCAATTCATCTCTCAAGAGCTCAAGGATCTCTGCAACAGGTATAACATTGCATTGCATCATTCTTCTCCCTATTATCCACAGGGCAATGGCCAAGCAGAGGCAACTAATAAAACTTTGATAAAAATTGTCCAAAAGACGTGTGAGGCTAATAAATTTTCGGATTGGCCAGACAAGCTAGTTGAAGCTCTCTGGGCCTATCGTACTTCCATTCGTACCCCCACTGGGCAAACCCCTTTCGCCCTTACTTATGGAATGGAGGCGGTAGTCCCTTTATGAGATTCTCATTCCCTCTCTGAGAGTACAATTTGACAAGGAACTCTCTATTGATGAGCGTCGTGATTCACTCCTTGCTCAATTGGAACTCCTAGATGAGAAGCGTCTGGTCGCCGCTGAGCATGCGCGCGTATATCAAAACAGGCTCTCACGTTTTTATCAAAAGAAAGTGATTGAGAGAAAATTCAAAATCGGTGAAATGGTAATCAAGAGAATTTTCGTAAAACCTGGTGGGCCCCGCTCAAAACTCCAACCCAATTGGGAAGGACCGTTTCTTATAAAAGACGTTTTTCCTGGCAATGCTTATAAACTGATTAATGCTGAAGGAGAAGAGCTAACTCACCCTTGGAATGGTTTTTATCTTAAGAAATACTATCCTTGATTCAAAAATCCAAAATATATATATATATATATAGAATATTCCCAAAATCAAAAAAAATGAATATTGAAAAATTTTCAAAAGGGTTGCCATGGCACACGATGGGCCTAAAATCCGAAAGGTCAAAATTCAGAATTCATTCACCAGTCTTGTTAAACCTAAAATTGGGTCGACACCCGCACACACTACACGCTTTATTCTTGAACTCAAGCAGTGCAAAATCCGATGGGAAGTCAAAACCTAACTAAAAGTGAAAGACAATACCCGTTCTTTTCTTCTTCGGCCCATAAGCGAGGAAGGGAGACCTCGGGGTAGACCCGCCAAGCCTATCCGCCGCCCTAGTAGGTGGAAGTCAGGGCCCAAAAGGGAGCAAATGCCACAAAAGCCCAAGTACAATTAGGTTGTTCATCAATGCAAGTCAATTTCAAAGTGAAAGTCAAATGGTGAAAAGAAAAGCATGTCAAGAGGGCAAAGTCCCCGCAAGGAAAATCTTGGGCGTATGCGTGCAATATAAAAGAGGCAAAAAGGCAACAAAATTTCCCTACGCCAAAGACCGAACCCCAACAGGCATAGGGTAGGGGAGGTAACTTTACCTCGAGCATCTCAGAATCCCTTATGGGCTTCCCTTATATTTTCTTCCATCCTTTCTATGTGGTAAGTCATGAACTGGCAGGATGGTCAAGACGGACTTAGGAAATTGTACTGTACGAAATCTCGAATACAAGTCAACTATGATCACGTCGACTCCCTTTTAATTATTCAAGAAAGGTTAATGAATTTTTAATGGTGACCGTGTAGGACCCACGGTCTGGGTAGCCTTGTTAACCCAACTTGGAAAACAAAAACAATTCACGCCTTCGCTTAAGGCGCTTTTTATTTAATTCACGCCTTTGTTCCTGTCGTCTTTATTTATATTAACGCCCCTGGTCAGGTCGTCTTTCCAACAATCTTCAGATTCGCTTTAAAATTCACGCCGACAGATAGGGCGTCTTTTCTTTAAATAACGACCTACTCTAAGGCTCGTTTTTCAGAAAAATAACAAAAAAATATATAAATGAGTGAAAAAGAAAAAAAATGCATTCTCCATGCATGCTTGCATTTCTGCATGGGCATCTTTATTTATTGTTTGCATATGCGTGCTTGCATGTTGCATCTCCCCGTTATCAGTTATTTCATTTACCTTATTTGATTAAAGGCTTGGCCCCTTGACCCGTCATTAAGGTCAAAATATTGATACCCCTTGCTTATTGAGCAAGGGGCCAAGTCGAATAGATGAATTAACCTGTTTGTTCAAAGTGTGGATTACAGTTGCAGGAACAGGGCAAAGCGAAGCAAAAATGAAGAACGTGGAAAGAGAAAAGTACACAAACACAAGTCCACAACCACACAAAGTGCTCAGGTAAACAAAAGCTCAAATCTCATATATATATATATATCTCATGTCTATCATGTACAGGTGTGAAGGTGGAGGGGTACAAGTAAGTCTCTTAGCTCTCGCCTCCACCCTCCGCTCTCCTGCTCTCAACCTCACCCTCGGCATCCCGAGGTGGTGCTGGTGGAGGGGGCATGGAGCCCCGTGAAGCCGCTGGACCTCGAGCCTGGTCCCCTGCCTCACTCCTCGGTCGAAAAGAGGAGCCCGCCATGTAAGAGGAGCCGCCCAAGCTGAACCCTGCCACTCGCGCCCTCTCCCGGCCTCGCTGCAGACGCTCCTCCGACACTCGAAGCCGCTCCTGAGAAAGGACTAGCTGAGTCCTCAGGTTCGCCAGCTCCTCATGCTCACGAGCACGCTCCTCGCGCTCCCTAGCCCGCTCCCTCCTCTCCAGCTCGAGGGCGACCCGTAACTCTGCCACATCCTGAGGCAGCTCCTCCCGACGCCTCAAGGTCCTCTCTAGCTCTAAGATCCGCTGATCGCAGATCGCCAACTCGGTACGTACCGCCTGAAGCTGAGTAGCCTGCAAACAGGTAAACAAATCATCAATTCCACAATTTATTGCAATGATTCAGTAATCTAGCAATTCAAGCAACACATGATTGAACCACTCACCTGTGTGCTCGTCGCACGGAAGCCCTCATCAACGCAAGCAAGCGCGGCTCGGAGCTCCTCAGTCTACAAAACAACTTCATCAGTACACAATGCTATATATAATCAATATTTGAATGGATTTGTGTTTTGGAATTTACCCGTGAAGAGAGGTCGTGCTCTGCTGCCTCGGCTCGTGCGGTCGCTCCAGCTAGCTGCTCTGCCAGTGCAGTCACCTCTGCACTGGGCCCCCTCGAGATGGAGGCCACCCCTGGGTCTCTCCTCACTGCTCCCTGCTGGGCACGCTGCATTCATTGAGATCGTCAGTGGCTAATCATCAATAATTCAACAAAAATACATTTGCATATAGAAATAATTTAAACACTCACCAGGGTCTCTAGGTCGGCCCGTGTGGCGGCCAGCTGGTCCTCCAGGCTGTGTAGGTGGGCCTGGGCATCCATCGCCTCTATGTCTCGTGCATCCTGCATACATTACATATTAGTCACATGATAGCCACATAAACATTTGCATTTAATTTAGAAATAAGTGCATTCATACATACCCCTAGGACCTTCATCTGTGGCCGTCCGGCGTAAACCTCCCAGTAGCGCCGGAGGTACTCGGAGCTGTCAGTCGCCCGAGAGGTGACTCGAATCCCGCCTCGCCACCAGTCGGCGTACTGCTCCTCGAACCGTACCCTCCAGTCGGTCGCCTTTGTACGACAGCGTGTCCTCTTCCCGATGCCGCGTGGCTCCCCTACCTCTACCCACTCCTGGTGTAGGCCCAGGGTCCTCATCACTAGCCTAAGCCGTAACGGCTCGATCTCACTCAAGCAGTGGACCCACAGCTCATGCTCAAAGCGAGGTCGCCCCGCTACGACCCACGGCTGGCCCTCGTCTGTCATCCCCTCATAGGGTCTCCATCGCACCTGCATTCATAAACATACATATCATCATCATTTCATCATCATCATAATAAATTCAAATAAATGCAAAAGAAAAATGTATAACATTCATCATACCAGCGAGGGAGGGAAGTCGCGGAACTCTCTCCGTAGAACCTACAACTCGTAGCCCAGTGGGTCCCCGAACACCACCGACAGCCAGCGCCGCGCTAGAGGGAAAGCTCCCTCACCTCCAGGCCGTGGGTCGACGCGCCCCATCGGCATGTATAGGTGGCTCCAAACCTGCATCCATGCACTGCATTAGTGAGGCATTCACATGCATAATAAAAGAAAAAAGAAAAGAAAAGAAAAAGAGAAAAAATGCATACCTGAAGAAAAGGTGAGAAGCCACTGACGGTCGTCTCTCACCCTGTCCCTGTGGACAGGTCAGCCATCAGATGCGCCAGCAACGCTGCTCCCCAGGCGTAGCTGCCAACTGCCTCCAGATCCTCGAGTATGCCCAGGAATCGGCAGTTGATGACGTCTCCCTTCGTCCCCAGCAATAGCCTCCCCAGTAGCAGCAGCAGGAACCTCCTCAAGTCTCGGTCCGCGCTCTCCCCTTCAGCTGGGTCCTGGCAGTAGACCGCTCTCGCCCCATCTATCAACCTCTGTGAAAACTGCTCTAGAGTCTCCCCGTACCTATGCCTAGCATCCCCTAAGCCCATCACCGAAGTCAGGTCGGTGCGAAAGATAGTCCTACACTCGCTAAGTGTCTCGTAAACCATCTCTAGCCCTAGCAGCCTCTGGGCAAGCCCGGTGTAGTCAGGGTAGGTAATCCCACTCACAGCCTCTCCATCTACCCTCAGTCCCGTGATCCTAGCTACATCCTCTAGGGTAGGAACCATATGCCCCCAGGGCATCAGGAATGCCCGGCTAGTCCTGTCCCATCTCTCCCGTAGAACCTGGATAAGTGGTAGGTCTGGCCTAACTGGCTCTATGGATAGAAAGGCCCCAAACCCCATGGCATCTACCCTCGCTCTCTGAAACTCAGGGAGGCCGTAGTATGCTGCCCGGACCATGACCCAGGAGATGCGCGTCCTCATCAACCCCTGCATGCATAAAGAAAAGAATTTTCACTTAATTATTTTGATTATTCATGCTGAACCTCATTTTGATTGCCCTGGGTTATGTTGATGTTTGATTTTAATTAGCGACCGCCCTTGGGTCGTGGTTTGTTGAATTAGCGCCCCTGGGAGAGGCGTGGTTCTTAAGTGTGCTTTGAATGCACGACCTACCCTAGGTCGCTGTTTATCTAAGAAATGCCTCTGTATTGGGCGTGGTTTGGTGGCTAATCTCTAATTTCTTAAAGATTTTTCAGGAGACGCCCATCCCAGGGTCGTCTTTTGCTTAAGTCACGCCCCTGTGTGGGACGTTGTTTTCAAATAGGAGTTTTTGGGGCCTCATAATAATTTTTGAAATTAATGATTTGACGTCCGCTGGTTTGGTCATCTTTCATTGAATTAACGCCCTGGTGGGGGCGTTGTTTTCATGGTTTTCAAAAAATGAAATAAAAATAACAGCATGCGAAACAAATTCATGGAAAATAATTAAAAGCATGGAAATTAATGGAAATTAACAGCATGATATGAAAAATGATGAATTTAAATGGGCGACATGCTGTAGGGCGTGTTTTCATGAAATTAATTATTTTGCAGAAAATAATTTGAACTAACGCCCTTGGGATGGGCGTTTCATCTCTAAATCACGCCCCCACGGGGGGTGTCTCTTTTCTGAGTTGCAGGGTTTCCACCCCGAGGGCTATGGAAAATGCTGAAAAATAAAAATAAAATTGCAAAAAAAATTGGAATTGGGGTCAGGGGCCTACCTTCTTGTGCTTTGGTCCTTGTGGCTGAGGTCGTGGTTGCCTGGGTCGCCGTAGTTGGCCGGCACGAGGAGCGGCCGCCGCCGTGGGCGGTGGCTCTTCCTCTCCTCCTTCTCCTTCTTCACCACCTTCTTCCTCACTACCTTCGCCTTCTTCTCCTTCTTCTTCGCCACCAGCATCATCCTCATCTCCCTCGTCTGCTGCTCTCCCGTCATCTTCTTCTCGTATTTCGCCGTGTTCTTCCTCGGCCGCCATTGGGGCGTCCTCCACGGCTTGTTCTTCACAGGCGTGGGCGGGCTCGCCCTCCAAGTCAACAACTTCTGGGGCAGTCACACGCTGCCGCTTGGGTGCTCCGCCTGCCATAGCTTAGGGCTAGGATGAGAGAGGGGTTGAGAGAGAGAAGATGGGGGAGGGAGTTCTTCGGTTAGGGTTTTGCAGAGAAAGAGGGAAAGAGGACGAAGGAGGAAGAAGAAGGAAGGAAAAAGCCTTTTGGCATTCGAAACGAAGAAACTCCTTGAGGAAGGGCGTGTTTTTTGGAATTGACGCCCATGAGTTTGGGCGTGTTTTGGCAATTGACGACGCTATCTGAGGCGTTATTTTGTTTTGCATGGGGAATGATAACCGTCGTCAGACGCATTCAATATGGGTTGATTGATGTGATGGAAGTAATAATTGCCGTTTATGATTAACGTCTGAGCCTGAGGCGTTATTTAAATGATCCGTGGCTTAGCTAAGGGCGTTACTTTTGAGATTTCAACGAATATATTTTGGGAATTTGAATCAATTCACGCCCTATTTTAAGTCGTTATTCAGTTAACGCCCATTCGTGGAGGCGTCAAATTTGTGAGTTGGAATATTGAAAGCGACGTATGCGGAGGCGTCCTTTTATGAATTCACGACATTCCTTGAGGCGTTATTTGCAACAGAATCTCAGGTTATTGGAAGATTTGATCATAAACACTTTGAAATTGGCTCAATAAGAACGTATCATTGATTTATCAGAAAAGAAGATCACATTGCATTCAATGAGCCACTTTGGGCCTCAGTCTTCTCAAAACTGTCACATAAGATTTCCATTGCTCTCTATCTTCATCCAAGCTTTCCACAGGTTGATGAATCTTATTGATTTTCCACAAGGCTTGGATTGTGGTGCATTCTTCTCCATCTTCATTGCTGCCAACGTCCCGTGTCTTGATTGGAGGAAGATGAGATGGGTCTTCGAATACCTGCCGTGGAAGCCCGAGTTGAGGAAGGCATCGGTGTGAGTTATACAAAACGAATTCTGAAGCGCCTATGAGTAGAAGGTCCGTTCCGGGAGAAAATCTTGCACGGAGTTCTTGAGTCTTGAGTATTCCCGGGGCGCAAGTGAAGAGGTTCTTTGGCATTACTTTGAGGTGCTCTCTCCATTCCGCTCTCTTCTTGATTTGGGGAATCCGGTTCATCACTCTGTTGCTTATCCCAAGTGAACCAGTCACATAAGAGAGTGGGCTCTTTGAGAAGATTCTTGAGGGCTGTTGGGCCTCATCACATGGATCAAATTTGAAGTGAAGGTCTACCCAACTAGAGAGACCTAACATGCATCCGTAGATGGGTCTTCCCATTGCCGCCGAGGTAAGCCCGCTATAGAGATAAGCTAGAACAGCCGGTCTGATTCTCTCTCCCTCCCATAAGCTCACCACGGCGCTCAACTGTGCCTCCTCTAGAAAATCCTCCATGGATGGGAATAAGAGTGCTCCTGCTAAGCATACCACGAAAGCCTTGGTCACCCCGATCTCTTCTTCTTCTTTAGCTTGATCCGCTCTCTTGTACACCCATGAGGCAAGCTTTAGAAGATTAATTCCTTTAGTGACCTTGATTTGATTCACTAAGTTTGGGCTAGGTATCAATGTGGTTAATAGCTCGTGAGAAGAAATTGGTTTTGGCATGTTGGACATCTTCTCTTCATCCCCTTGCTTCATTCTCTTCAAGCCCAAGATCATTTCTAATTCTTCTAAAAGGATGGTGGCTTCAAAGGTAGAGAAGAGAAAGGTATGAGTAGAAGGATGCCATATTTCTACAAGAGCTCCTATAGCTGCCCAATCAAGATGGATTTGATCATGGTGTTTAGCATGGGTAACTAGGCTCAGGAGGTGCCATCTTGCTAGGTATACCCTCATATCCGAAGAAAACTTGGAAAGGATAAGTGGCAGCCACTTAATTTTTGTAAATCTCCTAGCTCCTGGGACATTTGGATAATCCTATGGAAGAAAGAAAAGAAGGAGAATGCATGAGCGACAGAAGTAGTTCAGTGAAGATAAGAAAAGAGAAGAACAGAAGAAATAATACTTTACCTGGTTCATGGAGATTCTACTGCTTATATGACCGTTGATCTCAGTTAGTCGAGGGGTAGAAGTTTTGGACCTCTTGAACGCCCTCTCCATCTTTGGTTTGCAGGAAGGGCTCGGGCGGTTGCAATCCCTGCGAGAAGAAGAACACGAACAGAAGAAGCAGAGAATAGCCAGAGGTTGCGTTGGTTGATCAGAGGAAGTGTCCTCCTTTTATAGAAGTCCGAAGGGTCTTAGGGCTGTTAGGAGTTGTGAGATTGGTTGCTATTAGGACTGGGTTTAGCTTTCGCGTTGGAAACGGAAGCATGTTAATTAACGCCTTCTGTTAGGGCGTCGATTTCTGAATTGACGACCTGACGGAGGTCGTGTTTTATGAAGCGCCCTTTTCAGGGTAGTCTTCTTCCTGGGCTCTCGATGCATTTCACGCCTTTTGGAAGGGCGTGTTTCTTCTTTTGACGCCCTCATGTCAGGCGCCTTTCATGTTTTGACGCCGTTCTATCCAGGCGTGAATTTGTGAGCTTATGAATTTGCTTCCCTACATGCTTTGATGAACTTAAGTGCTATTATTTTGTTGGAATTATTTTTTAATTTAGCACTTATGATCATGTCATGCTTTGAATTGAGGGTTATTCATATTGAAATTGTGGGAGGGCAAATGAACTTTCAAGTGCAGAGGATTGCAGGTTTCGAGATGCCCTGATCACTGTTGGAGTAACATCATGTTGTTCTTGTATTTCGTTCCTGTAAGCATTATTACTATATGGTATTCTACGTTATTATAATATATCAAGGACCTTGTGGTTCTGATGAACCTGGAATTTGAGTTCCCCTTCATCAACAAAAACAGTGATAATTCCAGGAGAATCTTGATCACACGGATAGGACGTTGAGTCATTCAAGGTTTGGGACGATGGTTCCACTTTCTGAGATGATGCGCGGACAAACGGGCTTCGGCTTAGTGTCACCTCAGAGGGATGGATTCTTGACCAAATCTAGATGGCTTAGCAATATTTTCCTTGATTATTTTCTATTTTAGTTTTTATTTTATTTTTTTCCTTTTAGCCCAGCATGCATCATGTAGGACTTTGAGGTTCATGATGAAAATCTTCATATTATGGCCATAATGAAAGTCACTCGTTCTTGATTGAGTTGACATGAGATATTCCACTCCAAATTGAGTACTTTATTCTCTTTGAAGCCGTTCAGGCTGATTCCTTGAAAATGTTCCTTTGCTGGGTCTCCATCTCGATTCCATTTATTTTTCTGCAAATCCACCTTGGTTATAGCACGTCCACGTTGGCTGGTAATCGCTCTCCAATGGTGTCTCCTTATCGTGCCGCGCGCACATTTTTACTTGTTTAGTTTAATCTCCTTTATCCAACAAATTGATGTTTCCTTGGAATCACTCGGAGTTGTTTCACTCAGAATCTTGGAAAGATTTATAATGCTTGGTGTCTGAGGCGTGTCACATCACACCTTGGCATCTACTTATCAGTTCATTCCACTTCATTCCGCTGGTTGCACTTTCGCTTCATTTTCGTCTCACTCCCTTACAAAGCAGACGGCAGCTGTAGACACGCCAAAATTGACGCTTTGTTGATCAAATCTCATGTCACTATGTTGACGCCCCAAGTGAACTTCAATACATTCATAATATGAAGTTTTTCTATTTTTGTGTGTTTTTTTGGTTTGTTCTTGCATTTTTGTGATTCGCGACCTGAAGAGAGGCGTTATTTTAAAAGCGACCTTACCTAGGGCGTGTTCAAAAGAAGGGACGACCAAATGTCAGGGCGTCAATTCCTGGTATTATCCGGTTTCAAAATAAATTCCAATTACTGATTGGCGTCCTTCCTCAGGGCGTGTTTTCAAGTAACGCCTTTATCTCAGGCGTTTTCTCATAATTTTCAAATAAAGAAAGTTTTATTTCCAAATTTAAATCCAAGAAGTGACGCCCTTGACCAGGTCGTGTTATGAAGTAACGTCTTAAGGTAGGTCATCAATTCAAATTTGACGCCCTTCTGAAGGTCGCGTTTTATGTTTCAGTGTCCTGTTTGAGTGTGCCTTTCCTGAATAGTTCCCTGCCTTCTTTGGTCACCTTGCTCGATCAGGGAACTGGAGTCCTTGCCATTGATAACCATTGCCCATTCTTATCTTCCCAAATCTGTGGTTATCTTGATCTAAACCCTATATAAGCATGCTATGGTCGATCTTGACAGAAGTTACCGAAGGTCAGAGGTTACGGAGGTCAGAAGTTACCAAAGTTCAGACGTTATACATATAAATACATACAGGGTTACAGAGGCTCTCTTCATCTTCTTCCTGTGCGATCCTTTAGAAGAGTTTTCTACATTCTCTTCTTCCTGCCAGCAGCATCAACCCCGGTTCCCCTCTACTGTCGTCAGGGACAGCAGGGGTCTCTTACTTATCTATTTGTGCTTTTTCATCGATCATCATCCATCGTTTTCTTTTCTTGCATTAGTATCATATTTCTCCTTTCCCTAACTCTTTAGGGGTTTTAAAAACAAAAAAGAGGTGCGCATGTTGTGTTCTCTTTCATCATCGTATCTTTTATTTGGGATTGATGCTACATTCACTCTTGGCTGATCCATCTTTTTTACTTATTTGTTCTTTTTTGCAAGGGTAATCAATAAGGAAAACCCCCTTCGTCGGCCGGCCGATAGAAGGAGGAGGAAGGAATTCACAATCCATCCCGCATCCCACTTATCACCAAGTATTCGCGATCATTTATTTTATTATTGAGGTAACCCCTCTGGCGATCACTCTCCTTTATAGCACCACGTGCTTTCTTTTGTCTTTGTTATCATCTCTCTCCATCATTTTTTACATATCTCATATGAGTGGTTTGTTCCATATGTGTGGATTTATCACGATCTACAGACGGGGCGCGGGACCTTCCATCCCTAGCCACCTGGGTCCTCATGAGTTCCACGAGGACATCCAGTTTCGCGTTGAGGGCCTGGAAGGCTTCGGCGCCACCATTGAGCGGTAGCCCTACTGCCGCAGGAGGGGGTGGTGGTTCGTCGGCGGGGGCGCTGGCGTTGGAGGGAGGGTTTTGTGAGGCTCGGGAGGGGCCATCCCCTGCCGCTACCATGGCCTTTCCCCTATCGCCGACGGACCTCCTCCCTGAGCTCCTTCACACCATACTGGCTTCTTGTACGTTTCCCACAGACGGAGCCACTTTGTAGATGCAAGATGAACCTTTTTGGTGCCCCCAAGAGGTATTGTCCCCGCCACGTCGGAGGGCGGCTAGGGTTTTATCCTTTTAAAAGGGCCCTCTTGGGTTAAGAGGTAAAGACCTTCTTTATAAGCACTCAGTTACTTTCTCAACATCTGATGTGGGACTAATCACGTGACCCTAGGTCCGCTACACAAGTCCCCCCCCTTGAGAAGGCAAGCGAGTGCGCGAGAGCTCAGGTTTCCCACAGACGGTGCCAGATGAAGAGGCAAGATCTCGCATTGGTCCTGAGCGGGTAGTGGATCACCAGATAGTGAACTGCAAGAAAGGGAAACGGATCAGAGGGCCCAGGGATGAGTCCCTGGGGAAAACCCTCCGATGCTTAAGTCAGTAGAGCTGTGGTGGGAGCAATATAGGGAGGAAGTAGCTTCTGCGCGAGATCTCTCTCCACCAGAAGGGTGAAGTGGTTCCTGCTCAGGAGTTTTGAGCGTGTGATTGCCCTTACCTTTCGCCGGAGGGTATCCCTGGGTTAAATAGTGTGCCGTCTTCTGGAGTCCTGTAAGTCGAGGGGTTTCAGGTGGGGGTTACGTCCTCGACGTGGGCTTTTATTGCCTTGTCGTGGGAGCGTTATCACCTTGGGGAGCTGGAGTCCCTCACCTTTATAACTTCCTGCTCACAGAGGACTCTTAACGGCTGCATGGATAAGCAATCGTCGGCCGTTCCGAGCTCAGAGAGGCCAGCCCTATCCGGGCGGTAGGCTTAGCTCGGATGAAGATGGGTCGGATCGGTCGGCATGCGCCTTCTTCTCCCGGGCGGAGGGATGGCTCGGGCATGGACCTTTCCTGTGACCTGACCGACGCTCGGGCCTTCCGAGCCTAGAGGCCACCTAGGAAGGTAGTATCCTCGAGCAAATCTTTTATTGGGCTTTCTCGCCTAAGTGGGCCCCAGGGGCTGTCACCTGGCTGAGCTGAGCCTTGTTGGGCCCTGAGGGGCCTAGTTCGGCTGCCCTTAATTGGGCTACAGAAATCCCCCTCTCCAACAAGTATAATCTTGAATTGTTTAAATTATGTGTTATGTGTGTCTATTTTAAATTTCATTGTTTTCTTTTTTATTTATATTCGTGAATCTCCTCGAGTGTGTCAAGGAGTTGGTAAGGGTATCCTGTGTGTCAGCAGTGGAGTTGCCTACAGGAGTTGTATGCTCATCCCTCACCTTGGTAGGGCATGTTGGTGCTATAGCGAAAAGGGTAGAGTTACCAGCCGAGATGCATGTGTTGTGTTGTGTGGCTGGTGCCCTGATTTTTTTGATGTGTTTTGGGCTAAGATTTTTTATTATGTGGGTAAATTGCCAGACCAAGCATGCGAGTATGTGCTCCAGATTCAAGGTGTTTGGGTTTTTTCACCCTATTGTCTGGGTTTAGTCAGTTGAGTTGGAGATTATTTTATGACAAGTGCCAGAATCTTCTTGCTTTAGTTGAGTAGGCTGTGTAGAGTTACGCAGCGGAAGTGTGGTGGGTTATAACCTACGGGCCCCAGGATTGAATGGCAGAAGGGATTGAAGAATATCCCGATGGTGAGTAGAGTCATGGAGGCTCTTCGGTCAATTGTAACGAGTCGTCCCTCAATATTAAGTGATGTCGGCCATGTGAGTGGCATCGATTATCGTGCCATTATTTAAGGCATCGTGTTGAGTGGCATCAACAGAGTTAAGGATTGGATGCTTCAGCGATAAAGGCGGTTGGATGAGGACTATGTTTACCCTAGTTTTTCTCTTGAATCGTCTTGTATGGCCTATAGATGATCCAGTTGGCAGTTGAAGTTGTGTGTAAATGGTGGGCAATTGAATTAGTCATCTTGGAAGTGAGAATTTGTTGTTCATAAATGATGAGTTGGTTGATCGGCTTCGATCAAAGTGATGTCCTCCAGGTCGACTCAGGTTTTAAGTGATGTGTGTGTGTTGAGGAGATAGTTTCTGGGTCCCAGTAGGAATGTTATGAATAGTAAGTATAGCTAATTGGACTACTAGCACCCTGGTAATTTTGTGGATTGGTGCGTCGGGTGTGCGATGGTGATAGTATTTGGGAACCCGATTGAAGTTTAGATGGCATTGGCTGGAAGAAGGATCTGAACTGTGGCCTCGATCAGGTATGTTTGAGGTTTGGTGTAGTAACGACGCCGTTGACCAGATTGTTTGGGGGAAGGCGCTCTTTCGCTTGGAAGGAGGTGTGTTAAGGTTGTAATGTTTTGTGCGATGTGTTGTCGTCTGGTCCAAGTTATTTTCTGATATGGATGAGGCACCGGGTGTAATACCTCTAGATTCCAGATTCCATGTTTTATAGGCTTCAGATCTATTTAATAGGAAAATTAAAACCTTATTCGGATTTAGTTCGAACCCTAACGGAATTTTTGAGTTTTTCCTAGAGTTCCTTATTTGTTAAGGGGGCGTATATACAATTTTGGTTCTGGGAGGTGTTGACACCCATTTTTTACCGATAAGTTGAGTCATTTCTCTTACTCCCATTAATTGATGTCTCGAGTTGTCCATCACTCGCTGGGCTATTTTCTGGCACGTTTTGGGCCAATTTTATGGGTGGCCTCCCTCTCTGGCTAGGTCGGAGTTGATTCATGGCTTAATGGGCCTTGATTTTAGTTGATTGAGCTTTTCTATGAATTTCAAGCACCCATGTACATGTGCGGTCAACCTCTAGCCGTTCAACCCTATGTGCGGTTGATACTGGACCGTCCATATATTTATGGGATATTTAGCTTATTTTCTGAATTATCACCGACAAGCATATATACGGCCTAGCCATAGCCGCATAAGACCATTGTGCGGTACCCACTAAGCCGTCTATCTCTCAAGAGTCCTAACGTCGGTTAACTATTCAAATAATTACCTATTTATCTTCTTATTTATCACCGACAGGCTTGGGCGGTTTCCCAGGAGCCGTTCAACTATGAGAGAGTCCAACGGCGAATTTATCGATCAGTTCAGTGGATAAATTAATTATCTCATGATTTATTTAAATTTTCACCGACAGGGATGGACGGTCCATTCCTGGCCGCTCATCATGTGTGCGGTCTATCGTGAGACCGTTTATCCTCTCGGACCAGAAAGTGGTTAAGGGTTTTTTATCCATTCGTGTTTTTTCTCCCAAACTTTCTCCGATGATTTCTCTGCGAATCCTTAACTATTTTGAGTGCCGTTTCTTCCAGTCGAAAGATAATTGAACTATCTTCATCTTTTATTTGATAATCTCGACATGAAAATGCCTAAAAACCCTAATTTCTGGGTTAGCATTTGGGTGCTCTATAAATAGACCCTAAAGGCTACCTTTGAAAGGGGGGGAGATTTTTGGTCGACGGTGAAGTCCTGCCGAATCTTTGAGTGACCTAGCACCAGGGAGGAGGGCTTCTACATCCCTACAGGCCTCCGGTGTAGGGAGTAGTCTTTGTTTTGAGTCTTTTACATTTGATAGTCTCGTCTCCTCTAGTTGCATGCCTGTTTCCTCACACCCTTTCTCCACATTGTTCTTCTCTTGCACTGTCATGCACACACCTTCCTACGTTTTCTGATGTCCCCAGGGGTTTAAAAATCCCCAGGTATTCCCCATTACATTTAGTTATGTTAATTTCCTTATGTTCAAGCGTTTACTACACTTTCTAGTTCTAATTCAGGTTTTTCTTTGTGTTCTACACTCTGTTTCGCAGGTCAGCAACACACTAACGCGAGGCCCATCCTTTCTGGCCGGCTGGAAAGGGTGGAGGTTGGACTCTCGTAACTTCTGGCGTGGTGGTCTTGTGCGGCTTCTTCCGGACCGTTCAGCGAGACGTATGGCCTAGTATCAACCGTTCTTCCTCCTCCTGCGGTCACCATCAAGCCGTTCAACCCTCCATCCATCTTCGTCCCGCGTTCCACCTCAGCACCAATGAGCGGCCTATCGTGAGACCGCGCGTACCTACAGGCGGTCCATAAGGAGCTGTTCAGAGCGTCAGTGCTGGTTTTAAGGTGAGTACCTCCCTCTTTCCAAGGTACGGTGTGCGTTCATCGCATGTCCGACATCTTGGTGGCGATCACGATCACAGGTTCACTCCTCTATTCCATCCCACCTTCATTTTGTTTTATTTCCCATATCTGCATAGTAGAGGGATATTTTAATGCTGGTAGAAAAGGAGGAGTCACATTTTCCACATCTACACCCCTTTTTTGGCGATCACGGTGGGACACCTACTGCCCATCATGTTAGTGTTTGCTGACCCCATGTTCGGTGTTTGTTAGCCTCTTTTGCGTTGAGTTGTCACAAGTTGTTCGCCAGGTTTGCGTCCCTGGTTTTTGGTGGTGGTGCGGTACTTTAAGAGTCATCTAGAACGTAGTGCGGTTGAGGATCATCCACGTATCATCGCTTCCAGTCCTGTTCGTGCTACGAGCCTGCTGCCTTCTACGGTCAACTACCACCCGCTCTTCTTTCCTGCGGTCATCAATTGGCCGCTCATCTTCCTGGCACAGGTAAGCCCACCTGTCTACGCTGTTGGCTTTGCTGACGGCCTGCGGTTGATGTGGGTCCGTTTAAGAGATTACACTGACGGTTTTAGACCGTTCATCCAGGTGCGTCCTACCCCCTACCTCTGTTCACCTTACTGTTTGGTTCATTTCAGCATCATTTCATCACCTCTATTAGTTGTATTACACCTTGCCGTTGAACGGTCCTCCCTGGACCGTCGCCCTCCCTGTGCGGTCTCCCAGAGATCGTTCTTCTTGTGCTACAGTGCACCCGAGCCACGTTTTTCATTTCCATATCATATCTTTGGCATAATATTCCGCGCTGGCTTTGATCTCCCCTGGTTGTTCCTTGATGCTGCGTCATTGTATGTTCTGTTTATCATACGTGTCTGCCATTGCTTGCTAGTTTCTAGGCTAGATCTTGCATGCACTCCGGTGCACATAGGATCATACACTCTCATTAGTAGTTGCATTCCTACCGAGGTAGGGTTTCCTCTCGTCTCCATACTCCTTGGAGCCGACTAGGGGACCTTGCCGAGGACCTCCGTAAGTCCCCGCGAGCCGTGGATTCCTACACGGACGCCGGGCAGGTTGTACTGTTACCTCCTCCAGTCTAGGGTTTGCATCAGAGAGAGAGAGAGCCCTCTAGTGTCAGCTAGTTGCCTTATTCCCTACCTTGGCTAGCTACCTTATGGAGGAGTGGATTCAAATCTTAATTAACTCACCAAGGCCCAAGAAAGGGAGAACTTATAAAATTTTCTGTGCATCATTTGAAACTTCGTTGCATTAATTGGTTGATTCTCTTCTCATCTCCCCTCTCCATTGTGTGCATTCCATTTGAGTTGCTTTTCTTAGGTCCCTACTTAGGGCTGTTTGTTTGCTCCTCCCTCATTGTCATCAGTGTATGTGGAGCTGTCTCACACCCTCAGGATTGTCTCCTAAGGGTGGTTCGCCTTCCCATTCTTATCTCAATCCCTTGCTCGATTCACTGCCCATTATGTCATCTTACAACTTCTCCCATCCCCCTGAGGATTCTCTCTCTCAGGGACTTCTGGAGGACCCACCCAGGGTCGCTGATGTGCAGGGGAGAGAGGGGACTGCCCTCCCTCTCCCGACTATTCTTGCTGAGGGTGCTCAACCCTCCCTCTCAGATCCATCCACTCGCGGCTCGGCCAGTCAGGTTCTCTAAATGATGACCCAGCTGGATCTTACTCAACTCCACCTGCTGAAACAGGCCTTGCAAGGCGCAGATGTCCCGCCCTCAGTCCTTTCTGCTAGCATGACTGCTGTCGTCACTTCCATACCCCCGATTGTTGGTGTAGGGGCTACCTCTGCAGCCCCCATCGATCTTACTCCCATCCGTCCTCAGGCTCTTCGATTCTCTACTATGGAAGCAGGCCAGGCTTCTACCTCGGCCCATTAGCCGCTTGATAAGGGGAAAACCCAGGTCCCCTCCAGCTCTTATGTTGATCCTTACACCACCATCTCTTCAATACCGTAGGCCCTCGTGGCCCCAGCTGATTTTATCCGTCTGCAACCAGGGGATGCCCAGTCGGCTCACTCGGATATGGGCCCTTCCTTGGCCCATTATCCATCTTATGGGCTCCCCTCTCAGTCAGTATACCCTTCGGCTCCGTATTCCGGCTCCTTCCTTCCTACTACATCCCCTCCTTCCCTGGAGCGGGAGCTCCTTGACAAGTGGGCTGCTATGCAGCAACAAATTGACCTCCTCCACAAGCGGGTTGGCCCGCAATCCTTGGCCGATGTCCCTACTCCTAACTTCAGGGACATTCGTTTCCCACCCCAGTCCGAACTCCCCGTGTACCGAAAATATGACGGAAACGGCAACCCGTTCATTCATGTCAGGGAGTTCCTTTATGAGTCGGCGCAGTTTCAACACGATGACCGCCTGATGGCTTACTTGTTCCGCCGATCCTTGGACGGGGTCACCCTGGAGTGGTTCTATCCATTGCCTCTGGAGGAGGCCGAAAGTTTCAAGACAGTCAAGGAGAAGTTCATTCAGAGATTCCAGGATCGGGTTGGTCTCGAATATTCTTTCACCGACCTGGTTGCAGAGAAGATGAAGTCGGATGAAGACTTTGCTGTATATGTAGACAGATGGAGGCAGATGGCCTCGCGTGTGCCCGGGCAGATCCCAGAAGAAGAGAAAGTAAAATTGTTGATTTCTAATGCTACTCCGACGTTCCGGAATATTTTGGCAATGAACGACATTTTCAACATGCACCAGTTGTACAGTCGGGCCCGGTTTATCCAGACCCAATTTAAAGACTTTCCCATCCATTCCCTGTTCGAAGCCCAGAAATCCAAAACAACCTGAAAGTCTCAGGGCCCAGTTACCGAGGGAGTCCAGGTCAACGAGTAGGTCCAGGCTATTCAATTCCCCAACCAGTCTGCTCCACCCCGTTTCCAGCAACCCCCACGCAACCCCAAGTTCTCCGCTCCACAAGCTCTCCAACCCACCTTCCAAGCTCCCCAGCATCCACAGCAACCACCACCACCTCCACAGCCGCAACATCCACCCCAGTACCACAACATCCCTCCTCCTGCTGGTTATGGGCCTGCTCGGCCGGGACCCAAGAGGGTCAACTATCCGCCACTTCCAGAAACCCTCCCCGACATCTTTTCAGCTCTAATGTACACTGGTGACATTCAATTGCCTCCGGAACGTCAGAATTGGAATCCGACAGCCGATCAGTCCAGGTATTATATATACCATCAGTAGCCATTGCACACGATAGAAAGATGCTTTCAGTTTAGAGATTTGGTGTATGATCTGCATGAGGGCCAGAGAATTGATTGGGCCCAGATGCATAAGATAATTGAAGACATAAAGGAGAGACGAAGACAAGCAAGGCCGCAGCAGGCGGCGCCCCAGCAGTAGCAGTTCCAACAACCCCTCCAACAACAACAACCACCACAACAGCAACAGCAACAGCAACAACAAGACCTCGGGATTCATCAGAATCCCATGCCAGAACATCCGCCCCTCCTCAGCAGCAACAACACCAACAGCCGCCGGCACCAGCTCAAGTGAATGCAGTCCACCACCCAGCCCCTAATGCTGGGTGGTCTTTTGATGATGAGACCCCCGCTCACCTTTTGGCCTTCCACCACACCAACCTCCCAGCACCTTCTATTCCTTCCATCCTCCGGCCCACCACTTTCGCCTCCGCTCCACCCACTATCCCTTCTAAACCACCTTTTGCGCCCGCCACACTCCCCACCATTCCGCCAGTCCTTCCGCCATCACTTGCCATCCCCTCCATCATCACCCCTCCACTTAACCCTTCACCCATTTCTACTCCACCAGGGCCCGTCAGGCCAACCTCCGTCATCTTCACTCCCATTTCTACCCCTTCCACCTACCCCATCGGGCCAAGCGGGGGCCCGTCCCAAGCTGTGCCGGCATGACATTACGCCCTTCGGAGCGGGCATCCATTTCACAGAGTTTACCCTTCCTCTGGTGCGTCTGCACCCAACCCCCAAGTTCCTTTCCCTACAGTTGAAGCTGAAGATGCAGACCCTGTGCCGGGCACGAAGTACGACTTGCTACAGCACTTGGACCGGATGTCGGCCAAGATATCAATTTTGGAGTTGATCAAGAGGTCGCCGCTACATCAGGATGCCTTGAAGACTTTTTTGTAGAAAGTAATGGTAAATAAAGACGTAGCGGTGGATAGCTTACCGACGGTGTTGGCAACAATTACAAGGGGGCCTTCTATTTCATTTTTAGAGACAGAACTGGCACCCCCAGAAGCACGGCAGATGCCACTTTGTATCACCATTTCATTAAATAAAGTGGCCGTTGAGTCTGCCCTAGTGGACACGGGAGCATCGATAAATGTGTGTCCGCTGAGTACACTGCGTGCCTATAACATCTCAGAAGACATGCTTAAGCCAACACCGACTACAATTGCCGCCTATGACAACTCCAGGCGAGCGTGCCATGGGGTCGTGATAGTGCAGACTGAGCTAGGGCCTCTGGTAATGGATGTGGAGTTTTATGTGTTGGACATAGACCCAATGTTCAAAGCTATTCTGGGTCGTCCATGGATAGATAGTTTGAATGTTGTACCCTCAACTGCCCATCAATGCCTGAAGTTACCATTCCAAGGCTGGGTGGTTAAGGTAAAAAGTATCTTCACTGTCCAGTTAGTCGATGCAATTATAGACAAGATTCTCCCTACTCTGTGGCCAAGTAACAGGCCAGTTCTTTCAGTGATGGACTTAAACTACTCATGGGCATATGCGTCACGCAAGCCCGCCACTGCACCAGTAAATGTGAAAATTAAGTCCAAGATTATAGATTCGAAAGGGTGGCATATGATTCTAAGTTAGGCTATTAGCCGGGCCTGGGCCTCGGCGTGCAATTGCAGGGGCGGACTAAGCCCATCCCTAAAGGCAGAAAGATGGGCCGCAGAGGCCTTGGTTATCGGGAGTCAGCATTGTCCATCCTGGGAGACTCCGGGCCACTGACGTGGGATTACCGTCAACACTTCGTGAAAGGCCCGTTGCAGCCCGGCACCTTGAAGAAGCCGCCACCCTGCCCCGAGAAGAAGATCGATGCCGCCTGTGATGTTTCTGACCCACAGCCGCCGCTGAAGGGGCTGGTGGGTGATATGGAAGATTTTTGTGTCTATTTTGAAAATGTTCAGTGAAGAAGAAGACCGTCCGAAGAAGAAGGAGATGCAGCTGGTGAAGCATTCTCCAACTCAGCTAGTTCGCCGGAGGCCACGGGAAGTGGGGAGCTCTATCACCACCTTTGCTTTATCCTCATCTCGTCTTGCCTCATTGTTTCAACAATTGGGGTTTGTCCCCCGTTCCCCTTCGATTATGGTCAATCCGTACGTCACGGAAAGACCACCTGAAATTCTACTTGTGCCATGTGCATGTGGGCGCTGCCCACCCATTGATCTGTCAACTCTGTTTACTCCTCTCTCCCCAATGCTCAACTCCACGAAATGTAGTTTCGATCCTCCGATCCATTCTTTGATTGCATCTTCCCCGATCTATTTCCCATGCAGCTCCCTCCTCCCCTATCTTCTTCCTCCTGTTGCGTGATCTTCTCCGACTCCCAAAAAAATGTCAATTTTAAAACGGAGGTTTCTATGGAAGATTACGCTATTTTTAGTCAGTCCTCTTCCCAGGGGCACGAGACCCCTGCTTCTTTCCCAGTAGACTTCTTATCTCCTAGGTTAGATGTACAGTGTGTAGAATCTCCTAGGTTAGTTGAGTTAGCTGGGGTAGAGTCTAGTTCGAGTCTAGTTAGCCCATCCATGTCTGTGGCGCACCATTGATGCGTCATCCTAAATCCATCCCAGATAGGTTTCTGCAAGATTTGGCCGAGAGATGCCACGCTCTTCTTAAGTGTCCTGAATTTGTAGAGACCGCAATCATCTTGGAATATGATGAGGAATTAGAAGGGGTATGGAGCAATGACGAATTAGGAGTATATGAAATCATTGATGAGAAGGACTCAGTCGATGATGAGGAAAGTGATGTGGATGACACTGCCGATTTGTACACGCAAGGTTTGAAGAGATTTGATGAACCGTCCTCAGCAATGGATGAACCCACTAAAGAAATTAATCTTGGAACATAAGAGGACCCCAGGCCCATACTTATTTCTGCTAATCTCCCTCCTCAGGTTGAAGAGGAGCTGATCAAGGTTTTGAGGGAGTACAGCGATTCTTTTGCCTGGACCTATGAGGACATGCCGGGTCTTGACCCCACGTTGGTTGAACATCGATTGGTTCTTAAACCAGGGGCAACACCCGTTAAGCAAAAAGCAAGGAGACTCCACCCACAAATGGTCCTAAGAATAAAGGAAGAAGTTGATAAATTAGACAAGGCCAGGTTTATTAGAGTTGTTTTATATCCGCAATGGGTGGCAAACATAGTCCCAATTATGAAAAAGGATGGCAAAATTCAGATTTGTATCGATTTCAGGGACTTAAATAAGGCATGTCCGAAAGACGATTTTCCGCTTCCTCACATCGATGTGTTGGTGGACAACACAGCTGGATACGAAGCCCTCTCGTTCATGGATGGTTATTCTAGATATAATCAAATCCATCTTGCTCCTGAGGATCAAGAGAAGACCTCTTTCACAACGCCCTGGGGCACGTACTGCTATGTCATTATGCCGTTTGGATTGAAAAATGCAGGTGCCACATATTAACGGGCAATGATGGCTATCTTCCACGACATAATGCATGTGTACTTGGAAGCTTACGTGGATGTGTTGACACCTGAAATATAATCAAGAATAAAGATGAGACCGAAGAGAAGATTGAATCAAAAATGAAGATCCCAGGGATTCCTGCAAAGCTAGAACTACAGAAGAGTCGTCACTAAAGCTATCACCCGGCTGAAGCCCTCCCCTGCCAAGCTGATGTCCGGTGTTGTCATCGCCCAGATGGCAGTGCTGATAAAGAATTGCGGTCTATTGACTGATAAAAATCTCTGGAAATGTTCTGATAATACTATGTCAACTCACCAACTAAGAGGCCTTCACCGGTTCTGACAGATTCGAGGGACTGGCAAATGAAAAGGCAGGTTAGGCATCTTTGACAGCTCAAGCCCGCTGATGAGAGAGATCAAAACATTAAAAGCCCTAAATGGGCCCATGAGTGTGGCGCTGGGAGCTCCTCACCAAAGCCCAAAGCCCATGGGGGTGGCGCCGAGAAGCTAGACTCTTGGCGTCGGAAGCCTCCGCAATCGACTGAGGCGCGCCGGGAAGGTGTGAAAGACGCGCCGAAGTTGATCATGCCGAGAAGGGGGATGCTGTGCCTATAAAACCCCCCATTTCATCCACTTAAGCAGAGAGAGGATAAGAAAGATAGAGAGAGCCATCGAAGAGAAAAGAAGAGAGATAGTCAGATAGCCAGATAACAAAAGAGAGGAGAGAAGAGAAGCTGCTGCCGAGGCTGAAGGAAGGAGAAGGTGGGTGCTTGGGGAGGGAGAGGAGTCAATGCTCCGCCCTCCCCCATCTTCTTGTTATCCGAATGTGTTTTGTTTCCTCATCTGATGTACCCTTTCCTCCCCCTTTTTGTGGGCTCTTCTTCGATTTGAATAATGTCTATAGTTCTTCTCTGTTGTCGTTTAAGTTATATCTCTGTAACCGATGAAATGTAAATGATGAGACTGATTGAATGAATGGAAGCCCAGATTCTTCCCCCTCACCTCTTTCTAGTGATTGTTGTTGTTAACCCTTCTATCGCATCGTTTGATTGATGAATCCGTGATTTCGAATGTCTGTCGTTCGCCCGAATGGTTATCGAACGCTCTCTGCTACTCTTTTTGTTGTGTAGTGGACAGCAGATCTAGAGGGGAGGGGTGAATAGATCTGCCCCTCTTTTCGCAATGCAGCCCTCTATATAGCTAGATGGAACAAATTGCAGCGGAATATAACTAGCTAAACGAAGGACACGACGATTTGCTTAGCAAGATGATTACTAATATATCGATTCAAACCTAAGCATGCATCTATAACGAAACAAACACATAAACAAACCACAACACATGAGATTTTAAGGTGGTTCGGACTGAATCCCCAGTCCTACGTCCACCCCTCACCAAATCCGGTGAGGTTTCACTAGTGCCACGCACTGAACCACAAATCGGAAAGACCACCGATTGCCTTCCTACTAACCGCCGATAGGGACGTCAACACTGCAGATCGGACAGCTTCCGATTGCCTTCCTACTAACCACAGGTAGGGACGATCTTCAGTTCCAAATGTTTGAATGAAATGGAAAAGAACAAGATATGAAAATACTCAAACAAGATATGAAATATGTTCAAAGAGAAAAGATCTTGTCTGAGTTTGCTGGAGCTTGAATCTGATGATTCACTTGGCTTGGAGTTGATCTCCTCTTGAAGTAGCTTGAATCACTTGGAGATATGATGAAGAACTTCTTCCCGGAGTACTGTTACAGCTACAGTACTTTGAACTCCTTTCCCTTGAACACACCCTTGCAGCTTCTATGGATCACCTTGAGATGAGGAAGAGGAAGATGATTGCAGCTTTTTCTTCACTTGGCTTGAAGTTGATTTCCTCTTAAAGTAGCTTCAATCACTTGAAGATTTGATGAAGAACTTCTTTCCGGAGTAGCTTGATTTCCTTCTTGAAACACCCTCCTTGTGGCTTCCTTTGATCACCCTTCTTATCCTTGAGTGCTTCTAGCTTTGGTGGAGGTTGCTTGCTTCAGTTCTCACCTTGAAACACCTTGGATGGATGAAGAACTCCAGCCTGAAACGCTGTTCACAGAGGTGCTACAGTGTCTCGAAAATGGCCTCTCTTGAAGCCTTAAAGCCTTTTTCTTTCTAATCCCTCAAGTGAGAGTTTTATAGACCTTGAATGGTCTATAGACAAGTCTTAGACCAGATCCACAATTTGTGGGTGATTAGGTGACTTTTGGATTAAAGAAATCCATGTTGAATGGCCCTTTTCGAAGTTGGAAATAAAGTCAACATTGAAGGCTCGGGGCTGGCGGTCGACCTGCAGCTCCTAGCGGTTGACCGCTACTGTAAAACTTGCATTCGGGTGATCCCTGAGAATTTCGGTCGACCGCCACTGGCTGGCGGTCGACCGCCAGCTGAAAGACTGCAGACTGGCAGATGCTGGCTGGGGTGGTCGACCGCCCCTGTGCTGGCGGTCGACCGCCAGCTGGGCAGAACCCGAATTTTCCCGGGTTGGTCCGTTATCTATCTTAGCTCCACCACTTAAGTCCTTTAGCAGCCCGTGCATGTTTGTGGCATCGCCCTTGACAGTCTTGAAGATTTTATTATTGAGTCTTCAATCAAATTTTTGTTCCGGGGGCTCCGCCCCCAGAAACCCCCGCAAGGGGCGCTGCCCCCTTGACCCCCGCGACCTGATCGGGCAGGTCGATCCCCGCGACCTGACCGCGCAGGTCGATCTACGTGCGAGGGCGCAACATTGAGCCTTCATTTGCATATCTGTCATGAACACAACAGCACATATGTCAGTCATATAGGAGTGAAAAATAACAATGACTAATAGTGTTTAGCCATTATCAAAACCAAGAATACCACAGAATGCATATGACCATAGAATGATGTCGAATGACCCAAGTGACCATAGAATGACTCAAATGACTTTAGGGACACAACACTTTTCTCTTGTAGTCTCGATGGAGCTATTGCAGAGCCCCGATCCTCACTTCTGTGGATTCCTGGGTTTTATCCTCCTCTCTCTCTCGACGACATCGATGATATTAATGCTATGGAGTCTTTATCCTTCTCAAGTTTCCCAAGCCATCAGGGCCATTACAGGGATCAGAGACAGTCATCTCTTGATCCCCTGGATGGCCGGCGACATAAATGGCATAAATCCTGTTCCAGAGGGTTTTGAATGCTTGGTGACTTTAATCCCTCGAACCCCCTTTCATTCCTGTGACTCCTTGACGTTAATCTGGTAAAGCCCTTGGCTCCCTCCTCGTTTGCATCCTAAATTCCCCCAGTCATCATCTGAAAAAAAAAATCCTCAGAACAGAGCACCGTAAAACCCCATAAACCTTCCCGGCGCCCAAACCCATTTACCTTCCCGGCGCCAGTATCCCTCGGCGCGATGAATAGCTCCCGGCGTGGCCCTTTGCGCACCAAGAACTGGCGCCGAGAACTCCTTTTCCCTTGTTCTAGGCATGCCGAGAAGTCCCTCTAGGTGGCGCGCCGGAACCCTTTTTCCCTTGTCTTAGCCATGCCGAGAAGCCCCTCTAGGTGGCGCGCCGGGAACCCCTTTCCCCCGTGCCGGGAAGCCATTTTACGATCCTTCTCGCCACACCGAGAACCTTTCCCCCTCAGTCTAGTCCTTGATCCCCATACTGTATCCACCCGAGGGGTATCTAAAGGTTATCAAGCATGCCTCAGGAAATAAACTGACGGGGAACGACCTCCCCAACATTTACACTGATCCAGGGCCTAGTGCCCTTTTTCTTTCGGCTTTCATCCCGGCACTCCGTGGGTGATCGCCTATTCTTCCCCGGGCATGATCCGAGTTAAGGGAAGATGCTGCCGAAATCTAGTCTAACGTTATCAACCCCGGTGAGCCAAGGGAGTGTCACCGATACACCTCCCATCTAGCTCCATCTTTTGTGGGAAATGAATCTTTTTGGAGCATCCGGTTAAGTGGAAATATCAAAGGGGAAATACCCTAATGATTATTCGAATTCTGTCCCGCCACTGCGTGGATGGTCTTCTATCCCTACCCGGCACGACCCAAAGTCGAAGGTTATGCTGTCTGATTTAATCCACCAAACTCAATAAATCTGTCAATAGCATGAAATCTTTATTTCACATTTTAGTATTGTCGATCGCCTTCTGAGGCCTCCTATCTTTGGCGTTTAATCAAGGGTTGCCTTCCTTAGGGAGGGCGTAATTAACGTCATGGCCTTTACGGCATGGCGGACTTCCGGTCCTGACTCGGACTTCACAATCGACTGACCAAGTCAGGTCGAGCGCACAATAAAACTGTCACTCCGGTGACTGGCACGCCTAATAAACTAACTAACGAATCAATAACCACATAATATATCAAATAATAATAAAAAAACAAATAACAAAATAAACCAAAGAAAATCTGTTCCCACAAGCTGGCACGCCCGGTGGGACCTAGTCTCCCTTCATCTCTACGCCAAAGCAGGAGGCCCGGCGGCCTCTCTCAAAATTCTAATTGTGTGTTAATCTTACTCGCAGAAACTACAAATGGAGACTGGACTAGTTGCTGTTCACTTCGGCCAGCAGGTGGTCGATGGCCACATCCATGGAGGGTACCTGGCGGTACCAATGGAGTTCGGATCCATGCCTCTGGCAGTGGGTCTGCCCAACTGCTTGGGCCTAGTGTTTGTCGACCTGCTACAAGTCGACAACGAAGCTGGAAGCGTCACCACGGTAGAGGCCACAGTGGCATCAAGAGCTGAGGAGGAGAAGATGGCGGTTGCTCCTACTATCGTTTCTTGCTTTGTCCATCACATGGGAATGAAGACTGCTGTCTCTGCCACTGCTGGTAAGAGAAGGAGAAATAACCGGAGGGACCGATTTGCTGCAACTGGAGGTCATCTCTCGGCCTCAGAAAGACTATGATTGTTGGGAACATGAGGGTAAACCTCAATGGCCGTCCCATGGATGAACGGCCTGACAGGGTCATTCCATCGGTCCATACCAACAATAGATTCCAGCCGTTGGCCACCAGGAAGGCCGACTGGGAAAATAAGGGAAAGCAGCCGCTGGCGCCTAGGCCGGCTAAGTTTAAACAAGTCTGGATGCCGAAGAAGATTCAGAGCTGGGCACCAGCTCAAGAAGAGGATGTTGCCGTCACCCGCCCCAGGGCTGGGGGCAGAAGATATGAAAGGGAAGAAGAATATGTTGCTGCTGTCCGCCCCAGGGCTGGGGGCAGGAGATGGGAGAAGAAAGAGAAAGATATTGCTGTCACTCACCCCGGGAGGAGGGGCGGAGATTTTCAAAAGGAAGACAAAAGGAGAGTGAAGGGAGTTGCTTCTGTTGCTGCTCCGCAGAGACTCAGGGCCTGCGCTAGACAGGCCGATGTATTCAGATATCCCAAGTCAGAGTACTTAGCTGCTCGAGTCTCAAGGCTGGCCGATCAGCCGAAGACTTAGGAGAGGCTGCTGCCCCGTCCAGAACTACAAGGGCACAATCAGGAAGAGATGAACCGGGTGGTTCAAGATTACTTTCATTGCCTAGGGAACTCCTCCCTGGGGCAACGAAGACTATCTCGTGCCCTGGGCACTATGGGGGAAGAGGAAGAAGTCCAAGAAGAAATGATGCTGGAGGTTTCGTCCTCTGACTCCAATGACTATGAAGATGGCCGCAGGGCCAGATATGAGAAAGATATCTACCAGGAAGAGGGAAAAGAAAAGAGAATGTTTGTATTTGACCGTCTGACATATCCTGGACAGGTCAAGAGAAGAGTTCGCAGGTAGAGAGGAAAAATGTAGATTCTTGCTTGCAATATGGCCGGCGTCGCCGGAAGATATGGTATGTTACCAAGTCAACCAGAAGAATTGATCAGCCTGGCGCACAGACCGGGTGCAGTCACAAGAAGAAGCAAGGCAGCAAAAGATAAGATAGTAGCTGCTAATCAAGATGACCTCTCGGCCGTCAATGAAGCCCGAAGGGTCACCACGATGACAGTAAATGTGGTAACTACTGAAGAGGAAGACAACCCTCTCTTAGACCCCGCTGAAGGGACTTCGGGAGAGGTGCAAATTCCAACAGCCATAGATCCCATGATCCAGATGATGTTCATGAGATATCAGCAGGAAATCGACTCTCTCAAGAGACAGTTGAATGAGAGAAATGAGCAGACACCTGTTTCTAAACAGGCCGAGCCAGCAGGGCAGACTTCCAGCTCAACCGAGGGGGTCGTCCCAGCCGTTCCTCATCTGAATAGCGAAGGCAGGGTGCCAAATCAGCCTCTTCCACAACAGGTGGCAACCCAGCCCTCTGCATCTCAAACGCAGTCTGCTGTGCCAGCATCTCAGCTGACGCTTCATACAACGGTCATGACGACCCCTTTCAGCCATCAGCAAGCATATTTCTTTCCGGAACCAGTGGATCCAGCTGTGACAAACAAACTGATGATAGAAAAGATTGTCGAGATGAAGCTGTCTGAGAAAGTTGGGGACGATTCTGGTACCTATGACATCTACAAGGTACCGTACCCTGCACATTATGCTGCCAAGAGACTACCACCAGGCGTCAGCAAGCCGCCGAAGTTTGAAAAGTTCAATGGCCAAGGCTCTCCCAGGGAGCATATAGCCTATTACACTATAGTTATGGGTGACTTGGCGGCTGATGAAGCATATTTGCTGAAATTCTTTGGCTCGTCCCTTACAGGTTTAGCCTTTGAATGGTACTCCAGCTTGCCAGCTGGGTCGGTAGCTGACTGGCCCGATATGCAGCGGAAGTTCCGAGACAGGTTTCATGTTACAGAAAGAGAAATTACAATAGCCGAACTGTATGCATCTAGATAGAAACAAGATGAGACCGCCCTGGATTATATAAAAAGATGGAGGAATCTGGCTATGAGATGCAGGCGACCTCCCCATCAAGAAGATGCAGTACAAATATGCAAACAAAATCTTAGAAGGGAGGTGCTGGAAAAGATGATCGGGGTAGATGTCAGAACATTTGACCGATTAAATAACATAGTTGCAGAGGTCGAGACGTTCTTATCTAAGCGTCTGACCGCTAATGTCCCTGCTATGCAAAAAGGGAAGGTTGCTGATCGACGGCCATCACATTCAGAGGTCAACACTGTTGATTTCGGAACCTTTGAACAACAGAAAGAAAAAAATAAGGCAACTGATGCTCCTCTGCCGGCAGGCCCAGCGGAAATGAAAGAAAAGGTCTCCCTAAGGAACAAGATGAGAAAGGCATACTCATTCCCCAAAGAGAAGACGGGTGCACTGTTCAATTGGGCTTACAAGTTCAACAAAGTAACATTGCCCGAACCGAAGAGACCCGCTAATGCAGCAAAGAAAGATGACCCGCTGTTCTGTCCGTATCATCGAGCACTGGGGCATGCTATAGAAGACTGATATGTCTTCAAAGATGTTATGGAGAGTATGTTCAAAAGGGGTGAACTGCAGTTGGGAGATTACCAGGTGAACCCTCCACTCCCCCATGAACCTCCAGCGCTGAGGATGGCTGTAAATATGATTTCTGTATATCAGCAGTTGCCCGAAGAGGCTGTTGAAGAATGCACTAGGCACACTTATGAGACATGCTTCCTAACCCCATTAAGGGATCAGGAGGGGTGGTAGACAAAGCTGGTGAAGACCAGAAAGAGGACATCTGTTGCCGGAACAACTGGACCATCCATTCGGAATGCCACTCTGGAGCCGGGTGCACCTCTAGTAAAGCCGATTTGGCATCTAACTAAGACAAAGCCGGTCATCCGAATCCCCACCTACAATCGGAGGAGGCAGACTCCGCTTCCCACACATAAAGAAATAAGTCCAGAGGTAAAATGTCTCCAACAGTACATCAACGGGCTCGATGAATATGAACAGACTGAGCCGAAGCCCCTGCTGGTAAAAGACTGCATACTCTGGGAGCAGCTGGAAGAATTGACCATTGAAGAAAAACCAGAGGAAATAGAAAAAAGATGAGACTGAACCTTTCTGGGGGCAAGAGCCAGCAAAGTCAAAGCACCAGAAGAAGAAAAGGCAGCCAAAGAACAGAAGAAGGAAGAAAGTCGTGACAGTACACTACAATACACTCTCGGTGCTGTTCACCTTGCCTGGGGAGGATGATGACGTAGAGGCATCGGCCACGCCATTGGAAGCCAACCATGCTGAAGCTTCAACTTCGGCGCATGCTACCCGTTCTGGGAGAAGATGGGGACGTCCCCCGCCGGCCAACCACAATATCATTTTCAGGGGAGAGCAACCTTATCAGATACCAGAACCGGAAGTGCGAGGTGTCCAGATCCCTCCTCCTGCTAGTCTATACCAAGAAGAGAAAAAAAAGGATGGAGCTCCGTCATTCCTTGAATTCTTATCCAGTTTAGAGGGTGAAAAGCCAGTACAAACTGCACCAGCCAGAAGTAATAAGCACCAGCAATCAACGGCTCTGAAGCCTAAGCAGGGTGAGGGAGAAGAAAAAGATCCCCTAGCAACACCAAGGGCCGTCTTTCCAGAAGAAGCCCCTCAAGAAACCAACCAAGAAGCCGAGGCAAGAGGTGGGCAGGTAATGCCGCAAGCACCTCGGGAGCCTCCAAAGCCCCGCTGGGCAGAAGAGATGCGGCTCTCCAACGTCCGGGTAGGCAGCCGAATTATGAAAATGCTAAAGAAGCTCCCCACCAGATTCTCTATATGGGAAATTTTTTCCTTGAGCGAGGATGCCCGACAAGCAATTATTGATGCTCTATAGTCGCCAGCACAGTATGAAGCACTACTGACAGAAGTCAACTATGGGCCAGCAGTCACTTTCACTAAAGATGACATGTTGATTCCAAACCCCAGCCACAACAGGCCGCTGTACATGAGGGGGCATCTCAACTGCCAGCCGTTAAGCCGGATATTGATAGATCCAGGGGATACTGTAAATATTCTGCTGTACCGCATCTATCAGAAGTACTACTTTGATATGCACCTCACCAAGGTCAGAGACATGAAGATCGCGGGCTTTAACCAGAAGTGTGAGACACCTTTGGGGGTCGCAGATTTCAACCTCACACTGGGGGACCTCACTACTGTGGTGCGATTCTATGTGATCGAGTCTAATACCACATACAAGGCTTTGCTGGGGCGACCATGGTTGCATGAGTACCAGATAGTGCCTTCCACGCTGCATCAGGGCATTAAGTACTGTCATGATGGTAAAGAGGAAAGGGTGTTCGTAGATCTGCACCCCTTTGAAGTCTTCGCGTGTCACATGCTCGATGCATCCTATTATACGGACATTCTGTAAAAAGATAAGAACAAAGAAGCTGTGACTAGTCAGGAGAAGTCGGTAGCGAAGAATTTGACCTAGCCTCCATGGCGGACGCAAGGGGGGCCACTGTGGCCCCCTTGGCTTCGTGTCCACTTCGGCCTGGCTCCCCTCCTTTTCAGCTTCCTGGTTCACCTCCTGCCCGCGCAAAATCCTTCGCAGAGGCTCTCATCACCTCTTTGAAGCCACCAAAAGTCAAAGGTTTTGTACACGCTCCTGCTTCTACTGACGGTGGAGAGCCAGCTGTTTTCTTCAACACTGAGGAACTCTCCGCCTCCTTGGAACCCCTTGAGCACTCCATTATTGCCCGCACTCCTTATGGGAGACCAGCATACCCCGAGATCAGATCTCACCTCTCGCATCGTTGCAACTTCAAAGAGGACTTCATCATCAGCGCCCTCGACTCTCGCCATCTGCTTCTTCGGTTTCGCAATGAGGAGGACTTTCTGACTTTGCTCCTGAAGGATAGCCTCTTTGTTCATGGGAAGCTTTTCAAATTTTTCAGATGGTCATTGGATTTTTCACCGGATGAGGATTCATCTATTCTGCCAATATGGATTACTTTCCCAGAACTACCGGTAAACTTTTTTATTGAACCTTTCTTGCGTTCTATAGCTGGCAATATAGGAAAAGTCTTGAAGATTGATCAATCTACCCTGAACTTATCCATAACATCGGAAGCCCGTGTGTGTGTTGAGTTGGATGTTTCTAAAACGCATCCGAACAGAATCTGGATTGGCATTCCGGGAGGAGGAGCTTGGCAAGATATAGTCTACTCTGATTTTCCTTTGTTCTGTTCAGCTTGTGCTCGGCTTGGCCATAATTTGGAAAACTGCAAAGGAAAAAAGCCCTATACTAGTTTGGCCACGGTCCGGATGTCTGATGCACAACCTCTACCACCCCATCAGAAAAAGAAAGTATGGATTCCGGTGGACAGCTCCAAGAAAAATGTAGATCTAGACATCAATCAGTCACCAAGTGAGGTTGAAGTTGGGGATCTTTCGGGGTCCATGAAGTTACTGGATGTTTCAGTTTTAGTCCCAAAAGAAATAAATTCCATGGCAGATCAAACCAGTGACAGACTGCACAGTCGGATTGAAGTGACTCAGGGCACTGAGAATATTTGTGTTAATGCTCCGCAGAAGTCAACACCCAGCAAATCACAACAGGGGGCACAGGATAATTTCAATGCCTCTAGGAATACTGAACCAATAATGAACTCCCATGCCACCGTGGAGCTCCCTTCAGACCAAACACACACTCAGCTGGGCACCTTAGCCCCTGTCCCAGAAATTTCCTTTCTTGGTGACCACTCTGTTTTGATTTTACAAAAGAGCAAGGAGCCGTTTGAGGGTCCTAATATCCACCATCAGGATGTTGAAAATTTTGCTAGAAGAAAGGCTATTTCAGATTCGGTCTCTGATGGTAATGTATCTGCTTTATTGCTTGATCGACAAGGTGCTATTACTAGATCTATGACTAGGTCAAGATCTATGGATAATATTCCTGAACTTCACTTTTCCTCATGAATTTTACAGTTTGGAACATTAGAGGTATTGGAAATGAGATTTCTGTTGGCAGGGTAAAATTTCTTATCAAGACTCATAAACTTGATTTCATTACACTGTTGGAGCCTAAAATCCATACCAGTAAGATGGATGGTATCTGTAGAAAATTGGGTATGAGTAAAGCTTGTGCAAACAATGATAATATTGCCCACATCTAGGTTTTATGGAGAGATACTATTGACTTTTCAGTCGTTTGCAAGGACGATCAGCAAATTTCAGTTGCTCAAGTAAATCCTGTCCACCCCTTATTCCATATCAGTTTTGTGTATGCAAAATGCTCTGCTCCAGAGCGAAGGGATTTGTGGTCTTCATTAAATTCAATTCACTCTCAAATAAAAGGCCCTTGGTCTGTTATCGGTGACTTTAATTGCATTCTGAATCCTGATGAAAAGTTAGGGGGGAACCCCCCTAATGCTGGTGCTATGATGGACTTCCAGCAATGTATTTCTGATTGCTCACTTCTGGATGCTGGTTTTTTGGGATCTAAGTTCACTTGGCATAACAACCAAGCAGGTAGCAAAGGAATTTGGGCTAGATTGGACAGGGTGCTTTCCAACACTGAATGGATAACATCAATACCAATCTCTGTTGAGCACCTGTCTAGGGAAGCTTCTGACCATGCACCTTTATTAGTTAAATCAAAGTCTTCCTTGCATTTCAAAAGCAGATTCTGCTTTCAAAGCATGTGGCCCAAACATGAGAAATTTCTTGAGGATGTTAAGCTCTGTTGGAACCTCAGCCCTGTGGCATCTTCTCCAATGACCACCCTTTATTTGAAACTTAAGCAGATGAGAATCATGCTTCGTAGCTGGAACAAGCTCACTTTTGGGAATGTTCACCAAAATTTAAAAGCAGCAGAATATGAAGTTCTGCTGGCAGAACACAAATATGACTTGCAACCCACTGAGGAAAATTACTCGAATCTTGAGCAAGCTAGGACCATACAATCAAGCAGACTGCTTCAACAGGAAATTTTTTGGAAACAGAAGTCCGGAATCCGTTGGTTACTTGAAGGAGACAGAAACACAAAGTTTTTCCATGCTTCAACCTTAGCCAAAAGACACAAGCAGAACATCACACAGCTGCGAAACTCAGCAGGCAATATGACTTCCAATCATGATGATATGAAGGACATTGCTGTCTCTCACTTTCAAAAAGCATTCAGTTCACAGAGTCACTACTTACATGAAGCTTCTCTGAGCTGTATTCCAAAACTGGTAACTCAGGAAGATAACACTAGTCTTTGCAAAATCCCAACAGATGAAGAAATTTTTGATACTGTTAAAGCTCTTTCCCCAGACAGTGCTCCAGGACCTGATGGATTCACGGGTGCTTTCTACCAATCCACCTGGCCTATTATTGGTGAGCTTGTTTGCAGTGCAGTAAAGGAAATTTTTATCACTCAGCAGCCCATTCCTCGAAGTGTCACCTCCACTCTAATAGCACTCATCCCAAAAATGGCAAATGCTATGGACATTTCTGATTACAGACCTATAAGTCTTTGCAACTTCTTTTACAAAATAGTTTCATCTATTGTCAACAAAAGACTTGCCACAATTCTCCCAAGGATCATTTCATTAGAGCAATCAGCATTTGTGAAGGGAAGACAAATTTCGGAAAACATTGCTCTTGCTCAAGAATTGACAAATGAATTGGGGAGGAAAACAAGAGGGCACAATGTCATGTTCAAACTTGACATGGCAAAAGCATATGACAGACTTGAATGGGATTTTCTTCTCACTATCCTTCACAAATTTGGCTTTGATAATTCTTTCATTATGATAGTTGAAAAATTGATCAAAAACTGTTGGTTTTCAATTTTGCTTAATGGTGACACTGCTGGTTTTTTCAAGTCCTCAAGAGGAGTGAGGCAAGGTGACCCACTTGCCCCATCTTTATTTATCATTGCGGAAGAATCATTAAGCAGAGCTCTAAAGGAAGCTTTCTCCAGTGGTAGGATTGATTGGTTTGCTGGGCCTAGCCGCTGCCCTCACATCTCCCACCTTTTGTTTGCAGATGATACCCTCCTTTTCAGCAAAGCTTGCATAAACTCTGTCCGAAATTTATTAAAAGTGCTTCAGATCTATGAAACTTCTTCAGGGCAGCAAATTAATATCAGCAAAAGTGGTTTCTTTTTGCACCCAAAGACACATAATTCAGTTGCCAATCGCATTCAAAGCTGTACTGGTTTCTTCAGACATTCCTTTCCCCATAAATATCTGGGATGTCCTCTTATGATTGGCAGAAGGAAAAAGGTTTTCTTTGCAGGAATATTAAGCTCAATCCAAAATAGAGTTGCCTGCTGGAAATCAAGCTTACTTTCCCAGGGAGCAAGACTTATTCTCATCAAGCATGTCTTGTCATCCATACCCATATACTCGTTATCATCATCCCCACTGCATGTAGGCACTCATGAACTTCTGGACAAGTCTTTTGCCAACTTCTTTTGGGGTTCCTCTATCCATGGAAAGAAAAAGCACTGGGCTGCATGGCAAGTTATCTGCAAACCTATATCTCAAGGAGGTCTTGGCATCATGTCACTAAGAGTCATGGAAACAGCCTTGCGGGTAAAGATGTTGTGGAAGGGATTATATACCAACTCTCTGTGGGCAAATTTTTTCAGGGCAAAATACATTAGGCAGCAACATATCAGTGAGGTCCAATTCAAGAACATGAATGGCTTCACCAGGAGGGGTTGGCTGAAGGCCAGAGATCTTATCTCTAAACACACCAAAGTTGTAGTTGGTGATGGCAGCAATACACATTTCTGGTTGGACAACTGGATTGGAAGCAGATGCTTGGCAGAGTATGTCTCTACCTCAACAAATCAGAGCTCTAGCATTACTGTCAAGGATTTCTACACTGCCCGTCCAAATGCAAATAATAATATGCTGGATGGAAGGATCCTAGACTCAATCAAATCTGCTATCCTTAGCTTTAAGCTTAACCAGTATCCTGACTGTCCGGTCTGGAGTCTCTCCTCAACAGGTACTTGCACTGTGGCCTCCTCCTACTGTGAACTGTCTACGAATAATGATAATGATCATCTTTTTCCATGGACCCATCTTTGGTCTACTTGGCTACCAATAAAAGTTTCCATCCATCTTTGGAAGACTGCCCGCAATGCTCTCCCCACTGATAAAAATGTTCAAAAGATGGGTGTGCAAATGTGCTCGAAATGTTATTGCTGTACATCACAGTGTGAGGAAACTACTAGCCACCTATTCATTCATAGTGAACTGGCCAAACATATTTGGTCTTATTTCAGGAGTTATGGACTGAAGATCAACTCAAATTCAGTGACCTATTTCATACATCACAATGCAGACAATATTCAGGTGAAATCTGCCCACGGTTTATTCATGCTTGCAGTAATTGGCTATGGAATTTGGGAAATCTGGAAAGCAAGAAATGCATCAAAATATGAGGGCAAGAGCATCTCCAAGGTCAGTCTTCTCCACCATATAAAAGCTCAAGTCAAGCGCACATGTGACACTGCAAACCTCAAAGAGTTTGACAATGTAAAAAGAATCACTTTGCGGGACTTTGGCATCAACAGCAGACAACACTCTAAACGGCAGCTGATGACTGTCACCTAGGTCCATCCGACCCCTCTCTCACTCAAGTTAAACACCGATGGAGCCTGCAAAGGAAATGGAGACTCAGGAGGCGGAGGGGCTATTAGGGACCACAATGGCACTATCTTACTTGCTTTCTCACATTACTATGGTAAAGCAAACTGTCTTGTAGCTGAGGCTCGAGCTCTCCTCGATGGCATCAAGTACTACCGCACAACTGCTATCAAGCCAATCCAGATTGATATCGACTCCAAACTCTTAGTTCAAATCATCAAAAAAGTTACTCCATACCCATGGTCCATTCTTCATTATATAAGGGAGATTTGGAGACTCCTTACCACTCAAGATTCAATAGCTCACATTTACAGAGAAGGAAATAAGGTTGCTGACTCTCTAGCCTCTTTGGCTTGTTCCACTCATTGTACTGATTTTTTCTCTTATGATGAGCTCCCTAATTCTATAAAGGGAATAGCTCGATTGGATAAACTGGGTATGCCCAGTATCCGCTTAATGTAATGTATTCCTTCATCCAAATTATTATAAATACACCTCCTAATGTCTGAATGGTGGAGTGGCTTGCTCTTTGCCTCTGGTAAAAGGGTGCACTCTCCCATCCTGCACTAGGTAAGGTTTCTTGATATAAAAAAAAAGTCGGTAGCGAAGACAGAGGATTGGTCTCCGCCGCCACCACGGGGCCATGTCAAGAAGCATGAGGTATCCCATATCTCTCATGTTGGGGATTTTGCTCGGATTGCACCTCCAAGCATTCATCTCGATGATACTGATGAAGAAATGAAAGAAAAATATACACAAGTCAGGGTACCGGAAGGGCTAGTCAAGCCCATCGCCAATTTGGAATGCCAGACAGTGCTGCCACTCAAGATTATGGAGGTCCCTCGCTTCTGCGAGCCTCCCATCATATTCTACACCGGGGAGCCTGTTGAGGAGGATGATCAGGATTGCATGATCCCGGAAGAATCCACAAGCCAAATGGTGCCAATCACAGGCTTGGACTACACCACACAACGGGTCTCGCAGATGTTCTCCAAATTGCAAATGCCTTCACTGCAGCCCGTTGCCCAGAAGAAAGCATTCCAAGAACTTTGGGATCCGCCCCAGAACAACAAGGAATTAATGAAGATCATCCAGCACCCGGGATTGGGCTACACTCTACAAGAATACTATGAGGCCGAGGTAGATGTCATCTCCGCCTTCTTTTCACATGAAGATCCTCCTGGGATGGGTTATGACGATTACCCCTCAGAAGATGAAGAGATTATATACCAGTCTATACTGGATGGTGGGACTCCCAATAGCCAGCCAGGGGAAGAAAAGTCTAATGAAGCAAATGTATGCCGGTGTTGGGAGGAGCTGTCTTGCAAAGAAGATCTGTTCCAGGCCGAAGTAAAGTTTGACACAGGAACCCCAGATGAAGACCAGATTTCTGATGATACAAGAGAATGCTTGGAGTTTGAACGTATTCTGGAAGAAGTTCGAGCTCTGCAAAGTATAGATTCCCCATAGGAATTTACGCCAGTAAAGCCTCTGGAACTGGAAGACCTAATCTTTAAGCCGTACACGGAGCAGGTCATGTCCCATGGGCAGGCTGAACAGAATCGAATGGTTTCTGTCCTGTATGACGAGTCATCATCAGCCGGGGTCCGACAATAAGAATTAGAGAATTTTAAAACTGAAGAAAACTATATCCCGGGGGGTTTCGTCGATTTACAGGAGGCTCCGCCCGAAGTTGAAGATGGTGGCAAGGCCACTGTTGATGAGCCTGAAGAAGTAAACTTGGGGACAGAGGAGGAACCAAGGCCAACCTTTCTTAGTGTTCTGCTGGAACCAAAGGTCCGAGAACATTACATACAATTTCTGAGGGAGTTCAAAGACTGCTTCGCTTGGATGTATGATGAAATGCTGGGATTAAACCCCGATGTGGCACAACACCTGCTAGCGATTAATCCAGAAGCCAACCCCATAAAACAGCCGCCCAGGAGGATGCGACCTAAGCTGATCAACCAAATCAATAGACAGGTCGACAAGCTTATTGGTATTGTCTTCGTCGAAGAAAATCAGTACACCACATGGCTGGCGAACATAGTGCCCGTAAAGAAGAAAAATGGGCAGATCAGAATATGTGTTGACTTCCGAGACCTTAATAAGGCTTGCCCGAAGGATGATTTCCCAGTGCCAATTACTGAAGTAATGATTGATGCAACCATTGGTCATGAAGCCCTGTCATTTATGGACGGTTCGTCCGGATACAACCAAATTTGGATTGCTGAAAAAGACAGAGTACACACTGCATTCCGCACTCCAAAAGGAATATTCCACTACAAAAGAATGCCGTTCGGCCTTAAAAATGTCGGCGCTACTTACCAAAGAGCCATGACGGAGATTTTTGATGATTTACTCTTCAAGAAAGTGGAGTGCTATGTTGATGACCTGGTAGTGAAAACCAGAAGGAAAGAAGACCATCTGCAGGACCTGAGGATAGTATTTCAAAGGCTGCGGAAATACGAGCTGAAGATGAACCCTATGAAGTGCGCCTTTGGCGTGACCAGCGGAAGATTCCTTGGATTTATTGTCCATCACAGGGGTATTGAGATTGATCCGTCCAAGATCAAGGCTATTCAAGAACTCCCTCCACCGAAGAATCTGTCTGAGCTAAGGTCTCTGCAAGGGCGTCTGGCCTACATCTGCCGATTTATATCAAACTTGTCGGGTCGGTGCCACCCCTTTCATAAGCTCATGATGAAAGATGTGCCGTTCCTATGGGATGACGGATGCCAAGAGGCTTTTGAAAAGCTGAAGGAATACCTCAAGACCCCTCCGGTGTTAGGGGCACCAGTCAAGGGCAGCCCTTTAATCCTCTATATAGCAGCCACACATTGTTCGCTGGGGGCAATGTTAGCACAAATAAATGAAGATGGAAAGGAGCAAGCCTTATATTACCTTAGTAGAAGGTTGATCAGAACTGAAGAAAGCTATACTTACATAGAGAAGACCTGCTTGGCACTGGTTTTCGCTGTTAAGAAGCTCCGACACTATATGCTGTCACATGAGATCAGGTTGATATCTGCAGCAGATCCGCTCAAATATATATTGACTCAGCCAGCACTCAAAGGTCGACTAGGCAAATGGGCTGTGATTCTGATGGAGTTTAACATCACGTATATACCTTAGAGGGCTATAAAGGGCCAGGTTGTGGCTGATTTCTTTGCAGAGCACCCTGTACCAGAAAATGCTATGCTGGAGACCGAGCTCCCTGATGATGAAGTGCTCAAAGCCTGCCAAACCCAGCCAGTCATGTGGCAATTATATTTTGATGGGGCATCAAGAACAGAAACTGATTCCAATGGGAAATCCAGAATACGTGCAGGGGCCGGCATTGTGCTGAAATCGCCAGAAGGAGAAGTATTGCACACCTCCTGTTCTATAAACAAGCCTGTGAACACCTAAAGAAGAAGATGTTACGCCGACAAAGCTAAATAAAAAGGGGGGGCAAGAGATTGCTATATGGAGGGTGATCGCCAGAGGGGTTACCTCAAAAAAAGGAAGGAAATTGATCGCGAATACCTGGTAAGAAAAGGGATGCGGGATGATTGTGGATTTCTTCCTCCTCCTTCTACCGGCCGGCCGATGAAAGGGGTTTCTCTCTTTGATTACCCTTAAACAAATCACAAACAACCAAAGATAAAATAGGATTAGCCAAAGTGTAGTATCAATCCTCAAGTAGAATAAGATGATGAAGTATGAGCATAAAGGATGCACCTTTTGGTTTCTTTAAAACCCCTAGAGAATCAGGGAGAGGAGATGTGATGCAAAGCTAATGCAAACGTAAAAAAAAAGAACGATGTATGATGAACGAAGGAGGTGAGATGAGCTTGAAAACTAGTGCAAAACAAATCCATGCTGTTCCTGACAACAGTAGAGGGAGAGAAACCGACGATGGCCGTGGGATGCTGTATCCGAAAGGAGGAAGAAGTATCAAACAGCAGCAATATGTTTCTATAAAAAAAACAAACTCTCTGCTTAACCTGCTGCTTCTCTCTTTTTTTATCTCAGCTCCGCTCTGCTCTGCTCTACTAACCTCTACTTTTTAACTCCTTCTAACCTCTCTAACCTCTTCTAACCCTTTCTAACCCTTCGCGCGAGCTCAACCCAGGGGGCTATTTATAGGGTGCAAAACACAGATCTGATGGGATAAGAACAGGCAAGACTCATCTACGGCAAGGTCTCTACTTCCCCAATCGAGCATGGTGACCAAAACATAGCAGGGAACTCTCCAGGAAAGGTATGTTCAAGCAGGACTCGGAAGGGTGGAAGACGACCCACGGAAAGGCGTTATTCGAAATTGACGACCTGGGACAAGGCGTTAATTAAAATCACGATTGGGACAAAGGCGTCAATTCATGGATTTAATTTTAGTAATGAAAATATTCTTTATTTGAAAATGATGAAGAGACGCCTGAGAGAGAGGCGTTAATTCAAAACACGACCCATGGAGGGACGTTAATTCTTATTTTCTAATTTTGAGTAGGATTTGTAAAAGTCCAGAAACTGACGCCTTTTGGATCAGTCGTCCTTTCTTTGAGAAACACCCCGGCCCAAGTCTTTATTTAAAACACGCCCTACGTAGAGTCGTGAATTACAAAAATAATTAGAAAATGGCCTAAAAATACACAAAAATAGAAAAACTTCATATTATGGAAATATTGAAGTTCACTTTGGGGCGTTAATATGGTGACATGAGATTTAATCAACATAGTATCAATTTTGACGTGTCTACAAAGCCCTGCACCAACAATGAAGCTGAATATGAAGCTCTGATAATTGGTCTCCAGGTCACCCTCAGTATGGGTATTCGGATGCTTCAGGTATTCGGTGACTCCATGTTAGTAATAAAACAAATACAGGGAGAATTCGAAGTGCGAAAGCCAGAATTGAACCCCTATTACCAAAAGGCTATATGCCTCATGGCGAATTTCTACCACATTGAGCTCAATCATGTGGGCCGGGGACATAATGCTCAAGCTGATGCACTGGCAAAGCTGGCCAGCTCACTATCGGTCCCGCCAGATGAGACACTCAACGTTATTGTCATGAACAGGCGGCAAGTCCCAAGCATGCTGGAAGCGTGTCCTGAAGAATATGAGATTGATGCCATTGACAAAGTCCAAGCATCTGATTGGAGACAGCACCTACTGCAGTGGTTCCTACACCAACAGCTGCCCAAGAACAAAGAAGAGAGAATGAAACTCCTAAGGGTTAAGGATTCCTATGAATGCAGAAATGGAACTTTGTTCCGAATTATGGCGGACGCCCGCAAGAAGATTTTGCTACGCTGCCTATCTACTGAAGAAGCTTGGCAAGCAATGAAAGAGATACATGCCGGAACAGCAGGGGCACACCAGGCTGGGCCTAAGATGAAGATTGAAATCAAGAAGCTGGGTTATTATTGGCCCACTATGTTTGAAGACTGTTGCCAGTTTGCAAAGTCATGCCAGAAATGCCAGGAGCATGCCACTGTACCCAGGAGGCCTCCTGTAGCTCTACACCCTACAATTCCCAGCTGGCCTTTTGCTCAGTGGGGAACCGATGTGGTCGGGCCACTACCGACTTCCTCAGCTGGACATAGGTACATCCTAGCTATAACAGACTACTTCTCCAGGTGGGCGGAGGCAGTAGCACTCAGAGAAGTGACTGGTGAGTTGGTTGCCAGATTCATCAAGCACAATATCATCTTCCGGTTTGGGGTCCCCAGCCGAATAATATCTGATAATGGAAGTCACTTCAAGAACCAGAAAATATATCGGCTTGCCGAGAAATACAAAATTGAATGGAGAACCTCCACTCCTTATAATCCACAAGCAAATGGATTGGCCGAGGCCTTCAATAAGACACTGTGCACCCTGCTAGCCAAGGTCGTCAGCTCTAATAAGAAGGACTGGGGTGAAAGGATGTATGAAGCACTGTGGGCATATCGCACCGTCTATAAAACCCCCACGGGTTGCTCACCCTATTCACTGGTATACGGCTCCGAGGCAGTAGTCCCTATAGAGCTGGAAGTACCGTCACTCAGAATTGCAGTCCAGCATGGCCTAGTTTGTGACGAGCAAACCAATGCTGAAAGGAGACTTGAAGAACTGGCTGAACTGGAGGGGAAGCGTCTGCAAGCCCAGAAAAATATCCAGATGTACCAAGCCTGCATGGCAAATGCCTTCAATAAGCTCGTCAAAGGGCGAGAATTCAAGAAAGGAGATCTGGTCATGGTCAAGAAAAGAGAAGTCATGGCTTCCAATCCAAAAGGCAAACTTGCTGCTAACTGGCTGGGTCCATACGTAGTCCAGAGGGTCTACGAGGGAGGAGCCTACGTGGTTGTCAACCATCGAGGGGAAATTCAATTCTCGCCACTCAATGGGAAATATCTGAAACTCTATCATGCCGCACCACTGCCTGCTGGGGAAGTAGCGAATGGACAGATAAATCAAGACTGATGACAATTAGAAGGGTCGCTCCTTTGCTACACACCAACATCGATCCAGATCTTCCATCCGGATTAGATGATGAAACCCTATTCTTCTTTACGTTGTGTTTACCCCACATCAACGATAATACCCACTCACCTTTTCGGCGAATGGCTTTAGGCCCGAGCTACTACATACCAACATCAATCCAGATTTCTCATCCGGATGAGATAACGAAACCTTATTCTTCCTGGTGTTGATAAAAAATGGGGCTTAAAATGGAGGTGCCCCGCCGGACTTGTCCAAGACGTCTCGGACGAGTGCAAAAATGGCAAACAACCCGGCTGTGGCGAAAACCCGAAAGGGCGCTGCAGGCAAAATTGGGGACCCCGCCACGAGAAAACCCGAAAGGGCGCGTGGGCAAAAGCAAGAGGGGGCTGGCTTCAGCAAAAACCTGAAAGGGCACTTGAGCCAATAATGTGGTAATGTAAAGTTCCCCTTTTCGCCCTTCCTGATAAAACTCCGAGAATGACGATCATCATAAAGTCCCACCGGAAATCCTGTCCAACTATCTTTCGGCCCTTGTCATCATTGACAAGATCGGTCGGCTTACCCCTTTAACTTGGACCCTTCGTCCCTGTTAAATGAATCTACCCCTCCGGCAAACGGCTTCGTGCCTAAGCGGCTACCCATCAGCATCAGTTCAGACCTTCCGTCTGGACTGCATGAGGAAATATCATCCTTCTTTGCATTGATGTTTATCCCCACATCAACGATAAGACTTATGCACACATTTCCTAGTGAACGGCCCCATGCCTGAGCTACTACACAGCAACGTCACTCAGACCCTCCGTCCGAGTAGACGATGAAACCACTCTCCTTTGCGTTGATGTTTACCCCCACACCAACGATAAGATCCACATTCCCGGCAAACAGCTTCATGCCCAAGCCGCCGTCCACCCACTTCAGTTCAGGCCTTCCGTCTGAATTGTATGATGAAGCCCTACTCTCCTTTGCGTTGATGTCCACCCCGCATCAATGAATGGCACACGCTCAAAGAACAACGTGAGAATAAAAAAAATGATGAAAAAAGAAAGAATAAGAAATGGGGCTTAAAATAGAGGTGCCCCGCCGGACTTGTCCAAAACATCTCGGACGAGTGCAAAAATGGCAAAACAACCCGGCTGTGGCGAAAACCCGAAAGGGCGCTGCAGGCAAAATCGGGTACCCCGCCACGTGAAAACCCGAAAGGGCGCGTGAGCAAAAGTAAGAGGGGGCTGGCTCCGGTGAAAACCTGAAAGGGCACTTGGGTCAGTAATGTGGTAATACAAAAAGTTCACTTCATGAATCTCCTTTGGCAACACACCTATCATATGTCCCACCGATGATGAAACCCCGTTGATCATAAGGCATATCGTCTCGATCGATGCTAAAGCCCATCTCGGAATAGACCTTCCGTCTGTTCTGATAAAACCCTTCCACTTTCTGTCCGAGACCCACCATGGTAAAACCTATCCAGTTTAGATCTCACATCTATTCTGATGAAACCTATCATATGTCCCACCGTGATAAAACCTGCTATTGATCGATTGGCACACTGCCCGGTCAGCGATGAAATCTATCCGGCTTAGACCTTATGTCTATCCCGATGAAACCTATGAGATCCTTGCATTGGTATAAACCCAATACCGATGATGAAACCTGCTATTGATCGATTGGCACACTGCCCGGTCAGCGATGAAACCTATCCGGCTTAGACCTTACGTCTATCCCGATGAAACCTATGAGATCCTTGCATTGGTATAAACCCAATACCGATGATGAAACCTGCTATTGATCGATTGGCATGCTGCCCGGTCAACAATGAAACCTGCCCGGTTTAGACCTTATGTCTATCCCAATGAAACCTATGGAGCTCCTTGCATTGGTATAAACCCAATACCGGTGATAAAATCAGCTACGGATGGAGCGGCACATTGCTTGATCAATGATGAAACCCCGTCCAGGGTAGACCTTCCGTCTGCTCTGATAAAAACACAACACATTTTCTCAAGTCAATCGGACCTTCCGTCTAGATGGATAATGAAATCCCATTCCTTTGCGTTAATGTCAATACCCCACATTAACGATTACAATCATGCTCTCGGTGAACGGCTTCGCGCCTAAGCCGTAAAACACACTCAAGTCGACCCACGCCTTCTGCCTGGGTGGACGATGAAACCACATACCCCTTGCATTGATGTTAACGCCCACATCAATGACGACGCATATACAAGTTGAGCACGTGGATTGACAATTTACAAAGCCAAAGTCCTAGTGCAACAAGAAAAAAAAAGAAAGAAAAGAAAAAAAGAGAGAGACAAAATGGGGCTAAAAATAGAGATGCTCCGCCAGACTTGTTCAGGCATTCTGAACAAGGGCAAAAATGGCCAAAACCCAGCTGTGGTGAAAACCCGAAAGGGCGCTGCAGGCAAAATTGGGTACCCCGCCACGTGAAAACCCGAAAGGGCGCGTGGGCAAAAGCAAGAGGGGGCTGGCTCCTGCGAAAACCCGAAAGGGTGCTTGGGTCAGTAATGTGGTAATTAAAAAGTTCCATGCCAACGACATGCTACCTTCATCTCCCACCATTTACAGTGACCTTCCATTTCTCGCTCGGCATCTTGCCTGATCAATGCTAAAACCCTTGCAAGATAGACCTTACGTCTGTCCTGATAAAGTCTCCATGCCCCTTTCAAAAGTCCCACCGATGATAAAACCCATCACCACTCTGATGAAACCAGCTATTGATCGACCGGAACCTCGCCCGATCAATGACGAAACCCTATCCAGTTTAGACCTTACGTCTACTCTGATGAAACTTATGAAATTCCTTTGCATCGATATAAACCCAATATCGATGATGAAATCAACCGTTGATCGACTGGCATCTCGCCCGATCAATGATGAAACCCTATCCAGTTTAGACCTTACGTCTATTCTGATGAAACTTATAAAACTTCTTTGCATCGATATAAACCCAATATCGATGATGAAACCATCTACTGATCGACCGGCACCTTGCCCGATCAATGATGAAACCATATCCAGTTTAGACCTTCCGTCTATTCTGATGAAACTTATAAAACTTCTTTGCATCGATATAAACCCAATATCGATGATGAAACCAGCCATTGATCGCCCGACACTTTGCCCGATCAATGATGAAACCCTATCCAGTTTAGACCTTACGTCTATTCTGACGAAACTTATGAAATTCCTTTGCATCGATATAAACCCAATATCGATGATGAAACCAACCATTGGTCGACCGGCACGTTGCCCGATCAATGATGAAACCTGCACAGTTCAGACCTTACGTCTGTCCTGATGAAAACCACATACCCTTTCATGTCCCACCTGCGATTAAGCCTACCCAGTCTAGACCTTACGTCTATTCTGATAAAACCTATAAAACTTCTTTGCATCGATACAAGCCCGATATCGATGATAAAATCATCCACTGGTTGATTGGCACATTGCCCCGACCGGCTTTGAAACCTACCCGGGATGGACCATTCGTCTGTTCCGGATGATACTCTAAACCTTTTCATTCACATTTCTACAAACAACCTCCCTTGCGGCACATGCTGCCGAAAAAGACATTTGCTATTATCAACGGAATTCGGTTTGAGCACCCTCCGGATACCGTCACGCGGTGGAGCGAGTCCCCCATCCTTTCTCTGAAAGGGTGGACGCTCTCCTGCTAGGTACGGGTTATTCGCATGAGGATTGCTAAAATCGCTGCCAAATCACCACGAAGTAATGATAATATAGCAAGTAAAGAACCATCACATATGGGACCAGCATAGAGGTTCCTTTTCACCATATAAAGAAGAAAGGGAGTACAAAAAGGGCCCCTGTGGGGGGAATTGTATTACAAAAAAGGGGGAGAAGAGATGTTCACTGGCGCCGGAATATGTCTTCGAAGGCCAGAAGACCTACATACGGAGCAGCCCCCAACTCATGTAGACGAGCCTCCTCCTCTTGTAGCCGAGCGGACTCGTCCTGAAGAGATGCCACCTGCCCCTCCAACAGAGCTACTTCCTCCGCGAACTGTGGCCGAGAGGTTGTTATCGGCGGCAGTTCAGCTCGAAGATCATCCAGTTCAGCCTCTAGAATGCTTATCCGGTTGCGTATGAATTGCTCCCGCTGTGTCAGGGACTGCAGTTGGCCTTGGCGCTCCTAAAGGATAGAGCTCATTTTCTCCAGCTCAGATTTGCACTCTACCTTCTGCAACTTCAAAGCTGCCAGTCTGTCAGACATAACATGTGCCAAGAAATCTCGGCGGTGTACAAATTTTAATAACAACAGAACACGCTGGGCCCATATTTCCAGGGGACAGCCCATCACCTGCAGACCAGCGGTGAAATGTTCGGCTATCTCTTTCAGCTGCAGATAAGTCAGCCCAGGCTGGGACTCCACTAATTGGCGCAGCATGTCCAGATTTTGCCAAACGAAGCTCTCGGATGAAGCAAAGCCAAAGGAAGGGGAGGGGGTTACTTCAAAAGTCACCTCACTGTCAATATCTGCCCACAATGTAACATCTGGCTGGGAGGAGGAAGACGGCAGATCTGCTAAAAGGGATGACTGGGCCTTCTCTATAATCTCTTGCGGAGCCGAGTGTCCTTCCACCGCCAGCTCCTCAAAGACTGCTGTTTCAATGCTCGGAGGGGAAGGGCCAGTGAGTGCTGGGGCTATTTCGTCATGGGTCTCCAGTACAATGGCTGCATCTTCAACGCTCTCTTCCCGGGGCACCCCCTCCTCTGACTCTGAAACCATGGAGATTGCTTTTAGGCCAGCTATGGGTAGCAGGCCAGCCTCTGCAGCAGTTGCCTCCTGCTCGGTCATCTCTTCACCAGCGGCTACTTCCTTCAGTAATGAGGCCGCAGGGGCTATGACTCGAAGAGGCAGGGGGTCAATCTCCATAATTGTTGTTGTAGGGACCGCTGATTCAGGTGCAATGGTCATCACTGCGGCCGGTACAAAAGCAGAACCCCTAGCTGGATCCGCCTCGGCTCTAAAATCTAAGACCCGATAAGAGCCGAGCTCTCCCCCGAGGCTCCCAAGTCCAATGATGCCAGGTCCGTAGAAGACTGTATCCTAACCGGCACGGGATGAACAACTCCAGAAATACCCACACAGGTTGTTGACAGAACTGGGATAATAGCCAAAGCTTCAGATGGAGTGATCTCAGAAGCTGCAGTGGTTACTAGGCTGGTGACGGCAGGTTCCTGCGAACAAATCAAGATGACATCAGGCAATGAATGAAAGAAAGAAAAACTGGTGAAATGACGAGGTATGAGAAGAAAAGAAAAAAAGACTCACTCTCAATGTGATGTCAATGTCTTCAAAAGAGTGCAGGGGAGAGGAAAGCTCCCCAGCTGAAGCAACAAAGGGAGGGGTTATGTCTGCTTCGGTGTCCAGACCGGCGAACTCTTCTTGTAGCTCCTCCTCAGAAGACAGCACTAGCAATTTGGAAGGATGGAATAGCGGAAGAAGTTTGGTAGATGTGGACGGGACCTCTAATTTGGAGATGTCCGCCTCGCTGTCGCTGAAACCTGCTTCTTCTTCCTCTGCATCAGAGGCGGTCGCAGAGCTGCTGGAAGATATTTCCACACTATCCACGGGCTGGGCTTTCGTTTCCGGAGCATGCCGGGAGGTGGACCGGGTAACTATGCGCCTCGGGGGGACAATGCCCCGTTTCGTCTGGGTTTTATGACCCTCATGTGGCTGAGGCACATCTCTTGCTGCTACCATGACTCCAGCCTCCTCTCCGGCCGTCACTGCAGCGAAAAGCTTGTGAGAGAGACGACAGAATAATAATTGAAATGTGCAAGAAGAGATGAGAAAGCACACTTACCCTCCGCCTCACTAGCCGGTGTGGGAGAGGGCAACCTGGTGTCCACCTCAGAAGGCGCCACAATCTGCTCTTGGGCTGTACAAAAAAAGGGGAAGGGTCAGATTCAAAGATCTCCTTGAAATTCAGCAAAGAATACATGAAAGATACAGCTGCAAGTTATTAATGTTACCCTCAGCGGATGTCTGGGCGGCCTCCCTCTGAGATGCAAACTCATCAAATGAGGGGATATCAAGGAGAGGGGTCCCAGTGTCCGTCACTATCAAGGTCGGTTGCTGAGCATGAGCTGTCTTGGCCTTCTTGGCCTTCACAACCGCGGCCTTAACTGCGGAAGTCTTTCTCTTCTTGCCCGGAGGCAGGGGAGTGGTGGTCGGTGCTGCTGCAGGAATTTCAAAATAAGCGGGCTTCTCAGCCTGTGCAATGATCTTCCTGTAAAGTCCTTGTCGCTTTATATCTGGCCTGTCTGTTAAGGGCACAAAAAGAGCAATGAAAATCAATGGGTGCAGAGTTCAACACTGAGCAGAAAACACTATAGTCAGAAAAGAAAGACCGTACCTACCGGACCATCATAGAAAGTGGAAAGCGGCCAGTACAGATAAGCCACCTCTTTTGAGCGGGAAGCAGCCTCCTTAATGAGCCAGCAGACATCACCGACCGTCTGACACTTCTCCAGTAATGTAGCCAAGTCACTGTGGCCGTGAAAGTCAAGACAGCGAAACAAGTCGAGGTGATCCATACCCCAGCCGTCAACATAATGAAAAGAAATGAACAATGGCTTATTCAAGATGCCAGCTATCGGGCTCTCCACAGACAGCCCATGAACATTCAACAAAATAAACAGCCAAGACATGTGTTTATAATACGTCTGAGTTCGATCTTCCCGGCGTACAAACATCCTGTAGGGATGAAATCTGTCTGTCGGACCCCTCTAAGGGACTGCCGTCGGGAGCGGCTCTTCAAGAGGGAATGGATATTGTTGCATCTCTAGCTGAGCACTCCCTACATGGCATAGATGCCTTAAGTTCTTTATAAAAGCGTCTTCATTGATAGCAGCAAAGATAGGAGTGGGTGGCTCAGAGCCTTCTTCTTTCAAGGTCCGGCGTTTGGCCAAATAAATTTCTGCCTCTCTCGGGTGCTGTGAATAAATCCTTTTCAGATGGGCCTCGGTGATGTCAAATACTGGCCCGGGTTGTTGCTTCAAGAAAGAACGCTCGGCCACGTCCTAGAACGCACCCCTGCCATCCCTGTAAAAGCTGGTCCGAATGTTCCACCATTTGATGTACTCTGAGGTGACGCGGGGAACACGGTTAGAAATGGTCGGAACTCTGAAGGCTGTGCCATCTTGGCGATGAAAGAAATCCCACCATAACCGACCGTCACCAACAATTGCGGACCCGTGCTTGGCCCGACTATCCAGAGGGAACTGAGCAACTGATGTGGGGATGTGTTGGTCATAGCCGAAGTTCCTCCCAAAGTGGAATGGGTAGTATGGTTCCAAGAGGAGCAGACCACCTTTTCTGAAAACTAAAACATTGGGCCGGATGGCCATGGCCCACCTGACCAGCTCTGGCTCCAGAATAGACCGAACGGCATTAGCCCCTGAAACAGGATGCACATAGGTCTCTACCTCTTCCATCTTACATTCTCTCTGAGGATGGACCAAAGGAGTTGAACCTGCTGCCAAGCTCCAGAAATGAATGCTGCCAAGGGCGTCTACTGGTACCCTTACCAGTCTGCCCCTTATCTTGAACAGCTGATCAGAAAAAGAGCCGGGCTCGGCACTGGCAAACTCGATCATCCTGGGTAGCAATGTATCTGCCTGTAAAGTTCTGAGAGCCAGCTCGGGAAACAAACTGCATACCCAAGCATTGAAGAAATGAAATGGACCCACGGTCCTCAAAGAGTGGGGAGCCCGGTGCTTGTACAGGTCCCCTAGAGATTTGTAAACCAAACATAAAGCCGCCGGACAGAGTGACAACCTCATCCCCCAGGCCATTTGGCAGGCCGGGTATATGGCTTCTAGCTGGATAATCGTCTCGTCCCCTTGAGGGAGAGCGAAGGTGCACAGCCAAAACGTGAAATAAGCTGCACAATGTGTGATAGGGTCCACCCCTGCCGGGTTCGGACCATCTTTGCCTATACGGCACAGTAAAGATGGCGGCGCTGACTTGTAACGAGGAGTCCTTATCTGCTTACTGGCGGTCGGACCCACAGAAGGAAAGTCTGCATACTTCAAAGGACCCTCGAAGAAATACTGAATCCACTGTCCTATCCGAACCCTTAGCTTGCTGCTTTTCTCTCGGGGTTGGTAACCTCTGGAAGATCCTCTGCTGTAAGCCAAACAGATGGAGCGATAGGCTTTCATTAAATATCGGTACGAGTAACCAAGTGAGTATTTGCCTTCGCCATCAGAGCTGTCCTTCTCAGAATCTTCCAAGCAAACCTCTTCATACGGCTCACCATCAATGGGTAGGCCGGAAAGCTGTGATAAGCTCCAGAGGTCGAGAGACGTTTCACCCTCTGCTGTATAAAATGTGTTGAATAAGGGGCAGAACACTTCAAACATTCTACAGCATAAACCTCGGGAGATGGGATAGCGGAATCTGGAAGCAAAGACGTTGTGATATACCCCGGCTCTGATCAGCAAAGGGGCGTATTCCTTCAAGACAAACTCTGTGAATTCTACAGCTCCCACTCGGAACAGGTGGGCATCGGTTACTTTGGCATCCCCAAACCAACTAGCGGCTAGCTGATATTTAAATTGGACAGCCAGACAGTTCAGTACAAAGGGTTCATCTCTATACCCCCACTTTATGGGTGCCAGGAAGAGACCGTAGCCGAATTTTTCTCTGTGGACTTTGCCACCGGCGGTATCCCATCGAGCAGGTGTAAATTCCGGGGCACGGGTCAGCATCTTTTTCTCTGGCTCTAGCTCTGATATACCAAGGATTGCGTCCCAATCACGCTTCTCCCCGGGAAGATAGATAGCCTTGCCGCGGTATACTGATTCTTTCAGGCTGTCTCTTTCGGCAAGAATAGCAGCTTCGACTGCACAGGCTACCCGATGGTCTCGCATGCCACCCACTGTAAAAGTCCGGATAAATGGCATCAAGTGGCGGTCCTTCGGAAGATCCGATCGATAGTTGTTGCCCCGCCTGAAGCATGTCTCCGTTACAGTGGAATAGACCCTGGACGTTGATACTGTATCAATTTCAGAATCGGAACATTCGTCAACGGCGGCAATTTTGTCATATCTGAAGTCCATGCTATGCACGTTCAGCCAGTTTACTATAGCCTGTGATATGTCTGGCTGGGCTGACGAGCTTGTTCCAACAGCTCCAGAAGATGCAGCAGCGGAACTGGAGGCCATTGCAGTGCCTACAGTCAAAGAAAAGATGTGAATGAAAATCCCAAAATAAGAAACAGTCTTATAAAGATTAAAGTGCAAAGCTCTGTGAAAATTTCGGCAGCATCTCCCCTTATTCAGGGTCTGCCCAAAGAGAATAGGGAGTCACCCACCAAGAGGGAGTGATCCCGTAAGAAATAGGGATTTAATCCCCAAATAATGTCCCACCCGGGCGAAATCTACTGAAACGGGAAGAAAACGGGATGGCTCGAGGGGAAGAGCTCACCACCGCCGCCGAGAGAAGGAAGAGAGAGAAGAAGCAGTGAAAAATGAGAAGAAAAGGGGCCTCGGCGCCTTAAATAGAAGCTCGGGTGGAGAGGTTCTCGGCGCGATGGAATGGGCACCGAGAACCCCCCCTCTTCGCAAAAGGGCGCGCCGAGAACCGGCGCCGAGAACCCCCTTCCCGCGCCGAGATGGCCACGCCGAGAACGGTGTGCCGAGAAGCTGTGTGCCGAGAAGCCCGCGCCGGGAGCGTCCAAATCAAAGAAATTGAAAGAAATTAAAAGAAATGCTAATGTAACTAAGCTTCCAAGATGAAAATGAAAGATGACTAACAATGTCAAGCTGAGGAATGGGTTCAGATGCTGAATGATGCACCTGCAGGCACCGTATCATTTATTCTGCATTTCCGCTACCTGCAGGTGGGGGGCATTTGTTGACACCTGAAATATAATCAAGAATAAAGATGAGACCGAAGAGAAGATTGAATCAGAAATGAAGATCCCAGGGATTCTTGCAAAGCCAGAACTACAGAAGAGTCGTCACTAAAGCTATCACCCGGCTGAAGCCCTCCCCGGCCAAGCTGATGTCCGGTGTTGTCATCGCCCAGATGGCAGTGCTGATAAAGAATTGCGGTCTATTGACTGATGAAAATCTCCAAAAATGTTCTGATAATACTATGTCAACTCACCAACTAAGTGGCCTTCACCGGTTCTGACAGATTCGAGGGACTGGCAAATGAAAAGGCAGGTTAGGCATCTTTGACAGCTCAAGCCCGCTGATGAGAGAGATCAAAACATTAAAAGCCCTAAATGGGACCATGAGTGTGGCATCGGGAGCTCCTCACCAAAGCCCAAAGCCCATGGGGGTGGCACCGAGAAGCTAGACTCTTGGCGCCGGAAGCCTCCGCAATCGACTGAGGCGCACCGGGAAGGTGTGAAAGACGTGCCGAAGTTGATCATGCCGAGAAGGGGGATGATGTGCCTATAAAACCCCCCATTTCATCCACTTAAGCAGAAGAGAGGATAAGAAAGATAGAGAGAGCCATCGAAGAGAAAAGAAGAGAGATAGTCAGATAGCCAGATAATAAAAGAGAGGAGAGAAGAGAAGCTGCTGCCGAGGCTGAAGGAAGGAGAAGGTGGGTGCTTGGGGAGGGAGAGGAGTCAATGCTCCGCCCTCCCCCATCTTCTTGTTATCCGAATGTGTTTTGTTTCCTCATCTGATGTACCCTTTCCTCCCCCTTTTTGTGGGCTCTTCTTCGATTTGAATAATGTCTATAGTTCTTCTCTGTTGTCGTTCAAGTTATATCTCTGTAACCGATGAAATGTAAACGATGAGACTAATTGAATGAATGGAAGCCCGGGATTCTTCCCCCTCACCTCTTTCTGGTGATTGTTGTTGTTAACCCTTCTATCGCATCGTTTGATTGATGAATCCATGATTTCGAATGTCTGTCGTTCGCCCGAATGGTTATCGAACGATCTCTTCTACTCTTTTCTCTTGTAGTCTCGATGGAGCTATTGCAGAGCCCCGATCCTCACTTCTGTGGATTCCTGGGTTTTGTCCTCCTCTCTCTCTCAACGACATCGATGATATTAACGCTATGGAATCTTTATCCTTCTCAAGTTTCCCAAGCCATCAGGGCCATTACAGGGATTAGAGACAGTCATCTCTTGATCCCCTTGATGGCCGGTGACATAAATGGCATAAAGCCTGTTCCAGAGGGTTTCGAATGATTGGTGACTTTAATCCCTCGAACCCCCTTTCATTCATGTGACTCCTTGACGTTAATCTGGTAAAGCACCTTGGCTCCCTCCTCGTTTGCATCCTAAATTCCCCCAGTCATCATCTGAAAAAAAAATCCTCAGAACAAAGCACCGTAAAACCCCATAAACCTTCCCGGCGCCCAAACCCATTTACCTTCCCGACGCCAGTATCCCTCGGCGCGATGAATAGCTCCCGGCGCGGCCCTTTGCGCACCGAGAACTGGCGCCGAGAAATCCTTTTCCCTTGTTCTAGCCATGTCGAGAAGTCCCTCTAGGTGGCGCGCTGGGAACCCTTTTTCCCTTGTCTTAGCCATGCCGAGAAGCCCCTCTAGGTGGCGCGCCGGGAACCCCTTTCCCCTGTGCCGGGAAGCCATTTTACGCTCCTTCTCGCCACACAGAGAACCTTTCCCCCTCAGTCTAGTCCTTGATCCCCATACTGTATCCACCCGAGGGGTATCTAAAGGTTATCAAGCATGCCTCAGGAAATAAACTGACGGGGAACAACCTCCCCAACATTTACACTGATCCAGGGCCTAGTGCCCTTTTTCTTTCGGCTTTCATCCCGGCACTCCGTGGGTGATCACCTATTCTTCCCCGGGCATGATCCGAGTTAAGGAAAGATGCTGCCGAAATCCAGTCTAACGTTATCAACCCCGGTGAGCCAAGGGAGTGTCACCGATACACCTCCCATCTGGCTCCATCTTTTGGGGGAAATGAATCTTTTTGGAGCATCCGGTTAAGTGAAAATATCAAAGGGGAAATACCCTAATGATTATTCGAATTCCGTCCCGCCACTGCGTGGATGGTCTTCTATCCCTACCCGGCACGACCCAAAGTCGAAGGTTATGCTGTCTGATTTAATCCACCAAACTCAATAAATCTGTCCATAGCATGAAATCTTTATTTCGCATTTTAGTATTGTCGATCTCCTTCTGAGGCCTCCTGTCTTTGGCGTTTAATCAAGGGTTGCCTTCCTTAGGGAGGGCGTAATTAACGTCATGGCCTTTACGGCATGGCGGACTTCCGGTCCCGACTCGGACTTCACAATCGATTGACCAAGTCAGGTCGAGCACACAATAAAACTGTCACTCCGGTGACTGACACGCCTAATAAACTAACTAACGAATCAGTAACCAAATAATATATCAAATAATAAAAAAATAACAAAATAAACCAAAGAAAATCTGTTCCCACCGGGCGTGCCAGCTTGTGGGAACATATTTTCTTTGGTTTTATTTGTTTTTATTATTATTATTTGATAGGGTGATATCTTGGTAAAGTCGAGGTCCAAGGAAGAGCACCCCACCATTCTAGCCATGGTGTTGCAAAGGGTTAGGGAGTACAAATTGAAAATGAATCCAAAGAAATGCGTGTTTGGAGTTGCATCAAGGAAATTGCTTGGGTTTATAGTTAGTAAACAGGGGATTCAGATCGATCCGAATAAAGCTAAGGCCGTTATGGAAATGCCGCCGCCTAAGAACATCACCGAGCTCAGAGGTTTGATTGGGCACTTGCAATTCATTAGGAGATTTATATCTCAACATTCGCAAAGATACTGCCCATTCTCTGAAGTGTTAATGGCGGGAGCTAAATTTGAGTGGAATGAACAATGTCAAAAGGCCTACGAGGATCTTAAGGTTTATCTTTCGAATCCCCCAGTTCTACAACTGCCCGTCCCTGGGAAACCCCTGATTCTATACATTTATGTTATTGAGGACTCCCTAGGAGCTGTCCTGGCTCAGGTGGATGATGAAGGAAGGGAAAGGGCAGCGTACTACCTTTCAAGGTTATTTAATCCTGCTGAATCCAAGTATACTACCATGGAAAAGACCTGCGCAGCACTAGTATGTGTAGCTCAGAAGCTCAAACACTATTTTCTTACCCATGAGGTTAAGTTGATCTCTAGAATGGACCCCATTCGTTACCTGCTAGAGAAACATGTCCTTTCTAGCCGATTAGCTCGCTGGCAGAGCTTTCTTTCCCAGTTCGATATCACCTTCATTATCCAGAAAGCGATCAAGGGATACGCCATTGCTGAGCATCTTGCTCATTCTCCTATCCCTCGCACGGATTCAATCCAGGATGAATTTCCTGATGAACACTTGACAGTAATTACTCATCTTCCTTTTTGGTCTCTTCATTTCGATGGTGCTCTTAATTCCCAGGGCCGTGGAATCGGCGACGTTCTCCTGACTCCGGAAGGAGTAACCATTCCTATTGCTTATCAACTCTCTTTTCCTGGCACAAATAATATAGCCGAGTACGAGGCTCCCTTGCCGGTCTGAAGCACGCCTACCTCATGGGCACGCGATACCTAAACATCATAGGAGACTCTCAATTGGTGCTGCGTCAAGTTCTGTCAACTTACCGCACCCGTGACCCTAAACTCAAGCCCTATCAAGATTTGGTAATGCTCTTGGCTAGGCAGTTCCGGAAGCTTATCTATATTCACACACCTCGTTCTCAGAACATTCTTGCCGATGCATTGGCATCGCTTGCTTCATCTCTTTCCTTTCCTCTCAGTCGTTCCACTAAGACTATTGTGGTCCAGCGGTTAGATGCACCTTCCCTTCAGGACCCGTGGTTCGATAACCTTAGGAAGTCTATAGAGAATAAGGTAGAGAGGGAAGAATTGAAGGAGGTTTCATTAACTGAGCTCGAGGAGATTATTGAGGAAGAGGAACTGTCGTGGTACTATGAGATAGAGCAGTATTGTAGGGATGGTTCATTTTCGGAGACGGCAAATGCCGAGCAGTGCAAGGTAGAGAGGGAAGAATTGAAGAGGTTTCATTAACTGAGCTCGAGGAGATTATTGAGGAAGAGGAACTGCCGTGGTACTATGAGATAGAGTAGTATTGTAGGGATGGTTCATTTCCGGAGACGGCAAATGCCGAGCAGCGCAAGGCCATTCGAAGAGTCACCTCCAGATACACAATTATCGCAGGAGAGTTATATAGGCGGTCTCTTAATGGAGTTCTAATGAGGTGTCTGGATGGCGATGAGGCGTGGAAGGTAGCTGAAGCAGCTCACTCAAGTGAGTGTGGAGGGCATTTTAATGGGCAGGCGTTGGCGAAGAAAATTCTTAGGCAGGGCTATTACTGGCCAACCTTAGAAAAAGATTGCTCCACCTATGTCCGTAGGTGTGTCCAATGCCAGCTTCATGCTGACAAGATCCATGCCCCTGCTTCTTCTCTCCATCCTCTTTCTGCTCCTTGGCCATTCTCCATGTGGGCCTTTGATATCGTTGGCCCTCTCGGTGACCCGAATTTCGCAGTCAAGCAGAAGTCCTTTATCCTGACGGCTACGGAGTACTTCACCAAGTGGGCGGAAGCTGAAGCTTATGCAGAGATCAAAGCCACCACGGTATGCCGCTTCATCCTGAAGAATATCATCTCGCGGTTTGGAGTGCCAAGTGATATCATCACCGACAATGGACCTCAATTTGTTTCTCAAGAACTCCGGGACCTCTGTAAGAGATTTAATATTTCATTGCATCATTCATCACTATACTACCCCCAAGGTAACGGCCAAGCCGAAGCCACGAACAAAACCCTTCTTAAAATCATCAAGAAAACATGCGAGTCACACAAATTCGCTGATTGGGCCGATAAACTGGTAGAAGCTCTATGGGCTTATCGCACCTCCGTCCGTACTCCCACGGGGTAAACTCCTTTTGCTCTCACTTATGGGATGGAGGTGATACTCCCGTATGAGATCTTGATCCCATCCCTAAGAGTGCAGCTAGACAAAGAACTTAATCTCGACGAGCGTCGGGAGGCGTTGCTAGTCCAACTGGAACTCTTAGACGAGAAGAGGCTTAATGCGGCCAATCACGTCTCAGTTTATCAAAAACGTGTCTCGTGCTATTTTCAAAAGAAGGTTATTGAAAGAAAGTTCCAAGTGGGTGATATGGTTTCGAAACGTAAATTTATCAGATCAGCAGGTCCCAGGTCTAAACTGCAACCCAACTGGGAAGGGCCGTTCGTAGTTAAGGAAGTCTATCCGGGTAACACGTATCGCTTAGTCAATGCGGAGGGTGAAGAATTGCCGAATCCGTGGAATGGGCTATATTTCAAATGCTTTTACCCATAGAGTCGAGCCAGTGATAGCCCGACGGCAGGGTATGCCTTCACTTGGTCACGAAAGGAGACCCCCGATTCAACATTTCACACACTACACGACCGCCTATAGTTCGATTTTCTTCTTTTGCGCAACATCGTTTCTCCCTTGGCCATGCTTAGGGGAGGGTGAAGATCCTTATTTTTCTTCTCTCTCGGCTGAAAATAGGGGCAAGTGGTGAATAAAGAGGCGAGAATTGATCTAGACCCCCCGATAAAAGAGGTCTCAAATAGGGGTAGTCCGTTATGACCTTATTCCGCAGGTTAAAAGAGCAAGAAAAAGAAAAAGGAAAGAAATAGAGGAAAAGGGGCAAAAATCAAAAATCAAAGCTAAAAGCTTGCAAGCTCGAAACTCTCGAAAGTCTGAAAGTCCCCAAAAATAATGAAACTAGGCATGGCAAGAGTGGCAGTACAGTTTCCCCACAGGACGTTATGAGCCCGGTCGTATGCGTGCCTAGAGCGGATGTAGGTTCGATGACGGACATAAAGCCCCGACGCAACAGACCAGATTCTTTGAAAATGGAGTGTCATGAGAAGAACTCAAGTCCTAAAAACCCCAATACCTATCGCCAGCTTTTCTGCTAAATCCTGTTTTATTTTCCAAGGAATGGATCCCACCCCGGGTATGGCCTCGGTAGAGGCACCGTTAAGCGAAATTGGCCCCGACCATGGGCGGTCCCTTTTAGCATACGTTGGACCTGGGAGACCCCCAGTGGGACAGGAGGTTCCCCGTCGTCAGGTTTAAACTGGTTTCAAAATCCAAAAAAAATTCAGACATTTCAAAATCTAAAAAAAATCAGACATTTCAAAATCTAAAAAAAATCAATATTTCAAAATCAAAAAAATCAAATATTTCAAAACTCGAAAAAGAAATCAACTATTTCAAAATAAAAAAAAAATCAAAAATCTAAAAATCAAATATTTTCAAAATACAAAAAAATTATATATTTTTAAAATCCAAAAAAATCAAATATTTCAAAAAAAAATCAAATATTTCAAAATCCAAAATAATCAAATATTTCAAAACTCAAAAAAATCAAGCATTCCAAAATCCAAAAAAACAAATTAAATATTTTTAAAATTATAAAAAAAAAAGGGTTTTTTTGATTTGCATGCATATCATTCATTGCATTCATTGTCATTTTGTTTACCTATTTAATAAGGCCTACCCTCTTGACCAAAAATCAAGAACTGGTCATTCTCTAACTTGCTACAGGCAAGGGGTTAAGCCTAAAACAGATTTAATCTGTCTTTTTTATTTTTTGTGTGTGTGTGTGCAGGGGCAGGTTGAAGCTCAAGGCTCAGCACTTCAGTCTTCACACGGCTATTTGTCAACCGTTCTATTAATTTCAACGGTCTTGGTCAGACCGTCCAACCATTCACACGATTTTATTTAGGCCGTTCCAAGTCTTAAATCAACTCCGCTCAACTCCCTTCTATCAGACCCGCTGTAAATCTGATACACGGCTCCAAGAGAGCCGTCCTGATCTCTGAGCGGTCTATGTGTGACTGCGTAAATGCTGAAGTCATATCCCAACTCACTCAATCACTCAAAGCGAAGCCCAAACTCAACTCAAATCAAATCATCAAGCTTTATTCATTCATATATCAAACATCTCTAAGCATAAGTCTTTACACCAATATCATCATGAAAAGAAAGAAAGGAAGAATAACTCAGTCCTCCGCTGGGCATCCCCGTGGGGACGAATCTCTCTCATCTCTCTAACGTAGGCCTGGCGTATCGCCAGAATCTCTGCAACCTCTGTCGGTAGGGTAAGCAGCCTGCTCACCTCCCACATGATCAGGGCACTCCTGACCGCCTGCTCGTCCTCCTCCGTACCGATCCTCCTCGCCTGTAGTGCGGGAAGGTGGGGTAGCACTAGTAGTACGGTCCTAGGTAGTCCGACCTGTAGGTAGCACCAGTGCGGGATGTACATCGCTAGTGCGGTGTCGCTCACGAGCCTTAGATCCAAGCCTGGCCTCCTAGGTACTCTGACAGTGGTGTCACAGAGGAAGTCCGGGCGCATCACGAACCAATCCAGGGGCAGCCTGTTGATGTGCAGTCGCCACTCGTCCCTGGTCTTCTTCTCTGCTGTCCTGCACTCTACCTGTGGAGAGAATCTAAATGCGCCACCTATGAAGAAGAGGGGGTGTCTCCCGAAGATCCGGCTAGCTGAAGTGACATCCTCCTTATAAATGAATTTCATCCTCACACCCATCCAACACTCCAAAAGGATCATAGAGCCGAATAGAGGACCACCTAGAGCTGCTGAGGTGAGGCCCTCGTACAAATAGGCTAGGATGGCTTGGGAGATAGAAAGACCCAGCCACAGGCCACTTGAGTAGGGGAGTATCTAGAACGTGGTCAGCAGAAGGAAAGAGGATAGCCCCACACAAGCAAATGGACGCGGCCTTACCTATAGCCTCATCCCACCCACACAGGTTCCTACAATGCTCAACTACCCACTGGCTAAGAGGAAGAAGGTGGATCTGACGTGGGCCTATGAAGGTATGGATGTCCTTGCTGTCTAGTATGAACCCTCCCAAGATCAGCCTAGGGTCTACAGGGGCCACTGTATGACACACTGAGTCCTCCTCTCCCACCTGGGACCTAGGGAAAGAGAAGTAGGTCTCTACCTCCTCTAGTAGGCTACGTGGTCGGATGCAATTTTGAATATTATTATTCTTTAAATATGGTTTAAAATGCACCACTGTGATAGGACACATTTCAGAGAAACGCATCTGATCGACTGACCGCATTTTTAAAGCATGTCTAGGCACTAAAGCACTATTTTAAAATTAATTTTTACTCTAAATCAAATTTAACAATATAATAAATAATAGAACTCTTAGAATGATGGTTTTATATTGCTGAAATCAATAAAACAACAATAATCAATTGAAAATAAATGAGTTAAGAAGTGACCTATCGGGTCAAAACGTGTAGTCGCTAGATTTAAGAGTTCTATTGCCACATGACGTGCAGGTCTCGCGACAAAGACCTCCTAGAGATACGATTGCCTTTGGATAAGCGATCCCCTCTCTCTCATCGGCACATCCTAGAAGAGAGCTTTGTGAATCTTGATTACACACTCAAAACTCAGAAAAAAAAATAGAGAGAAAAAAGGAAGAAGAAGGTACAGGAAGAGCCATAAGTGTTACAGCTGAACATAACACACATTGATCACTCGAGGTGATCAATTTATAGGAGGCATCCGAGAGAGGCGCGTCCTTAAATGGAGCCTTCCCAAAAACCACATTCGCGTAAAACACGCGAACGTCATTCTCACAATGCAACGCATGCGTCTGTTTTCGACGCCGTGATTCACGAGTGTCGTTATCACTCAACGATAATGCACAGTGATAAATAGTGAATGAACAGTGAAAGAAGAAGAGTGGTGAATAGTGAAGGTTTTCGATCATGCACAAAAGTCTAACAAACACTCGCTCACCTCGCCTCCTTTCTTCTCCGAGGTCACTTCTTCTCTGCATTAAAAGAAAGACTTGCACATGATGCTCTATTTGATGCTTGACTCATCTACCGAGAACTGTATTTGTCATTATTGAAACTCTATTCCTAAGGCTGCGTTTGGAACGAATAGTGGGTGTGGGATTTTCTTTCAAAATCTTGAGAGAAGAAGTTACCTATAGATATTTTTTGGAGATTTTGAGCTCTCCTCCTTTTTCTCCCTATCTCTTTCTAAACCTCGAAATCTACATAAAGTAAAAATTGATGAGACATTGAAACATTTGAAAATGATTTTAAAGGGGTAAAAATTCTAATGATTAGAATCTCTAAAATCTCTCCCTAACATCCGTTTCGAATGCTACCTAAGTGATACACAACTTCCCAAGTGAGACACAACACTTAGGGCGTATTTGGTATGGGGTTAAGCTAGGGTTATCCCCGTTTCAACCCCATTCTTCGTTTGGTAAGTCAAAAATTAGCGGGGATATATCGGGTTAAGGAGAATAAGCTTAACCCCAAAAATGAGGTTAATACGGGGATAACTCATTCCAACAAAAAATTGTAATGAGTTATTCATCACCCCAACCCCATTCTTCTCTCATCCATTCTCCTGCAGTCACCCTCGTGTCCTTCTCATGTGGACAAAACCCTTCTTCCTCCTCTCACCTCGGCGATTTTCGCTCTTCTCCGATTGCCGACCCTGTTGTAACCGATGAGCTCTTCTCTTCTCCTCCGTTTGGGTCACCATGTTGTAGTCAATGATGTTGGATCTTCTCCTCTATCCGTCGAAACCCTTTTCTTGCCTTGCTGATCGCGGCTCTTCTCCATTCGTTCGTTACACCACGAGTGTGGCCGCCCCCTCTACAACCATCTCGGGCGCCGTCGACCAACACTGTTGCCCTGTTCGCGCTGCCACCGGTAGCCTGCTCCCGCCAGCCCTACTTGAGGAACCGCCGGCCCACACCGGTTGCCTCCTTCCCCCGCCACTACCACACCGTCGTGACCGTCCTCCTACGCCAACTACCTGCGACCTCACCGCCGGCGGCCCCTGTTCCCTCTCCCTACCGGTGCCCTCTCTCTCTTCTCCCTCCCTCTCTCGATCTCTCTTTCTCCCTCTCTCTCCCACTCTCCCGTGCTCCTCTGGCCATGTAGCAGAAACAAGGTTTGAAAAAAAATAAAAAAAAGGGCAAACGGTTTTCTGAAAAGAGAGAGAGAGCAAAAAAAAGAGAGAAAAAATATAAAAAGAGAACAGGGAAAATAGAAAAAAAAGTCTCTTTGAGGTTCGGATCGGCTCGATTCGTCCTACATCAAATAATATCATTGGCAATAATTATTATTAAAAAATATTATTACTATTAATGATGATAGGATAAAATTATAAATTTAGCAATATTAATAATCAAGAGTAGTATAGATACACATATTAACAAATCCCATGGTACTGTTAATTAATCATCAGTAAGAGGGGAATAATTTTAAAATAATAATATCATTAGCATTAATTATTATTAAAGAATCTTATTATTATTAACTATGATAGGATAAAATTATAAATTTGACAATATTAATAATCAAGAGTAGGATTGATAAACATATTAACAAATCCCATGGTACTGGTAATTAAACATAAGTAAGAAGATAATAATTTTAAAATAATAATATCATTGGCATTAATTATTATTACAAAACAAAGAAAATGTCTTAAGTAATAGTTTCATTTGTGCTAATCATAATTAATAAAAAATTAATTCAATAATATTTTTATTATTAGAAATCAAGATCATCAATTAAAATTAATTAGATTTGTCATTAGTGATAATCATAATTGTTAATATTAATTAAGTATAAGTTGAATATTTGAAAATTTTATCTAAGTCATCTTAATCGCAATCAAACGAAGAATAACACTATATCTTTTAACCTAGGATAAGAAGGGTAAAATAGTCTATTTCTAGCACTTATTCTTATTCGTATCCTTATTTTTTATCAAACAAGTAATAGGAATACTGACATATTTATCCTCTCGCATACCAAACACATATGCAGATAGATAAATAGAGGGATATCCTCCTTAGATTAGTCTGTCCCTCCACTTAGTCCCATTTATTTTGATATGACTTATTCTTTTGGGACAGAAAGGTTATCTCCTCTCTTATTCCACTTAATTTGATTGTATATTTGTATCCATCGATAAAAAGTGTGTTAACTATATAAATTGACTTAATTGTCCTTCTCTTTCAACTTTACAACTAATGATTCTAAAATTATTTTATTTATATATTAATCATTCTATTTCTGATATATTTTAATAGATTCCATAAAATAAATTTAACATCAAAATAATAAAATAGTTGATATTAATATTTGTTACTAATACTAATTAAAAACTATAAACTAAAAACATTATTTATGTATTTTACTATTCATGTTCAATATTTTTATTTTTTTATTTTTTAACTATTTTTATTAGATTCTATAAAATAAATTTAATGTCAAAATCATAAAATATTTTATACAAATATTTATTACTAATATTAATTAAAAACTAAAAAACATGCTTTGCGTAATTTACTGTTCACCTTCAATGTTTTATTTTTTATTTTTTTAACTATTTTTATTAGATTCAATAAAACAAATGTAACATCAAAATAATAAAATATTTGATATTAATATTTATTATTAATACTAATAAAAAACAAAAGAAAAAATGTTATTTAAATGGACTGTTCACCTTCAATATTTTTTAGTTTTTTATTTTTAACTATTTTAATTAGACTCCATAACATAAATTTAAGGTTAAAATAATAAAATATTAGATATTAATATTTATTAATACTACTAGTTAAAAACCAAAAGCAAAAATGTTGTTTACTTAATTTACTGTTCACCTTCAATGTTTTTATTTTTCTGATTTTTTAACTATTCTTATTAGATTCTATAAAATAATTTAATGTTAAAATAATAAAATATTTGATATTAATATTTACTTATAGTACTAATTAAAATTCAAAGATAAAATTGTTTTTTATTTAGCTTATTATTCACTTTCAAAGATTTTATTTTTTATTTTTAAATCTATTTTTATAGACTATATAAATTAAATTAAACCTCAAAATAATAACATATTTTATATTAATATTATTAATTCAAAATTAAAAGAAGAATTTTTTCCATCGATTATCTACTGTGAGAGAGAGAGAGATGATAGGAATGAGAGGGGTGGGTTAAACTGCTCGACTTCTTTAGGCCCCGCTTTGGCAGCGGCTTAACCAAGAGTTTGCCATGTTTAATTCCGGAGTTAACACAATTTAATTTGGCAGGCTCAAGATTCCATAATCAGATTGGCAAATGGTTAACATGAGTTAACTCGGGTTAAGCTACCCCACCTCCGGAGGTGGGGTAACTTAATCCCAAGTGTCAAATGTCTCCCGTGCCCTTTGTCACGCGCCGGATGAATATGTGATGTCACCCCCTGCCACGCACGGTGCTCGAAGCTCGCATTGCCATCGATGTTGTCATCCTCCTCCTCGCGAACTGCAGTGTCGTAGTCCCTTCCTCAACCTGCAAGGAGCGAACCGTCAGCCTCGCCTGCTACTCCCCTCTGGAGTTTATTCCCCTCACCCACCCTCTGTGAGACATCGCCATCGATGCTCTGTTCCTCCTCCTCACGCCGCTTTGTCTTTCCATCACCAACAGCTCTTTCCGTCTGCAAGCCTGGAGGGAGAGGATGACCTCTTAGCCCCTAGGCCTCTGTCTCCTCCCACCTCTCTTTCCGTCGGCATAGTCATCTCCCTCGCGAAACCCTCCTTTCTGTCACAGAAGAGAGGGAAACCTTCACCCTTTGTCCTGTCTGATTGCTCAGAGGAAGAGGACGGCAGTGTTCTCGAAGCAGTCGCAGGCCATAGGTGCGTCAGCTGTAGGTGTCTTGCTGTGTTCCATCCCCTCCAGTCACAAGATTCACACCGTTCTTCGATATCTACAGTACTTGGTAGCCGTCTATAAAACAAGGCCTTCCCATTGCTTCAATCGTGCCTGTGGCGGAGCCGAGACATCTACTACGTTCTGGTGGGAGGCTACTAATTTGCTTAGACACAAACGGTGGTGGGAAGGTATGCATGAAAATATTGTTCATTTCATTTAAAACTTACTAGGGTAGGCATAGTCGAGCACAAGTGTTGATTTTACTGTCAATCTATTTGGTGTGTTGTTGGGCCGTCGTCATACCTCTATAGTTGCTCCACAAGCCTTTGTATTCATGATCGGAATGGACCTGGTAAGAGTTTATAGAATGTTACTTTCATGTGTATGTAGATATAGGTCCTCCATAATAACATATGTGACAGATGAAACTGTATGTTCAGTAATGGGTATTACGAAGATAAATGCACATTTTGGGGAGACTTGGATGGCTTAAGCAAGTATGTTGAATTTGTTGAAACATTCACTTCATTATCTCCCTAATGAACAATAAGTAATATACGTGTTGCATCGCTCCTGGGAAAATTTTCATTTGCACATCACTTCTGATGGGAGATAAAATGGCAATTGTATATGGGGTATATGTACATAGGTTGATGGAAAATTTTGAGTTTATAGATGCTATTCGATGTGTCATCATTAACTTGGAGGTGCTTTCATTTGCACATCACTATGTGTGAGGGAAATTTTTAACTTTGAATTAACATAAGACATTCATCTCTCTTATACGTGAGGCATGGAAATGCCATCTACATTCGCTTTTGTTGTTACTCTCTCCATCACTCACTGTTCATGCCCTCTTTGTTGTGTTTGTTCTCTCAATTCCTTATTTTTTTTTCTTATGTGAAATGATGTAATCTTAGTTGTCGGACTCACAATTGATATGAAAAGTGATTGAATTTTCTTTGGCAAGGAAAATATACTTTCAGATAATTAGGCTTCTGTTTCTTCTAACTATGATCTGACTTCTTTGTTCTACCCTCTACCTCCTCACCCTCATTCTCTGCTGTCAACTTTTTGTGGAAATTTTGATAATGGATTTATGCTAGAAAGTGTACATATTTAATGTAACTTTCTTAATTTGATCTAAGATAATTGAACTCAGATATTATATCTAACACAATTATCTTCATATTAAAAAGGTTTTTTATGAGTGAAGCACATAGCAGACCCAAAAGGTAAGTCAAGGGTGACCAATTGGACTCCCAAAGAAGACAAATTTCTTTTAAAGCTCTTAATTGATGAGTACCACAAGAACAATTGCAACCAAGGAACTTTCAAGCGGTATATTTGGACTGACATATTGAGACCCTTTAATCATGAGACACGTAAGAATGCAGACATAAACAATTTGACCAATAGGTGGAAGAATTTGAAAAAGATCTACCACATGATCGAGCAATTGCTCTCCCGTATGGGGTGGGGTTGGGATGACACTACGAAGATGCATGTGCCACCAGATGAGGGAGCGTGGCCAGAGGCCATTGCGGTATGTAGTCTAATATTGTTAGTTAGTGTGTATGTTTCATAACTTTGCAGGGTAGGAGATATAACATTTGTTTGTGTTTTTCACAGTCCAATAATGACTACAAGAAGATATTGGGGAAGTCATTTGAGTATAAAGTTGAGATGGGCCTCTTGTGCGACAACACTATGTCGAGAGGATCTTTAGGATTTGGCACAACTATGGACAATGACTTGTCACGTTGGAGGTCCTGGGGTGATTTCGTGACACCCCCTCATCATCCTACATTGTCGCACGATTCAACTCGACAACGGTTGATATTTCTAGGAATTGATTACAATGCACCTCCAGTGGAATTAGGGGATGATTTCAATCCCCTTAGCATTCCGAGTTGTCACGACCAAATGACAATGCCAATGCATTCGAGGCCCTCCATTCCATCGTCAGTTGGTGGATGTAGTCGTACAGGGGATTACACTCCTGCAACTGGTGACGCGACGGTGACGTGGAAAATGGATCGATGACACTCCGACGACACGGACGGGACGGATAACACTGCCTCGCGCAGCTCGGCCTCACACCGGACGGTCTCTCACCGGGCGACACTCTAATCTCACAAAGGAGAAAGGAGGGAAGGGAAGCACAAAGGGAAAGAATGCACCTACGTGATTTCAAATCTTCATTCATTCATATTTGAAAACACACACCTTAGCCCCCCTTTATATAGGGAAGGCTATTACAACCATATCTTCCATCTTTCACTAATAGCATTTATACCCTAGCCTAATAAAATAAAACTCACAAACCTTCTTTTGACTTTGACATAATAAAATAAAATACTTTGACTTGGGTAAAAATAAAATAAGATATGGTGGTTTAATAATATAAATACCACCGTACACACAAATACACAAATAAGTATAAATACGTACTCAGGACGCCGAGTCTTCAAGTGAGTCTCCAAGCCACAAGCTCGGTGCGGTTGGGGCGATGCGGCGTTGGCTCCGAGTAGTGGGCCCGGTAGTGGGTCCGGTGTCCCCACCAACCCTCCAGGGGCGGCTGGAACTCGACTCCGTCGAGTAAGGGGGGACACTGCTGTGGTAGTGCTCCAGCAGATCCGGATCGAGGCGTTGTAGAACTTTCCAGCTGATCCACGAATCATCAGAAGGTGGATGGTCCCACCAGCGGATAAGGTAGCGCTGGTACACCCGGTTCCGTGTAGTTTGTAGACACGCCAAAATTGACGTTACTGTGAGTGCATCTCATATTACCTTGTAATGCCCCAATTTGACCCTCAAATTAATTTTATTTGAGTCGTTTTTCTCATTTTTCTTAGATTTCTCCCTTTTTCCTCCCTTTTCTTATTTTTCCCTATTTTTCTAAATTTTCTGGGTATTTTTCTCTATTTTTAGGAATTTTTCCGAATTAACGACTTGAAGAAGGGCGTCATTTCATTTTTAAGAAAATTAAAAGAAAACAAAAAAAAATTGACGCAACTTCCATCAGGCGTCAATTACACTCAAATTCCCATTTTTCTGGATTTTTCCGAGCATTTTTTGGATTTTTTTTGGAATTAACGACCAAGAATAGGACGTTATCTTAATTTTAAATAAAATAAAAATCAAAAAATTGGAAATAACGACATGGTTGAGGGCGTCACTTTCAATTTGATTATTTTAATATTATTTTTAAACCCTCTTCCAGAGGTGATTTGGTGACCTTCCGGGTGTTAGAAAAATATGAAAAAATAGTCATTGGAATCAACACAGTTGGATGCACCTCCACCTAAAAAATGATAAAATAATATTGAGAAATGAAAAATGACCCTGTTTTGAATATTTTGAATTAACGACCTTGATTCGGACATCATTTAAATTGACGCCCGAATCAACAGTCGTCCATTCTCTTTTGGCTGATTTTCATCTTGATTAACGCCCCTTGGTAGGGCGCGTTTTTAATTAACGCCATTAGTTCAGGCGTCTTTCAATTTTCAAATACAGGGAGGTTTTTATTTCTAAAAATTGAATCTGAAATTGACGCCTTCTCGCCAGGCGTGTTTTGAATTAATGCCCTCGTGAGGGTCGTCAATTTCAGAATTGACGCCCTGAGCTGGGTCGTCTTTAACTTCAGAATCCTGTTCGAACGCCTCCTTTCCTGCAGAGAGTCCCTTCAATATTTGATCACTTCGTTGATAAGGGAATTGGAGTCCTTACTTCCTATGGCTATTGCTTGATCTGATCCTTTCCAAATCTGTTTTTGAACTCTTTAAATAGGGCTATGTGGCTCTGTTCGAGGTTCCGGATTCTGGTTCCAGTTTTTTTGGTTTTTCTTTCTTCTTCTTCTCTTACAGGGCGCTGCTACTGCTTCTTGGCGACGGAGGAAGTTCCCTACGTTTATTGTTCTCATCTGATCGAAGGAGTCTCCCTCCTCATCGAGCATCTAAGCCGAGAAGCACAGGCTCTTCTATCTGTCGAATTCTTCTTTCTTTTATTTGCATGCATGCATATACATTCATCATATTCATCTCTCTGTTAATATCTCTTTATTCTCAACCACGTTGAGAACCTCCAACAGTGCAATCGCGTTGCACACTTCTTATTATTCTTTGCATATCATTCATCATATATTCTCCCATACCCTTTTGCATAGGGGTTTAAGGGCCAACACCCACAAGGTGTGTTCTTGCACAGGATATTTCATGCTCATCTGTATATGAATTTGATGCTACACTCACCTTGGTTCTAATCCAGTCTTCTATTGGTGTTTGTTAATTTTGCAAGGGTAATCAATAAGAGGAACTCTCTTCATCGGCCGGCCGATTGGAAGAGAAGGAAAGGACTCACAATTCTCCGCTTCCTTTTGAGGTATTTATATTCGCGATCCCTCCATATTATTATTTATATTTTTGAGGCCCTCGCGTCTCTGGCGATCACACTCCTATTTGCACCACGTGCATGCCATCAATTCTATTCTTTTATTTATAATTGTTCTAAGTGGATTTTTCACGATCTACAAATTGGCGATCACGGTGGGACACCTTTTGTTTTTCTTTTGATTACCTTTTCCCCTTGGGCACCCACATGTGCCATCTCCCCATTTGCACCCACGGTGCGTCTCCCTTTGTGCTCCACGTAGCACTCTCCCTATGTGATTTGTCAGTTTGATAGGTTTTTAGAAATTCCATTTATCCATCTCTTTTTTTAAAAAAAAATGATGAGCATGCTATATCCCTTGTCATGTTTGATTGCCATGATTCTTATACTGAGATTGTGAGTGTTTTTCATTTCTGTTGGTATTTTCCACTGTTTGAGCCCTATGGCCGTTGAAGTATTGAAGTAATTAACGCCCCTCTCAGAGGCGTCTTTTATCAGTATAACACCTCACATCAAGGCGTCTTTCACTTAAATAGCGCCTTATTGTAAGGCGTCATTTTTATTATCATTGTTTATTCGTGCTGATTACTGCCATTTGACGCCCCTGCTCCCGGGCGTCCATTCTAGAGAAAGCGCCTCACCCTAAGGCGCTATTTTACTCTGCTTGCACTTTTTACAGTGACTAGCGACTAACGCTCAGACGCGATTTATGGATGTAACGACCCTTCCCAGGTCGTCATTTATTTTTGTTCTGTGTTGTTATCTGCTTGATACTGTCTGCTGCATTCATCCTTGCATTGGTTTAGGAGACCTCCTCTCCCCACACTTTTAGGAGTCACACCACCCTCTTGGTGAAGGAAGGACCCTCCATTGAGCACTCCGTCTCATTGGACCGGAAATTCCTAAACCAACCCTCCATAAGTCCCCGCACCCGTGGATTCCCTCACGGACGCTGGGCAGGTTGTACCTTTGAAGTCCCGGGTTTAGTTGGCCTATGCATGGTGAGAGAGTGTTCCTAGTTGGCATCGGAGAAAACCACATTTGAAACTAGGTTCCCCCCTTGAGTGATCACATCAATTTGCATAAAATCAATTAATTTGCCAAGGTTCAAATAAAAGAAATCAAAGGTAACCCCATCCTAGCTTGTTTGCTATCTATGTGAGCTGTTTTGATTGCACATTGAATTGTTTGGGTTACCTTGATAAGAAAGTCAACATGTTTAACTCAATTAATGTTCATGAGGGTGATCAGCCTAGCACATCTTATTCCCTTCAATTTCATCATATTCATCACAACTCTCACCATAATCTTTTAAAGGGACCACACCCTCATCTTCACGGTTTTGCCCCACCCATGGACAATATCCAATCCCATGGTCCCTCACCTCAATCGCGAGCCACTACTCCTACGGGACCGTCTCCTCCCGAAGATGAGAAGGTCTCCCAGATCTTGCATGCATTAGATCATCTCACCCCTCAACAAATCCAAGCCCTTAAGGCCGTTGTTGAGGGTGCACCTCATTCCCCTCATCCTCCTTCCAATCCTACGCGGGTGGCCCATCACCCACTTCCCTCTTCTATTCACATTCCTACCCGGGTAGCCCATCACCCATCTCCTCCTATTCACACTTCTCCTCGGGTGGTCCAATACCCGCCTCCTTCGTCCACACCTACCCCTATTCGGGTGGCCCGTCACCCGCCTCCTTTTATTCCTCCTCCACCACGGCCCCAAGGCCCATTTATTCCTTGCAACCCAGCCCATCCGGGTTCTTCTATGGGTCATCCCATTAATCCCCTTCCACGGCCTTTTTGTGCGGCCCCTCCTTCAAGGCCCTGCCGACCCTCTGTTGCTCAAGTCACACCCCTCCAACAAACTCTTCTCGACAAAGTCACTTTGTTGGAGGAACAATTAAAGAGGGTTACGAGCCCACGGCCCGCTCCTCCTACTCCAGTCAATCCCCTTTATGCGGCTCTAAATGACATTACAAAGATGGAGAAAGATTGGAAGGATAGGAGAGACGGCTACGGCGTCGACAGTTCAAGCAAGCAAGAGCCGGCAGATTTCAACGTTCAAGTGGACGCTGTCCATCCTCCACCCATTCACCCCGTTCATTCATATGGCCCTCCGCCTCCGCCTACGCATTCACACTTGCATTCACCACATCATCTGCAATACCATTACATTCCACCACCTACTAATACATCTCCACCATGGCATCCACTTGAACTCGATAATGAAGAACCGACAATTGAAGAATTCAAGACGGCACATGATGATGAAGCTCTGCAGGCATCCCTTCAGAGTTTTCTTCGTTTTCCTCTCCCTCCGCTACCACTGGATGAACCCCCTGCTCAAGACGATGCCATCGTCCTTAATATAACCCCCGCTTCTAAGACTTATTGGTGTTATGACGAGGGATCAATACTCCAATCACCCATGTCGGCGCACCAAGACATGTCTCCTACCCCAAACACCGCTCGCCCCATCCGGCGTTTCCTCCGGACCAAACCTGATACTTTTACACCTCCTGCTATACCATCAGCCTCCACAGCACCGGCCTCCGCTAAACCTCCACCTGCTATACCATTAGCCTCCACTTCATCAGCTAACCTCCTATTACCGCCACCTCGGCCCTCCATTATACCTTTAACCCATGACCTAGCCACTCCTATTCCACTACTTAACCCTTCACCCTTACCCGTGGCTAATCCTGAGCAGGATTCACCCCTTTTTGCACTCGAGCCAACCCCGACTGCTTCCGAGCAAAGGGAGAAGCTCGACGTGTTTGAACCGCCATTTCCACTCACCCTTTCTCCAACACCTTCCATTATACCTCCACCATCTATGGAACCTTCCGCCTCCGCTTCACCCCCCTTTACTACTCAGAACGGGTGTCCTTCTGTAAGTACTTGTGATGAAGATGATCAAGAGCCGGAAAAGAAAGATTTGGCCGCGGCCATGATGTTCAAGATGCAAGAACTTATTTGTCGAATGCCAATCCGGGTTGTTGTGCCAAGAATGGTCGAAGAGGCCAAGCCCCCGCCGCTGCTCGCCAGAAGAGAATGCCAAGCGTTGATGCCGTATAAGTCTATGTCCAAGGGCCAGACAGGGCACCCCTTGTTCCGATCCTTCAATCTGGAACCTTCTATTTCATACAAGGGGCGAACGCCCGCTTTGTTCAACACTTTTCAAACACCACAATCCTTGGATATGACAATGCTTCACGCTCTAATTTTCCAATTCTCTCACATTGTCACTCTTCACCCTCCAAGGGAGTTGGCAGTGATTGTTAAAGCTTCATCACAGACTTTGATTTTATCCGGTTGTACACTTTTGCTGCCGTGGAGGGGTAGACATGCTTCCACTAAGGGACCTTCCACCTTCTATTCAACTTCACCCACATTCACATCTATCATCTATTTTTCATGGGCCACTCCACAGGCGAAGAGGAGGATCTCATCCTCTCATCCCTCGTATTCTTCACATTCTTTGCATTTCATGCATTCATTGCATCTGTTGCATTGCATCCGCATACATTTGCACTTCTTCTTTCCCGGGTTTCCGGACCCGTATCTTCCCCGCCTTCCGGAACCTCCAGATCTTCCGCATTTCCCATCTTATTCATCTTCATCCTCAGGATCTGTGGGTCCCCTTACACTGCCCGGGCATTGCACCCTCTCCAATCTTTCCTCAGGGCATCGCGCTCCTTTCCAACCATTGCATCCGGACTCCCCGAATTTCTCTCCCATCCTCCCTGGACATCGCGTCCCATGGTATCTTCCTCCTCCGGAACCTCCGGATCTCGCTCTTTGGGCATCGCGCCCCTGCACACCCTCAAGTCCGGATCTTCTGGGCTTCTTACTGATTCTCCCTGGGCATCGTGCCCCTTTCCGTCTTCTTCCTCCGGAACCTCCGGACTTTCTCCCAGGGCATCGCGCCCTTTTCTATCTTCTTCCCCCGGAACCTCCAGATCCTTCACCCCTCTCTCAATCCCTTGGGCATGACGGCCCTTTCCATTTTCTACCCCCGGAACTTCCGGACCTTCCATCTTTCCTCCAATTCATCCTCTTGCTTCTCCGGGACATCATGTCCTTCATTCTTTTCTTCCTTTTCTATCATCTTTTTCCATTCCGAGGGCAACGCGTCCCTCGATATTTCCCTCCGGACCTCGACCTCCTGATCCTTTTCATCCACTCTTCCCTAGGCACCGCGTCCCTCGGCATCTCATTCCCCCGGAACCTCCGGACCCTCCATCTTTCTTCCGATTCATCTTTCTGCTCCTCCGGGACATCACATCCTTCATTTTCTTCCTCCTTTTCCATCATCTTTTTCCCTATTTCTTCCCTGGGCACCGCGTCCTTCGATATCTTATCCCTCCGGAGCCTCCAGATGATTCCTCCTATCACGATTCTCCTCCTTTACTCCCAGACCCTCCAGATCCGCCTCTTTCCATCTATCAATTTCTTCTTCTGATTCCCCCTAATCCTGGGTCCGACCCAACTTCTTCCACATCCACTGCCTTGGGCATCTGCCCATTCTCTCACTGCTTTCGAGGCTTTAGTCCTCACTCCTCCTTCTAATTCTCCGCTTCTTCTGTAGACCTTTCATGTGATCAGGGTCTCCACACCTTAGTGAGGGAGTTCTAGCCCTCGCCTCTCTTCCTTTTTTCCTTATTCGTCTGAGTCTGGTCTTGGCACCACTCCTTCTTGTTAAGCCACTTTCAAACCCTTTGCTTCCAATCCTTTTGACTGCCAAAGAGGACTATCCCACGATGATCAACCTCGCCTCTGACAGCTGCTTCTACAAAGGTTGCAAGGTAACATATTGGCGTAAGTACTCATTTCATGATATCATTATCTCATTGCTTCACGATGATTTTTAAAATAAAGTGCTTCTTAACAAGATTAAGAGTGGTAGTCAAGACCTTTATCCTAGGTCGAATCTTTATCTTTACTAAATCATTCTCAAAACAGTCTTTTAGGCTTGTTTTTACAGCACCTTTGGTAATAAAAACCCCACGCTGGGAATTCAACGTTCTCTCCCTACTTGTTAAGAGTAACCTTCAGCTGGGCATTCCACACACTTCACGGCGTCCTTAGCCGGCTCCTTTGGTTAAACATCGTCCCTACTTTGGCCATGCCAGGAGTATACCTGAAAGTCTTCTCTCTTCTTTACTCGGCCGAATCCAGGGGCAAGAGGTTGACGGATGAGATGACCCACCAAGGGTAATCCCCAATATGAGAGGAGTCTCAAATAGGGGCAGTCTTGACCCAAAATCAATATGAGTTTTCATATGAGTTTTCATGATACATCTAGCCAAAAGGGCTATTATGAAAATCAAGTCAAAATTTTGATAAATACAAAAGTATGAATTATGGCATGTCAAGAGAGGTAAAGTCCCCGCAGGGAAAACCCTGGTCGTATGCATGTCAAGGATCTAAAAATCAAAGGCACAAAGTCCCGGCACAATAGACTACCTCTTTGAGGGGAAACACCTTGGAAGGAATTCAAGTCCCGACATCTCCCATCCTGCATAAAGCTTATCCTCAATTATTCTTCTCTTCTCCCTCTAAGACCGAATGTTTCTCGGGTATGGCCTTGGTAGGAGCACCGTTAATCAAGGGCAGTCAGTTATAGGGCGCCACCCTTCAATGCACGCTCGACTTTAGGTAATTTTAGTAAAAGGGGAAGGAACAAGGACCCCTAGCCAATGGTTCAAAAACATCCTTTGATGCTGCATTAACAATGTCTAAACCAAAACAAAAATCAAAAAATCAAAAACAAAAAAACAAAAAAAAACTTGACTATTTCCTAAGTCAAAATCCAAAAAAAATTTGAATATTTTCTAAGCCAAAATCTAAAAAAAATTGAATATTTCCTGATCAAAATCCAACAAAAATTGAATATTTTCAAAATTCATAATAAAAATTCAAATATTTTTCAAAATCTACATAAAAATTCAACTATTTTCAAAACTCATAAAAATTTGCATATTTCAAAATCCAAAAAAATTGCATTGTATTTTTCTGATGGTGCTTTTACAGGAACGACAACTTTACAAGGACCAAGAGCACGGGATGAGTCCTCTCCATTCATTGCCATCTACCTTTTGATTCTTCCCATGTTCACAATTGATCACATCTTCATAATTTACTACGCATTACTCCGATTATTCATCTCCAAATCTTTTTTATCAAATCTTGCTGATCACTCCGCCGATGGGCATTATCAGATCTTGATCATTCAACTCCAAATCTTGATTAGCCAAGTTGTCATCCTCATGACAAACGACAAACAATGATGCTATGCTATCTATGCTTTAATGATGCTATCTATGCTATTCATGATATGATACATAAATGCTATTGATGCTTTGATTCATGCTATGCTTGCTATGCTTAAATGTCTTATTCATTGCTTGTTATTTATATCTTGGCTAATGAAATTTTGAGCGCAGGATAAGAAGCTCTTGGTCCCACCGACTGGGCATCACCATCCAAGTCCCACGGTGCTTGCACCTCATTTCTCAGTTCCCCCATGCTCATTGCTATCACCATCCCCCTGTACGCATTCTACTATATGTTACATACGCTACTAGATTATATCAAGGACCTTGTGGCTTTGGTAAATCTGGAATTTGAGTTCCCCTCCATCAAAAATAATGATGATTCCAGAGGAGTCTTAGTCATACGGATAGTCCGTTGAGCCGTCCAAGACTGGGGACGATGGTTCCCTTTTGCAAGTTGATGTATGGATAAACCAGCTTCGGCTTAGTATCGACTCGCAGAATGGATTTCTTGACTCAGTCTGGGCAGTTTAGCAATATTATCCTTGATTATCTTATATTTTAATTTGTTTTAACTTTTTTTCCTTTAAACTCAGCATGCATTCATATAGGACTTTGAAACAACATTGAAAAATCATTCTGATAAGCTGATTTGGAGAGTCAAATTGATCTTAATCTTTCTAGATATGAGATATTCATTGTTGAATGGAATCCTCAATTCGTTTGTCGCTGTTTTGGGTCATTTTCTCGAAAGCTCCTTCTTTGGATTTCGATCATCTTATTTCAATTCTTTTCCCTTGATCTATATTGGCTGCAGCACGTCCACATTGGCTGGTAAACCGCTCCCCAATGGTGAAACCTACAGGTTTGTGACCTGGGGTACTTCCACCGCGCTGGAAGTTGATCATCTTCTTTTATCTCCTTTGTGCCCGCGTGCACACTCCCTCTTTTATCCAAACATCGTTGATTTCATTGAATTTCCCGAGATTACTTCATCTCGAGCTTTTGATTTCATTCTCATCAAGTGATGTTGATTGGGTGTCTCATCACACCTTGGCATCTACTTTTCAGTTTGCTCTGCTCCCTTGCAAAGCAGACGCCAAGACGGGGCAGCTGTAGACACGCCAAAATTGACGTTACTGTGAGTGCATCTCATATTACCTTGTAATGCCCCAATTTGACCCTCAAATCAATTTTATTTGAGTGGTTTTTTTCACTTTTCTTGGATTTCTCCCTTTTTCCTCCCTTTTCTTATTTTTTCCTATTTTTCTGGATTTTCTAGGCATTTTTCTCTATTTTTAGGAATTTTTCCGAATTAACGACTTGAAGAAGGGCATCATTTCATTTTTAGGAAAATTAAAAGAAAAAAAAATTGACGCCACTTCCATCAGGCGTCAATTGCACTCAAATTCCCATTTTTCTAAATTTTTTCGAGCATTTTTTGGATTTTTTTTGGAATTAACAACCAGAAATGGGACGTTATCTTAATTTTAAATAAAATAAAAATCAAAAAAATTGGAAATAACGACATGGTTGAGGGCGTCACTTTCAATTTGATTATTTTAATATTATTTTTAAACCCTCTTCCAGAGGTGATTTGGTGGCCTTCCGGGTGTCAGAAAAATACGAAAAAATAGTCATTGGAATCAGCACAGTTGGATGCACCTCCACCTAAAAAATGGAAAAATAATATTGAGAAATAAAAAATGACCCTGTTTTGAATATTTTGAATTAACGACCTTGATTCGGACGTCATTTAAATTGACGCCCGAATCAACAGTCGTCCATTCTCTTTTGGATGATTTTCATCTTGATTAACGCCCCTTGGTAGGGCGCGTTTTTAATTAACGCCTTTAGTTCAGGCGTCTTTCAATTTTCAAATACAGGGAGGTTTTTATTTCTAAAAATTGAATCTGAAATTGACGCCTTCTCGCCAGGCGTGTTTTGAATTAATGCCCTCGTGAGGGTCGTCAATTTCAGAATTGACGCCCTGAGCTGGGTCGTCTTTAACTTCAGAATCCTGTTCGAATGCCTCCTTTCCTGCAGAGAGTCCCTTCCCTATTTGATCACTTCGTTGATAAGGGAATTGGAGTCCTTGCTTCCTATGGCTATTGCTTGATCTGATCCTTTCCAAATCTGTTTTTGAACTCTTTAAATAGGGCTCTGTGGCTCTGTTCGAGGTTCCGGATTCTGGTTCCAGTTTTTTTGGTTTTTCTTTCTTCTTCTTCTCTTACAGGGCGCTGCTACTACTTCTTGGCGAAGGAGGAAGTTCCCTGCGTTTATTGTTCTCATCTGATCGAAGGAGTCTCCCTCCTCATCGAGCATCTAAGCCGAGAAGCACAGGCTCTTCTATCTGTCGAATTCTTCTTTCTTTTATTTGCATGCATGCATATACATTCATCATATTCATCTCTCTGTTAATATCTCTTTATTCTCAACCACGTTGAGAACCTCCAACAGTGCAATCGCGTTGCACACTTCTTATTATTCTTTGCATATCATTCATCATATATTCTCCCATACCCTTTTGCATAGGGGTTTAAGGGCCAACACCCACAAGGTGTGTTCTTGCACATGATATTTCATGCTCATCTGTATATGAATTTGATGCTACACTCACCTTGGTTCTAATCCAGTCTTCTATTGGTGTTTGTTAATTTTGCAAGGGTAATCAATAAGAGGAACTCTCTTCATCGGCCGGCCGATTGGAAGAGAAGGAAAGGACTCACAATTCCCCGCTTCCTTTTGAGGTATTTATATTCGCGATCCCTCCATATTATTATTTATATTTTTTAGGCCCTCGCGTCTCTGGCGATCACACTCATATTTGCACCACGTGCATGCCATCAATTCTATTCTTTTATTTATAATTGTTCTAAGTGGATTTTTCACGATCTACAAATTGGCGATCACCTATGTAGACACGCCAAAATCGATGCTATGTTGAGTAAATTTCATGTCACCATGTGACGCCCCAAAGTGGACTTCAATATTAATGCTTAATATGAAGTTTTTTCTAATTTCTCCATATTTAATTGTGATTTCTTGGCTTTTTAGTGTAATAATTAAAATTAACGTATGTGGGGAAGGCGTCATTTAATTAACGGCCTAAGGAGGGGTGTGTTCCATTAATGGACGACTGCTCAAACAGCTGCCAATTCCTGGATTTTTACAAATTCTAATAAAAATAAAACTCAAAGAATTGACGTCCTTAAGAGGGGCGTTGATTATTTAACGCCCATTCAAACAGGCGTCGTTTCAGAATTTTAAATAAGGAAAGTCCTTCATTTCTATAATTAAGTTCAGGAATTGACGACGTCGAGACTATCGTCATTTCAATTGACGCCCCTACATAGGTCGTCATTTTCACTTTCGTCTCCCTTTTGCCTGCTTCTTTCCAGTAGTAATCATTTCCCAATTTTGCACCTTATGTTCGATTGTGAAGAGGGTTCCTTATTAGAGATTCATTGCCTTATTTTAATCCCATTAATGCAAGGATTTTTACCCTATAAATACCCCTTTGAATCTTCCTCGCGCGAGGAAGAGGAGAGCAGAAAGAAAAAAGAAGAGGAAAACAGAGAAAACATATCACAGAGAGAAGAGTGTTCGTTTGTTTTGCAGGTTTAATCTTCTTCCAAAGCTCCTTCCTCTGGTGTTCTTCCCCCACAAGCGGTGTTTCCATTGTGTTTTCGTCATCTTACTGCTGCACACACAGCAGAAAGGACACTCTTTCTTTAGCTTTTATTTTTATTATAACATTCATCACTCTCTAGTTGTTCTATTAGAGATCTTCCCAACACGTTAATATTGCTTTGCATCATACTATATCTTGTTTTGCATATCATCCATCATCCCATACCTTGTTACCCCTCTTAGGGGTTTAAAACCAAAACACACAAGGTGTGTTCATGCTTAATTTGATTGATTTCATACTTTTAGAGCGTTGATACTACACACTTTGGCTAATCCATACCTTTGTTTACTTTGTGTGTTTTCTTGAAAGGGTAATCAAGCTACAAACCCCCTTCATCAGCCGGCCGGTAGAAGGAGGAAGGAAGAATTCCCAATCTCACCCGCTCAACGCAAGGTACATGCGATCACTCCTTTGATGTTTTGAGGTAACCCCTCTGGCGATCACCTTCCATAGAGCATCTCATGCTCATACCCTTTTCTTTTTTTTTCCCACTTATTTTAGCATAATTCTTCATTCTTCAATAATAATCATCATCATATTATTTGTCTCTCTTTAGAAAGATGTCTATGTGACACGTTCACAAATTAGCGATCACGGTGGGACTTCTTTTTATTTTAGTTTGATTACCCCTCCCTTTGGCGCCCTCGCGTGTCCCTCCTTCGTGCTCCTCGTAGCACACCTCCCACTGGATTAGCCAAATTGCATGGTGTCCATATCATATTTATTAGAGGAAAGATTGATTTCTGTTTGTGATCAGGGCCATCGGTTCTCTGGAACTGAATAACGACCCTCAGACCGCCGTCATCTTTACATACAGCGACTGTTCATACAGGCGTTGTTCCTTTTTATTGCGAGCATTTTCATCATTTTATAATTAATGCCCCTCACAGAGGCGTCATTTACAAATATAAGGTCTTACACCAAGGCGTCACATTTCTGATTACTGAATTTTGACGCCCTTGATAGAGGCGTCTTCCACTGGTACAGCGCCTTACTGAAAGGCGTCATTTTTCTTGTCATTGCTTTTATTCATCCTTTTAAGTTCAATTACTGCTATTTGACGTCCCTGTGAACGGGCGTCATTTCCATAGGCAGCGCCTCACCTTAAGACGCTATTTTATTCTGATTGCTATCTGTTTGCATCATTCACTGTGATTAGCGGCTGACACTCAGTCGTCTCTGGTTGATTTAGCAATCTTATCCAGGTCGTCATTCTCTTTTTTGTTCTGTGCCCACAGAACCCCCGTTTACTGCTTACTGATGTTCATTCGTTTGATTGACTTGGATATCATCTGCTTGCTATTGCCTGTATTAGGCTGCATCTAGGGCATTCGGTTTGGGAGACCTCCTCTCCCCACACTTTTAGGACTTACACCCTCTCTTGGTGAAGGAAGGACCCTCCTTTGAGCATTCCGTCTCATTGGATCAGAAATTCCTGAACCAAACCTCCGTAAGTCCCCGCACCCGTGGATTCCCTCACGGACGCTGGGCAGGTTGTACCATTGAAGCACCTGGAGCATAGTTGACCCATGCGTTGGTAAGGAGAGAGAAAGAACCTAGATACCCGGGGATTATATCCAAATTTTCAACCAGGATCCACGTTCAAAAGAGAGAACTTATTGTAAAATTCACCTTAATGTCAAAGAAAACCTTAAAATTTTGGACTCATTAGAACTTGGGTGTTTATTTTGTTGATAAGGTGATACCTCTTGGGTATACTTGTTTGTTGGAAATTTATTTCTTCTTCCTTAAGCATGAAACTCCATTCAGGTAAAATCATCAATATGGTCAACTACGGGTATACTTATGACGGTTATGAGGAGGGTCACTCTGACCCGTTCTATGAGATTCCCTCTCGGATCCTGTCTACCATGAGGGAAACTACACTTCTTCTCCCACTCAAGTCCACATGGTGGACACCACTTCTTTGGAGGTTGAGCCTTCTTCCCAAGCTCAAACTACCACTCAAAATACTTCAGGGGATGCTTCCCCTTCCTTCAACTTCAACGAATTTCTCAAAGCTCTTGCTCAGCTGGATGACTCCCAGCGCCAGGCGGCCCAGGCCGTTCTAAAGGGAAAGTCTGTTCCGTCATCTTCTAACCCTCCCCAGGCCATGGGTGGCCACTCTGCTAGTTCTCCCAACGACCCGGCGGTCGCACCTAGGGTGCCCTCGCGCCCATCAACTCCTGTTATGACTATGCCGGCCCAACCGGCAAGTCACTCCATTGCTAGGCCTCAACAACCTCCTGTTTCTCAAATTTTGAGAAGGCCTATGACAAACCAATACTCTTCTCGTCTGGCCCCAGCCGAGTCCGATAACCATGCTATACTCCTCCAAAAGATGACTAGTATGGAGGAACAGCTTAAGAAGGTTACTGCATCCAAGGTCGCTCCTGAAATTATGCTCCCCCCTATGCTAGTTTTTCACCTACCCCCGTCTGAAATGCCGAATTTTCTGATGATACAATGGAATGGGTAATCCGCACATCCACGTGAAAGACTTCTTATATGAGGCATCATTCTGGCAAGATAATAAGACTTCTCTGGCTTATCTCTTTAGGCGGTCTTTGGATGGACTGGCACTAGAATGGTTTTATTCCTTGGAGCCGGCGGATGCCGGTGATTTTGATGTAGTTCAACGAAAGTTTCTACAGAAGTACAAGGACCGTGTGGGTCCCTCTTTGTCTGTTACTGACCTGGTTGCCGAAAAGATGAAGCCCGAGGAGGACTTCGTGTTATTTGCTGATAGGTGGAGAGCTATGGCCGAAAAATTAAAGACACACTGTCGGAAACGGAGCAAGTGAAGATGATTATATCAAACTCCACTCCGCAGTTCCGTCATATTTTAGCCATGAACAAGTTGAGCACTATGGAAGAGCTCTATGAAAGAGCTAGGTATATACAGACTCAGATGAAAGATTCGCCTATTATGGGCATGTTTGAACCAAGGCCAAAGGTAATAAAGAGGAACGTTAATATTGGCAATACTGGTGCGACCACTGAAGGCACTGTTACTAATGAGCAGGTGAGCGCGTTTGGCAATTCCACACCCTTCCGCCACCCTCCAAACCAAGGACCATCACCACAACAGCCCGCCTTCCAGAACCAAGTCCACCAGCCAAATAATAACCCTCCTCAGACCTTACGGCCTCTTCCACCTCCTCAACAACAACCCCACTTTGCTCCACAAAACCAACCCGCACAGTACCACCAAATGCCCCCACCGGCCAATTATACACCACAACAACTGCAACAATCAAGAAGGCCATTGGGTCCCCGAAGGGCGCAATACTCTCCCCTACCCGAAAGCCTATTAGATATTTTCAATGCCCTCGTGGCTGCCAACCTGCTCACCTTGCCTAAAGAAAGGACAATATGGCCGCAACATGTAGACACCTCCAGATATTGCGTCTTCCATCGGCAGCCGGGGCACAACATTGATCATTGTTTTCACTTCAAGGATTACATACATGATATGAATGATCAAGGTGATATTGATTGGGATGAGATGAGGAGGGTTATTGCTACTCTAAAGGCTCGAAGGCCTCCTCGACAACCATCGGCTCAGCAGCACCCGCAGCAAGGTCAGTAACAACAAGTTCCCCAGCAACAGCAGGCTCCTGCACCCCCGCCGAATATGGGGATTGCCAATAATCCGCTACCGGAGCACCCGGTTCAAAATCAACAAGTAAACCTTGTCACCTCGATCCATGAAGTGGAGAGAGGGCAGGATTGGCATAAGGAAAACGCCTCTGTCGAGGCTATTAATCAAAACTCCAGTCAACCGCAACCACCACAATTGCTAAGAAGGCTTCAACCTATCCCCCTTTCCCAACCACCACGTCCCCTTATACATTCCAGCACTCCAGGGCCATTCAACCTTAACCCTACTCCTTCACGGCCTCTTCTTTTACGCCAACCCACGAGTTCTCCTTCACCCCAAAACCCTCCACCAAATAGGCCTCCCCTTATCCGCCCCTCGCCGGCAATCATCACCCCTCCTGTTTCGCCACAATCTACCCCGTCCACCATCATGCTTCCAAGGCCCCTTTTTGTCACTCGATCCCCGTCATCGCATTCCGATAATCCCAGCCACCAAGGCTTCTTATAAGAACCCCTCCTCCTGCCAATCCTGCACCAGCACCCAACACACCACATACCATTCCCTCTACCTCCTCTGCTCCTTCATCCACTCTAAGCCCGACAGAGGCTCCAAAAACAATGGTGCTCCGTAGTGGACGGATGTTCCATCGAGTGTTTCCCCAGCGGGAGCAGGAGCCAATACAAGAACAAGGAGAACAGGAACAAGAGTCTGCACCGGGCACGGAGTATGACTTACTAAAGCATTTGGACAGAACACCGCCCGAATTTCTATTCTGGAATTGATCAAAAGATCTACTACACATCAGCTGGCCTTGAAGCAATATCTGCAGAAAGTAATGGTAAACGAAGATATACCAGTTGAACAGGTCACTATAGTTTTAAGTCCAGCCAACAATCAACTGGCCATCACTTTCTATGAACATGAATTGGCTCCACAGCCAGCCAGAAAATATGCACTGTGCATTACCATTGACATTAATAAAGTGGTAGTGAAACAATGTTTGGTGGATACTGGGGCATCCATTAATGTTTTGCCACCAAGTACTCTGAAAATGTGTGGCATTCCGGAGAGACAAATTCGGCCGTCTACAATCACTGTTACAGCCTATGACAGTACCAGGAAGCCGCCTTTAGGAATGATCACTCTAAAAGTTGGTTTGGGTCCAGTTTCAGTCACAGCAGATTTCCATATTCTGGACATGGACCCGACATTCAATGGCATTTTGGGTCGCCCTTACATTCAAGAGCTTGATGCTGTGCCTTCAACAAATCATCAATGCATAAAATTTCCGCACAAAGGGCGCATTATCAAAGTCACTAGTATGCCCATTCTGCCGACAGAAGATATACATTCTGCAACATCAGTGCCCTCTATGTGGCCTTCCAATAGGCCTTTGCTCTCAGTCTTGGATGTTACCGATCTGCGGCAAGACTTGGTAAGGCCGTCTCCTTCAACCTCTCCTACCACTCAAATGCCACCACAGCCATCCAAAGGCAAGAAAAAAGGTTTGATGAACACGCCAGATGGAATATTCTGATGAAAATGGGGTATAGAACTGGTAAAGGCCTAGGTGTTAACCTTCAAGGGAGAGTCAAGCCCGTCAGGCATCAAAAGGTGATCCACCGAGGTGGCCTAGGGTACAAAGGGCCAGGCAAAGATGAGAATGAGCCATGGGCCATTATGACTTCCACTCTCAAGACGGATCGGCAGCCTCTTACATGGACTCTACAAACGCACTTCATGAAAGGAGGCACTCATAATGATGAGCGAACCACTCTAGTCACTTCCATGATGGATTGTCAAGATGTATATGCACGGCAGTTTGCCCGCCACATAGCCCCACTGGTTACATACAAAGCTTTGGAGTCTTTGCGGCCAGATAAAAGAAGAAAGATGGATGACCCTGAATGTGACTGGTATAGATGGTTTGACATGAATGATATCACTGTTGCTCTAAGCCGGTTGTTTATGCCAACTGATCCGGAATGGCCGCCACTGATTCACGAATTAATTGAAAAGCCAGCAGCAATCACTGATAAAAGGCAGCTCCTAAGCAATTACACAGATACTGGGGAGCCTGATGTGCCGTTCGAGGAAGGTTACAACGTGGATAGGCTGTGGGCTGGCCTTTTCTCTATTAAGTCCATTCATCCAACGATTGATGTCCGTTTGTTCAATCAAATATTTTGCTCAGAAGTACCTAGACCGCCTACGGTCTTGATAACCTTTTCTCCCGATTCATTTCAAATTTCTCCTCCGATTCCTCCCTTGCTCCTCGAGCAATTCTCTAAACTTTCCCTCACACCCCCGCATGGGTCATCATTTACCCAATCTTTCATCAATCTGTCAACTTTAACACCACCTCCTATTCCTCCCTCTCATTGTCTTCTTCTTGAAAATGAAAACGAAAAAAAAAATGCCAAAATTCAAACTTTCCAATCTTTCATCTCCATTGAGGAGACCTCCTATCTTCTTCCTGAGTGTGTCCCGACCCAGGGGCCGCTCTTCTAGGATTCATTAGGGGACCTTCCCTACCCCTCGGTGAGGGGTTTTCATCTGTATCTCCTTCTGTACCCATCTTTTCCTCACCTCCTTCGTCTTTGAATTCTAGTGATCAGGCTAGTTGCTCTTACTCTCCTAGTTTTAAGACTCATGGGGTAGCTTCACATAAGAAATCCAAGGGTAAGCAGATTCCAGTAGATTCTTGTTAGAGTTAGCCATCAGATGCCAAGCATGTCTAGCCATTCTCGAGTTTGTGGAGAATCCGATTATCCTGCCAGAAGTAGAATATGAAGATACTTGTGCTTTTAATGAGGGTTTTGGTGTTTATGAGATCATGAATGATGAAGACCCTATTGAAGAGAGGGATGAAGGTTATGAAGAATATGAGGACGAGGCTGATGCTTTTGCCAGTGGCATGAGAAGATTCGATGAACCATCAGCCTCAGTAGAAGAGCCTACCAAAGAAATAAATCTGGGTACTGAAGAAGACCCTAGGATTGTCCTCATTAGTAAGAATTTGCCGCCCTCCGAAGAGGAGGCGCTCATTTTGGTTCTGCAAGAATATAAGGACACATTCGCGTGGAGTTATGAAGATATGCCTGGACTAGACCCTGCGCTTGTTGAACATCGACTTACGCTTAAGCCAGGGTCCATTCCGGTCAAATAGCGGTTGAGACGTTTCCACCCTAATATGGCATTAAAAATGAAAGAAGAGGTCGATAAGCTTCATAAGGCTAGATTCGTCAGAGTTGTCCTCTATCCCAATTGGGTGGCTAACATTGTCCCAGTCATGAAGAAAGATGGAAAGGTGCGAATTTGTATAGACTTTCGGGACCTCAACCACGCGTGTCCTAAAGATGACTTCCCCCTCCCTCATATTGATGTTTTGATCGACAATACGGCAGGATATGAGACTCTCTCCTTTATGGATGGCTTTTCAGGTTACAATCAGATTCGCCTGGCTGAGGAAGATCAAGAGAAAACATCGTTCACTACACCATGGGGAACTTATTGTTATGTGGTCATGCCCTTTGGACTTAAGAATGCTGGAGCCACCTATCAAAGGGCTATGATGGCAATTTTTCATGATATGATCCACATTTATATAGAGGTGTACGTTGATGACCTGGTAGTAAAATCAAAAACAAGGATTGAGCATCCCGGGGTTCTAACCAAAGTCTTGCAAAGAGCGCGGGAGTATCAGCTGAAAATGAATCCCAAGAAGTGCGTGTTTGGTGTTTCATCAGGAAAATTGCTTGGATTCATCGTAAGCAAGAGGGGTATTGAGATTGATCCCAACAAGGTGAAGGCCATAAGGGAAATGCCTCCTCCCAGGAATTTAAAAGAAGTCCGAGGTTTGATCGGGAGGTTACAATTTATTCGCCGATTTGTCTCCCAGCATTCACAAAGATGTAGGCCGTTCTACGAGCTTACTAAGCCGGGAGTCAAGTTTATTTGGGATGACAAATGTCAAGCAGCTTTTGACGATTGAAGGATTATCTCTCAAATCCTCCTGTCCTGAGGCCGCCAGTTCCAGGCAAACCACTGGTTCTCTACATTTCCATCCTGGATGACTCTGTAGGCGCTGTCTTAGCCCAAGTTGACGAAGAAGGAAAAGAAAGGGCAGCCTACTATTTGTCAAAGCTTCTCAACCCTCGTGAGCAGAGATACTCAGCTATAGAAAAGACATGTGCTACTTTAGTCTGGGTAGTTCAGAAACTCAAGCATTATTTCTTAGCTCACGAAGTTCATCTCATTGCCCGTATGAATCCAATCAAATTCCTTCTTGAAAAATCCGTTCTCACTGACCGATTAGCACGATGGCAAAGCTTCCTTTCTCAATTCGATATCATCTACATTCAGCAAAAGGAGATTAAAGGCTATGCCATAGCAGAACATCTTGCTCATCACCCTCTCCCTAGATTTGACCTTGTTCGCTCAGAGTTTCCAGATGAGGAACTAATATCCGTCAATCAATCCGATTCGATGTGGACGTTACATTTCGATGGAGCTTTGAATTCAAAAGGAAAAGGGATTGGCATTGTTCTTCTATCACCGGAGGGTATCACTATTCCGCTCGCCTCTCAGCTTGCATTTCCAGTTACAAATAATATAGCTGATTATGAGGCTCTTCTGGCCGGACTGGAGGCCGCTCATCAATTTGGTGTTACTCAATTATGAATTGTAGGTGATAGTCAGCTTATTCTTCGCTAAGTGCTTGCCAAATGCCGTACGCTCAATCCTAAGCTCAAACCTTATCAGGAATTGACTTCTGCTTATACCAAGCTTTTTACCAAATTAATCTTCGTTCACGTTCCTCGCGAACATAATATTTTAGCTGATGCTCTCGCTTCTCTTGCATCTTCCTTGGCTTTCCTTCCCGAAAGGGATTCCCATTCTATCATTATTCACAAGCGGCTCACTCCAGCTATTAAGGATCCATCTTTCCTTAGTGTTAAGGAGGAAGTGCTTAGGAAGGTTAAGCAAGGTGGAATCATTGAGAATAAGGAGGTCATGCTGTTGGATTTAGAGGAAGAAATGGACGATGAAGAAAAGCCGTGGTATTACGAGATTGCCAAGTATTGCCAAGATCAATCCTATCCTGAAGAGGCCACGGCTGAAGAAAAGAAAGCTATTCGAAGAGTTGCTCAGCGATACACCCTGATTGGAGGTGTGCTCTACAGAAGAAGTCTCACCGGAGTTTTATTAAGGTGCCTAGATGATGATGAATCTTGGAAAGTCATGGAAGAGGCGCATTCAGGAGTGTGTGGTGGTCATGTCAATAGCCAGATGCTCGCTAAGAAGATCCTTAGATTAGGTTTCTATTGGCCCACTCTAGAAGAGGATTGTTCCATCTATGTTCGAAGGTGTGTTAAGTGCCAACTGCACGTGATAAAATTCACTCTCCTGCTTCTTCACTCCATCCCATGTCTTCCCCATGGCCTTTCTCCATGTGGGCTTTCGATATCATTGGACCCCTTGGTGATCCGAACCTCCTCACAAAACCAAAGTCTTTTATACTCACGGCCACGGAGTACTTCACCAAGTGGGCGGAGGCGGAAGCTTACGTGGAGATAAAAGCGTCAACCGTCTGCAAATTTATAATGAAGAACATCATTGCAAGGTTCGGCATCCCGAGTACCATCGTCACCGACAATGGGCCACAATTCATCTCTCAGGAGCTTCAGGACCTCTGCAACAGGTATAACATTGCATTACATCATTCATCTCCTTACTATCCACAGGGCAATGGCCAAGCAGAGGCAACTAACAAAACCTTGATCAAGGTTATTAAGAAAACATGTGAGGCTACTAAATTTGCGAATTGGCCAGAAAAATTGGTTGAAGCTCTTTGGGCCTATCGCACTTCCATTCGTACCCCTACCGGGCAGACCCTTTTGCCCTTACTTATGGAATGGAGGCGGTAGTCCCTTACGAGATTCTTATACCTTCCCTTAGAGTATAATTGGACAAGGAGATCCCTGTTGATGAGCGTCGCGAATCTCTCCTTGCTCAGTTGGAACTCCTAGACGAGAAGCGTTTGGCCGCCGCCGAGCATGCGCGTATTTATCAAAACAGGCTTTCACGTTTTTACCAAAAGAAAGTAATTGAGAGAAAATTTAAAGTCGGTGAAATGGTAATTAAAAGAATCTTCGTAAAACCCGGAGGACCTCGTTCAAAACTTCAACCTAACTGGGAAGGGCCCTTCGTCATAAAAGATGTTTATCCTGGCAACGCTTACAAATTAATTAATGCTGAAGGTGAAGAGTTGGCTCACCCCTGGAATGGTCTTTATTTGAAGAAATACTACCCCTAAAAAAATCAGGAAAAGAAAGAAAAAAAAGTAAAAACAAAAAAAAACAAAATCAAAAAAGGAAGAAAATAAAATCAAAATCAAAACAAATCAAAATCAAGATCTTCGCAGACTAGTACGGTACATAGGCCGCGAGCCCGAAAAATCAAAATCCTTAATTCATTCTTCAGTCTTGATGGTTTAACTTTGGGGTCAACTCCCGCACACACTACACGCTTTGCTTTTAAACTCGAGCGGCCCAGAATTCGAGGAAAGTCAGATCCAAACTAAGAGTGTACAAACCTTACCTATTCTCTCCTCTTCGGCTCACAAAAGGGAGTACGAGTCAAGGAATACTAACCAAACCTGCCCGCCGCCCTAGTAGGTGGAAGTCAGGGCCCAAGAGGGAATGAAAAGCTTAAAGCCCAAGTACAATTAGGTCTCTATCTGTTTGAAGAAAAGAAAAGAAAAGAAAAAGAAAGTCTCCAAAAGCATGTCAAGAGGGCAAAGTCCCCGCAGGGAAAACCCTAGTCGTAAGCATGTATGAATAAGGGCAAAAGAGTAACAAAATTTCCCTAAGCCAAAGACCGAATCCCAACGGGTATTAGGGCAGGGGAGGAAAGTTTCCCCGTTCACGGAAACCTCTTGTAAGCTTCCTCAACTTATTCTTCCCTTCCCCCTCCATGGTAGGTTACAAGCTCAAGTGTGGCGAAGACCGACTAAGAAAGATGGGCCGCAAGGGAATATGAGTAAAATCACAAGTATCTAAGCACGTTGACCCTTTGTTAAATCTTTTAAGAAAGATTAATGAATTTAAGATGGTGATTGTGTAATGTTTAAAGCCCTTGAACTATGCTAAGTCTCGAAAAAGAAAATGAAAAAAATGTTTTCTTAATTGACGCCTCCATAAGCAGGCGTCATTTCCATAATTCACGACTTCTATGAGGTCATCATTTTAAAAGAAAAGAAAAACATAAAAATTGATCTTTTAATTCACGCCCTTTTAAAGCAGCGTCATTTAATAAATTCACGCCTTTGTCTATGTCGTCATTTTTGCATGATAAAAAAAATGCTTTTCTAAATAAACGCCTCCCACTTCGGCGTTAATTTCACAATCAGCGCCCGTTTGCGAGGGCGTCATTTTGAAAATATAAAAAAAAGATATAAAATAGAAAATCAAGCCTGCTACTGGTCATCTCATATGCTTGATCGCATCTTCGTGTGGGCATCTTTTATTTTAAGGAAAAAAAGTTGACATCTGCTTGCTTGCATGCTGCATTTCCTTATATATTTTCATTATCCACCTTTATTAATTAGAGGCTTGGCCCCTTGACCCGTCAACCAGGTCAAAGAAGAGACAACCCCTTGCTTATTGATCAAGGGGCCAAGCCGGACAGATGAATTAATCTGTTTGTTTAAGTGTAAACTACAGGCGCAGGGCACGAACGAACAAACAAGGACGAAAAGAAAGTGAAAGCAAAGGCGAGTACACAAGTCCACAAGCGCTCAAAGTAACTCAGGTAACAAATTTTTTTTCAATTTCATATATATGTCAATGTATATCTGAGTACAGGTGTGAGGGTGGAGGGGTACAAGTAAGTCTCTCTCAACTCTCGCCTCCACCCTCCTCTCTCCTACTCTCTACCTCACTATCGTCGTCCTGACGAGGCGCTCGTGGAGGGGGCATGGACCCCCGGGAAGTAGCTGGAGATCGAGCCTGCTCCTCTGTCGAAGGGAGGAACCTGCTACGAAGGTGGAACTGGTGAACGCGTACCCCGCATCTCTCGCTCGGTCCGCCTTGCTGGAGGCGCTCCTCTGCCTCTCACATAAGCCTAGGGAATCCGTCATGAATCGAAGAGGGCTTTTTGAGAAGATCTTTGAGGCCGGTTGAGTTTCTTGGCATGGGTCAAACTTAGGTGGAGATCCACCCAACAAGAAAGAAGGAGCATTGACCCATAGAGAGGCCGCCCCAAGGATGCCGAGGTAAGTCCATTATATAAGTTGGCTAGCACCGCCGGCCCTATTCTTTTGCCTTCCCATATGCTAGCTATGGTGCCTAAATGACATTCTTCTAGATGGTCTTCTATTGAAGGGAAGAGGAGAGCTCCTACTATGCATATAACAAAGCCTTTCATCACCCTCTCCAACAAATCTTCCTCCTCTTGGACTTTGTCCATGTTCTTGTAAACCCATGAAGCTAATTTCAAAAGGTTAATTCCTTTGTGGGCTTGGATTTGATTCACTAGATTTGGGTTTGGTATGAGATTAGTAAGCATGTCATGGGCATTTATTGGTTTGGTCATGCTAGCCATCTTTGACTCTTCTCCTTGCTTCATCTTTCTTAATCCAAGGAGCATCTCTACTTCCTCTAAGAGAATGGTGGCTTCAAAGGTAGGAAAGAGGAAGGTGTGAGTGTGTGGGTGCCATAATTCTATTAGTGCTCCTATGGAGGCCCAATCTAAGTGGATTTCATGATAATGGGTAGCATGAGTTATGAGGCCTAGTAGGTGCCATCTACTAAGAAAGGATCTCATGTCCAAAGAGAGTTTAGAGAGGAGTAAAGGAAGCCATTTAATCTTTAAGAATCTCCTTGGTCCTGGTACATTTGGGTAATCCTGAAACATAAAAAGAAGAGAAGAAGAGAAGAGAATGTAATCAGAAAATAGAGAAGGAGAAGAATGAAACAGAAACTTTAAATTAAAAGTAACTTACTTGGCCTTTGGCTATCCTCCCACTTATGTGGCTTGTAACTTCAGAAATCCTGGGAAAACCCATCCTAGGCTTTTTAGAAGGCCTTTGCATCATCATCTTCCTGTCCATCTTCTCTTTCGGTTTAAAGAAAACCTGCAGCCCTCTGTTTGCTAGTTCAACTGTTATTGAGCGTCTGGCTGATGCAGTGATCAGTTGATTGTTGAGTGTAGCAAAGGATTCGTCCCCTTTTATAGTAATTCGGAGCTCTGGCTAGCCATTTAGAACATCAGTTTGTGTTTGAGTTCGAATTAAGTTGCTGGAGGTTTGATTCCGAACAGGGGGTGGAGGACCAGGAAGATGGTTAATTGACGACATATTGCGTGGCATCATTTCTTTAATTGACGACGTTCTCAGTGTCGTCATTTATCCAGCGCCCCTCTGAAAGGCGACAGTTTCAGTCCGATTCCGAGTGTAATGGTAATCTTAATTAACGCCCTAATGATCGTCGTCATTTATTATTTGGACACCGTCGCATAGGGTCGTCTTTTCTTTAGCTTACACCTTTGAATTGCTTTACAGCATGATGAACTTAAGTGCGTTTGTATCTTGACGTAGTTTATTATGTCATGCACTTATGATCATACTCTGAGCTTATTGAGCCTATGATCTTTATTAAGCTGATGATTCATTACTGAGCTAATAATTTTGAGCATAGAAGAGTGCAGGTCATGCAGACCTTGAGACGGTTGGATTTCTTCCGTTGGTAACATCATTCCATCCTTGTATCTCTCCTGTATGCATTCTTACTATATGATATTTACTCTATATAGCATATCAAGGACCTTGTGGTTCTGATGAACCTGGAATTTGAGTTCCCCTCATCAAAAATAGTGATAATACCAGGCGAGTCTTGATCACACGGATAGGCCGTTGAGTCATCTAAGGTTTGGGACGACGACTCCACTTTCTAGTTGATACGTGGATAAACGGGCTTCGGCTTAGTGTCAGCTTAGAGATCTGGATTCTTGATCAAATCTCGATGGCTTAGCAATATTATCCTTGATTATCTTCTTTTTAGTTTATTTTAATTTTCTTTTAGCCCAGCATGCATCATGTAGGACTTTGAGCTTTAATAATGAAAATCCTCATATTACGTCAATAATGAAGGCCACTCGCTCTTAATGGAGTTGACATGAGATATTCCATTCCAGGTCAAGTACTTTATTCTCCTTGAAGTCGCTCAGGCTGGTTCCTTGAAAGCATTCATTCGCTAGGTCTTTATCTCAATTCATTTTATTTTTCTGCAAATCCACCTTGGTTGTAGCACGTCCACATTGGCTGGTAACCGCTCTCCAATGGTGTCTTTCCTTCCGTGCCCTCGGCGCATTTTAGTTCTTTAAGATTAGTCCCTTCATCCAGCTAATCATTGCTTCCTTGTAATCATCCGAAGTTGTTTCATTTAGAATTCTGAAAGATTTCCAACGCTTAGTGTCGGAGGCGTGTCACATCACACCTTGGCATCTACTTATCAGTTCATTCTCACTTCATTCAGCTCATTACACTTTCGCTTCATTTTGTTTCATTCTCTTGCAAAGCAGACGCCAAGGCGGGACAGCTGTAGACACGCCAAAATCGATGCTATGTTGAGTAAATTTCATGTCACCATGTGACGCCCCAAAGTGGACTTCAATATTAATGCTTAATATGAAGTTTTTTCTAATTTCTCCATATTTAATTGTGATTTCTTGGCTTTTTAGTGTAATAATTAAAATTAACGCCTATGGGGAAGGTGTCATTTAATTAATGGCCTATGGAGGGCCGTGTTCCATTAATGGACGACTGCTCAAACAGCCGTCAATTCCTGGATTTTTTCAAATTCTAATAAAAATAAAACTCAAAGAATTGACGTCCTTAGGAGGGGCGTTGATTATTTAACGCCCATTCAAACAGGCGTCATTTCAGAATTTTAAATAAGGAAAGTCCTTCATTTCTATAATTAAGTTCAGGAATTGACGCCCCTACATAGGTCGTCATTTTCACTTCCGTCTCCCTTTTGCCTGCTTCTTTCCAGTAGTAATCCTTTCCCCATTTTGCACCTTATGTTCGATTGGGAAGAGGGTTCCTTATTAGAGATTCATTACCTTGTTTTAATCCCATTAATGTAAGGATTTTTACCCTATAAATACCCCCTTGGATCTTCCTCGCGCGAGGAGGAGGAGAGCAGAAAGAAAAAGAAGAGGAAAACAGAGAGAACATATCACAGAGAGAAGAGTGTTCGTTTGTTTTGCAGGTTTAATCTTCTTCCAAAGCTCCTTCCCCTGGTGTTCTTCCCCCACAAGCGATGTTTCCATTGTGTTTTCATCATCCTGCCGCAGCAACAGCAGCTGAAGCTTTTGTTCTATCTTCCCTTTACTGTTGCACACACAGCAGAAAGGACACTCTTTCTTTAGCTTTTATTTTTATTATAACATTCATCACTCTCTAGTTATTCTATTAGAGATCTTCCCAACACGTTAATATTGCTTTGCATCATACTATATCTGGTTTTGCATATCATCCATCATCCCATACCTTGTTACTCTCTTAGGGGTTTAAAACCAAAACACACAAAGTGTGTTCATGCTTAATTTGATTGATTTCATACTTTTAGAGCGTTGATACTACACACTTTGGCTAATCCATACCTTTGTTTACTTTGTGTGTTTTCTTGCAAGGGTAATCAAGCTACAAACCCCCTTCATCGGCCGGCCGGTAGAAGGAGGAAGGAAGAATTCCCAATCTCACCCGCTCAACACAAGGTACATGCGATCACTCCTTTGATGTTTTGAGGTAACCCCTCTGGCGATCACCTTCCATAGAGCATCTCATGCTCATACCCTTTTCTTTTTTTTTCCACTTATTTTAGCATAATTCTTCATTCTTCAATAATAATCATCATCATATTATTTGTCTCTCTTTAGAAAGATGTCTATGTGACACGTTCACAACCTGCTCATCCAGTATCCTCTCAATTTGCTCGCGCGGTGCTCTCGAGGCTGTGGGACGTACAGGGGTGGGCTCACTCGCAATGGGAGGAGAAGGCTCGAACGGGTCATTAGGAATCGTTGTGGGTTCCTTGTAGGCCACTAGGTCTACCACATTAAAGGTAGAACTAATCCCATATTCGGGAGGTAAGTCCACAACATACGCATTGGATCCAATCTTCCGCAGAATTGGGAAGAGACCATCACTACGGGCTTGCAACTTTTTAACGGCTCCCGAGGGAAGTCATTCGGGTTGAACCCGTACCATAACCATGTCACCTTCTTGAAATTGATGGTGACGCCTATGCAAATCAGCCAAGCGTTTGTAAGTCTCATTACTGAGGTTTATTTGCTTGCTAATTGACTCATGCAGACTTTTGACATGATGTGCGAATTTCTCAGCTGACTTGGATGTTCTAGACTCGAGGGGAAGGGGAATGAGATCCACATGTTTCCTAGGTTTGTATCTATGCACGACCTCAAATGGACTCAAACCTATGGACCTATTGACAGAGCTATTATATGTAAATTCGGCTCTGGGCAAAAGAAGATCCCAAGTGCTAGAATTATCCCCTACAAGACACCTTAGTAAATTCCCTAAACTCCTGTTGACGACCTCAGTTTGCCCATCGATTTGGGGGTGATAGGCAGTGAAAAATTTTAGTTTAGTGCCAACTAGGTGCCATGTTTTCCAAAAGTAACTAGTGAACCAGACATCTCGGTCAGACACGATGGTTTGGGGGAGACCATGCAGACGCACGATTTCATCAAAGAACAGGCGGGCTACTCTAGATGCATCAGATGTTTTGGAACATGCAATGAAGTGAGCCATCTTAGAGAACCTATCAACTACCACAAAGATGGAGTCATATTTGTGAGCAGTGCGTGGTAATCCAAGGATAAAATCTATGTTCACATCAACCCATGGTCTATCAAGAATGGGGAGAGGAGTGTAGAGACCAATGTTCTATTTGACCTGTTTGGCCATTGTGCATGTCCTATACTAGGCTACAATTTTGGCCACATCTTTCTTCAGGCTAGGCCAATAAAAATGCTCCTCTACAAAATGGATGGTCTTGTTTCATCCAAAGTGACCAGCAAGACCTCCGGCATGCATTTTCCATATCAGAAAGTCCCGTAAAGAAGTCCTCGGGATACAGAGTTGCTGTCCTCGAAAGAGAAAACCATCTTGGAGTAGATAGTCAGCAAAGGTGGTCGAGGATCCAGCAGACAAGGCAGATTAGGCAGGGCCAAAGTCGGGACACTCTCCATAGAGTTCCTTCATGCGGTCAAATCCAATGACCTCTACCCGAACAGTGGAAAGAAGAGAGACCCTTCGACTCAAGGCGTCGGCTACCTTATTCTCTTTTCCAGCCTTATGTTTTAGGACGAAGGTGAAAAACTGGAGGAATTCAACCCACCGACCATGCCTTGGGTTTAAGCCCTTCTGAGAGCTAAGGAATTTCAGAGTCTCGTGGTCCGAGTATAAGATAAACTCTTGTGGTAAGAGATAGTGTCTCCAGTGTTTGAGGGCTTAGACCACAGCATCAAACTCCTTATCATATGTGGAGTAACGAAGCTTTGCATTAGAAAGGTTCTCACTGAAATAAGCCACTGGGTGGTTCTCCTGGCTAAGCACTCCTCCTATTCCTATGCTATATGCATCACAGGATATCTCAAAGACTTTAGAAAAGTCTGGTAGGTGGAGGACAGGGGCTTTGGTCATAAGCTCCTTTATGACAAGAAAAGCCTGGGAGGCGGCTTTAGTCCATTCAAAATTCCCTTTACAGATGCAATCTGTAATGGGGGCCATAATGGTGCTAAATCCCTGAATGAAGCGTCTGTAGAAAGTGGCTAGCCTGTGGAAACTTCGAACGTCATGGACGTTCTGGGGCTCTGGCCAGTCTACTAAGACTTGGACCTTGGATTGGTCCACAGACACTCTTTGGCTAGAAACCACAAACCTGAGGAAAGCGACCCGGTCTGTCATGAATTCACATTTTTTTGAGGTTGGCAAATATGGTTTCTCTCCTCAAAGTCTCGCAGACTTCCCTCAAATGGTGGATGTGGTCCTGAGAGTTGTGGCTATAGATGAGAATGTCGTCGAAGTAGACGACAACAAAGCAACCAATGAGAGGGCGGAGGACTTCCGTCATAAGCCTCATGAAGGTGCTGGGGGCATTGGATAGCCCAAATGGCATGACAAGCCACTCATATAGACCTTCTTTTATTTTGAAGGCTATCTTCCACTCATCCCCTGGTCGGATTCGGACCTGGTGGTAGCCACTTTTCAAGTCAATATTGGAAAAGATGGTGGCTCCACTCATCATGTCAAGCATGCCATCAAGACGGGGAATTGGAAATCTATACTTGACAGTGATTTTGTTGATGGTGCGGCTGTCAACACACATCCGTCAGGTGCCATCTTTCTTGGGTGTGAGCAAGGCAGGAACAGCACATGGGCTTTTGCTCACCCTGAGGAAACCTTTTTGAATAAGGTCCTTAATGTTGAATACGTGTGCACCATGATTACTGTTATGGTTTTGATGATAGCAACTACTATACGTCATACTGTGCTTGCATATGATGTCATTGTGTATCTGTTTAAGCAATCAGTCATTTCATCGAACATGTTGTGTGCATGAGCAGTGCATGGTTTTTGATAGCAAATACTAAGTCACATTGTGTTTGCATGTGATGTCATTGTGCATTTGTTTAAACAGTTAGTCATTTCATTGAACAGGTTGTGTGCATGAGCAATGCATCAGTGCATACCATTGTTCATATCTTGCATTGGTTCATTCATATAGTTGGTGCATCTCTTATGCTGCTACACATAAAGTCTATACATTGGATTGCATAGCTTGCCATGCAAAGTCTATACATTCTCCATGCATATCCATTAACAAGTCTATACATTGGATTGCATAGCTTGCCATGCAAAGTCTATACATTCCCCATGCATCTTCATTACTAAGTCTATACATCCTGCAACTCAAAGTCTATACATCATCCTGTTGCAGGCACATCAAGTCTATACATCCTTCAGCAGCAAGTCTATACTTCAGCAAGTCTATACATCCAACAAGTCCATACACTCGGCTTCAGCAAGTCTATACATCCAACAAAGTCCATACACTCGGCTTCAGCAAGTCTATACATCCAACAAAGTCCATACACTCGGCTTCATCAAGTCTATACATCCAACAAAGTCTGTACACTCAGATTCATCAAGTCTATACATCCAACAAGATGAAGTCTGTACGTTGGCTGCATGCACAACACAAAGTCTGTACGTTGCGGCAGATGAAGTCTGTACGTTGCATGTACGTTGGCTGCATGCACAACTCAAAGTCTGTACGTTGCACAAGACAAAGTCTGTACGTTGGCTGCTAGCACAACTCCAAGTCTGTACGTTGGTTGATGGCTGCAACACAAGTCTATACATTGGCCGGCTGCTTCACACGCAAAGTCTATACATTACGTTTTGTTGTGTTCGTGCATCAAGTTACCAAGTTCGTACGCTCATGAAGCAAGGCTGTACAGGCTCATGCATGATCAAGGTATAAAGTCTATACAGAGTTCATACATGCACACAAAGTCTACACGTCCAAGCCTTGATGCAAAGTCTATACAACAACTACAAGCTTCATTCAAATAGCCAAGGTCACTGAACAAGATGAGAGTCCTGTGAGCGACGTCACGCGGCAAGGCGAAGAGCTGGGAAGAGGGAAGCGGAGAGCGCGCGGGCTCCTTCTTTTTTTTGGTTGTTTGCCTGTTTTGCTGCAACACAGAGATGAAAGAAGAGAGAGAAGGGGCCACCACGGGAGATTGCTCCGGCGGGGCGAGCGGGACAAGTATAATATAGCAAGATATGGGGTTCAAACGGCCATAGCGGGAAGTGACTCGCCGCGACCTCGGGGGGACGGGAATGGTGCAAAAATTAAATAACAAGAATTGAAACGGCCATTGGGGAAGTGACTCGCCGCGGCCTCGAGAATATGAGCAGATAATAAGATGACAGAATATGAAGAGAATACAAAGTGCGGGAATTTAAACGGCCATTGGGGAAGTGACTCGCCGCGGCCTCGATAATAGGAGCAGAATGTAACAGAATATAAAGGGAGTATAAGAACGGAAATTTAAACGGCCATTGGGGAAGTGACTCGCCGCGGCCTCGATGATATAAGCAGAATATAACAAAATATAAAGAGAATATAGGAAACAGCAATTTAAACAGCCATTGGGGAAGTGACTCGCCGCGGCCTCGATGACAAGATGTGATCGCCAGGGGCCGAAAGACCCCAAAATAAGAAAGTGATCGCGCCTACCTCAAGAGCGGGAGATGGCGGGTTGCTTCTTCCTCTCCTTCCGGCCGGCCGACGGAGAGGGCTTTCCTCGGGTACCCTTACAAAACAACGACAAACAAATGACAAGTGGCTTAGAAAGATGAATGTGTAGTATTCATATCCTTGCAATAAAAATGACGAAATAACGGGAAGACACACACCTGGTTGGTGTTATCTTTTAAACCCCTCTCGGACTCGAGTAGGAGGAAAATGAGATGATGGATGCGAGATGATGAATGCAAAAGAACTACGAAGAAAAGGAAAGAGTTGGCTTATTGGATGTGCCGGTGGTGAAATTCGGCGGAGCTCCGGCAGCGTGGGGACGACGTAGAAGCGCGGTGGATGAAGACGAGCTTCCTCTCGCGAGCGTGGGCACCCGAGAAGCCGGCAGAACCTCCACCTACAAAAGACCCCACGGGTTAGAAAAATGACTCCGTAGCCTCTGGGCTCCGGCAGCCTATCAGATCACTGCTTAGCTCTGCTAGAACTGAGGGGGTGGGCCTCTATTTATAGAGCTCCGGAGGGTGGAGGCGTCCAGGACCCTGGACACCTCCATCAGGGCCGAAATAATATTTTATTCTATTTTTATTGATTTTTTTAGAATACTTTTGTGGAGGCGTCCAGGGTCCCGGACGCCTCAAGCAGGTCCACCGAAAACCGACGACGGCCGCACACGGTTCGGCACAACGCGTGGTTTTATGAGCGGCGTCTCGTGATTCAGAAATGGGCGCGTCCAGCTGACCGGACATCTCTATATTTTGGCTTTCTTCACACACGACAAACCGTCGTTCGGTGGGCGGCGCCCGTGAGGGAATTGATGGAGGCGTCCAGGGTCCTGGACGCCTCCAAAATTATATTATTTTTTTTTTATTTTTGTTTTGTCTTTTATACCAGGGCTGGCATTATATATTTTTTATTTGTTTTTATGGAGGCGTCCAGGGGTCTGGACGCCTCCATTAATATATATTTTATTATTATATTTTTTTTGTTTTTTGTATGCCAACTGGCATTTTATATATATTTTTTTTATATTTTGTTTTTATGGAGGCGTCCAGGGGCCTGGACGCCTCCATTAATTTATTATATATATTTTTTTATTTTATTTTTTATTTAATTTTGGGTCCTAAAAAAAATAAATAAAATAAAATAAAATCATGGGGGCGTCCAGGATCCTGGACGCCCCCATTAAGACCCACCCGGGTCCTTGGATCTGGCGTCGGCGGTCGCCGGGTAGACCCCCTTCTTGATTCCGGAAGCTCCCGATGCGTTTGACTGGTATTGATGTCGTCCGAATGCCGTGACGAGACGATTCCGGATGCCGAAAAGGGCGGAAGAAGACTCAAGAAAAGGAAGCACTCAAGTGATTCGAAACGCGTAAGCCGTCGCGGGGTGTTGTATAGTAATATGAGATTTTCTCAGGAGACGTCAGGAATGGCGTGTCTACAGTTGCCCCGCCTTGGCGTCTGCTTTGCAAGGGAGCGATACGTAGTGGAATGGTATCGAAGTGGAGTGAAGTGGGAGCGGACTGATAAGCTGATGCCAAGGTGTGATGAGACACGCTTTTGACGTTACTGTTTGGAATCTTTCCTGGAGTTTCAATGAGGCGACCTTGAAGAAGGTCTTTCAAATATTGACGATTGCTTGGACGGAGATCAAATAAGGGAGGGTGAGATGTGCGCTCAGGCACGAAACAAAAGGAGACCAACTTCTCGGTGTGGAAGTACCTGGGTCATAAACCGGAGGTTTCACCTTTGGGGAGCGGTTACCAGCCAATGTGGAAGTGCTGCGGCCAAGGTGGGTCAAAAAAGGTAAAGGAATATCTGAGGGTCTGTCCAAACAAGGGTCTCCTTTGGAAGAGCAGCGTAAGGCTGTCTCAAGGAAACTCAGTATTTCATTCGGAGTGGAATATCTCATATTTGTGGGAATTTGGAGCACAACGGCTTTCACAATCGAATCACTTGAATGATCTTCCGCAATAAATCAAAGTCCTATATGAATGCATGCTGGGTTCAAAGAAAAATTTAAAACAAACTAAAATAGAAAATAGCCAAGGATAGTATTGTCAACTTGTGAAGAACTGGTCAGGATACCGATCCGGTGAGCTGATACTGGGCTGGGGCCCGTTTATCCGCGCACCAACTCACTGAATGGAACCGTCGTCCCCATTCTATCACAAATTGACGGCCTATCCGTACAACCCAAACTCTTCCGGGATCATCACCGTTTTTGTTGAAGGGGAACTCAAATCCCAGATTCGTTCGGGCCGCAAGGTCCTTGACATGTCCTAGTAGCGTAGGTATCATATACTATGATGCATGACTTGGTGGGACCAACCAATGAAAGGTGGGACAGGAGATAGGACAAAGACGCCCGTTAGTAAAACCTGCACAGATTAGCAAAGGTTAACAACATCAGAAAGTAGTAGAATCACAGCAGAATCGCACCACAATGGAAAGAAGATCTAGCCAAAATCCTGACGTTGACTATTGATGTGACATGTTTCGTCCTGTAGCGCCCTACCCTTCCTATAAGAACTCCCCTTAGGCTAGTTCATTCAAATGCACCAAGGTGGGTTTTGGAAGCTCAGGAGAGGAAGGAGAGGAGAGTTTGGAGCTCAGGATGGAAGGAGAGTCTTCCCGCGTTATGAAGAGGAGCAAGCCTAGTAGCGAGTTTAGGCGACTTTCCGACCTCGAGGGTCATTTGAGTGGGACGATCATGTCGCATATGGTAAGCTGACTCTTTTCAGATTCTCCATGTGAACTTTCTTCTTACTTTCTTCATTTCTTCTTTCTTTCCAGCCATATCCACTCTTCCCAGGCCCGAGGAAGTTTTCCAAGCTGCCATGGCTTTCAAAGCTGACTTCCAATATCTCCATTGGCATGAGGGCCATACTCTCGAAGTGGCATCTGCAGGGGCTCCTTATTCACGCCAAGCATTACGAGAAGATTCGTATGGACTGGGCGGCTATGGGCGCGTTAGTGGAGGTCTGGCATCCCCAGACCCACACTTTTCTCTTCCCGACCTTCGAGGTGACCATCCTCCTCGAGGAGGTGGAACTTCTGCTCGGATTGAAGAAATTCAAGAGTGACGGGAAGGTGAAGGCTATGCGGATGCTGACACGGGTGACTTCTGAAAGTGTCCTTGGAAGCTTCATGCCGCCCGACGCAGCCAGAAAGGTCCGTACTCAAAAGGGGATCGATCTCCAAAAGCTTGCGGAGTGGGTCATGGACGCCCTGAGAGGGTCACCAGACGATGACTATTTGGAGGGAATCATGAAGGGGTTCACCATTTGTCTGGCGGGTGCTCTCTTGTTCCCTTATACCGACAATATGGTGGAAGAAGACCAACTGGGTGCTATCTGCGGGATCTGGCGTGGAAAGAGGGTGGGACCCGCCGTCCTCGCCTATCTTTACAGCGGTCTTACTGCCTCGAGCATGGGTAAGCCTCCATTTGGTTGTGCACTTGTCTTGAATTGCTGGCTTGATTTGCACTTCAAATTCGACCACCGCGAGGGGATGCCAACTGCTTCGAAGCTCTTCCAACAAAGCCCGCTTCACCACATAGCCGACGTGTTAGGCTTTGGTGGTACTGTAGTGAACCGCGTTCCGTGGCTGAAGAAACGTGAAGACTGGCGGTCTCACTTCCGCACCGTGACACAAGGCTTCTTTACTTGCGCACCGGCATGTTTGCTTTCGCTAGATCTCCTCATGAGGTCTTCCCCCGAAGTTGATCTTCAACTGATCGGCGCGACCGAGTTCGTCCTTTACAGTGCGCATCGGTGCTGTCTTCAGATTGGCATCCCACGCCATTCGTTCCCGCCACCGACTGGCATTGTTCCTTTGAAGAAAAGGGAGTTGGGCACTGAGGCGGACGCGAAGGAAGCGAAGGCCATTAAAGCTCCCTGGAAGACAAGTGCTGCGGGAAAGGCCTTAGCGCACGTGGTGGAAGAATGCGAGCCGTGGAGGGCTTATGTAACCGAACTGGGGAAGTTAAGGCCTAAAGCGCCTAAGCCCCTGATGTAGTTCACTCTGCTTTTCTGATGGAATAAAATTTGGCATTTGAATGTTTCGGACCCCCGTCCCCTTAATTATTTTTTTTTTTTTTATGGTTTCTCTTTTTCTTTGTGTTTTTTTTATTTTGTTTGGATTATATACATATTCTTATATAAACATATTATTATTTTTTTTTGAAAATTTTTATTATGGGGGCGTCCAGCGGCCTGGACGCCCCTAATTTTATTTTATTATTTTATTATTATTTTTTTTTTGACAATTTATTTTTGGGGGCGTCCAGGGTCCTAGACGCCCCTATTTTGATTTTTTTATTTTTTTATTTATTTTATTTTTGGGGGCGTCCAGGCGCCTGGACGCCCCTATTTTTTTTGAATTTTTTTTTTAAAAATAAAAAATAAAAAAATTGTGGGGGCGTCCAGGCGCCTGGACGCCCCAATAAAATTTCATTCTATATATAGGGGGGGGCTCCCCCCTGTTCACTTATACTGTTCATTCCGACCGTCCAGCCACTCCAAACGACCCATTCTTAGTCCCAATGGAGCGAGGAGGATCGAGTCAGGGTCCAGAGAAGCGGAAACGACTGGCTCGTCGTGCGAGGAGGTTGAGGGATGATGCCGAGGAGGCCGCAGCAGAGGAGGTTGCTGCGTGGGAGGAGATGGAGGTGCCTCTCCTGGCCGCGGAGGCCGCTGCGGATGCTGGTGACGCGGGAGAGGACGATCACGACCCGGTAAGTACCTCGGAATTCTCACTTTGTGGTTCAATAGGCTAAGACGGGTGTGCGAGAGGCTGTGAGAGAAAGGCGGGTAGTGAGAGAAGGAGGCGTCCATGGGCCTGGACGCCTCCACTTTTTCTTTTTATTTTTGATTATTTATTTATTTACAAAAAGTAATAGAAATATAATAATAAAAATAAGGAGGCGTCCTGGCCCTAGGACGCCCCCATTATAATATATATATTATTAATATATTTTTTGTTTTGGTTTTGTTTTTTTCTTTTTTCTAAAAAAGTAAAATAAAGGAAAAAAGAGGAGGCGTCCAGGGGCCTGGACGCCTCCACAAGAAAATATATAAATTTTTTTTAAAAAAATATAAAGAATAAAATAAAAGAATAAGTAGTATATATGCAGTGTTATTGTTTTATGACTGTTCATGATGCTGATGTGTTCTTTGTTGGTTTTGTGGTTTGCAGGGCGTGATGAAGGGCCGGATCAGCTGGTCCTTGGTGGTGGCAGCATACCGTGGGCTGCCGGATTTCCAGAGGGCGCGTGTGGACGCCATGGGCTTTGGAGCTTTCCTTAGGATCGAGCCCTTCCGGCTCGACCTTCCTCTTATCCAGGCACTGAGGGAGCGGTGACACGCACCGAGCCGGGCGTTTCTGATGCCCTGGGGGCACATGGTGCCGACGCTGGAGGACGTGGCTCGGATCACCGGGCTACGAGTTGACGGAGAGGCAGTCAGCGGGGTCACCTACCCCGACTACCGAGAGAGTGCCCTGGACCTGCTGTGGTTAGAGACGAGCGTGACTGATAGAGACAGCAGGGTAGTCGGCCGAGTGGAGATCATGGAGGCGCTCGGATTCGTCGACCCGCGTCAGCGGGTTAGCGAGACTGGAGCAGAGTTCTTGGCTCGACTGGAGGGGGATGCTCGTGCTGCTTTCACCCAGGACCCGAGCGAGCGGGAGCTGGTGGATCTAGACCTTCGGAGGTTCCTTTTCTTCTTCCTGGGCCGCCTTCTGCTGGGGACGAAGGGGGACGGCATCCACTGCCGTTTCCTCGGGATCTTGGCGGATCTGGACAGAGTGGGACACTACGCATGGGGAGCGGCTCTGCTTGCCCATTTGATTGCTGATCTCTCCCAGACTTCGGAGAAGGAGACGACAGTCAGCGGCTTCGCACCTTTCCTCCAGGTAAACATTTTATTTATGCATTCCCACAGTTAAATATGCAATTATTGTACTAATGATGTATGATGGATGCAGGTGTGGAGCTATTACTATTTCCCGATGGGGAGGGCTAGGCATGGGAACAGGAGGGCCGTGCCTCTGGCGCGGCAGTGGAGGCCGGTCGTGGTTGCAGCACCCCACGGCTACCAGCTGGCGTCACTTCGTCGGGAGCTGAACGAGTATCCCGAGGCCATGGTAAGATGCGTATGATTTTTTTATGTTTATGCATGTGACTGAATGGTAATTAACATGATGTATGTATGGTGATGCAGGTGGTGTGGAGGCCCTACCTGGGCATGGGCGACGCTGGCCAGCCCTGGGTTGT